>CM061031.1:5777500-7027500 GCA_030763125.1 Hippophae gyantsensis
TTGAGCAAGAGAATTTACAGAGTAGGTTGGACCATGCGGAGGACAAATGTGGTGAAATGGGTATGCTTTACAATGTTAAATTTGTTCTATTAATTCATGATGGATTCGTTCAAGGAAGTAAATTTCTCTCAATGGATTTAGAAATGCTGCTGTTTAACAAGGAGGAAGAATTAAATTCAATTATTTCAGAACTCAGGAATAATTATTCTTCCTTACAAGAGAAATTTGAAAAAGAAGAATCAGATAAATTGGTAAGTTGGCTTTGAAGCGCTTTTATAGTGTACTTTTGCTGATTTCTCTGTGTTATTGATGTTTTTGAATGTAATAATCAGGATGCAATTTATAATCTCACAAAAGAAAAAGAGTCCAGATTTAGCATCGAGAGATCACACAATTCCTTATTGGAAGAGAATGGGAGAACTCAACGAGAGCTCTCAAGTGCTAATCAAAAGGTAAAGAACATGTGCATTCTTCTCATGCAATTCCTATGCTTCACTTGGCACATGGAAATATGGAATACCTTTCTAAAGATTTGATGCTTTGTTGGATTCTGTAGATATCCTCTCTTAATGACATGTACAAGCGATTGCAAGATTATATCTCAAGTTTACAACAATATAATAGTAAACTTCAAACAGACCTTTCTACAGCTGAGGATGGCCTTAAGTTGGTAGAAAAAGAGAAGGCAAGTATGGTGGAGAATCTAAGCATGTTAAGAGGTCAACTAACTATGTGCAAAGTAAGTTTCTTTTTATGGCATGTTTCTTCTCTATTAAATTATTATATGTTTATTAATTCTTACTTCAGTAGCAATTTGAATACATATTGTTTTTGACTACTTATGCTGTATTTAAGTGATTGTGCCTGAACTATGGCAAAAGCTTTGCCTATCAGGTAACATGACCTTGGACCAAATTTCAAAGGCTGTGGACCTCTCCTTTTGTAGGGAGTATTCCTGGATGAGCTTTAATGAACAAAAGCTTGAGTGATGTTTTGTTGGTTAGTCATTACTTGATATGGCAAAAGCTTTGCCTATCAGGTAACATGACCTTGGACCAAATTTCAAAGGCTGTGGACCTCTCCTTTTGCAGGGAGTATTCCTGGATGAGCTTTTAATGAACAAAAGCTTGAGTGATGTTTTGTTGGTTAGTCATTACTTGATAGGATCATGCCTTATCCACTAAATGGTATCATCACTAGAATTTTTTTAGTTATGAGAATTTCTAAAGCTCTCTTCACTTGCATTAGGACTAAAGATCATACTTCTTGACATTGTTGCATTTTCTGAAGGTAGAATAGAATGAAGGTCGAATTATGTAAGTCTAAGCTGTGGAAATTTTATTTCCTTACTGTTATTTTTACTACTTTCAGCAAATTTCTTTTGACGGATTATATGCAGGCGTCTCATGATGAGGCTGTGAAACAAAGGGATACTTTGGTCAATGATATTGCATCCCTTAGGATGGAATTGCTACAAGTGAGAGATGACCGTGACCGCTTGCAACTCCAAGTTGAGACTTTAACAGCTGAAGTGTTGAAGTACAAAGAGTCCACCGAGAACTTTTGTTTTGAGTTGGATAACCTGAGGATCAAAACAAATGAGTTAGAGGTTTTCTTTGTTATACCGGTTTTTGTTTTGACTGACTTTTGTACTTATGAGAACATAATATGAATTTGGTTCTTTTCAGGAAAAGCGTCAATCGCAAAGTGAAGAGATAAAGGCATTGAAGGATCAACTTACGACTGCAGGGAAGAAACTTGAGGTGATAATTGTTCTTTATGTTGAATGCAATATGAACTACTTTGGTACATTTGCATATGATTTTTGGTTTAGGAATAAATAGAATGGCATATTGGTATTCTCTTTTAATTTTGTAATTATGATAAGTTCCTTTTCCAGGTATCTGGCTTGTCCACACTGGAAACAAGAATGGAATATGAAGGACAAAAGAAACTTATAAGTGAGTTACATAGTCGCTTGGCAGATGCAGAATTTAAAGTTATTGAAGGAGAGATGCTGCGCAAAAAGTTACATAATACCATCTTGGTAATGCTTTTCTTACATATGCTTTCTTTAGTAACAATGTGAATTTTATTGTTACAACTTATCATCTCAATATATCTTTCTTGCTATAGGAACTTAAAGGAAACATCCGCGTGTTCTGCAGAGTGCGACCTTTGCTTCCTGATGATGATTCTAGCACAGAAGGAAAGGTTATATCTAATCCTACTTCAATGGAAGCTCTTGGGAGGGGCATAGATTTAGTGCAAAATGGTAAGCTTGCTGACAAACATATTAGATCTTTTTTTGTTTTCTTTTTCAAACGATAAGATAACAAACATATTAGATCACAATTCATGTGCTTTGGTTTCTTAAAAATGTGTTTTTGGATTCAAATGATCTTCGTACCGTGGTCAGGGCAAAAACATTCCTTTACATTTGACAAAGTTTTTATGCCCGATGCTTCACAAGGAGATGTTTTTGTAGAAATCTCACAGCTTGTTCAAAGTGCTCTGGATGGTTACAAGGTAATCCAAGCTCTAGTTTTCTTTTTCCTCTCTCTCTTCTTTTCCTTTTGGTCTGTAAGCTCTAGCTCTTAAATTATTATCTATATTAATGACAAGTAGAATGATTTTCTTATTAAATTGTTTGTTTCTTTCCAAAACTGTTTTTTTAATACATGCATATTGTTAGTCTTAACCCTCAAATTCCCCAAATCATTCAACTTCTTTAGGCATGGTGCATCGTATCTTTACGCATTACTTTGGACCTTCATCAGATAAAATGCAAAAGGGCAAATTACATATATCTCCCTTCAGAATTTGCCTAAACAATAATCCACATTTGGAACTTTTAAAAATAACAAACAGATGCACTGTTTTAACTTAAAAAGCTACATCTGGTTATTTTTCTCAGTTCAAAAACATATAGATTCCGCTATTCCAGCACTATTGTTTGTTTAATTGATTTATATATGCTTTTCGATATATATCAGGATCAAATTCCGCTAGGGTTCATACACTTTCTCATCTCTTCACTTTCCTTCACCTAAATCTCACCAAAATCACTTGTGAATCTCAATCTTCGATCAATCTTACACATTCTTCCTTCTCTTCATCTCCAGTTTGTGCTTTAGTTGATTATTTTTTTTCTATTTCGAAGTTAAGATAAGTTTCTCAACAATGCCATTTCAAAGGAGAAGAAAGTTGGTTTTAATAGGATTTGGACTTAAAAAAGTTTTGAATTGCGATTTCCCCATAGAAGACTCACATGATTACGCGATTTAGATTCCTTCGAGTTTGTGTGAGAATCTACACGATCAAGTTTCATATTGTGGTGCCTCTTAATCATCAGCGAATATCTTCACTACGATCAGGTTCTTGAATCATCTTGCTTCTTATCGATTAGTTTTGCTTTCAAGTTTGAACCTCAGAGGTCTTATGGCAAATGTTAATTTTATTGTTGATCTTCCATAGTCCCTACTTGTAATTTCCTTGCTTAGAGATTGTTTATCTTTGTAGTTGCTGTTGATCGGTAGTTTGGTGAGCTGGTGGTAAGATCTGGTATTTTCGACGATGGTGGATTTAGTATGTATATATGACTACTCGGTACCTAATTAGAACAGATCTTGCTGCAATCGATTGCAAATTAATTAATTCACCATTCATAATTAGGTTCAAAATCGTGAATAAACTTGGTTATTTTTTAATTTTGCTAGATTTATTGCTTGATACTACTCTATTCAGAGATTAATAGTCTCTTGAACCAATTATATTCATAGATTGATAGTCTCTTGAATCAACTATGTTCATAGACACTAGTCTTTCGATCCAACTTTAGCTGTTTCTTTGCATCAATTTGTGTACCTTGGGTTTTGTTGCCTTACTGTGGAGTAATAGTGACTTGCTATGGATTTTGTGGTATCTTGTGTGGAATTGGTGATAATTTCATATGATTTTGCTAATTTGGATTGCATAAGGTACTTAGTGAAGACAACAATTGTTATTGCCTTGTTTGGCATACAATCGTTACCTTTATCTTGTTACTCGTTTTTATTAGCTCAATTAAGATTTTGTTTAGAGTATTTAAAGACCTCCTGAGGACATGCACAACACCTCTCTCAAAGGAAGTGATCAAAGTCATGTAATTGTTGCTATTTTAGTAAGAAAGGGGTATGGTAGTATGGTTGAGATATTTGTTCTTAGTTGCTATACTTGCCACATTAGCTGTCTGGATTGGTGGATTGATATTCTCTTGCTTTGATGGTCTTCACTATGAGCTTTTGATTGTTAGGTGATTTTGGTATTGTAGTTTGGCTTGTTTGGGAAATTTTAGTTTTTTTGATGGGTGAGAGTTTCCTTCTCAACTCCAATTCAAGCAGAAAAATCAACTGGACAACTGAAAGTCTTCTTGAACAAAGGAGCTAGAAATGAAACATATCTTTTTCCCATGTTTGGTTGGAGGGAATAGAAAGGAATCAGAATTGATTCCTTTCATTTTGTGTGTTTGGTTGGACGGAATAGGCGGACGGAATGGAATCGATTACTAAAAGAGAAGGAATCACAATTTCTTTTCCCCCCTGGTAATCATAATTTCATTCCCATCTAAATTTTTTTTTTCCAATTTTATCCTCACCTAAAATATAACCTTAAACTAAAATCCCAAATTCTCAAACCCAAAATTCTAAAACCCTAAACCCTAAACCTTGAATCCAAATCCTAAACCCTAAACCTTGAATCCAAATCCTAAACCCTAAACCCTAAAATATAACCCAAAATCCTAAATTCCTAATAATTTTAATCCTAAACCTTAAAACCCAAAACCCTAAAACCTAAATCCCAAAACCCTAAACCCTAAACCCCAAATTCCAAATCCTAAACCCTATTTAGAAAAATAATAATTTTAATAATATATTTCTTTTTAATTAAGTAATAATTATTTAGAAAAATAATGATTTCAATAATGTATTTTGTCTGACGAAAAAATAGTAATTAAATGACATTATTTGAACTTTACAGCATGTAGGGGTATTAAGGTCATTTATAGCTTTTTTCATTTCATTCCAATGGCAAACCAAACACTGTAATCCTGATTTCGAGCTTGATTCCAGTGGTCAAACCAAACAATATTGTTTCTTTTTCATTCCATTCCATTCCGATTCCGATTCTGATTCTATTCCACGAACCAAACGCCACCTTTAGGATAACCAGATATTATCCTTTCTCTTTGCCCTGTGGTTTGCAGTGGATTAGAAGAGTGCTAAAGATGATAGTAGATAGTTTAGTCTATTTGTATGCTTTTCTTAGTTTCTATATTTGTCATTAATGTACTAATGTTGTATGTAGAACTTTAATCAATGAATTCTCTCTCTCTCTCTATATATATATATATATCAGGATCTCTAGATCTTCCTTTTTTCTCCTTTTAGTTCACTATTTCGAACTTAGTTGCCGTGATCCTGCAATAGTTTTATTTATATTTGTTGGTTTCCCCCCTCTTTTTTCTTAATCAACAGAAATTTTCCTATTGCACTTGAATTCTTTGATTGCTCCATTAGATTGACAATGCTAGCATAAAACTTACATAGCTAGATGATGATGGTCTTTTGGTCCAGGTTTGCATTTTTGCCTATGGTCAAACAGGATCAGGCAAAACCTATACCATGATGGGTAAGCCAGGAGACCCAGAGGCAAAAGGATTGATACCACGTTCTCTTGAGCAGATATTTCAAACTAGGCAATCTCTTCAACAACAAGGTTGGAAATATGAAATGCAGGTCAGTGTCTCTCTCTCTGGTCTACTATGTATGAGTGTATTGATGTAATATAAATATATAATCTTTCATATTTCTGTTCCTTTATTGTAATTTTTTTATAGGTGTCAATGTTGGAAATATATAACGAGACTATTCGTGATTTGCTATCCACAAATAGATCTCCAGAAGTGTTACGAACTGAAAACGGTGGTAAGCAATATACAATAAAACATGATGCGAATGGGAATACACATGTGTTTGATCTTACAATTGTGGATGTACGTAGTGCTAAAGAGGTCTCATTTCTGTTAGACCGTGCTGCACATAGCAGGTACCTGATCTCAGTTTACATCCTGTATTATTATATCAACAATTAATCATAACCATATATTGAGAAATTCTTGACCATATATATATGAATGACATATACTTGATAATGAACCTGCTTCTTTTGTATTAAAATGTGATGTTCTTGATTTGTTTATCCTTGGATGTTGCACTATTATACTGATGCTTGATGGTTTTGATACAAGTTCAAATCATGAAAAATTGAAACATTGACAATAATTTTATTTCTTCAAATTACATTATCTTTATTCCTAAACGTCTGCTTATATAGTTATTGGGAGTTTTGAATGACATGTCCTTTCTCCTGGTATATTTTCAGGTCTGTAGGCAAGACCCAAATGAATGAACAATCATCAAGAAGTCATTTTGTCTTCACATTACGCATATATGGAGTTAATGAGGTATTAACGGTTCTACACGTTAATGGACAGGATGTCTGTACCTCGTACCTTGATGTTTTAGTTCTCTTTTCCCCATGTCTTGCTTTTTTAACGGAAGGAACTATTATTTTGTCAACTAGAGTGCGGAACAACAAGTTCAAGGTGTCTTGAATCTTATTGATCTTGCTGGGAGTGAGCGTCTCTCTAAGAGCGGATCTACTGGAGACCGACTGAAAGAAACTCAAGTAATTTTATTTGAACCTGTTTTGTTTAGTTAATAGTTTTGGTCATCTATTCATTGTGGAATCCTAATAATGAATTTCCTGAAAATCTTATAATCAGGCTATCAATAAAAGTCTGTCGTCTTTAAGTGATGTTATATTTGCCTTGGCAAAGAAGGAGGATCATGTTCCATTTAGGAACTCAAAGCTTACTTATCTTCTTCAGGTAAGTTCATTTGGAAACTTTTAAAGATTATTTCAGTTCACAGTTGGAGTTTTCCATTGGTCTCCCATCTTCTACAAGAATTTTATTGACTTCTTATCCCTTACACAATGGAAGTCTCCATTGTGTCCTCAAACAGTGAGGACAAATTAAGGAAAAGGAAAAGAACAATGCCTGTTTTGTTGTTCTTTTCCTTTGATTTGTATAGAAACACAAACACATTCACACGCTGAGATGATATGTTGTCTGCTGGCTGCTATGTGAGAAGCAAACTAACCTGCAGCGTCTAACGCTTAGGCTATGTAGTTCATATGCAGTTGACAACTTGAACAAGAATTCACATTTGACCTTGCCAAGATGTTCACTTATTTATTTAGTTTTGTTGCTTGTGAGTTGTGACATTCTAAAATATGGAAATCAATGTTTAATGTCTAAACAGCCGTGTCTAGGAGGTGACTCGAAGACTTTGATGTTTGTGAACATATCTCCTGAACCCTCCTCAGCAAACGAGTCACTCTGTTCACTCCGTTTTGCTGCTCGGGTAAATGCTTGTGAGATTGGGACTCCACGACGTCAGACCAACATGCGATCTATAGATTCACGTTTGAGTTACGGGTGATTCTTCCTCGATATATATACATATTTGCTAATTGTAAAGCAATCATATGCTTTGAATTGTACCACTAGTATTAAAAAGTGAAATTGAGTGAGATAATAACATAGGATTAGTTGTGTAGGGAAGAAATATGCTGTTCTGTATCAACTAAAGCTGAAAGTTTGATTTCTGATCATAAAGTTATGATTTCGCTAAGTTTGATCTATTCCCAATGCCATGGAATCCCATCATTCACGACAACATTTATCTTACTCCTTTTTTTGAATTCTTCTTTCACAACCTCTTAAGTTTTTCTACTCTTCTTTCAAATTACACCTTTAAAATTTATAATTTATAATCATAAAAAACAATCTCTTAAAATATGTAACCATTAAAATAACACTCTTTATATTCAACAAATATATTTTTATTAAAAAATTTGAATTTATTATTTTATATTAAATGTTTTCTAATTAAATATTATTCAAATTAAATTATAATTATTTAAATTTTTATAATTCGATTCAATTTATTTAATATTATTAAGTTATTATTTTTAATATTATAAATTTTATATAATTTTTTTTAAGTTGTATAAAAAGTAGTTTAATGTAACACTAGTTTTTTAAGATAGTTAATGTACCAGTAATTCATCAGAAAAGAGAGAAAAATATGTAATCGTTTGACTTTAAAAGAGTTACGTTAGTCCATAAACAGGTGAATTACATGAATTATTCCCCGTCTTTCAGAAGCCACTGAAAAAGCCACAATTTATTATGAATTTGTGGTCTAAATTGTTTGTTTTTTCTTTTCTTTTTGGGATATCATTAACTCATTTTATCTCATATTATTTAATATCTTTAATAACTCAAAAAATAATATTATTTTATTTTATTTAAATATCATTTTATCTAATTTCATTCTATTTAGATTGTAATCTCAATAGTTTTAATTTTAAATATATTTTGTATCATTTTCTTTATTAAACTTACATTATAAATTATTATTTATCATACATTTTATTATTTTTATATTATTATTTGTCTCATTTAAACTTAGTAGGAACAAATGAGATATCTCAATTAATATTGTTTTAATACTACATCGTCTTATTAAAAATTAAATGAGATAATATTTTATAACAGTTTATACCTCAAGTCATAATGTTTTAGTCATTATATCATATATATATATTTTGAAATTAATATCGAGATTTTGAGTATAAAAATAAATTAAGAAATAAATGAATGTACTTTATTGGTTTCAATTTAAACAAAAATTTGAATTGATCAAATCTTAATTCAATTTAAATTTAAATCGAGCTAATAAAAATGAACCCAAATACAAATCAAACACAAACTAATTTGTCCAAATTAATCTGGATTGTTAATTGAATATTTTTTTAATTAATTCATTCTTTTAAATAAAAATATATATTTAATGATTAAAACTCATTAGCTCAAACATTATTACATAAACACATGAAAAATAAAAAAATAATATTACAATAAATAACTTTTTAAATAAATAATAAATTAATACTGAACGAATAACTCATGCATACAATAAAATTATTAAGAGAATACAACTTTTCACACATATATTGTGTTATAATAATTAATTAATTACAAAACAATAATAATAGTAAACACAAGTTAAAAAAAACTAATTCTTAAAGAAAAAAAAGTCTATTTCTAAATAATTTTGACAAAGTTAAACGTCATCAAACTTTTCTCATGAAAAAATCAAAGGTTATCATGTCTTCATGACAATTTATATTTTGAATAAAGAGCTTAAAATCTTAATAAAATTTTCCCCCAAACATATTTTTAGGGTGGTACATAAAATATTTTAACCTGGTTCAATGAATTTTAAGAATAGAAGTGAAACGATATTAGACATAGGATTGCTATCGGAGAAAAGAGAATTGATTGATGATTTTTATTGAAAAAAGAGAATTAAGTGACAACTGTTGATTAATGGAGAAAGAAAGAGCTGATGGAATGAGTTGAATGGTAATTAAAAAGAAAAGTATGAAAGAAATGTGTTATAATTTTTTTTAATTTTATTTTAAATTAATACATTTTTTTAATTTTTAAATTTTTTTAAATTAATTTGAATTTAATCTAGATTTAATTCGATTTAAATTATGTGATTAAGGTTTAATTTGATTAATCAAATTATAACACAAATTATCACTCATAATAGACTCTATTGTAGTGACTTTATAATTATAAATAATTTTTTATTTATATATGATAATTAATTATAAATTAAAAAATAAATTTATTATTTTAATAAATAATTGTGATTATATAATAATTTATAACAAAAATAAATGATTTAAAATAAATGATTGAAAAGCTTATAGTAGAATATTCTTATTGTGCCACTATAATGAGGTTTAATAGCATTAAATAATTCTAATCATTCAAGTATATAAAAACTGGAATATCTTTTTGGAGTCCAATCAATTAAGAGGACATTCTCATTTGTAATGTGACCAGACACTGTTTCCAAGTGAATGTCTCAAACTTTTAGAATGTCTGTCTTAATCTACAGTTTCTGTTTATCTTTTTTTTTTCTTTCTATTTGTTTACTTCAATTATGAAATGGTTTACGGTTTAAATTTTATTGTTTTCTTAGTAACTTGATTAAACAGATAATAATTTGGATTATATATTGTTTAATTTCTCTTCATCTAAAAAAAATAAGCAAACCAATAATAAATTAATACACAACTCCGTGAAAAAAACTTAAGAAATAAAAATTATATTCTAGATTTTACCGTAACCTAGTTTTTATACCAAATACTACTAGTATAATTTGATCATTCAAATTTTATTCAAACCCAGGTAAATAAAAATAAACTATTTTCTGAATAATACTCTCATAAATATTTTTATTAAACTATTAGGATTTCTCATTAAAATAAATTTTGTCTCTAAAATATATAATCTAACCCGTAATAGAATTCTAAGCTCATTTGAAAGTTCAAGAAAATTGCACAAAAATGAGTTATATATTTTCTTTTTTAAATAATAATATTAAAATATCATAAAATGTTCATGATTAATCAATTATTAATAACTTTTTAAGATAAAATGAAATGGATTTCATTCATTAAAATTTAAACAAAATTGTTTATTTAATTGAACATAAATGAGGTATACATCTTTAACTTTATTTTCATTAATTTAAATTTAAATGAAATATAAAGTTAATTTTATTTGAATCTAGTTAAAACGAAGTTAATTACATATTAGCATTTTAGAAAAAACGATGATAGTATAAATTCCGGTGGGATTTTTAATTGGAAGTTTGGGAAAATTTCCTTTCCACCCTCTTTAATCTTAATCCCCAGAAACTCAATAATCACTTACCCAAAAAAAAAAAGAAAAAACACAGTTTTTTTCTTGATCAATAATGAAGTCTAGCCCAAAGGTTTTTAGACTGGGCCTAAATCCACAAAAGCGCTTACTCGGAGTGGTGTATCGATGACGACTACATCTGCAACCAATCACCCATCATCGCGAACAAATTCCCCGCTTTTCACTCACCTCACAAGCGCCAAAGCCATCGATTTTAACCTGTTTCATTCAAAGAAAAACAGTAACTCCCGGCGGGAATAGCCCAACTTTCCGTCGAAGACCCAACATGGTTTCCCCTGAAAACACCAACTGGTTTTTCGATTACGGCGGCTTGATGGACGATATTCATGGTCCGGATGGGAATTTCCCCATCTCCTCGTCGGGTTTCAATTGGTCTGCTCAACCCCTCATCGTTGCCTCTGGTGTCAAGCACTCTTCATTGTCCGATCTATTCCCGATTGGATCTTTTTGTATTCCATTTTCAGTTTTGTGCTTTGAAAAAGCTGAATTTTGAAATTTTATGCTTTTATGTTGATTCTTTTGTTTAGGATTTTGAGTCAAGCATGATTAGGTTCTATTATTATTTTTGTTATGGTAGTTCAAGGTTTTGATTTTGTGGTTGGGTTTGCTAATTTTCAAAATCTCATTTTACCCGTATTTTATTGGCTCGGTGAGCTTCTGAATGTGATTTGGGAATTGGTCGTTTTCATTGCTGGTCAATGAGTAGTAAAGCTTCGTTTATCTTGTTATCTTTTATGTTTAAATTTGATTGAAAATAGCCTTTGGTTTTGATGTATTATATTTGGTGATGTATTTTAGGATAGTGGACCCTTTGTTGTAAACTTGTAATCTTTTTTTGGCTGGAAGTGTTTAGTTAAAAAATGGAATTTGGCTTGATTGTTATAGAATTTGAATCTGAATAAGATTTATCTGGTTGTCAAAAATGCTAATCCATCTATCTGGTAATCTGTTAGTGAAATCGGTTGGTTTGACCTTCTTTTTCTTACGTTCTCGTAACATTGTTCTCTACTTGAACTTGAGTGGATTAGGAGTGCACAATTGGCAAGCTCTTCTATGCTTGGGCTCTAAAAATGGGATTTTGATTAAGCCTTTTAATAGACCATTTATAGAAATCTTTCATTTTATTGTAGAAAGTATCTGTTATATATGTTCAAATAAATAGTTTGTGGTCCAATTTTTCTGTATGCAACCAATGATCGTAAAATAGATTCGACATAGTTGGATGTTAGTATGTTGCTGAAAGTATATATTTTTGAGAATCAGGATGACAATATTTCAGTTTATAGAAGCGTGTGTATCTTTCTTATATGATCCGATACATACACTCCATTTCTGTGTAGGTTTCATATTGGTTTTAATTATTTATATGGATAGTAGTCTGTTTCATCTGATAAGTGCTACACATTTTCTTTAGTGATTGAGGTGGAGGACAATGCTTGTACTTTATAAATGCACTTCATTGTTATATCTTTCTCCCTCCCCCGCGCTCTATAGTTTGTGTTCTAAGGCATCTTCTTATTTGTATGAGTTGTGCAAATTGCCTATATTGTTTTCAGTCCCATAAAAAGTTCATATTGTAAAATTTATTTTTTGGCATTCTCGGTTATTATTTTCAAAGTCAACTCAATTCTCTTGTTATTTTGTATACATTCTAGTGTGGAGATCGATGGTTCATTTGAAGATTCAGAAGGCCTTAAGGAGTCTGGCTCGAAAAAGAGGTATTAGATTTAGTTATTCTTTCTCCTCAATTTTGCATACCTTTAAAATAATGGGAAAAAGTTTCTTATCCGACAAGAAATTCTTTTTTTCCCCTTTGTACTCCTTGTTAAGCCTTAACTTCCTCAATATTCATGTGTTATGTCATGAAACTTCCTTAATAGTGGACATAAGTTCTTGTCAATATTGATCGCCACACACGAAATGCGTGCAATAAATACGCAAGTATACGTATCGCAACAAGTAATATAATAATAAAAAAATATCGTTCTCATGGAAATTATTTTATTAGAAACTAATTTTTAAAACTAAAAAGTAAAAATCAATTTTTTTGTTTTTTATATTTTAAGGAAGCAAAATTAAAAGAACTAAAAATAAATAACAATAATTAATTAAATCAGATTTGGTGACTAAGAAGATATATGAGAAAATATCAAAGAATACTTAATCCTCTAATTTTCTAAACATGTGAATCACTAAAATCTTCCCGGTACAATTATTAATTAATTACATGATCAATTGAATCTAATTTAGTATGTATTTCTCTCTAAAGTAAACAACACACCATATAGTGATTAAGTTAATCACACTCTCATGTCAATCAAATTGCATAATATTCATTTAGTTCATCAATTATGGATCACATACATAATAATCATACATCTCTGCTTAAAAACTATGCATCTAATTTAATCAAAACAAACAATTAAATAATTTTTCAAATATATTTAATTGTTTCTATAGATATATTGTTGGTCAAACAATTAATAACATAAGAATCAAATTAAATAATATAATTAAATTAAAGTTATAATATGGGTAAAATATTAGATCATCACATGGTGAGAATTAGGTTCATAAAATCCCTAGATTAATAAATTAACTAGACATAATTTTTTCAATAAAACTCATATTTTTCATAAAAAAAGGGATAGAAGAAGAAACATAATCAATTTCTTGAATTATAATACTAATATCTTTTTTAATCTACACCAAAATTGTATCTCTTTTTGAATTTTTTTGTATTTTTCTCTCTTTTTAGCTTCAAAAAATTAAAAAATTATGCTAATGATGATCTTTAGGGTTTATGGGTGATTAGGAGATTAAATATAACTCAGGTGGAATCTGGACCGTCAAATCAGCTTCAGATCAAGGCCTAAGATCAAAACAAGCAAAATTATAGCACCAATGAATCAGAATCAGACATGTGGCATGCGGAAATTATAGGGCGAATCAGAGTGCTACGTGTAGCAGAGGAGATCGGTCCGGGTCAACGATTGCCGAGTCAGTGCCAATTGACATAACGTGATTTGCGAAAACAGATGACGTGGCGCGTTGGTAGATAGTGGTGACTGACCAAGATGTTTGACCGTACTCTGAACTCGGATTGAAAGCTGTACTAACACGTGACACGCGTTGCGTCACTCCTCACACGCGGCGATCTACGATTCGTTATCTCTGTTTGTGTGGCGTCTATGTGGCTTACTCAGTCGATTTCTATGCTTGCGTGGTGCCAGTGGCAGGTCTTGATTGATCATGCGTTAAAAATTCATAAATATTCTGAAAAAAATCCCCAAAAATTCTAGAAATTATATTTTCATCCATTTTCGCTAAAAGTTTATATTTTAATATTTTAATCTTAAAAATATTATTTATTGAATAAAACAAGCAAATATTAAGTAAAAAAAATGTGCTAATGACTCTATGCTATAACTAAACAAATGATTAAGTTTCCAGCATACAGAAGCATGTCTGCTAGGCTATGTCAGTAAGTTTAGCAATGAAAGAAGCTTCTCCCAACTTTCTGTCTCTTTGTTTCTCATCTCACCTGTAGGGTTAGATCTGAATCATGTAGTGCATCTAGCTCCAAAGCATATAAGGAAAAGTTGCGAAGGGATAGACTTAATGACAGGTACTATCTCCTTTCTCCTTTTGTTTTCTCTGTCTCCTTTTTGAGGCACAAGTTTTTATGCTTGATTATCAATTATAGGTTTGTGGAACTAAGCTCCATTATGGAGCCCGGAAAGCCTCCCAAAACAGACAAGTATGCAATTTTAATGGACGCTGTACGAATGGTGAATCATTTGCGTAGTGAAGCCCTGAAGTTGAAGGATTCAAATTCCAGTCTCCAGGAGAAGATCAAGGAATTGAAGGCGAGTCTTCTTTGATTTCTTTACAATGAGTATCTTATCCATAGAATTTGCTTGTCATAAACTTTATATTTCATATTTCATTATGCATTTATTTTCCCAAAACTCATGAGTGGATAAAATAGGAAATATAAAAAGCTGTTAATGTGTAGGTAGAGAAGAATGAGCTTCGTGAGGAAAAGCAGACGCTTAAGGTAGAGAAGGATAAGTTGGAGCAACAACTGAAGAACATGAATGCACAACCTGGGTTCTTGCCTTCTCCCATCCCTACTGCCTTTGCTCCTCAAGCCCAAGCTCCTGGCAACAAGTTGGTACCCTTCATGGGATACCCAGGGGTTGCCATGTGGCAGTTTATGCCACCTGCTGCAGTGGATACTTCACAGGATCATGTGCTCCGACCGCCAGTTGCTTAAGTAGCCACGTAGAATGCTTGCTTTGCATAATTTGGGGTTGCCTTCTGCCCAGAAGCAAGTGTATTCAACTTGTCATTGTTCTTTACTTTTGAAGCTATGTAGTCTTCTAATTGGATTTGGTGGGTGACTTTACTAGTGTATTTGCTACCTGTGTACTCTCTATTAATTGATGTTGGTACTCACATGTAAATGGTAATAATTTAATCAGTCAACCTGTGTTTTGATGTGGACTCATTCACCACCTTAAATTGATTAGGATTGCAAAGTCCAATGTGATTCTGCAGCTTAGAATGAGACTGCAATCTTTGCAAACCAGATAACTGTGCTCATAGTGGTTGTGTGGGCTTTGGATATTGTATGTATACATGGTTGACTTGTGTTTTTTTTTCATCTTTCTACTGCATGCAAAGTGTATGTATCTCATAACTACCATTTGTGATGTCATGCTTGCTATGTACCATAAAGATTATATGTTGATTATAATTAATCTTGAAAAAAATTCTATTGAATTATTTGTTTGTTTGGTTCATACAACCAATCTATTTTTCGTTTCGTTTATATTACTTGATTTGTAAAAAAAATTATTTATATCATTATGTTAATCTTCGTCTAATGACATCATATATCAGTGTTAGATTTAAAATAATTTAAATAGTTACGTAATATATTTGAAACAATAATTTGTATTATAATTTGTGATATTGTTAGATAGAGATTAATAAAATAATATAAATGAAACTTTTTACAAGTTTGATGGTATAAATAAAATAAAAAATAATTTAATAATATGAATGAAATAATCAAAATAATTTAGTGATATTGTTGTTGGTTTATCATTATAATTATTTGAAACCTTTCACTATTATCTTGGATACAAATTGTATATCTTTAATAATAATCTTATTCTTTAAATGTTTTATTAGATCAATTAATCAAAACATGGGAAGAGTTAATTTTGTATATTCTCTTAGGAGCAGGTGATAATTGTTTTATAATCGATAACTAATTTGAATACGAAGAAGAAGACTCATTTGCACAATCTTTTCACTAAAAATATTTAATGTTTTGGATTTGTGATATATAATAGTGTTATTTTAACAATACAATTTTTTCTGACTAAAAGGTATATGTGTCAAAGAGGTTCGATCAATTCACACTAGCCCATTGAGTAACGTGATGTGTTGATCCATGACCTGTTAGCTAGCAGGTCGTGTTGTTTTTTTTTTTTGACAGGTGAGTTTTGCTTAATAAGTTCACATTATTCGTAATTCATTTAACTCAGTTTTTTAATAAAAATTATTAATCATGAGAATCTAATTTTACATCTCAAGGTTCTTGCTGTACGCATGTTTAGTAATATATAAATATATTTAGGGGTTTTTTCTATAAAAGCCAATTCTTATACAATAGTTTAAAAATTGGCATAAGACCTTAAACTTGAAAGAAAATTTTTTAATCAATTTTATTTAAAAATTCTATTTTACAAAACATAATTATTATAAACATAAAAAAAATATTAACATCTTATAAATTTATAATTAATTTTAAATACATAAATCTTTTTTATCATATTATATATTAAAAAATTTATTTTCATAAATAAAAAATAATTTATTTTACAATAAAATAAATATAAATTTATACATATATTGAAAATGATATGCTAAATATTTTGATAATTCATAAATAATATAATACATTATTATTATTAAATATAATTATAATTATATTTAATAAATAATTATAATATTAATTATAATTATGATATAAAAAATAATATTCATAAAAATAATTAAATTATTAAAAAAATTATAAAGCCTCTATATCCAATTTTTTACGAGTTATAATACAAATATAGAAAATTATATCACAAATTTTGTGAAAAAATATTATATAATATAATATAATTATTTTTATTTTTATTATTAATATAATAAAATATATAAATTATATTGAATTAATTATATTTTAATACTTAAATATAATTATTGTTAATAGATATTTGTTATCTTAGTAATAATTCAAATTATAATAATATTAGAGATATTTATTACAATATAATTTATTTTTTAATTTTTTTAATCTTAAATAATTTATTTTTTTAAAATGTCAATAATTTTTCATAAAAATTATTGTAACTATTTAGTAAAATTTTTGATAATTTAAAATTGTATAATTTATTATTATTATTATTATTATTTTAAATATTTTATAATAAAGTTTTGATAATTTATTTCTTCTTAAATATATATTTTTTTTTATATAATATTAATTTAATTTATTATTTTTTATTTATAATAAAAATTAATTGTTATTTATTAAAAATTGATGAATGGTTATATTTTAAAAAAATAAGGTTCTCGAAATTAGTGAAAGAGAGAGAAAGAAAAGACAAAAATATTTATGTTTTAAAAAAACGTGAATGATAAGTTGTTAATTAAAAAAAGGAGAGAGAGAATGTTATGCAAGTTAGAAAAAATAAATAAAAAGAGAGAGAGAGAATGTGTGGAAGTTAGAAAGAATAAATGAACGTTAAATTGATTAGCAAGTTTTATTTTAATCTTTTTTAAATTAAATCTTAATTAAGTCTATTTTTAAACTATTGTATATTATTAGTCTTTTACAACAAAGACTCGTATATTTACATATTTAACTTTAATTTTAAGAATATTCGTCCGCATGTTGACACGACCCAGATCGTTACGAAACACGAGTTATGGGTCGTGCAATACTGCTCTTTTAAACTCATGTGTCATATTGTGTCACGGCGTATCGTGCCGATTTAATAGGTAAACGGACATAGTAGTTAAGAGATCGTGCATGCCCGGTTCGTTTGACACCCGAGGAAAAAAATAAGTTACATCTCTTTGTCAGGCTTGCGACGAAATCTTATCTATTAAGATCCATCTCTCTATTACACCTTAAGACTCGTATGGCTTCCAATCTTCTCAAACCTCATGTACAGATTTCCGATACTGCAACACCTCAAACAAAAGGTCCTCTCACTAAAACATTATCCTCCCATTCTTTTCCATTTCGCAACAATCATTCCCAATTCTCATTTCACAAATTCAGAGTACCTCAAATAAGCATTATTCGATGCTCCTCCTCATCTCCATCTTTATCCAATCCACCCACATCAAAAGAAGCAGCAATTCTTCAAGCCAAAACATGCATTTCAACCACACTAGAGAAACCCCTCAACAACACCAAACTCACCAACAAATTCAAGAAATTAAAGCAACCCAGATTGCAGGTTGAAATCCCAATCATCGATGACTCACCAGAATCACTTTCCCAATTAGCTTTTGAGGTTTTCAGAGACCTGCCCATCAAAAGAAAAGGTTCTCCTATCAACATATTAATCATATGGCCAGACATTTCCTTAAAAGAAGCTGCACTAAAAGTCTTCAAATCTAATCCTTCAAACCCAGTTCAACATATGGATATTGCTTCACTTCCCAACTCTACTAATAGCAGAATTTTAAACTCTGTAGATGTGAGTGTGTTTTTGGTTCCAGAAGCATCTCAATTGACTGTTATGAAAGATGTTGCTGACAATGTGTACCCAAGTCCAGTTGTGATCTTTAATCCCAGATGGGGATTTGAGGACGGGGATGATTTTGGAGAGCTTAAAGGTTTCGTGGGTTCGTTTGAAGTGATATATTCATTCATGGGGTTGGAGGTTAGAGGGCTTCTGAGTAAAAGAAAAGGAGTGGTTTTCAAGTGTGTAAGAGATGGAGTTGTTAGTGGTGAGAGGTGGGCTGTTCATGTTGAAGAAGAAGGAGGAGACTTTAAGGTAGTCTCAACGTTTAAGGTTCGTCCATCAATTGGTGAGGTTGAAACTGTGTTATATAATTTGATGGCCATGAATTCACCCGTCACTAAGTCTGTGAAATTCTTGAGGGATTTGGTGTCAAATGTAACAGGTAAGAAGTAGGTTTATTAATATATAGTTGCAGTCTGTTTTTCTTTTACCCCTGGAGATTGAATTGTAGTTGTGTAACCAAACTTTCTTATATGTGATTTCCTCATTTTCCTTTCTCTTTTTTTGTTTTTTTTGTTTTTTTTTGTTTTGTGTGAAAGTTTGAGATTTTTTTAATTAAATCGCAATTGATGTGTTTCGAAGGTGTCAGTCTTACTGTCATGACATTAAGATTTACTTGTTTGTAAATCGTGAATTTGAAATGTTGTTTTATATTTTTAAGTATGAGATAGTGAAGAACATTTATTACTTCATAAAGGATAAAAATAGTTGTATTATTTGCAAGCTTCGTTCCCAACAAATTTTTAAAAAAAAAATTTGAGGCCTCAAAATAATGGTTTTTTTTTGTTTGAGCTAAAATTGACCTAAATTTACATATTTTGTTGTAAATGGTTTATGTATAAGATGTATAGAAGTAGAGCGGTGTAAGACAATACAATTACTCATGTATGCATCTTGTATCCACGATTTTGGGACATTCTCAACCCAACCTTCAAAAATGCAAGCTTTAGGGCCAAGCTTAATAATTTCTAAGGTAAGGAAGTTGGAGAAAGCAAAATATGCTACTTGCATTGCATTGAAACTTGGGAAGAAAACTTTTTTCCTCTCTTCTTATAGGTACATTGTTTATCATCAATATGAATAGAACATACCTCTCAAAAATTCATACTAAGAATCCCTGACATGACATCCCTTAATCAATTTATTTGAAAAGTTAATATATTTCGACCATAATGGCTTAAGTTTTGAGAAGGCAATGTCTAACCAAGGTTTTGCTCTACCATTGAAATGAATGATGCCAGCGCTTTCTGCATCAACAAAACTTGTGTTATCCTGATATCCAAGCCCCAACATGTGCCAAAAGGGATCAATTACATGAACATGACCATGAAATGCTATTAGACCAGGAGGGAATGTCCCCAGTTGCCACAAACTCAGGTCTGATTTCAAGTTCTGCATTAGAAACGAAAACCGAAAAATTTAAACATAGTTTAGAACAAAACATCCCATTTTCCAAAAGAAAACAGATTGTAAAAAGCTTAAATTAGACAACATCCCTTTTTGTATTCTTTTGTTCATCAATCATTTTGCCTACCTGCTCAACCCAATAATAGTATGTATTGCTTATGTTGGTTTTCCTCCAAGTCTCCATGTCAAAAATATTCATACCTTATGCCCATGCACATTCCTCAGGATCAAAATTCTCTGATGAGAAAAGTTCAAGTAGCTTTTTAACCTCTTTGACATCACAAACTTATCTTCTCCTCTACATGTTTCCACGGCTCCATTGACCTTGCCATTCATATCAATATCCCACAAGGATGAAAGATCAGTTTGAACCACTATATCATCGTCCAAGAACACTACTTTATTGAGGCTTGGAAACAACTGCTAAGAAAGATGCATTAGGATTACGCATACTGAGAACAATACATGAAAAGTTAGGAAATGAAACAACATTACCTTGGGGAAGTGGATTCGAATGTGATTCATCATTGAGTTATATTTTGGATTAAGTGCCTGCAACTTGGATGCAATAACAAAGGTTTCTCTGTATTGTTTTCTACGATTGCTGATGACCTTCCTCTAAACTGTAACCGAACTCGTTGATCTTCCTCTATATTACCATGGATGTCACTTTCCTCGAATCAGAATGTTTTTTTTACATCACCGGTATCCAATTACACTCTTCAGGAGGAGAGTTATGGTGAAGAACGAAATTGGCTTGATATTGAAATATTAGACACTAGTAATGATCCAACATACTCGGATCATACCAATAATATGGAAGAACCAGTATCTAGACCCAAGCTTGAACTTCGAAGAACTGAAGCTGAAGTAGTAATTGAATCTCCAGAAGATGAAGTGGTTGATGTACCCTTCCACTCTCTAGTACCCAATGATCCTCCTGTTGAGAATACTCCTGAGGTAAACTATCCTATCACACCTTTACAAACTAATGCTATAGATACATCTGTTGGTTATGTTTTACCTTTCAGACACAATCGAGATAAACCTCCAAATCGATACTCCCCAGAAAGAGAAGAACGACAATCCAAGTACCCAATAGCAAATTATGTATCTACTCAAAGGTTATCAGAACCTATCAGGGCATTTACACAAACACTCTCCTCATGTCAAATTCCAAGTAGCATTGAAGAAGCCTTATCTGATCCAAAATGGGCTCAAGCTATAAAAGAGGAATTTGAGACATTGCAGAAGAATAGCACATGGGTGCTAAGCGAGTTGCCTCAAGGGAGGAAGATGGTAGGATGCAAGTGGATTTTCTCCATTAAGTATAAAGCAGATGGGTTAGTTGATCGATACAAGGCGAGACTTGTAGCAAAAGGATATACACAGAAACACGGGATAGATTATCAAGAAACCTTCTCACCTGTGGCTAAACTAAAAACTGTTAGAGTCTTGTTATCTCTTGTGGCAAATTTAAATTGGCCATTGCACCAACTTGACGTAAAAAATGCCTTCCTTCATGGTGATCTTGAAGAAGAGATTTACATGGATATCCCACCAAGATATACTGTTACATCAGGAAAAGAAATTGCATGTAGATTACAACGAGCATTGTATGGACTAAAACAATCACCTCGAGCATGGTTTGGGAGGTTGAGTTCAGCAATGAAGAAATATGGGTTCTAACAAAGCAACTCTGATCATACTCTTTTCCTAAAACATCGATTAAGGAAGATAACAACCCTTATAGTCTATGTAGACGACATGATCATTACAGAGGATGATAAAGAAGAAATCTCTAAGCTTCAAGAACAATTGTCAAATGAGTTTGAAATGAAGAATTTGGGAGGGCTCAAATACTTCTTAGGTATTGAGGTAACAAGATCGAAACAAGGCATATGTCTTTCCCAAAGGAAATATACTCTGGACCTATTGGCAGAGGTAGGACTACTAGATTGTAAACCTGTCGATATTCCAATGGTTCAAAATCATAAACTTGGAGAATATGTGGACCAAGTACCAGCAGATAAATAGAGATATCAACGGTTAGTAGATAAACTCATATATTTATCTCATACTCGACTTGATATTGCTTATGTTGTGAGTGTCGTGAGTCAGTTCATGCACTGCCCAAGTGAAGACCATATAGATGCGATCATGCGAATACTTCGTTATTTAAAATCCTCCCTTGGGAAAGGACTTATGTTTTCAAGGAATGGTCAATTGGAAGTCGTTGGATATACAGATTCAGACTGGGCAGAGAATATCAAGGATAGAAAATCTACTGCTAGGTACTTTACTTTTGTGGGGGGTAATCTTGTTACATGGAGGAGTAAGAAGCAAAAGGTAGTTGCCTTATCTAGTGCTGAAGTTGAATTTCGAGGAATGGTCAAGGGAATATGTGAGCTCCTTTAGTTGAAAAAACTTCTGACTGAGATTGGTGTTGCTCCTACTCTGAAATTAACTTAGTCTGTGATAACAAAGCAACCATTGCCATCTCCCACAATCCAGTTCAACATGATCGCACGAAGTATGTTGAAGTGGATCGAAACTTCATCAAACAAAACCTTGAAAAAAAGATTATTCAACTTCCATTCGTTAAATCAGAAGATCAATTGGTTGATATACTCACAAAATCTGTGTCTGTAAAGAATTTCTACAACTCACTTGACAAGTTGGGCATAAAAGACATATATGCACTAACGTGAGGAGGAGTGTTGACGTGTGTAGTAAAAGTGACAGACAATAATGTTAGTGGAGTAGAAATGACAGACAATAATGTATAGTGGAACTGAAAGTATGGATGTACAGTTGTATTAGGGTTAGGGTTTTATATTCATTTCCCGTAGTATACATAATGACTTTCTTGTAAAGAAAAGATTAAAACAAAGAAATACAAAAATACAGAAACTATTAACGGTAACAACAATAGTTTTTACACTACATGCCTGTATAAGTACTCTTGGATTTTGGCGGTTCTAGTTCTTTCTTCGAGAAGAGTGACCTCAAATATTTATGCTAAAGTTTATTGAGAATATGCATCTTTTAACTAATTGCAAAAGTATTTAAATCTTGAACTGCTCATAAATGTTTTGCAGCAGGTTTGAAATTAATGTATTACTTTTCATTCACATGAAATAATGGGACATTTAACATATCAAGATTGGACCTTGTTGGTAATCAGTGAAGCCAATATTGTTTTTCTTTTCATTTTTAAAAGATCAACGATATTTGGTGTGTTTTTAACATATAATATAAAGCTGAAATGTGCTTATTTACAGGCCAAACACGAAGCAAGAATATAAAGAGTACCATATCTCTAAGCCTGGCAGCAAAACTTTTTGCATCTAATTGGTTATCCCTCATGTCAGCCATGAACTCATCTAAAGACAGAGATATCAGATTTTCCTTTTAATTCATCCTTGCTTATGGGTTCTTCTAATACTTGGTATATAACTTCTGGGACCTTCTCAAAATACAAAAAAAAAAAAAAAACAAAAATATGATTAGTAATTGCAAAATTTACTTCACTACCAAGTTCTAAAACCAAAACTATAGATTAGGACATTACAGTTGACTCAAGTCTTCTTCCCAAAATCTTTGGTCCTAGCCTTTTTCCCAAGCAACCTATAATTAGAACAAATATCAGGACTTTCTTGCATAAATTCAATAATTAAAGAGATCATCTTTTATTATAATCTTATTAAAGAGATCATCTATTATAACTGTTCTTTCTTTTCTTTTCTTTTGTTTTCCTCCCTTTTTTTTTTCTTCTTTTTTTGGCCATTTGGAGTGCATTCTCTGGCTATGGCGATTCAATCTGAAATAAAGTATAATAATTTTAACAACAAATTGATACAATATTATTATATAGTTAGGACTTATATATATATATATATAACCCATGGTTTTGACATGATAAGGTGAGGCTACAATTGGGACAGTGAACCCTTGACATAATATTAAGAAGAGATTTGTTCTTACATTTTACCAAGAAAATCAATTCAAGGGTATTGTAAAAATAACAATCATGCATTTAACGGGGACACTTCCTGCTATAACTTAACACAAATTATTATTTTTAATTAAAACTAATTATATAAAGATATTAAGTTTTCTTATTGTTATAAATAAATAACCTAGTTAAAAAAATTTAAATTTAAATCGAAAAACATAAACATTCAAGACACAATAAATTATAAAAGTGCAATTCTTTTTAAATAAGAATTCCTTATTTTAGTTTTATCTTGTTTTTTGTAATTACTATTAAAAAATTATGAAAGTCCAATAGACCAAAAGGTCTCTCATAAATGCGAGATTCCAAATTAAAAGATCAATCTTAATAGGAATAATAACCCAAGTATTTATATGTACTTTTTGGTTTTCTTATTTGTTAAACGTGAGACTTTTATTTACCTTTATTCTAACGATCATTCTCTCAAACGAGTTTCGCAAGGATGTTATTAACTATAAAGCTCTTCCTTAGACTCAACGTGCTGTTCACCTTGTTAATACCAATCTGTTAGAGGAGTGATAGCACATTCCCTGCATAACTCTTAGGCTCACATTCCAAGATCACTACACGGTGAATGATGGTCGTGTTTCCAACATCTAAAGAGTTTTTTGAATTTACTCACAAACTTTGTTCAGTCCATTTGTGCATCCCCTCCCAAACTCCTTGTCTAATTCACTTGAACTCACTCCGTTAAATAGGCATATCACTAGCGTATAAAGATTCGATGCATGTCTCCTTCAAAATGACCAAACAAAACCATCTTCCGACACAAACCTCCATATGAAACTACATAAATGTATCAACAATCTTTAGTCTAATACCAATTTATAAAAGCTCAAAAATTTAATGATCCCTTATAAGGGGTTATGAGATTCTAACTCAAAAGGTCAACGTTCGGAAGAGTAATACAAACACTTGTATATCTATTTAAATTATTTTATTTATTTAATATGAGACTTTTGTTTTGTTTTATTCTAATAAATATAGTATGAAGCTAAGAATAATGATAGATTTCATAATATGTATCATCCCAAACCTCAGGTTGAAGTGAAGAGTATCATTGTGGGCTATATAAATGTATTAATTTGATTAAAACTAAAATTAGCTTTATTTTATTCTATTAAGACTAATGTTGGAATTTGAAGTTCCGTTGTTTTTATTAATATTTCAATAAAAAAAAGAAAACTTTTAAAACTCGACCTCTTATCCAAACTTGAAATGTATATCATTTTTCTAAATCTACATTTTGATTGTATCTATTAACATTTGAATCATACAGAGAGAGTGAAACAGAACAGCATAAAACATACCTAAAGTAGAAGAACACTTTCTTTCTCCATCAATAGTATCCACAGCTGTCATAACAAACACAAGCCTGAGAAGAAAAGTAATGAACAAAAGAAAATAGAAAAGCATTCGATAAGAAAGCCTTCTAGATCCAGCTTTCATTTTTACAAAGTCTCTAACTCCTTTCCCAGGAAATAACGTAACATGCCTTAAGCTTGGTGATAAGTGAAGCTGCATTTTTTTTTGGGTACCAAAAGGGAAGGGGGGAAAACCCCCAAAAGTAGGTAGACTACTTGTTCCTCAGAGATGTTATTTCATTTGGAAATTACCCAAATAAGAAATGAGCTCAATTGCAAAGAACCCATGTGGAGATATACAGTAAAAGGAAGGATTTTTGTTAGTGTTTTAATGTAGCTATCTATCACCTAACCTTGCTTAGCAACTGGGCTAGATATAATCAGAGTTTTGTGTTTTAAATTTATTGATTTATGGAGTTAAAATCAAATAAATCAATGGGTTGTTATAGAGAAAGAGACATGGGACTGAGAAGAGGCTGTGTTGGTTCTGTGGCTTCATTTTAAAGGAGGGAAGTTGGGAAGAAAAAGATAGATACATAAATTTAAAATAAACCAAAAATTATTATAGTTCTAAAACTACAAAAACATGATTACATTTTAAAAAATAGACAATTATATCTCTTGCAATATTGTTTTATTATAATATTCTTTCTTTAATTTCGTAACTTTTATTAATTTTATTTTAAATAACTCTCTTAAAATGTTAAGAAATAGTAACCATAAAAAATATAATTGTTATTTTTCAAGATTATGGGATCTTTTGATGTTTCAAAAAACTTTAAAGGATATATTTGTAATTGAGCCTAAAATAAATACTAAAATGAAGGGGATGTTCGGTGTTTGTTTTCTTGGCTTTGCCTCCAAATAAAGTTTTTTGTTTGTACAACGCAAAAGACTTTGGACTTTTGAGGGAAAATAGTTTCTAAGAGAAAATGACTCTCCTCCTCTCTATCTCTTTCCTAAAGAGTAGACTAAGAACTTGAAGTATACAATTTAGTGTATGATTTTGCTTTTGAGATATTTTAATAACGATTCAAACAATAAATTTTTTTTATCATGATCAAATATAATTTTTTTGTCAAAAATATTTTAAGGTTTGATAAAGCATCCAAGTATTTAAAACCATTGTTTTCTAAAACTACTTTTAATAAAAACATAGACACAAGTATCCTTAGCTGTTAGAATAAAAAATATGGACTTCAGATGTTGATAAAGTATAGATTGTCTTAAAATGTTTTTATCAATGTTATTTTTTTGTAATAGTTTAGTTCGTTAATAATAAATTGAAAAGAAATGTTTTACAAAAATGAATAACAAGATTGACTTTTATAAATAATGAAGTATTATTTGATTAAATATTATAAAGTTTTATTATACATTACAATTAATCTTACAAAATTGTATTAATTCTAAACATTATATTATATTAATTTTCTGTATCATAAATAATTTGTAAGATCTAACAAACTATAATTCAAATGCATTTAGTCCGAAGGTGGGAAAAATGTATGGTTTCAAATTTTAATTTTAGATCTATGAGTTTTAGTTATTTAAAAGAAAAATTATAATAGATAATAATGCTTTTGCATAACGGTAAATAATTGATGTAGAACTTACGATCATATTCTCCTATAGCATGTAAAACATAACTTAAAGCTTATTTGAAGAGTAATGATAAATTCATGTATTAAGTATTAATTATTGATAAAATATAAAATTAAGAATTTGAAATGATAAAATAATTAATGCTAAAAGTAAACTTCAATTAGAAGAAACAAAAATGTATAAGGAATTATATAATTAATTTATCTTTAATGTTTTGGCATTAATCATGGGATTCTTAATTAGTTTTGATATTGCCCAACTTCCAAAGCCAAAATAAATTAAAAGGGCAAATGTTTTTCTTGGATGGGTACATTTTTAGTATTGATCTTATAATAAATTTTTTACACATTGATTATATTTTAAAAGAATTTTTATTTAGTATGTTACGAAAATAGTTCACAAAAATAGTTCACATTCTTGTAATTTTTGAATGATAATTGCAAAACATCACATTTTTAACTATTTGGATAACAGTATTCGTCACTACACGTCCTTATTTTCATTCCCTTTGATTTAATTATTTTTTATTATTTTTGATTTCTTTTAATTTCTAATTGTGATGAATACTTAATGATTATATTCTATTTTGTAATCAAATCAATATATATGGTGCCTTTATATATCTAAAGTAACTAAATATAGATATCCCTAAAGTAAATAGATATACATTAGTAGATATATATATATATATACATTAATATGTTACTAGATATACATTAACATCCCCTCTCAAACTCAAGGTGGATGTGAGACCAACTTGAGATTGTCAACTAAATTACGAGTGCGTCCTTTGAGAAGTGACTTAGTGAAGATATCTGCAAGTTGATTGTTGGAGGAAACGTAGAAAAGCTTGAGAGCACCATGGATAAGATGAGAGCGAATGAAGTGACAATCAATCTCGATGTGTTTAGTCCGTTCATGAAAGACATCGTTATGAGCAATATGAATTGCACTCTGATTATCACAATAAAGAGAAGTAGCAGAGGATGTGGACACACCCAAATCCTTAAGAAGCCATCGTAGTCAAAGAAGCTCAGATGTGGTATCAGCAAGAGCACGATATTCTACTTCAGTACTAGAGCGGGCCACGAAGGTTTGTTTCTTACTTCGCCAAGAAATCAAAGAAGAACCAAGGAGAAAGCAATAACATGTAGTAGACTTGCGATTAGTGGGATCTCTTGCCCAATCAGCATCAGAGAATGCACGAAGTACTAAAGGAGAATCAACTGAGTAGAAAAGGCCATAGAAGATAGTGCTTTTCAAGTATCGTAGAACATCAGCATAATGAGTTTATCGTGGAGTAGATAGATACTGGCTCACCTGATGAACAACATAAGAAATGTCTGGACGAGTAACTGTAAGATAAACTAGGTTGCCAACCAATCGTCTGTAAAGAGAGAGATTAGACAATGGTTGCCCCTCCGATGGTATGAGATGCGCATTAAGTTCAACTGGAGTGTCAACAGTCTTGCTGTCAGTGAGTCCAGCTTGAGATAAGAGGTCAGATGCATACTTAGCTTGAGTAATATAAAGACCATCTGTGGAACGAGTGATCTCAAGACCCAAGAAGTAGTTGAGATGTCCAAGGTCTTTCATCTCAAACTGCTGACTAAGAAAATCCTTGAGTTCTTGAATACCACTGAGATCATCACCAGTTATGATCATATCATCCACATATAGGAGAAGCAAAATGGTGCCTTTATCATTACGACGAAGAAATAAGGCAGAATCATAAGGACTGGCCATGTAACCCAAGCGAAAAATGGTGGAGCTGAACTTGGCAAACCATGCTCGTGGAGCTTGTTTAAGGCCATAAAGTGCTCGTCGAAGGCGAAAAACCTTATTTGTTTCAACAGAAAGACCAGGAGGAGGTTGCATATAGACTTCTTCATGTAGATCCCCATTAAGGAATGCATTTTTGACATCCATCTGAAAAAGGTCCCATTTACTAGCAGTGGCCACAGCTAAGAGAGTACGAACAGAGGAAATACGGGCAATTGGAGCAAAAGTCTCTTCATAATCAATCTCATACTCTTGTGTAAAACCTTTTGCTACAAGACGAGCCTTGTAACGATCTATGGACCCATCAGAGCGAGTCTTGATCTTATAAATCCACTTACTACCAACCATAGACTGACCAGGAGGGAGAGTAACCAGATCCCAGGTATGGTTTTTGGTTAATGCATCAATCTCTTCTTTCATTGCAATCTGCCAAAAAGGGTTAGTAAATGCCTCACGATAGGTGTGAGGCTCATGGAGTGTAGCAAGGGTAGTGTAACAATGATAGTCAAGTAAATGTGTAAGAATGGATCTTACCCAGGTTGAGTGGCGAGGTGGAATGTCTTGTGGAGGATCTTCAGGCGGAGCAAGAGTAGGGGACCTATGTTCAAGGTGGGGTAGCTCATTATCAACCTGTTCTTCTACAACCTATCTAGGATAAGATTGAATAGTGAAGTCCATAGGTGGATTAGGAGTATCTTTAGAGGGATCAGGAGGCTCATTTGGAAAGATTTCTAAAACATTTGAATTAGTTAAGGAAGAACGAAAGTGAGAAAGTTCAACAAATAAACAGTGTTCCCAAAAGACAACATTACGAGAAACACGAAGACGATGTGAGATAGGATCATATACCCTTTTTGAGTTTCACCATAACCAAGAAAACAACAAAGTCTAGATCGAGGCTCAAGTTTGTTGTGTTCATGAGGTTGAAGAAGAACGAAATAAACAGATCCGAATGAGCGAAGGTAATGATAGTCCGGAAATGATCCAAAAAGGCGCTCATACAGAGTCTGATTATGAATGACAGCACTTGGAATGCGATTAATGGCATAAACAGCATGAAAAGCAGCTTCACCCCAAAATGGGGCAGGAACTTTGGCAGAAAGAAGAAGAGCATGAACAGTGTCAAGAGTATGACGAAGTTTTCTTTCGACTCGACCATTTTGTTGAGAGATTCCTGGACAGGTTAGATGATGTATAGTGCCATAGGAGTGTAACAGAGTTTGAAAAGCATTTTGAGTATATTCAATAGCATTATCAGATCGAAATTTTTTGATATGTTTGGAGAATTGTGTTTCAACCATTTTTGCAAAGTTACTGTATATTGGTAAGATTTCAGAACGAGATTTCATTGGAAAGATCCAACTATAACGAGAATAATCATCAATAAAAACAACAAAATATCGAGATCTACCAATACTAGTAACAAGAGAAGGTCCCCAAACATCAGAATGAATTAACTCAAAAATACTATTAGAGATAGATTTACTATTATTGAAAGGTAAAGTTGGCTGTTTTCCTAACTGACATGAAGTACAATCAAAATTATCTTTGGACACAGAACCCAATAGACCTTTAGAAGCTCACTGTTGTACCCGAGTGGATGGGGCATAACCAAGACGAGAATGCCAAAGTGCGAGAGAAGGTAAGGAAGAAACTGCAGTAGTTGCAGCAGCAACAGAGGCAGGAGCAACAGGTGGAAGATGAAGATTGTTTACGGGAAACATACGCCCGACCCTAGGATCGGTCCCAAGCTCTTGCCCCGTCCTCGGATCCTACACAATACACCCAGAATAGTAAAAAATAAGGCGATATCCTAGTTCAGCTAATTGTCCCACAGAGCATAAATTATAGGATAGGTCAGGTACATGGAAAACCCCAGGAACAGAGAGGGTAGAGGTCGAAACAAAACCTAGACTATTCCCATGAATGGTGGAACCATCAACTATATGAATATTAAGGGGATGTGGTGCAGGGTTAAGTTTGGAGAATAAAGATGAGTGAGGTGTCATGTGATTGCAACATGTAGAGTCAAAAAGCCAAGTTTGAGACTTACCGGGCAAAACTGAGAGAGTAGTGGAAAGAGATGCATTACCAGCCATTTGAACAGCCTGAGTTATGATATTCTGTAGTTCAGTGGAGGAGAGATTGATAGTGGATTCAGAAGACTGGGACTCTGCTGAACTAGAAGGCATCAACGAAGTAGGCTCATTATTAGCAACATCAACAGTAGATTTGTTACGACGGTAACAAGTTTCAATGGTGTGGGCATGACGCTTGCAATAATTACAGAACCTTTTATTGCTCTGCCTACGATGATTGTAAAAGCCAGAGGAATCACCTGATTGCTGAGGTTGCTCAATGGTAGAAGCAGGAGGAGTAATAGCCAAAACATTGAGCTTATTCTAGGCCTGAAGGGTTGCAAGTCGAGCTTCTTCTCTAACCAACTCATTTACAGCAGTATCAAGAGAGGGAGGAGGACTACGATTAAGAAGCTGACCTCGGATGGGCTCAAAGTTCTTGTGGAGTGACATCAAGAACTCATAGAGACGAAATTCATCCCTGACTGTAGCATATTGCTGAGCATCAGTTGAGCATGCCCAAACTGAATCACAAAGGTCAATTTGGTCCCAAAGGAAGCGAAGCTGATCAAAGTAGTCATTGATAGATTGCCCTGGTTCTTGTTGAAGTCGATGCAATTCAACTATTAACTGATATTTCATGGATTCGTGAGTAGTGGAGTACCTTTTGGCCAACATATCTCATGCTGATTTGGCATCATCCAAACTACCCAACAGATTAGAGATGGAGGGAATAGAAGTATTTCGAATCCATGTGAGGATCATGTGGTTGTGATTATCCCATTCAGTCATGCGACGAAGGAAAGTAGCATCTTCTTTACTTGTTTCTTTAACAGGAATAATAATTAACACTAACATTGCTCATGGTTTGTACAAGAAAAGTTACGTGTTGGTGAAAAGTATGTATTGAGTTTTGATCTTAGTGATGGTACTTTTGATGTGTCCCTTCTCACCATTGAAGAGGGTATCTTTGAGGTTAGTGCTACGTACACAGTAGGAGACAGCTTGGAGGTGAAGATTTTGGCATCAGAATGTTTGAGAGATGCCAAGATGGACAAGAGCACCGTACATGATGTTGTCCTTGTTGGTGGCACTACTAGAATTCATAAGGTCCAACAATTGTTTCAAGATTTCTTTAATGGGAAGGAGCCATGCAAAAGCATCAACCCTGACGAGGCTGTTGCCTATGGTACTGCTGTCCAATGCAAGTTCTATTTTGAGTGGTGAGGGCAATGAGGAAGTTCAAGATCTCTTTCTCTTGGAAGTCACTTCACGCTCTTCTGGTCTTGAAATTCTTTGTTTTACTGTAACTGAAATCCTTAAGATGACATTAAATGAAGTTAATTAGAATGGAAGAAATGTAATGACCCAAATACTCATCCACAGATGTTAAAAATGTGGTTTTTTATTTTTTATTGTTCAAAAATATCAAATCATAATCTTTTCAATATTATAGATACTAAATTATAATCTTTTTAAAACATGATCGATTTATAGATATTTTATCTGTAACATGGTTACTGGAAAAATAACAACCCATTTTTCTTCTTAAGACTTTTATTTTTATATTACTATTTTTATCCCCCCCAACACAAACAAAAATAAATAAAAATCAATTTGATATATTTATTCTCCAAATTTTTCAATCAACTACTCCGGTGGAAAATCCGTCAATATTGGCTACGAATTTTGAAATCTCCGATCTACTCCTGTATCGTAGCAAAATCGGGATAATTAAAGTGATGATGATGTAGAAATAACGAGCTGTTCTTATAAAAGAAGTGTGCCATATTTTTCCCACGAGCATATATGGCACGAAGGAAATCATTTCCACTAAAAGAAGCAGAGATTGGACCAATTGATCCAAACCTGTATTCCAAATGGAGTTTCTCGGATAAGAAGTAGGAGAGGATAGGAAAATAGTAGAAAAATGGTGATAAAGGGTTTTCATGGCATGCTTGGAGATCGAAGGAGCAGAGTGCATAGAACGAGTACTTTTTTTTTTCTTTCTCTCTCTTAATTTTTTTGAGTCAAAGATATGAAATGTCAAAAACACCCTTTAAAATTCATGTGTAGGTGGGAGACTTCAAATTTTCCGGCCAATATTGCTGGATTTTTTTATTGCAGTAGTTGATTGCAAAAATTTAGAGAATCAAAGTAGTAAATTGCTAGGGGGAAAAATAAAAGCATAATATAAGTAAGAAGAAAAACATTTTCCAAATTAAAATTGAGAAAAACTTATGGTATATTCTTCGTTAATTATATTGTTTTATTTTTTTATTAATTTTTTTTTAATAAAAAATTATTAAAATTTTAAATTTTATTTACTATAAAATCAATAAATAATTTATATCTTTTAATAGTGCTAGTAGCATTCATTTGTTAGCTTGCATAATTTTTAACATTATTTCCATGTATTCAATGAATCAAGAACTAAGTTTGTCGTGTGTTCTACCGGTCATTATCTAATAAAATTGTAAAAGCTTGAGATGTGTACTATAAAATATTGGTTCAATTCTCATGACCAGTAAATATATATATATATATATATAATTAAGAATATATCCCTTGAATTAGCTATTTTAAATTTATTTATTTTAATTAAATATCAGATAAAAATAATAATTTAATCAAATATTTAAGTTATTTATACAATATGTATACTTATAAGGGATATATGGCAAATAAGATAAAATTATAACCTTATAACTTAAATTTTTCAATCAAATTTATTAATTTTTTTACTAGATAGTTAATTCAAATAAATTTAAATAATATCAGTAATTAATTAAAATAAAAAAAAATATTAAAAATAATAAATTAAATTTTTTAAATAATAGTGTTTCTAGCTGTTTTTTACGTTTGTATTTCATAATGTGGCGTAGAGTTGATTGTTCACCGGCTGGGCTATTTTTCGAACTGGGCTACAACACATGGCCAGCCACTTGCAAGAATACAAAATGACGAATTCATCCCATGTCAAGTATCCGAGGAATGAAGCACGTTGTAGTCGGTCCATTATAAGTAATAATAATTGAAAGGGTAAGGAAAACTACAGCCAGCCTTCTTCAATTCAAATATTTACTTCTTGAGTTAGTAGATATATTTTAAATTTAATATTTGATGCTCAAATATATGTAGATATATTTTAAATTTACTTCTTCAATTCAATTCAAATAAATCTATCAAAATTCTTCAGTAATCAGATACTTATTTAGCTTAAAATATATATTTTTATTTTTTTTATAAAAAAAAAGAGAGAGTAATAACTATTTGATACAATAATTTACATTTTAGTATTTTGTCTGTCGGCATGGAGTTCATAACTCATCAGTTTCTTCACTTAAACCAAAAATGCCAATGTGAAACCACTTTCCCAAAACACGAACCCATGTCGACAAATCCACCCCATGACAAGTTGTGTCTTCGTGGCACCGAGACCGATGGATTTCCCTCAAGATTTTAACAATGTTTTAAAGATTTATATTTGCACGAAAAAAATATTATACGAATTAGATTGATAAAAAAATAAATAAATTCTCCACTAATTTTGACGCATGTAAAAATTTATCTTATGGACATGCACGCCTCTAACCTTACCTCGTCACTCTCACGTGCCACTCCTTCGACTCATTCGCTCCTCGCTTGCGTTGCGTTGCGTCTCGTCTCTCCCCCTCCCCCCACTGTTCTGAGATTCCCACCTTAAAGGTGTTTGCTTATGCAAACTACGATTCTCCAAATCCGAATGTTAGCATCCTGTTCGAACCTGATTTGTGTGTCCCCATTTCCATTTTAGATCCGGACTTATCTCTGCAACTGTCCGTTTCTTTCACGAGAGTTCTCGAAGTTTTTGTTCGTCGGAGGGAGATTATTTCTTGTTTTTAATTTTAATTTAAAAAATAGTTTCCTCAGAATGGAGTCGATATTGGCTATGGCTCTGGAGTACACTCTCAAATATTGGTTGAAATCATTTTCTAGAGATCAGTTCAAGTTTCAAGGAGGGATCGCCCAGCTTTCGAATTTAGGTACTTGGAATGATTGTTTGGTTCTCTTGATTTGATTATTAGCTCTCGTACAGATTTATTTTTGGATCCTGGTTTGAATTTTATCTGAATCTGCTCGGTTCTGGCAGATATCGACGGTGATGCTTTACATTCCAGTGTCGGTTTGCCTTCGGCGCTGAATGTGACGACCGCGAGAGTCGGAAAATTGGAGATAGTGGTTAGTTTTTTTAATAGAGTAATTTCTATTATCTTTTAGTACTCAATAAATTATACTTGCTTCATAATAACTTCTAGGAAATTCCTTGGAGATTAAAATCTCTTGTACTTCAATGTGGCTGTTTAGACCACTCTCTTGATATTAGAACATTGAACGAATTCTCGTTACGTTTTGTGCATTATGTTTTTCTCACTCGAGAATATAAAGCTGTAATTGGGTTTATTTTTGAAACTATTTTCATCTCGAGTTATATACTGTTTTCTGCTTAATTGACATTGATTTTTGTGGTTTAATAGCTCCCATCTTTGAGTAATGTGCAAGTAGAGCCAATTATTGTGCAAATTGATACACTTGACCTTGTTCTAGAGGAGAATCTGGATGAGGCATCTAGGAGTTCAAGCAGGTAAGTGTCACATATACTTGGTTCAGGTTGTGTACAAAGCTTAAGATTAGGTTTGAAGACCAGCTTGCTTAATTCTGCTTGCTTTTGTAGTTCACAGTCACCCTCCAGTTCTAACAGGGGTAGCGGATATGGATTTGCGGATAAGGTTAGGCTTTTATCTTTTTTGCACAGCTTAGTTCTTACTTTTTTGTAATATGTTCTACCTTATTATCTTGCGATATATTTGATTCTAAGAACTCTTGTCCAGCAACATCAAGGTACTGATAACCAATTATTACCTGTTTAGGCAGTTATATCCATTCCAGCTTTTAGCTTCAATAGAAAAAAATGTGACCTGTTAGCCACTTGTAAAATGTCCTAGTAAAGATGCCTTTTCATGTCCACTCTTCTTAATTGAGACGGTTGAGCAAGTAAGTGCTAGATCATACAAGCGGAGTGTAGTGTGCTTGGGTGTCTGTATACATAGAGCACTGTGCCCTTTCTCTTGATGATTGCACATTTTTAATACCTATTATAGGATATAAATAAGAACCATGCCCTATGGCTTCAGTGCCATCAGAGTAGACATAAATATTTGCTTTGAACAGTACACACTGACCTTATGCAACTATCAGATTGCAGATGGGATGACGGTAGAAATTCACACTGTCAACTTACTACTTGAAACTCGTGGAGGTGCTGGACGTGGAGGTGCAAGCTGGTAATTTCTACTCCTGGTTATCTAGTTTTCTGTTTCGGTCTCTGTATGTACCTTGCCATTTATATAACGTTTAGTATTTAGACATGACTATAAACAAACGGAAATTCTTTATTTACTTTATTATGCAGTTACTTTGCTAATTTCCCCCCTTTTGTTTGGTGTCTTAGGGCATCACCTCTTGCTTCCATCACCATTCGCAACCTCTTGCTCTATACCACTAATGAAAATTGGATGGTAATGGATATATCATGCTGCTAAGGAAATTACTGATGGCTTTTAATTTTAGTAGCTTATTTTAACTAGTGCAACAGGTTGTAAATCTTAAGGAAGCACGGGAGTTCTCTGCTAACAAAAAGTTCATATATGTATTCAAAGTAATGTTCTACTCTCACATCTACCTACTATTGTCTAGTTTTAAATTTATTTCTTTTCCTATGGCAAGTTTGTTTAAGGTATGTGAGGATTTTGACCCTATATTTTATCCCAACTGTGTTAGCATACTTTGCATGTATTTAGCATACAAGCACTCATTTTTGGATGTGTTGTCATACTTGTACCATGGTTGGTGGGTAACTCATTTTTGGACTGGTAGCATTTAGAAAAATGATTGATTTATATATTTCTTTGTCCTACCAGAAACTTGAATGGCAGTCATTGTCTGTTGACCTCTTGCCTCACCCTGACATGTTCATGGATTCTAATCTGGCACGAGCTCAAGAGGGAGGAAACCATAGGGATGATGATGGTGCAAAACGAGTTTTTTTTGGCGGAGAGCGGTTTATAGAAGGAATATCAGGAGAAGCTCATGTACTTTTTTTAACTCTCTTTTACTTATATCCCATGCTAGATAGCATCCATTTAATTTGTGTTTCTGAATGTATCTTGACCTTGGAACCATTTCCAGATCACTGTGCAGAGGACTGAATCAAATAGTCCACTTGGGCTTGAAGTTCAATTACATATTATGGAAGCTATTTGCCCTGCATTAAGTGAGCCAGGTAATTGATGGAATCTGTTTTATTCATTCAACTGTTGTACTGGACATTTATGTCAGACTGAAGTATAAATATATGGACAGGATTGCGTGCTCTTCTCCGCTTTCTAACAGGATTATACGTCTGTATAAATAGAGGAGATGTTGATCCAAAGTCCCAACAGGTTTTCTTTTGCTTTGTTCATAAGATATAGTAGTTTATCCAAGTTTCCCTCTTCAATTTTGATGAGTTTTGTCTCAAGTCTGTTTTCTGTTGAACTTCTGCAGAAATCAATAGAAGCAGCAGGACGTTCCATAGTTTCCATTGTTGTGGATCACATATTTCTTTGCATTAAAGATGCTGGTTGGTTCTTTTTCCAAAAATCAGTCCTAATTCTTTTATCTAATCATCTCCAAGGATTAATGATGTTTTTCTTGTTGAAATTATCTTTCTTGCTCAGATCATTTAGTTGAAGGCTTGAAGCTTATTAGTCCAAATTAAGGCTTTATACGATTACAATGTTCCGCTGAATAACAATTTCATGACCAGTTGTTTTACCCTGTTTTCACTTCAAACTTCAAACTTCAATAACAATTTCATTTTATTTGCAGAGTTCCAGCTCGAACTTCTGATGCAGTCACTCTTCTTTTCTCGGGTATTTCCTCTAAAGGGCATTTATTTTCTTCCACTTTTTATTGGCATCTCGTAGTACCCTTGCAAAAAGGTTACACTTGCATCAAGACCTCTTCCCCCATGACAGTGTGTTATGAATATTAACTCTGAAAATTTAACCATCCGTTGGGGCAGTCAGCAGTGCTGAGCATCCCTGAATTTGTTTTATGAGATAAATTTTGTCAAATCTTTAGCATTTCAGATATTTCATGAGAAAAGCTTGTACTTGTAACATTTTTTTATTAAAAAAATCATATCATAACAACTGATCATGGTTGCGATGTATGTTATATTTTTATTTATACTGTCTTTATCTGTAATGGTATGTTAATTTTCATTCACAGGCATTTCATCTGTGTCAACATGACTCTAGTGTTTCTGCACCATGCAGTGCCATCCATTTCCTTCTTTTAGCAGTTGAAGATGAAACTGATAAATCTTAGGATGTGACTTCTTTTGCAGGTCAGCGTTTCTGATGGAGAAAATGACAATAACTTGAGCAAAGTTATGATTGGTGGACTATTTTTAAGGTACCCTTCCTTTTCTAATTTCTTTTCCTTTTGATAGAAATTATTTTATGTTATTTGGTTCTGGTGAGTGGTGACTGTTGATTTCTTCTTGAAGCTCAGCCAGGCACATTTTATTACGCTCTAGACTTAAAGTGCATGTACTATTTGGTTAATTGGTTTTATTATTAGCAATGTCTTATCCACTTATCATTTATTTATTTACTCTCCCTCACTCATTGCATTTGCTTGTATGCTTTTATTCTTATCTTATTAGGTTGAACATCTCATAACTCATAACTACATTTGGAAGTAGATTAGTTGTCATTTTGGGAATAAGGCATAGTCCAATTTCATTTGTATATTTGGAATTATGATGCTTACCTGGAAATTTTATTATGTGTTTCACGGAAATTTCAATACTTCTGTACTCGCGTTTTGATGTTATTGAAATTAGTCGTTTTATTTTACGTTGCAATAATTGAATATAGCTATAGGTTGGGAGAACCTGGTTATTCCATAGAAGTCTTCACCTCCTGTTTAGATTTAGTTTTCCACTGTTGTGATTATTATGGAACTTATGTTGAGTGTCTGCAACATAGGGATACTTTTTCACGGCCTCCATGCACCTTAGTCCAACCATCAATGCTGACTGCTTCAAAAGATCCTGTGCAAGTTCCTGAATTTGGTATCGGCTAAATTTACCATATACATTTGGTTAGTTTCAGTCTTTTTAGCATACATTTGATCCTTCTGATATCTTAATTGGGACAGGTAAGAATTTTTGCCCTCCCATATATCCTTTGGAAGATCAGAGATGGCAGACAATCGACGTTGTCCCTTTGTTCTGCCTCCGTTCTATTCAGACGAAGCCCTCGCCAGTACCACCATCTTTTGCTTCACAGACAGTTATCAACTGTCAACCCATCATGGTATGCATAAGTTATTTTTAAGTCTGGCCTATATTATTGAGTATTTATATTTCTTGTCCTTTTCTGTATAACAAAGATGCTTTTTCTTCTGCTTATGATCAGATTCACCTTCAGGAAGACAGCTGTTTGAGGATATCTTCCTTTATAGCTGATGGAATTGTTGTCAATCCTGGTGATGTTTTGCCAGACTTCTCAATAAATTCATTTGCTCTCATCTCAAAGGAATTGGATATTACAGTTCCTTTAGATGCATCCAAACTGAGCAATTATGCTACCAACATGGATTCTATTGACCAAAATTCTTTTTCTGGAGCAAGGCTTCATATTGAGAACTTGTTCTTTTCTGAGTCACCTACATTGCATTTAGGATTACTGAACCTGGATAAAGATCCTTCTTGTTTCTCTCTTTGGGAAGACCAACCAGTTGATGCTAGCCAAAAGAAATGGACAACCAGAGCATCACACCTCAGTTTGTCTCTTGAAACATGCTGTGGATTAAGTAAACTTCAGACTCTGGACTGGAGCTCAGGTTTATGGCGATGTGTTGAACTGGAAGATGTTCGCATCGAAGTAGCTATGGCAACTGCTGATGGCAGCCCATTGACGAATGTGCCTCCTACTGGTGGTGTGGTCAGGGTAGGATTTGCTTGTGAACAATATTTGTCAAATACTTCTGTTGAACAGTTATCTTTTGTCCTGGATCTTTATGCATACCTTGGCAGAGTAACTGAAAAGATTGTCCTTGTTGGAAAAAGTACCAGACAGAACAGAAGTGTAAATGAATCTTCTGGTGGAAAACTGATGGACAAAGTTCCTAGTGATACAGGAGTAAGTTTAGCAGTGAAAGACTTGCAGCTTAGATTTCTGGAGTCTTCTTCCATGAATATTCAAGGAATGCCTCTTGTACAATTTATCGGGAATGATCTATTCATTAAAGTTACGCACACAACCCTAGGGGGTGCAATCGCAATTACATCCGCTGTACATTGGGATAATGTTAGGGTGGACTGTGTTGATATCGAGGAGAAATTGACATTTGAGAGAGAGACAGAACTAACTTCCAATGGAAATGGTCTTTTGATGGGTAAGGATGAATCCCCTCTGCTAAAATCTGTTCTTTGGGTACACCATGGAAATAATCATCAATCAGATGGCACTACTTTGGGAGAACCATTTTTATGCATAAGAACAGTGCATGTAATTCCTCTGAGTGCAGTGGATATGGAGTGCCACACCTTGAATGTGTCAGCTTGTATTTCCGGTGTTCGCTTAGGTGGAGGAATGAACTACACTGAATCCCTGCTGCATCGTTTTGGAATACTTGGCCCTGATGGTGGTCCTGGTGAGGAGCTTTCTAAAAGGTTAGATAACTTGCGTGCAGGATCCTTGTCAAAAAATTTCAAAACATCAGCTCTTGTTGCTGGAAGTCTGGAAGATGGTATGAACCTGGACATTTAGGTTAACTTACTTGAAACTGGTCATATAGTGGTGCATGAACACACAGATGTGCATTCAAGCACACAGATGCATGCTTCTAGATTGTTTCTCACTTTCTCCTCTTTCTACCGACTGTAATTTTCCTCGTAGGTGAAAATTCAGGAGATGAGAAAGAACATCGTTTGTTGTACTTGGGGAATCCAGATGATGTGGATGTGTGTATAGAATTGAAAAACTGGCTGTTTGCTCTTGAAGGTGGAAAGGAGATGGCAGAATACTTGTGGTTTTACGATCGTGAAGATGTGGGCAGAGAGGAGAGGAGTTGGCACACAACTTTTCAGAATCTGGGAGTAAAAGCAAAAAGCAGTCCGAAGCATTTATTGAATGGAAGGTCAGGTGGAAGCAAACAATATCCTGTAGAACTGGTCATGGTAAGCATACAGCATGTTGTCAGATTGCACCCTTGTGGTGGGATCATAACTTAAGTTATTGTAAGGTGATAATAGAAATATAAAATAGGTGAATGCAGAAGTAGAACAGAAGTTGAGAGAAGAATGAGAAAGCTGAATAAATTCATTCTTATTTTTCATTCATAATAATATTGAGAGATTGCATTTATATTTATAGGGATAATAAGGCTGAAACAAACTAAGGAAAAACAATATTCAATATTTAAAATTTCAATACTAAAAAGGAAACTTAATATTAATTATTAAATATTCTAAATGTGATAATGCATGGTTTATATGCATATCGATCACATTTTGGTTGCTCTAACTTACTTCAATCCTAAATCATAATGCTATGCATTATGCAAAAGTGTTTAATATTAGCTCTTTTTGGCATGAGTTGGATATGATGCTTCTGCATCGTTACTTTTCCTTAAAAATGAAAAATTGGTAACTTGAGTTAAGAAGGTACCCATATTTTTATCAAGATTGCTTTTCATCAGGTTAAATAAAAAGAACAAATCGTATAATTTTGAATTTTTGAGATCTGCATATTGACAGAAAATTATGCTCTCTGTTCCATAATGCTATTTAGGTCTCAAGTTGTTTTAACTGTCCCAAACAAGGAAACGTCAGGGGAAAAACCTATCATGTTTTGCTGGGTGCTTGATATGTTCAGATTTTCTTAAAGTGGCACAGAGCCTGTCTGGTTCTGTCCACTTGTCAGGACCAAGGAATAATTATTTGTCTGCAGTTTGATGGCATCTAAGTTGCTCGTCTAAGCTCTCAAAAACTAAACATGATTGTACTTAAATTATGTTGTTTATCTGGTGTCACATTTTTCACAGAACCTTTTCTGTAAAATGACTGACTAGGAATATCTTTTGCTGTCAATTGTTTAGTTTTGTTGAAACTCTAGAATACTATGAACCTTAGTGAACAATGCCAACATAAAGCCTTGTATCTTTTGAATTGAATCTTAATTTCCCAAAAAAGTTCTCATCTTCTCTTGCAATTGAAGAAATATATTTTCCAAGATCTTTCACATTTGCTGCAGGCTGGTGTCGAAGGTTTGCAGATATTGAAGCCCCAAGTCCAAATGGGTATCCAGTCAGCGTTCTTACCTGAAACTGGGATCAAAGGAACAGCTGAGGTGTCTGGAGGAATAGATGTTGAAGTTTGCTTGATGATATCAGAAAATAGCTTTCATGATGAAATGGTGCACTGGATAGTAGACAATGTGAAATTCTCTGTTAAACAACCGGTAATGAGAATTTCGAGTCAACTGATTTTTTTGGCCAACTCTCAAGTCTCAACTGTTTGATAATACATCTCTTGTCATAAAAGTTTCTGACAAATTGGTCTTGACAGATTGAGGCAATCGTAACAAAGGATGAATTGCAACATCTTGCAATTCTTTGCAAGTCTGAAGTTGACTCAATGGGTCGAATTACTGCTGGAATTCTACGGCTGCTCAAGCTGGAAGGCTCCATTGGCCAGGCAGCAATTGACCAACTAAGCAACCTTGGTATGTTAGGTTATTTATCAGAAAAATTAACAAATTTCGTTTATTCTGCTTCTGCAAGAATTTAAGGGCTTGTTTGGCGATAACTTAAAAACTGTTTTCTATACTTCGAAACAAAAAATGACTTAAAAACCAATAGAGGTGTTTGGTCATTGTTTTAAAAAAATAAAAAATTGAGAATAGTTTGGACATATTCTCATTGTTTTTGACAACAATTAAAAACACGGAGACGTATCTTTGGTGTAGCTTTGTCTTTCGGATAATTTTTGGTTCTTTGATTTGAATTTGTTGGACTCTGCTAATTGTCTGCTTTCTGCCTTTGCAGCTTTTGGAACTTTTTTATTTTTTTTTTCCCTATTTGATGGATCAGACTTAATAGTTTTTATTTTTTAACAATATTTTTTTTTGTTAATGAGTTAAAGTTTTTTTTAACATAAAAAAAAAGGATTAAGTCACAATTATGAGTGCACAAGTAGTGTAATTATTTAAAAGATAATAATAACAAATTTGTTTTGCAATATTTTCATAACTAAAATTGTTATTGCTATCATAGTTCTTTAATAATGACAACTTTATATAATAATTGTAGAATTAAAATGTAATTAATTGTAGTTATAGAATAAACAATTTATACATTTTTGTTGTGGTAATAACAAAAGTAGTAGCTTGACAAAATAAGTCAATACTGTATTGTCGTGTGAGACCAATCTCTCCAAATTCGATAAAAATTCGCAATTCATAATTCAATTATCCAAATTGACATAATTGTTTCATCGATCCACTTCTGTTATTGCTCTTATCATATTTAATATTTTTAAGAAAAATATCTAAGACATTTAATTTGACTAAATGTGTTAGAATTCACATTTTTTTAACTAAATTGAGGTCAAATTGAAACGTTTTAAGAATTTTTTTATTGTATTGTTCCTGGTTGCTTAGGTAACAAAAATAATTCCATTTTTCTTTTTTATATATTATTACTTTTCTACTTAGCAATTTATTAATTTCAAATATTACTTAACAATGGTCAAAGCACTCATTGTTTTATAATAATAATTTGAAAATAGTTTTTGAGAAGTGTTTTCAAATTAAGCCGCCAAGCGTGCCCTATTTTTTTATATTCTTCCTAGCTCTACCAAGGAGGGATTTTTGGTATTGAAGTATGATTTTTTTTATGTACTTTTTTTAAAAAAATAGACACGAGGAGTCAAATGTACGAGTAATACTTCATACGATATGGTGCAGGTGATGTCAATATTGGTTTTTTGGATATACCTCTCTTTTTCTTTCTTCATGTGTTTGCCATTCAATCTTAACCTTGTATTATAACTCACATTCTTGTCTTTTTTTGCTAGAAAGCATCATTATAAAAATATTTTTACTATCCGTCAATTTCTTCTTGTGCATATTTTTATGGAAAAAGAATTAAACTCATAAACTGACACCTAAAGTTATTAATTTTTCACATAAAGGTAATAAATGAACCATCTTATGCCATATCGATATAATGATAGGTTTCCCTTACTAAATTAACCGAAGAGAGAGGAGGGAGGTGTAGAAAGTTGGAATCACACAATTACCATGCCTGACTGCCATCACTATCCACTATCACCACAATCCTATTCCCAGAATGCTTTCCCTCCACCACCACTGCTGCTTCCTCTACCACTCATTACCATCAAGTTAGAAGAGTTATGGGATTCAGTAGAAGCAGCCATGTGGGAGATGAAGTTGGTGTGTTGTGGCATAGGGGGCTTATTTTTAAGTGCAATGGGTTATGTCACTTAACTAATTGTTTAGGGCCATTTTTTTCCTTGTGCTGTGGCTTTCCCATTGTATTTGCATTTACACACTGGATAGTCATGAATTACATCTTGCAGGAACTGAAGGCATTGACAAGATCTTCTCCCCCAAGCGTAGCAGCAGTAGTATCCCCTGCAACATTGCACAATCACCATCAACAACTGTTGTTGGTGCAAGCCCACATTTTACCTTGGAATCGACAGTTGCATCACTTGAGGAGGCCGTTACTGATTCACAGGCCAAATGTGCTGCGCTCGTAACGGACTTGGGTTGCTCGGATTCTTCTTTAGATCAGCACATTTCTGAAGTTAAACAACTTAGTCAGAAGCTTCAAAGCATGCAGAGTTTATTGACACGGTTACGGACTCAAATTTAGTTGCCTTTTGTGATGTCTTTTTCATTATTGTTTTTTCTCTATATTGCTATGAGAAGTTTCATGATCACATAGTTCATTCTTTTTGTATATAAACTACTTACAAATGCATATGAGTATATGTAAGAGTCGGAAATTTTGTCGTGTAATAAGAAATTTTGTATCATAAAGCTGATTAAGAAAATTCAGATTCAGAAAGAAATATCTTGTGCATCCATGTCCTCTTCACTTAAGACAAATTGTTATTTGCAAACATATAAACCTGTGTTTTCTAGGTTTTTCCCTTGAAACATCGATAGATAATAGTTTCACATTCATTTCAAACAATTATTTTTATTACAGTTTTATCTTTTGATGGAATCAAGGAATGATGCAAAATTTGAATAAAATCTTCATGCACTAATTCGAATTCAAATTAAAATAATTTACCTTTACTTTAAACTCCAAACTACGTGTACGAAAAACCATCTTCCAAAGGGAACAGCCTCTAGAGTGGTAAAGGCAAATTACCTCTCTAAGCAATCTTAAAATATCTCAATTCAAAATCAAGAGGAAAACACTCCCACTGTGACACGAAAGAGAAAAAGAGGGAAAAAAATCATCAAATTAGAATCATTGGGGTAAAGGGTTGAAAAGCCATGGACTTCGCCACTCGAGGCATTTTAGAGGACCATTGAAGCTTATGGAACCGTAGACATTCTAAGCAGGTTGAATAGTGACTTCGCACCCATTTACAAAACTTTCACTTGTTTCGATGAAAGAATCATAATATTTCACCATATTGTTACGTCTCGTTCAAATTATCACGTAAAATCCAAATAAATAATGGTTGCCTAAAAGGTTGAATAATAACTTCGCACCCATTTACAAAACTTTCACTTGTTTCAGTAAAAGAATCATAATATTTCACCATACTATTACGTCTCGCTCAAATTGTCCCGTAAAATCCAAATAAATGGTGGTTGTCTAAAGGATTTAGACTATTCTACATGAGAAGTTTTAGAGTGGCTTAGAGATGTCTAGAAAGAACTAGAGTTAGACGAACTCAACTCAAGCCTTGAAGACTCTAGAATGCTCCAGAGAATATTAGCGTGTGCTTAGAGGTGCTAGAATGGGCTGGAATATTCTAGAACGTGGTGGATGGTTCATGAAGGATGTAGAAGCCGCTAGAAGCTTACGGAACATTCCGGAACTTGCATGAAAGGAGCTAGACAAATCTAGAAGACTTTAGAGCTGGCTAGAAGGTCCTAGAACCTTGTGGCATATTGTAGATAAAACAAGAACACTCTTGTATATTCTAGACCTAGAATGATCTAGAAAGTTGTGGCATAGCCTTAAGCTTGGAGCCACACTATAAATAGACCCATTGGTCTTCATTTGTATTCATCTTGAGATCCTTGAAAATCTTGGGAATTTTTAGCATCTTGTAAGATAAACTCTCTCTAAAGCAATACAAAGCATTCTTTACAAACTCTCTTTCTATTCTCTTTGGAGTGTTTCATTCGGGTTGAAAGGCAGATTTAGTGCAATGAACCGTGCTAAGTGCCGCACGATCGCTACTTGAAATTTAAGGTCATGACAGTTGGTATCAGAGCGTTCGGTTAAAGCATTTCTACCCTTGGCATAATGAAGAATAGTGCACCATCTACACCAAGCATTGATGTTCCACCTATGGAACGTGGGCGTGAGGAAGTTTGGAAACCACCAAAGGAGTCTCGAGCCAAGTCGAAAGACATGCTTTCTAGCTTAGAAGCACGTGTTGGGAGTGCATAGGACAACTTAGGGGATTTGTTTGACCAGGTGGACAACTTGGAGGAACGTTACAACGGCTTGGAGGCCGAGGATGTGGAGATCCATGCAGCGGTCAAGATGTCCCTCAATGAGCTAGATGGTGGGTTAAGGCAAGAGATTGAAGGGTTAAAGGCCGAACTTGCCAAGGTGAGGGATCCTATCCAAAGAGAAGTTGCTAACGTGTTGCTTAGAGTGGAGGATATGGGTGGTGATATAGCTCTATGTAAACGGGCTATGACCATAGGAACTAGCACAACCACCGTCATTGAGGCTAAGAGGGTGGATGTTCCTAAGCCTAAAACCTTCAATGGTGTTAGGAATGCTAGGGAAGTTGAGAACTTCCTATGAGGGCTTGAACAATATTTTGAGGCCACTGGCATAATGGACCATGCCAGCAAGATCCAAACGGCTGTGATGTACTTGTCTGACACTACTATGCTATGGTGGAGACGGAGGCATGGTGATGTGCAACGAGGGGTTTGCACGACACCTTTGAAGATTTCAAAAGGGAATTCAAGACCTAATTCTTCCCGATAAATGTTGAAGAGGAGGCAAGGGGCCGATTGCGACGATTAAAGCAAACAGGTAACATAAGGGACTATGTGAAGGAGTTCACAACCTTGTTGTTGGAAGTCTCTGATACTTCAGATAAGGACTCTTTATTCTTGTTCATGGATGGTCTCCAATCATGGGCTAATCTTGAACTCAAGCAACGTGGTGTCCAAGACTTATCTTTGGCCATTGCGATTGTAGAGAGCTTTATTGACTTCTCCACAAACAAAGAGAGCTCAAAGGCCACAGACAGAAAGTTTGTTGGAGGAAAGAGTGGGGGAGGCCATGCTAAAAGTCAGGGACCCAAAAATAACAAAGAAGGCTCCTCGTTCAAATCACAGGATAAGGGGAAGGAAATGGAGGATCGTGGTGCCTCGAAGCCCCGTGTGACGTGCTTCATATGCGACAGACCACATTGGGCACATGAATGTCCGAAAAGGAAGGCCTTAAGTGCCTTAGTTGCCTCCACACATGACCAAGATGGAGGTGAGACGGACGAAGGTGCAAAGATGGGTTCTTTGCGCCTACTTGGTGCAATGCAAAGCGCCCCAAAGACCCTCAAAGGCTTGATGTACGTAGATGCAACCATCAACGGGAAGGTCGCCAAAGCTTTGGTGGACACATGTGCATCTCATAACTTTGTTTCAGTGGAGGAAGCAAAGAGACTCACCCTTAAGGTTGTCAATGGAGGGGGATCTCTCAAAGCAGTTAACTCGGCAGCACTACCTTTGCAAGGAGTTGCTCGTGGAGTTAAGGTCAATCTTGGTGCTTGGACTGGCCAAGTGGACTTATCAGTGGCACCTATAGATGACTTCTCAGTAGTATTCGGCATGGAGTTCTTGGACCAGGTTAGAGCTTTCCTAGTGCCATGCTCAAACTCCATGTGTATCATGGATGGAACAAAGGCTTGTGTGGTGCTGACGGAGAGGACCACCAGACCTACTATCCAAGCTCTCTCAACACTTCAATTCAAGAAGGGATTGAAGAGGGACGAAGAGAGTTATTTGGCCATCTTAAAGGAATATGACGATGAGGAAGCATCACCAAAGCGAAGCTTGCCAACGGAAGTGCAAGTTGTCCTAGATAAGTTCAATGATGTGATGCCTGAGGCATTGCCAAAGTGGTTACCTCCAAGGAGGGAGGTGGACCATGAAATAGAGTTGGAACCCGACACCAGGCCACCAACAATGAGCCCCTATCGAATGACGAACTCAGAGTAGGCAGAATTGCGGAAGCAACTCGACAAATTGCTGGATGTTGGCTTCATAAGGCCCTCTAAAGCCCTATTTGGTGCCCCGGTGCTCTTTCAAAAGAAGAAGGATGGCTCGCTACGGATGTGCATCGACTATCGGGCTCTAAATAAGATCACAGTGAAGAACAAGTATCATATCCCACTCATTGTTGATTTGTTCGATAAATTAGGGAATGCAAGATACTTCTCAAAATTGGACTTGTGATTGGGATACTACCAGGTATGCATAGCCAAAAGGGATGAGCCCAAGACCACTTATGTGACCATGTACGGTGCCTATGAGTTCCTTGTCATGCCATTTGGTCTTACTAATGCACCTGCCACCTTCTGCGCTCTGATGAATAAGATTTTCCATTCCTACCTTGATCGGTTCGTGGTAATATATCTCAATGACATTGTGATATATAGCCAGACTTTGGAAGAACATCTAGAGCATTTGAAGAAGGTGTTCGAGGTCCTGAGGGAAAATGAGCTATATGTCAAGAAGGAGAAATGTTCCTTTGCCCAAGATGAGGTGATGTTCTTAGGGCATAGGATAAAGGATGGAAAACTGATGATGGATGGAGCCAAGGTGAAAGCCATCCAAGAATGGGAACCTTTTGCCAAGGTTCTCGAGTTGAGATCTTTCCTTGGACTGGTGAACTATTATAGAAGGTTTATCAAGTCCTACTCAGCGTGAGCAGCCCCACTGACTGACCTACTCAAAAAGAACAAGGCTTGTGAATGGACAAGTGAATGCCAAGCCTCATTCGAAGACTTGAAGAAGGCCATTAGTGAAGAACTGGTGCTTTGCCTACCAGACCCTTCCAAGATGTACGAGCTGCACACAGATGCTTCAGAATTTTCCATTGGTGGAGTATTGATGCAGGAAGGGTGTCTGATAGCTTACGAGAGCCGCAAACTTAATGACACCGAACGCCGCTACATAGTGCAAGAAAAAGAAATGATAGCTATCATTCATTGCCTAAGGGTGTGGTGACACTACTTATTGGGTTCTCACTTTGTTATCATAACGGACAATGTAGCGACTAGCTACTTCCAGACTCAAAAGGAGTTGAGTCCCAAGCAAGCTCGATGGCAAGACTTCTTGGCGGAGTTTGAATACAGGTTGGAGTACAAGCCCGGTAAGGCCAATGTGGTAGCTGATGCGCTGAGTCGAAAGGCAGAGTTAGCAGCCTTGAGTAGGCCAAGTAGTCCTCTGTTGAAAAGGATCATAGAAGGGTTGGAACATGATTTCTTTGCTCAAAACCTCTTTGCCCTCATCAAGGAAGGGAAGACAAGGCGATTTTGACTGAGTGACGGACTACTCTATGCCAAGTAGAATCGCATCTTTGTGTCGAAATGGGGGAGCATAAGAAATAAGCTTATCAAGAAGTGTCATGATTCACTATGGGATGGACACCTAGGAATGAGACACACCCTTGCTTTGATTAAGTCAATCTATTATTGACCTCAACTAAGGGATGATGTTAAAGCCTATGTGAGGACTTGTCTTGTGTGCCAACAGGACAAGATAGAGCAACATGCACCTGGAGGTTTGCTAAAGCTGCTGCCTATTCCAGAGAGACCATGGGAAAGTGTCTTTATGGATTTCATCACTTGCTTACCAAAATCAGAGGGCTTTGGCAGCATCATAGTAGTCATCGATTGCTTCAGCAAGTATGCGACATTCATACCTGCCTCAACGGATTACACAGCAGATGAGACGGCCGGTTGTTCCTCAAACATGTTGTGGAGCATTGGGGGATTCCATCCAATATCGTGAGTGATCGAGACCCACGATTCACCAGAAAAATTTGAACGGAATTCTCTACAAGCTTTCATCCACAAAGTGATGGACAAACGAAGCGTGCCAACGCATTGCTAGAGCTGTATCTCAGGCACTTTGTTAGTGCCAATCAACATGATTTGGCTAAGTTGCTGGATGTAGCCCAATTTTCTTATAATTTACAGAGGAGCAAGCCCACCACGAAGAGTCCCTTCGAGATCGTCATGGGGTAGCAACCCATGACTCCTCATGCTTTGGCCATGAGTTATGAAAGGAAGAGTCCCACTGCCTTCAAATTTTCCAAGGCGTGGCATGAACAAGCTGAGTTAGCCCAAGCCTATTTGAACAAGCTGAGTTAGCCCAAGCCTATTTGAACAAGGCGTCTAAAAAGATGAAGAAATGGGCTGATAAGAAGAAGAGGATGGTGGAATTTCAGGAAGGAGATTTGGTCCTGGTTAAACTATTGCCCCAACAATTCAAATCTCTACGAAAAGTTCATAAGGGGTTAATACGCAAGTATGAAGGACCATTTCCAGTCCTCAAGCAAGTTGGTAAGGTTTCCTACAAGCTACAACTCCCTCCGAAGCTTAATATATATCCTGTTTTTCATGTAAGCATGCTAAAGTCTTATCATAGATACAAGGAAGATATAAGTCGGGAAGAATCTACAAGGGTGCCTACTATAGTAGTAACCTCTTTTTATAGAGAAATGGACTCAATCTTGACGGATCATCTAATTCGGCGTAGGGGCGTACCAAGTTATCGGGAATACTTGGTCAAATGGAAGAATGCCCCAGATGTAGAGACAAGCTGGAAACCTGAAGATTCTTTGTGGCAATTCAAAGATGACATAGAGAGGTTCAAGCTTGAAGGTGCGACGAGGGTGTCGCGAACTTGAGTGGGGGAGGGTGTTACGTCCCGCTCAAATTTTCCCGCAAAATCCAAATAAATGGTGGTTGCCTAAAGGATTTAGACTATTCTACATGAGAAGTTCTAGAATGGGATAGAGTTGGACGGACTCAACTCAAGCCTTAAAGACTCTAGAATGCTCCATAGAATACTAGAGTGTGCTTGGAGGTGCTAGAATGAGCTGGAATATTCTAGAACATGGTGAATGGTTATTGAAGGATGTAGAAGTCATTGAAAGCTTACAGAACATCTCGAAACTTGCATGAAGGTTTTAGATAAATCTAGAAGACTCTAGAGCTGGCTAGAAGGTCCTAGAACCTTGTGGCATATTGTAGATAAAACAAGAACACTCTTGTATATTCTAGACCTAGAATTATCTAGAAAGTTGTGGCATAGCCTTAAGCTTGGAGCCACACTATAAATAGACCCATTGGTCTTCATTTGTATTCATCTTGGAATCCTTGGAAATCTTGGAAATTCTTAGCATCTTGTAAGATAAACTCTCTCTAGAGCAATACAAAACATTCTTTACAAACTCTCTTTCTATTCTCTTTGGAGTGTTTCATTCGGGTTGAAAGGCAGACTTAGTGCAACGAACCGTGCTAAGTGCTGCACGATCGCTACTTGAAATTTAAGATCGTGACAATAGGCTTATCATTATATGTGCTGCTATCATTGTAATAAGCAATTTGGCTAACATATTTTTATCATTAATAATAAAAAGGTTCACAAAAATGTAATTTATGTACATGAAAATTCTCTACTTTTCCCAATTAAGATAGATAATAATGTCGTACAACACTCTACAGTTTAAGATCAAATAAATACATCACAAAGCTCACATTTTCATGAATTCTTCTTAAGACAGCCTAATGTCACGACCTTAAATTTCAAATAACAATCGTGCGACACTTAGCACAGTTCGTTGCACTAAGTTTGCCTTTCAACCCGAACGAAATACTCCAAAGAGATTAGGAAGAGACTTAGAGATATTCAAGAGTAAAGGAAGAACTAGAAAGAGAGTTTCTAAAGAATGCCTTGTATTGCTCTAGAGAGAGATTATCTTACAATTTCCCCAAATAGTTAAAAATTTCCAACATGAATACAAATAAGACCAATAGGTCTATTTATAGTGTGACACCAAGCTTAAGACTATGTCACTTCTTTCTAGATCCTTCTAAGTCTAGAATGTACAAGAGTGTTCTAATTTTATCTACAATATACCACAAGGTTCTAGGACCTTCTAGCCAACTTTAGAGATCTCTAGGTTTGTCTAGTTACTTCATGCAAGTTCTAGAATGTTCTATAAGCTTCTAGAGACTTCCACATCCTTCATGAACCATCCAACACGTTCTAAAATATTCCAGCCCATTCTAGTCCCTTCAAGTATATTTTGGAGCATTCTAGAGTCTTCAAGGCTTAAGTTGAGTCTGTCCATCTCTAGCCCTTTTCTAAACATCTTTAGGCCACTCTAGAACTTTTTCATGTAAAAAAGTCTAGATCCTTTAGGCAAGCACTATTTCTTTTGAATTTTTAGAGACAATTCGAGCGGGACGTAACACTAAGATGATATCTACAAAGTTTCTGTGGCATCCCAGAGCCAAATCGTCCCATCCTCACAACAGTTGAGAATGATGCTGCATCACAGAAAGAAACAAGTTAGCCCTTTAATAAACATTGTTTTATACTCAATTGCAAAAACAAAATAATATATAGGCCATGTATTGGTTACCTGCCATTAAATGACATGGCTGTCTGCTAATCAGAGATTTTGATTGAGTATGGGACAACTTACAAGAGATAAAAGGGTAAGAAAACACGGTTTGCAAGGTGCAAAATACAAAATTATAACTTCTGTGTTGTGGGCGGAAGCAATAAATAGCGGTATATGAATATATCAAAGCGATAAAATGAACACACAGAATTTACGTGGTTCGGTAATTCGCCTAGGTCCACGAGAGGCAGTAGATATTATTTGAACTGAGTAGGAAATATACAGAATACAGATACAGATTTCCTCACTAATAATATCTCTCAAGTGTTTCCCCAAACTCATAGAAAACTCTCAAACTCACAAGTATTTTTTCTCTTTGAGTTTGCTTATGCTTTCTCTGATTTTTTTTATTTTTGCCTTCTTCTTCAATGCATGAACTCTTCCCTATTTATAGATGAAGTAAGAATCTCTTTCCCTAAATTGTGCCATAATTTAAGCCTTAAATTAGGCTACTAATTTTCTTAAATTATGCCACTAATTTCCTTAAATCATGCCACAAATTAGGCCATTAATTTCCTTAAATTATGTCACTAATTTGTTACTTTTAGAGCCAATATTCAACATTTTGTTACAAATTTTTTAATAAAGATTGCTAGAAAAATCCTTCTATGAGAGCAATAGGGCTTGATTGAAGTTCCCATACATAGATTTTTTCTTCTCTATTCCCTATTTATGAAGAAAATTGCATCTGCAAATATGAGAGGCTCTCTCACAAAGTACTTTAATAGCTCAAGTTATGGGTCCGTTTAGATGTACTATTAAAAGTGATTTCATGAGAAATATCAAAACAGGCGATCTGGTCGTTCAATGAGAAAAATTTAGGTGTTTGGCGTAAAAAATCTAGATGTGGTTTCTTGATCCGAAAAGAAGTGGCTTTGAAGGCATTTTGGTAATTATTTAAAGAAGATAGCATCTTCCCAAAACCACTTTTCTCAAATCACTTGCAAAAACTTTTGGAAGCATTTCTCTTGATTGTCAAAAGCTCATTATAATGCTTTCAGGTCAGTAGAGAAGCGGTTCAAAATGCGCCTGTAATCTAGCATCAGTAAGTCCAATTATCTTTGGCATTCAATTACCTATAGCAACCGCATTGTAATGGAAGTCACACTGGCAATGACCTATGCTGGCTGCAATGTGAATTGGTGATTGCCCTTCTTTGTCCAATAAATATGCAGTAGAGGCATCCAGTTCTAGCATTGTTGAATTATGTTATGATCTCCTAGGAATGCTGCGTAATAGAGAGGAGTCCTGCCTTGATGGTCTGCTTATCTAACTAGCTGTTGTTTGAAACTTACCGGGGCATTCATGATATCTGATATTCACATCAGCAATGTATAATTGAGTTTAAATATCCAATCCCTCAATACTAAAAAAATTAAATATATTATTAAAACAGTTATTATAAAACATAATTACAATAATTAAATATCATTTTTACAATAAGTAAAGGACTTAAAGATATTTTTCTCTTAAAAAAAAATATTATAAACATCTCTTAGATTAGATCATTTGTACCATTTGATCCCTTAGATTATAAATAATATTATTTTACAAAATTTGTTATTAAATATTATTTTTTAAAATAATATTTTAATTAAAAATATAAAAATAATGTGTTGTTTTTAATTAGTTCATTTTTTTATAAATAAAAGATTAAATGATACTACTGGTCAAATAATATAAATAACTTAATTTAAGGGTGTGGATTCTCTGATAATTTTTTTCCATTGATCTATACTACACTTTAAATATCAACCGTTAAATAGTTTACATCATTCTATATTATTAAATAAAACTTTTATTGTAAAAGAAAAATAATATTCATTTCTTAATAAATATCAATAGAAAAAAGATTATCAGAGGATCCACTCTCTTAATTTAAGTAACTCTATGCCCCTGCTCCCCCCTAAAAAAAAAAATGTTTATAAATACATCATGTGTTGAACTCTGATATCCTTCAGAATCATGGGAAAAGCCATCATCTTAAAGTTCAATATGCACAAGTAATATATTGTGTAACAGAACATACGAAATAAAAACTGAATCAAAACTTGAATACCAAATTGTCTCTCAATTACAGCAGCATGCAAAGCTGTAACGCCATCTGGTCCTACAAAAACCGGCGATGTAGTTGATATCAAAATTTGGTTCACAATATCTGACATTCCCTCTCTTACAGCCAAGAATAAAATAGACTCACCAGCATTGTTCTCAAAACAAACCAATTCGGAGTCAACTGCTAAAAACAACTTAGCCACTTTAGAATGTCCATTACTCACAGCTTCATGTAAAACTGTGTTTTTTCCTCTTATTTGTGCTTCTCAACCATTCAAATGTGGCAGTGTTCTCAGACAGAAAAAAATTCTCTGACCAGATAAGCAACAATAGAAATTTGACCAGTCCTTGCAGCAACATGTAATGGAGTGTCTCCATCAAAGTTTGGTTTTACTAGAAGTGGCCTGTGCTGTGTACAAATCTTGGCTACAACATCTACTTGTCCAAACCGAACAGCAATATGGAGAGCTGTGTTCTCTTGAGGAGTAAGTTTGAGAAGAGTGCTTGGCTTTTGATTGAGAAGTTGTTTGAGAAAGTAAACATTTCCAGATTTTGCATATTTTGTGGAAAATAAACTCAAATAAAAAAACGGACAGATTTTAAGACAGTATTGAATGAGGAATTGAAGTGGCAATTCCAGATCATTTTGAGCAAATGAAGAGTCTAATTCGTGTGTTTTTAAGTCTAGTTTTTAATGGTGAAGGTTTCAGGTCATTTGGTATTACCTACAATAAGTTATGGAAGTTTTAGCAAGGAAGGGTCAGAATTTACTAAAAACGGACAGACAGTATTGAATGAGGAATTTAAGGGGCAATTCCAGATCGTTCTGAGCAAATGAAAAGTCTAATTCGTGTGTTTTTAAGTCTAGTTTTTAATGGTGAAGGTTTAAGGTCATTTGGTATTACCTACAATAAGTTATGGAAGTTTTAGCAAGGAAGGGTCAGAATTTACTGTTTTGTTTAAAGCTGTTTTTTTAATACGAATTTTAAGAGTCTTGTTTAGGTCTATAAATAGAGTTGTATTCTTTTGTAAGAAGGCAAGAAGAGAGAAATAAAAAAGAGTGTTTGATTAGTAAGAAAGAAAAAAAATTGTTTTTGTCTCTCTTCCCTCCACCAAAATAGTTATACAATATCAACAAATTGGTATCAAAGCCGATGGCGAATGTGATGGGACAAATGCCGCTACCACGACTAACGAAAGCAAACTACGAGAATTGGAGCATTCAAATGAAAGCTCTTCTCGGATCTCAAGATGCGTGGGAGGTGGTCGAAGAAGGTTTCAAAGAACCAACAAATACCACGGGATATACGGCGGCTCAAAACAAGGCGTTGAAAGAGGAGCGATCAAAGGATAAGGCGGCACTATACATGTTGTTCCGAGCCGTTGACGAGTCGGGCTTTGAGAAGATTGCCGAGGCAACTACTTCAAAAAAAGCGTGGGACATTTTAGAAAAAGTGTTCAAAGGAGCCGACCGAGTAAAGCAAGTAAGACTCCAAACTCTACGCGGTGAATTGGAGAGTATGAAGATGAAGATGTCAGAAGGTGTATCCGAGTACATCTCGCGTGTGCAAACAGTGGTGAATCAACTAAAACGAAATGGAGAAATTCTAACTGATGCAAGAGTGGTGGAGAAAATTTTGCGGTCATTAACCGAGAATTTTGAGAATGTCGTTTGTGCAATTGAGGAGTCGAAAAATCTGGAGGAGATGACCCTTGATGATCTCGCTGGTTCTCTTAACACGCTTGAACGGCGGAAGAAGAAGAAGAAGACCGAGTCGCGAGGAAGCACTGCAAGCCAAGGTATCTATCAAAGATGAAAAGGTACTCTATACTCAAAACTTTCGTGGTAGAGACCACGACCCTGGAGGTCGCAGTAATGACCGCGGTGGTGGAGACCGCGGTGGAGATGCAGACTATGAGGAGAAGGGCGGTCAAGCCAACAAAATTGGCGAGGTAGAGACGTGGTCATGGGAGAGGCGGCCGGTCAAATCATTCAAATGTTGAGTGCTACAACTGTGGCAAGCATGGGCACTACGCAAAAGAGTGCAAATCAAATATCGAATGCTATAATTGTGGCAAGCATGGGCACTATGCAAAGGAGTGCTATTCTGAGAAAAAGGTAGAAGAAAACGTGAATCTAGTCACGAAAGAGGAGACAAGAGAAGATGGTGTTCTCATGATGGCCTACAAAAATACCATTCCCGACAGTGACACGGTGTGGTATCTCGATACCGGCGCTAGTAATCATATGTGCGGGCACAAACACCTCTTTGTGGAGATGCAAGAGATAGAGGTTGGGCACGTGTCATTTGGAGATGCGTCAAAGATTCAAGTGAAAGGTCAAGGTACAATATCATATTTTCAAAAGAATGGTTTAAAGGGATTAATTGAGAATGTTTATTATGTGACTGATGTCAAGAGCAACATCCTGAGCATGGGACAACTCATGGAGAAAGGATACTCGGTGTTTATGAAAAGTCGAGTATTACAACTGAAAGACAAGAAAGAGCGAGTAATAGCACGAGTTGAGATGGCGAAGAATCGAATGTACAAAATCAACTTTGTGTTATGTGCGAGAAAGGTGTTTGCGAGTTAATGTAGAAGACAAGGCGTTCTGTGGCATTTGCGATATGGTCATTTGCACTATGGTGGTTTACAAAAATTGTCGAAGAAAGGAATGGTACATGGGTTACCCGAGATTGACTACATCGAGAATTTTTGCGAGGAGTGTGTACTCGGGAAGCACTCGAGACACTCATTTCGGAAGAAGGCGAATACCGAACAATGATCATCTCGCATTAATACATACCGACATTTGTGGGCCAATCACTCCCGAGTCATTCGGCGGTAAAAATATTTCATTACTTTTATCGATGACTATTCCCGAAAGACTTGGGTTTATTTCTGAAAGAAAAATCAAGCATTCGAAGTGTTTAAAAAGTTCAAAGTAATGGTAGAGAAGGCAATCGACAAGTTTATTAGAGTTTCACGTTACGATCGGGTGGCGAATACAACTCGACGAGAATTTGCGAGATCTTGCGCGGAACATGGAATAAGAAGGTTCCTAACCGCACCGTACTCTCCTCAACAAAATGGTGTGGCAGAGAAAGAATCGGACCATTCTCGACATGGTTCGATCAATCTTTGAAAAGTAAGAAGTTGCCAAAAGAATTTTGGGCGGAAGTTGTGCAACGCGCAATTTATGTGCAAAACCGATGTCCACGTACGAGTTTAGAAGATAAAACTCCACAAGAAAATTGGAGTGGTAGAAAGCCAGACGATCTCACACTTAGAATATTCGGTAGTGTGGCTTATGCACACACGGATGTGAAGAACAAAGCTAGAAGATAAGAGCAAGAAATTTGTGTTCATTGGTTATGACGAGAAGACTAAAGGTTTCAAGCTTCGATCCAATAAAACAAGAAGGTAATAATAAGCCGAGATGTTAAGGTGAATGAAGCAAGCGAGTGGGACTGGAAAAACTCTTCCGAGGTGATAGTAGAAAGGGAGAATCATCAACCACATCAACAACAAACCTCGAGATCAAGATAGCGAGAAGCCTCAAACAACTCGATAATGAGGAAGAGCCAGAGACAACCAAAAATGCGAAGCATGCAAGATTTGTACGACTCAACAAGTGAGGTACATTTAATTTGTCTTTGGCGGATGCCGAAATAATTACATTTGAAAAAGCGATGCGGAATGAGAAAGTGGCAGCGGCCACGTGGATGAAGAAATAAAAGCAATTGAGCGAAACCGAACTTGGGAGTTGGTTGAATTACCAAAAAGGATGTCACCCATAGAGTAAAATGGGTATACAAAAGAAGATGAATGCTCAAGGCGAGATAGAGCGGTGCACAAGGCAAGAGCTAGTTGCAAGGGCTATCGACAAAGGCGGGGATAGACTATGATGAAGTCTTTGCCCCGGTTACACAAGAATGGAGACGATTCGCCTTCTATTATTGCTCGGCTTGCTCAATTCAAATGGAAAATTTTTCAAATGGATGTCAAATCAGCTTTTTTGAATGGTGTGCTAGAAGAAGAGGTGTATGTAGAAAGCAACCACCCTGCACACAAAAATTGGGGAAGAAAAGAAGGTCTTTGAAAATTGAAGAAGGCACTTTTATGGACTAAAGCAAGCACCTCGAGCTTGGAATACCCATCGACACTTACTTCAAGAAGAACGGGTTTACTCAATGCCCATATGAACATGCTTTGTACGTGAAGAAAAGAAGAAGGTAACTTGTTGTTTGTAGCTCTTTATGTTGATGATCTTATATTCATAGGGAATAATGAGGGAGATGATAAAAGATTTTAAAGAGGCTATGACTCGGGAGTTCGAAATGAATGATTTGGGTTTGATGAAATATTTCCTTGGTCCGAGGTTAGACAAGAAAATACCGGGATTTTTGTATCACAAGAAACATATGCAAAGAAATTCTAAAAGGAACAAAATGGAGAAGTGCAACCCCAGATTGACACCAATGGAACACAGGGCTAAACTTTCTAAGTTTGGCGGTGGAGAACGAGTAGATGCGACCAAATACCGAAGTTTGGTGGGAAGTCTGCGTTATCCCACATGCACGAGACCAGACATATCTTACAGTGTTGGAGTGGTAAGTCGGTTCATGGAAGAACCAGTCTATACACATTGGAAAGCGTTGAAGAGAATTTCGCGATATATCAGAAATGTAGATCACTGGATTATTTTTCTCGAGAACGAGAAGAGTATAAACGGTGGGATACTCGATGGAGTAGTGCGCGGAGACATAGATGATCGAAAGAGTACATCGGGATACGTATTCTTTATGGGAGACACAGCGTTCACGTGGATGTCGAAAAAACAACCCATCGTGACACTCTCGACATCTGGCGTAATATGTGGCAAAGATCACTGGGTGTAGCGACATGCGGTTAGCTATGAAACTTTTAAGCGAGTTGAATCTCGCATAAGAAGAAGCAACCGAGATCCGAGTTGATACTTGGTCGGCAATTGAACTCGCAAAGAATCCAAAGATTACATCACGAAGAAAGGAGCAAGGATATCGATGTGAAATTTCATTTCATTCGAGAACAAATCGGGAAAGGGAGTGTGAAGTTGAATCATGTAGCGAGTCATGATCAAGTAGCCGACATGTTCACAAAGCCGTTACCCACGGTTTTGCTGGATAAATGCAAGATGGCAGTAGGCATGAAGGATGGAAGAAATTTGAGTTTAAGGGAGGAATTTGTGGAAAATAAACTCAAATAAAAAACGGACAGATTTTAAGACAGTATTGAATGAGGAATTGAAGTGGCAATTCCAGATCATTTTGAGCAAATGAAGAGTCTAATTCGTGTGTTTTTAAGTCTAGTTTTTAATGGTGAAGGTTTCAGGTCATTTGGTATTACCTACAATAAGTTATGGAAGTTTTAGCAAGGAAGGGTCAGAATTTACTAAAAACGGACAGACAGTATTGAATGAGGAATTGAAGGGGCAATTCCAGATCGTTCTGAGCAAATGAAAAGTCTAATTCGTGTGTTTTTAAGTCTAGTTTTTAATGGTGAAGGTTTCAGGTCATTTGGTATTACCTACAATAAGTTATGGAAGTTTTAGCAAGGAAGGGTCAGAATTTACTGTTTTGTTTAAAGCTGTTTTTTTAATACGAATTTTAAGAGTCTTGTTTAGGTCTATAAATAGAGTTGTATTCTTTTGTAAGAAGGCAAGAAGAGAGAAATAAAAAAGAGTGTTTGATTAGTAAGAAAGAAAAAAAATTGTTTTTGTCTCTCTTCCCTCCACCAAAATAGTTATACAATATCAACATATTTGTATAGCTTTGGATCCATGGAGTTCAATTCATGTTTAGGAAGAATTTGTAGAAATTTAGGTAGGCCTCATAAGAAGCTATCTCCTTATGTTTGGCAGTGTGAGAGGTTCTACAGTTTTACTTGAACTTTCAAATGGAACCATCCCACACCAGTCGTCATTTCTAATCAAAAGATTGTTATTCCTTTGACCTGTAAATAGGCAGTTTTTACCATTTAGAATGACATTTGTCCAAAGTCTGTGAACTAAGATGAAAAGACTCATTTCCTCACCCTTTAGTCAAAGTCAAAAGACAAGAAAATAAAACGTGTATAAAATGTATATGTTGCTTGACAATTTATAGTAAATACAAGAGAAAAAGGGTAGGTTAAATCTTGTAAAATGCATTTTTTGGTCATTAACTTTGGATAAAATCGTTCAACAAAACTTTTCTTTTAAAATAAATTTTTTTTTTTGAAAAATGATTAAAACATGATTAAAGTGTAAAAAAATAACTCCTAAAATTTATAACAATAAAAATGACACCTCCAACAACATTGCACGGGATCTAATTGTATGATATTCAATATTAAATTGATCTAAATAATCATAGTTTAATTTAAACAACGTTTAATTGAACGATATTCAAAATAAAATGATGTATCAAACTTTTTTTATTAGTAAAAATATATTATGTAAACATAAGGAATGCTATGTTGTTACAAATTTTAATATTTTATTGATTAAAAAACATAAACATGTATTTAAATAAAAAAAATTGTTATAATATTATTATTATTAATTTTTTTAAAATAATTTTATATTAAACTTCACTTTTTCTCATGTTAATAACTCGTATTTTATCGTGTTTTGATCATGTGAGAGGAAAAAATAATATTATAATAAAAAAATCATTAAAATGATATAATTTGTATTTAAATACCTATTTTCTCAAAGCTATTAATACGAGAACCAGAGGACACTAACTTCTAAATCTAAGGACTTCTACCACGCTAACCCTATACAAAGGTTTGTATATTTATAAGATATTAGTGTCTTGAAACAAAGGGGAAGAAGAGAGTTGGATGAAGACTGAGTCGAGAGAGATAATTCGTTTAATATGAGTTGGATGAAGACCAAGTCAATAATGAATCACACAAATAAATGAGTTATATCACAAACTTAAACATTTTTGCGGTCTAAGAGTGAATTTTCACTGTTGAAATTTGAAATGACGAAATCTATTCAGACCTCTTACAGCTAACAATCATATGCCTCTTTGTTATGACAGTGAAATTTTTTTATGGCAGAATGGCAGTCTCCAAAAACCCTCAGGTTCTTAGTCACTATAATGAATTTGCTAGGGCTTACAATAAGGATCCGAAATGCAATTGCCAGTTTCTCACTGTGATGAAGAAGAATCAGAACCAGAATCTGCAAAATATACTAATCATTTCATTTTGACCCGCAATTCATCCAATTTCTCATTTATTTCTGCCGACTGAGGATGAGACTGATCTCCACCAATAAATCCATGAAACTCACCAACTGCACCCTGGGCTCTTCTTAAAGCCTTGGTCCCTCTGTGCAATTCTAACATGTGCTGCATCATCCCATTTCCCAACAGCACTATATAAATTAGATAAAAGGACAAAATTTCCAGTTCCTTCAGGTCCTATGCCATGGATCTTCTTTGATAGTACTTCCCCAAGCTTAACATTGTTATGAATCCTACATGCAGCAAGAAGGGAGCCATAAACACGAACATCAGCCTCAAATGGCATTCTTTGGATGAATGTGTATGCCTCATTCAAAAGTCCAGCTCGTCCTAGAAGATCAGTCATGCATATGTAATGTTCCATCCTTGGAATGATGTTGAAACCTTGACTCATGGTTCTAAACCAGTGTTTCCCTTCAGTGACTAGGCCTGAATGACTACATGCAAATAAGAGGCCAATGAAAGTCACATCATCAGGTTTGGCACCAGCAGTAAGCATATCATGAAACAGAGAAAGTGCTGCTGATCCGTGACCATGAATGCCATAGCCAACTATCATCGTGTTCCATGAGAAGATATCTTTGGTTTGCATCCTGTTAAAAACTTGCCTTGCAATACTGATCTTCCCACACTTTGAGTACATGTCCATCATTGCATTACAAATGGAGGTGTCAGTAACAAACCCGTGAACAATTGAGTAACCATGGATGCAAGCACCATGTTGCAGAGCAGCCAAATGTGCACAAGTAGACAAGAGACTTATCAATGTTGATAATTCTGGTTCAGTACCAGATAATTGCATTTCATGGAATATATATAAAGCCGCCTCTGCATAACCATTTTGAACGCAACCTGAGATAATAGCACCATAAGAAACTGCATCCTTCAATACCATTTTGTTAAAAAATTTGACTGCATCATCTATAATCCCACACTTCGAGTACATCGAAAGTAGTGTATTACCAACCATTATGTCAAAATCAAATCCATATTTTATTGCACAACAATGTACCTTCTTCCCTCTGCTTGGGTCATTTAGTTTTGCCGAAGCCCGAAGAATGCTCCCAAGTGTAACTGGTGTTATACAGACTGCATTCTTGAGAACCATGTCATCGAATAATGCCAATGCCTCTCTCATGAAATCACATGTAACATGCGCTCCTATCATAGCACTCCAACAAACCTCATTCTTAAATTTTATTTTATCAAAAATTCTCCTTGCATAAGATATACACTTGCATTTAGCATACATATCCAAAAGCCCAGTTCCAAGCACCACATCATCACTGAAACTCCTCCTCAATGAGTAACAATGGATGGCCTTTCCCAGATTCAATGCATTAGCTTCTCCAACTGTGGGAAGAAATGCCACAACGGTAGAAGAGTTCGGACTTCTTCCCGCTTTCTGCATTTGAATAAACAATTGAACAGTGTCGTCAAAAAAACCATGAAGTGAAAACCCAGCAATCATTGCATTCCACGCAACAACATCTCTATACAACATATTGTGAAAAACTCTCTGCGCTTCAGACAAATCCCCACATTTTGAATACATGTCAATCAAAGCGGTGCAAACGTAGACATCAGAATCTAGCCCACATTTTGTGGCATGTTCAAGTATTTGACGACCAACTTCTATATCCTGTAAACCCGAGCACGCCTTAAGAACAAAAGGGAAAGTGAACTTTGTCGGACTAATACCTGCATCAAGCATTTCATAGTACAATGCCACAGATTCACCAAAAGGTCCATTCCATGCATACGCTTTGATCATCAAGTTCCACAAAATAACACTTGGGTTGGGAATTTCGTCGAACACATTGCGAGCAAGCTTTACTTTATTACATTTCAGATATAAATGGGTCAGTTTCTCAAGTAGTTGAGACCTTAACTCAATGTGGGTATTGCTTTTAATGAGACGTTGATGGATTTTCTTACCATTGGTGAGACATTTCACTTCATGGCATGCTTGAAGAAGAGATTTGAGATAATTTACGTAGTCAGCTGAAAACCCCAGAGCTATGATGGATTGTTGGAGAGTGAATTGGTTGGAAATGGAACAGAGAGCTCTGAGTAGATAATGATTATGCTTAATGTCCAAGTTGTTTTTGATAAAATTACTGGCTATGTCCAAACAACCTTTCCTGCCATAACATAACATCTCCTATGGATGTTGTCTCAGGAGTCGTCCTAAATATAATACAAGGTTTGAGATAATTTTTTGACAACTTAAATGTCTAACATAAGTACTTATAATGTGAGGTAAGATTCGAACACTAATAAAACTTAATTCAAACATCATGACTGCCTCAATACCAATACAAGTTGAAATAACAAATGAATTAAAGGGCAGCAGTTTTTAGTGTCTACGATATTATTTGGGTTAAGATACTTAAATTTGTTTACATTTTAAATTTTCTTTTCATTTTTTATTTATAATTTATTAATTTAATTATTTTATAACAAATACTTCTCTTCATTTTTCCCTTTCTTTCCACCGTTTCTATCTAGGTTGTCATTTTTTTTAAATAGGATAAATCGTTACTAAGATTATTTGATTAATGGTAAGTACGGAGAGAAAGGAATAAATAACGAGGAACAAAGAACCAAAAAAAAATACATTTTGTAACATAATATGAGATAAGATGAAGATTATATTCATCCAATTTTTTTTTTAATTTATATATCTTATTTTAATAAATATATAAAAATTTAATATTTTTTATTAATTTAATAACATTTAAATTTAAATTAATAAAAAATAATATATTATATATTTTAAAATTTATCTTTAAGTTACATTTTATTTTATTAAAACATCAATAAAGTTTTTATAAAAATTATTTAAATTTTAAAAATATAAAATCTTATAATCATTTTACAATTTATTGTTATTATTTTAAACTAGTTTATAACAAATCAATGCTACTTAATATAAAAGAATTATGCATTTATTGTTAAATATATTTTATTTTCTTTATTTCACGTAAAATTTATTTTTTATTGTAAAATATTTAATATTAATATAATTTTTTATAATAAAAATATAAAATATTAATTAGATCTCTGTTTCTCACTCGAGGTTTTTATTCTTCGTTTTGCAAGAATTTTAAGTAAAAATAAATTGATTAATGGATAAATTTTAAACCATGAATAAGAATGAAAAATAGATCTTGAATCGTCTCACTCAATTGAAAACCCTATTTCTAATGATTTATTCAATTCTTATTTTTTATATTTATTAAATTTAATTTAATATATATATATATATATGAAGAAAATAATATAAATATATAATCACTATTTTACAACAAATTTATTTACATAAATAAAATACATATTAATTTACTTATAATTTTATATATATTTATTATTGTATATCTCATCCAATATTTAAATAGAACTTGAATCTTATATGTCCATGAGATCTAAAAGTAACAACAAAATAACATTACTATCTTAAGCATCGAAGAATCAAAGACTACCAGACTTTGATAGTTTGAGATCTTAACGAATTTATTTTTATTATAGATCCACTCATAATAATTCTATCTAATGTTCACAAAATTCGACTTCAACAATATATCAATCATACTTAATGTTGATCCTACTTAATGTATTCATATAATTTATATTTCATGTAAACAAAAGATTATATTTTAGTACTACAATTCAATTATTGATATTTATTTTAGATATTTTGATTTTTGTCAAAATTTATAACAAGTGTAGTATAGCAAAATGTATTACAAACGTTTATACTCATTCAATATTAAATATCGTCTAATTAAATTATATTCAATATTATAATTTTAAGGGTATTATTTTTTATAATTTTTTTAAAAATTTATAGTTATATTTCTTAATAAATAAAAAATTAATGATATGACTACTATTATTTTAATTAATAAAATAATATCTATTTATAATCATCAAAAATATATGAATTGGATTTTTTAACCTTAAAATTAATTATAATTTTATATTATTATTATTAAATAAAGTTATGATTAATAAAAAATATAATAATATGAAATAATTATTATTTTATAATATGTCTCTAAAAATAATCATCTATCTATAAAATAAATATTTTTTTCTTGTTGACTAGAAGATAAATATATTTTAACAAAATTTTAATTCTTCTAAATTTTAATAACTTTCATAATTTTTATTATGATAACTCACTCTATACTTATTTAGTTAGGGATATAGTTTATATTTTAAAGCTTTTTTTAAACAACTTTAAATTTTAATAAAGTTAAAATTATATTTTAAAGCCAATAACTCACCCCTACTCTCCAAATTTGGGTGAGTTGGTTTCTGTTAGCAATTGTAACGACCATTTTATCCATAACTCAACCCTACAAAACCGACTTACTGTACACAAATGGCTATTACTACTCATCTCATACGAAGACTCAATTACATACATAAAATGCTTATTACCCAACACTCTGCTATCACTTGCTCGAAATTCATGGAAATCGGAAACTATGGTTTCGTCCTTCTCTGGTTCTTGCTTTGCGTTGCATTTTCATCCACCTACAAAAAAGTTTCAGACGCATGTAAGTGATAATAGTTTTCAATTTTTCTTTTTTCAGCTATTTGATTTCGTGTTTCTTCTGATTTCTTTTCCAAAATTTTATGCCTTTTTTTATTGCCACATAAATTCTTCATTCTTTATAAATACAATCAATATGACTGAAATTCAAACTTGTTTTGGCAAAACAGGAAACAAGATTAAAAAATTTCCCTCGTTTTAGCTTGGTTGCTTTCTTGAGATTGAGTAATACCTTTTTTTCTTTATGAATTATGATAAATAAAGGCAATTTACTTTATAGGTCTGAAATTTTCTGTTCTCATTGGTAACGGTTGATCGGTGTAGTGAACTTATCAAAATCATAAGAGGTAAAAAGAAGTGAGATAATTTTGATAAATTCCCTGATTTTAAGAAAGTCAAAAACTTTTTTTTGGTAGCTGAATTAAAAGGAAAGGCGAAGTAAGGTTTTTATGCTAGGGGTTATATACCCACCAACCAGTTAAAGGAACAAATATGTTCTGTATATGTAGAATGGTTTGATTTTTCAGAAACAAGTAGGGGATCATATTAAAAAATAATTAATGGTATGGTCATATTTTATCCTATATTTTTTCTCTTATTCTAGTTCAGCTAGTGAAAAATAATTTACAAGGTACTGCAGCACCGTGCCAAGAAAATACACAACTTATAAATGAAAAAATCTACTTTTTTAATGTTTTCTATTTTTGCTGCCTAATAAATTTTCCCTTGATTTTCTTGAGCAGTAACAATCTATGTATTTGCAAATGCCCTTGGTAATGCATGCTACTTATGTTGGACAAGGTCAATCCAAATAATTCAACAGGTTTGTTCCTTCTGCAGCCTTCCCTCGTAGGTTTTATTGTTAGTGCAGGGTGTTGCTTTTATTTGTTCATTTCATTTTCGAGATAATCTATGAAGATGTTTGATAATCTACAATGCAATGGGGGACTTGGGAAGATCTTTAAATGAAGATCGGGATAACTTTAAAATTAAACTAGAGTGTATTGAGTTGTACGGAACAACCAATGCTAGGAGAACAAATAAGGGTTCTAGATCCCTCATATGTGAAAAAGAAAATGCAATTACATAACTTAGAGACCTAACTTTTTCTGGCAGCAGTGCAGCACCATCCCAGCCACCTTAGTATTTATATGTCTAGTTTTAATTTATATATGAGAAAGGTAAAATATCTTATTCCTATTGTTAGTGCTTAATGTATTTGGTTAAATGCTGTTAAAATTCTTTAAAAAATTCAAGAACGAGGAAGAATGAATAAGAAAAATATGAAATTAATTAGAGTGCATCAATTTACTTACCGGTTGTAATTGTTCAGTTTTAAGAAAGAAACTTTTATAAATAGTGCTACTTTGAGTACCTTTATAAAGGTCATTATGGATTTATGGTAGAAAGGAAATTTTTTAAATATTGCATCTCGCATAAAATTTTATAAAAGGTAACCGGTCTACACTCCTTCCTCGGGATATCCGCTCACCTAATCCTATTTCATCGACCACTTGTTGCGATGCATGAGACTTTCAATTGACAGATTGCAAAAAAACTTTCACATCTATAGTCTTTATAAGTTTTGAAGTTTTCTTCTCGGTCATTCAAGAGAGATTCTTCATCGTTTTGAAGGGTGATCCGTGAGACTGCTAGGTGAACTTCTGTCTCTGTGATCTTTTACATTTTAGTAGTTTTTCTTTATTCAGCAGTTTTTCTAGAGTTTGCACTTTATCATTATCATTACTGGACAGAAGATTGTGTTTGAGCAATGGCGAATTTACTAGATTGTGTATCACTTGCCATTGCAAAGTTTTATTGTTATGGAATGTTAATATGGTATATTTTCTTCATGTCTTTTGTTATGAATTGAATGGTTCCAGCGCTTTATTTGCAAGGGTGTTATCTTTGATCTAAAATGATGCAGATATTCTTTAGATCCTACATAAGATGGACATGATTGTTATTTTTATTTACAATTGGCTTCTGTTAATTATTAATTTTCATTACAACCACCTAAAATTATCCATCTAACTTGTAAAATTGTAGGTCTCCATGCAATTTCTTTCATTGGGTTTTGTCTTTGCAAATCTTTTTAAAATGATTAAAACTCTCAGTATAACTCATATATTTTCTTAATCTAAGCAAGATGGATCTGACATATTTCTCAGAAATTGCTTAGACTCATCAAACATTGATTCTGTTAGCCGGTTGAATCCAATTATCCAAACAGATATTTGTATGGTTGGAGCAGCTTTATTAATTACCCAACTCGCATTCTCCTATTGGAAAATTATTTGTGGGTAATAGTCAAATTGTTTTGATCTGCATGTATGAAAACACCGGATACAAGGGCAGATCTGTAGAAGGACCAAGAGTGGCATGTGTCCCCTCTTATTTTTTGACAGAAAATTTTAGGTGTAATATTTATAAATATTATAGACAAATTTATACATAAAATGAAACTGTGTCCCCTTGATTTTAAATTTTAGGTTTTTACCAATCAAAATCTTACTACAAATCCAATAATCTGACCATATTTACATTCAAATTAGATACATAAAGCATGTTTATTCAATGAGAAGTAAATAGTAATCGATAAACAAGCACTACTATTTTTTACATTTTTATAGAAATTCTAGATCTGCCACAGCGAATAGGTACATAAACTTCGTGTCTTTAACTTTTTAACCATTGTTGATTTGCTTCTTTGTTAGAGTTAATTTTTGTTTTTTTTTTGTTTTCTAGATCTAGCTACTTTGTTGTTTTTGTTGCCCCCTCTCCCTTTCGGTACCTTGCAGGTAGGTTGTTACTTGTTACTTTACTGATGCGTGCAATTTAGCTAATAACATCTGTACTATCTACGTAAGGAGCATTCAGAAAAATTTAACATCATGCTTGCAAAGATTACTCATGGAGCTGATCTCCTTTTGACTGTTCTTATACATTTCCTATATTATTGATGGTCAGTATCTGGCTAGGTAGAATTGCCTTTTTTTTTCCGTATACTGCTTTACATTGAGCTCAAATCTTTTCCATTAATATTTATGCAGAGTGCTTTTACATATTATAGTTATTTTTTTCCAAGTTTATTTTTGGAAATTTTGTTCTTTGTTGTGATTATGCTTTTCGGATTAAAATAAATGAACCCCATTGTAATTTCCTATTTTTTTGTTATATCTGGCATGCTTGAAAAATTAGTCATGTCTATTGAGGTTATGAAATTTGTTCATGGCACCATGATAATAACTATTAATCAAAATGTTACATATAATGAGAGTGAAAAAAGACTATTTATGCTTTGTGGTTTTTTCCTTTTTTATGAAATATTTGTTTCCAGCACATTTAATACTTCTAAAAAGGTTATGTAGTACTTTTCACTGTCATCACTTGTCAGAAGTTTACATTAATTATTATAGCATGCTAATCAATTAATTTTATGGCCACAAGGGAACTAACTACTCCTTTCTGAACATGCGTGGCATGAATGGTAAAAGGTTAAACTCATGGTAACTTCACTCAAATTACTCTTTTACGTTAATAATGGAATGGGGATGTGCTTTCTTGAAGCATGAAATTACTTGCCTTGCTCAACCAATTTTTCCAGAAAACAATAAACCTGGAGAAGAATGTCAATGACTTGGACAAGAATTTGTACTACACAATTACTTGGATATTTATTTTGCTCAGATGATGTGGTTTGGGACCTTTCTTATTAAATGACAATGGTACAATGCTTTCCTCAAGATGAAAGGTGTACTAGTCCAAAGTTTTTTTTTCTTTTTTTTTTGCTGTGAGTGCAGCACTAGTCCGTAGTTGCTTATGGTATTGAGTGCGCTGTTTTAAAGGACATACATTCTTTATAAATTGGTCTTACAGTCTTAGCTTATAAAGGTGAAATAACTATTTGCATGACTGCTTTTAAAAATTCTTGACAATGGAAGTGCATAGAATTGGAACTTAAAATGAAGTACAATTTCTTCTTTTTTATTTAATTCATACACGCTTGTAGTTCAAGATGAAAAATTAGAATGTTCTCTTCACACGACAATAAATTTCATATGGGAATCTGTTCAAAGGTGTTGGTTTTGTTGACAGGAAATCGGAGATCGAAATGGTTCGCAAGCCTACCAAAAAGTGTGAGTGGAAAGATGTAGAGTCTGCAACTGACGTTTTTGCCAGTATTCTCTCAAGGCTTCCTGTTAAGTGCCTCAAACTTTTTAAGACTGTTTCTAAGTTCTGGCATGAACTGATAAACAGTCCAAGTTTTGTGAGATTGCAGTTAAGCTGGTCAAGAGATCATCCTGTTTACATATATTATCCTTACATGGATGAAATGCCCATTGTGTATTTAATCAACACCAATTGGGAGGTCATTGAAAGAATCACTCTATCAGGCTTTGAACACATTTCTTTTCTTAGCATGTGTTGCTCACATGATGGCTTGGTATGTTTCACCAATCATCCCCGTGTTCAAGGCTGCTACAACGATATTGTTTTCTCTGACTTGGTAATCTACATGTGCAATCCTGCTACCCGTGAAGTTAAATTACTACATAAAGGTAGCAGCTCTGAAGAAGAAATTTCGTTTGGAGTTTCCTTTGGTCCTGGCATTGGGGAGTACAAAATGTATCGTTTTTTTCGATCCAAACATGATTCTAAAGATGTTTGCCCTCGGTGTGAGATATACTCATCAACCAATAGAACCTGGAGAGGCATAGATTGTGTTCCAGACATTCCCAGGGGTTATCATCATGTATACATTAATGGAAAAGTTTACTGGTTTATTACGTCAGAAGAAAATGAGGATGTTCCCGGGTCAATTCTTACTGTTGACATGGAAGAAAACTTTGCAATTATTGATATCCCATTTACAGTTGATCCTCACTCCTTCTTGGTTGACCTTGATGGTTGTTTATCTTTGGTTTGTGTTTTCGATGAAGAACATAGGGTCCTTATATGGGTTTTAACTGATTGCAATGACTCTGGTTGGGAATTCAAAGGCAACTATGAAGTTCCATTCTCAGAACTAGAATGCCTCGACTCAGTTGCTACACTAAATGGCAATTTGTTTTTAATAACTACAGAGCACTACTTTGTCTTTAATCTGGAAAATGAGCTCTGGGAGGAACTTGAATTTGAAGATGAGTTCGAAAAGAATCTTCCTATCGTGTTTCCATACACACAAAGCTTACTCCCATGTAAGTATCCATGCTAGCTCCTTCTCCCCTTCCCCAGTGATAAATGCGGATCAGTTTTATATGTTTTATGCTATTGGTAAGTGTTTGTTTATTTCAAGAGTCAAATGAAAAAAAATTGGCATAAAAAAATTACATTTTTAGTTGAGCAAATTGGTTAAACTCTGGCGTAATTAGTTATGGTAAGCAGATCAACAAACCAATCAGGTATGAGTTTTGTTGATTATGAAACATGATTTTCTTTTCTTTTCCTTTCTTAATGCTTCTCTTTTAACATGACTTTGAATTTCTTAAACAGGGGGAGGTCACATTGGTGCTTAAAGAAGTGGTATGTACAAGAGACCCAATTCGCATAGCTTGGTTAACCATTGATCTTTGTCTCGCTCGCACACAATTGAAAGGATACCGTTATTATCTTTCTCAAAGTTGCAAGAAAAAACTCTTTTATGCTTCATTATGAGTAGTTTATTTTAGTTTTTTTTAAAACACCCTTCATTTACCTTCTGAACTTGTCAAATGGTGGTTATTTACTGTTGTTGTTTTGTGTTCTATAGTCTGCACTTAGTTCTGTAAGACCATAACAAGCCTTCTTTTTGGAAGCAGTCAAATATATGGAACTGTTTACTTTGGAATTTGAATTAAATTACAGATTAATTGGAAAGTAATTTCAATATTTGGAAACAAATCAAGCAAGAATAAAGAACACCAACAATAAGTTCACTAATAGAAAAGAAGACCCTCTATGACCATAAGTACCCTTAGTTGCAGCCCCAGATAACTGAATGGTCTTCTTGTTGATTTTAACACCCAGATGGTTGACTTCCACATTAGCTCCCACTTTCAAGCTGTACCTATATTTGCCCTTCCAGAACAAGATCATTGTTCTGACTGAAGTGGTCAAATTCACCTGGAAAATTACCGTTTTGTTGTACTCTGAAATGGCTTGGTGAACCATGGTCCATCTTAGACCTTGAGCCTTAAAAATAGCTCTCTTCTTTCGTGTCTCAGTACCCCTGACAGAAACTAGGAAATGTGGTTTCGGCTATGTAGTGGCTGTTATCAGGAACGTAAGACAAGGTGAGATTAAGGTCGTCATAGCAAACATCATTGTCTTCCTCGTAAAAGTCCTTTTTGAGCTTCAAGTCTAAGTAAATGGAGGTGTTTTGGTTTTGGGGGAGTATGATGTTATAGAGCTCATGTTGAGTCTAGGAACATAAAAGTATAAATGCAGCCACAGAGATTACTAACGTTAACGTTAACGAATAAAGATAACAGTATAAATGCAGCCACAGAGATTACACCACAAGTGACCTTTGCACATATTCTGGCACGATTATCATCATCTCGACAATGATGATCGATAAGAAGGGGTGCTTCCCTCTGGCTTTCGCTCGTTTTTTGATCCATAATATGTATTAATGTTGACTGGGAGGAGTGGATTGAGTTGTATATGTATATATAGTGGTGGATTCGATTAGTGAAACAGAGGAAACTGAGAACTGAGTTGTCGAGAATAGGAAGATGGTACGAGGGATACATAATTAAAAAAAATAGTAAAATAAGACTAATATAAAATAAAGACAATGAGGGATATATGAAGACATTAATAAAATAGTAAAATAAGACTATATAAAATAAAGACAATGCTTCTTTCTTAATATTTGTTTGCTTGTAATTCCTGCTACAAAAATGATTTTAAGTGATTTTTATGAAATAGTGGTTTTGTAGTGTTAGGATGCAAGGCAAACTATAAATGGGACTAATTTACGACGTAAGTTTGAATTAATTGAAATAAAAATGATAATAAATAAAAAAATAATAAATATTTATATTTATTTTAATTTATTTATATTAATTAAAGATTACAAATTATTTTTAATTATAACGATGAAACAAAAATATATCTCTTAGGATAATACAATTAACTTCATTCCCTAAATGAAAAAAGAACTATTCTAAATGTGTAAAGTTTCGTAAATAATTTTCTTGCGAGCTTATGAATATTAGAATGTGTTAAGTTTAAGGTTTTAATCCAAAACTTATTAAGAAGAATAACCGATCAAGGTTGATTAAGATTTATTATAAAAAAATCTCTTTAAAAATTATCATCGATTAGTTTACTCGTGATTGATTTAAACAAATATTTTTTTAATTATAAATATCTTCTATCATTTTTTTAAAATAACAAAAATATTTTTTAATTTGTTTTTTTATCCCGTAAAAAACTCCACGTATGCAACTTCATATATAGTTTAATTTTTTTGGGTATCAATCTCATGTTAGTGAGAGAGTGTTCATAATTTATATTGAGAGATTTATAGCTAGTGGATGAAGATGTGCGTTGCTCAAAATTCAAACTCGAAATCTCTCATCTAAAATATCACAATATTTTTTTTATAATACGATTATATCAATAAAATTATTGCTTATATAATACTGTACATTTACAAACATGTAATTAAAATCAGAGAGAAAGAAGTAACGAACCTATAAACCTCAAATTTATAAGAAATATTTTATTAATATCATATTAAAATTTTAATTACCCACCTCTCCAAAAATATATATTAAATTTTTTTTTTCAATAAAGTTGTTATCCGTTGGAAACGTGCTTATTTTGACAATTTAGATTATTTTGTGTTTTTGTGATACACTAATCAAGCTCACGTATACATGTTATCTTATATTAGTATAATTTATTATAATTAAACAAAATTTTGACTATCAGTAATATAAATGTCATATTATAAAGAAAGAGAGTATTTTTGCAATGTATATCTTTAATTTCAAAAAAATATTACAAAAAATTTATAAATTTTTTTATATAATATTTCATAAAAATGTTGAATATATGTCCTTGGATTAGTTTATGGTATTGTTCATATGACTTCTCACTTTTATATTTAAATTCGAATACCATTAGTATTTTATTTATTTGTTAAAAAAATAAACTTTAAATCAATTAATAAAATAGTATATTAAAAGAAAAGAATATATATAATAATTATGAAATAAAAACAAAATGGCCATTCCGATAACTCTGAATAAGAAAAATAAAAAATACTATATTAAAAATTTGTGTTCATTATAAATTAAGCATCCAGATTTTATTTGCTAAGACAATGTGACTGTAATCGATTGTATCACTACAATTCAATTCATTTCATTTGTGATATCACAAAATTTCCTAATAATTCAAACTATTAGTCTTAATAAAAGAAAAAGTGGCCACAAATTTCTCACATCTGACTTAAGTCAGCAAGCTAGTAATGACTTCTTGAGAGAAATCATCAGAATTCTGAAGAGGATAAAAAAAACACACAGACACACACTAATAATAAGCCAGAAAGACAAACAACAAATTGAGCAAAACCCCAGATTTGAAAAGGTAATAAGATCCAATTTTTTGAGACCCAGATAGCTCAATGTCCTTCTTCTTCTTGGGTAGTTTACCTGAACCCTGTTCATTGACTTCCACATCAGCTTTTACCTTCAAACTGTGCCTCTTGGTCCACCAAGCCATAATCTTGTACCTCACGGCAGTAACCAATTCTACCCTAAAAATAACTGTTTTGTTCATTGAAATGGACTCTGATCTGATCTTTGTCAAGTTCAAATATTTTGGCACAAAACTTGCATTTTTCTTGGCAGTCTTCTTATGACCCTGATAGAATCTAGGAATAAATGTGTTGACTACGGTGGAGGAAGAAGAATTGGTGGGAGCGTAAGATAAAGTGAGATTAACGTCGTCGTAGTCAACACCCTGGTTTTCATTCTTGTTCTTAAGCTTCAAAACTAGGTAGATTGTGGTATTTGTTGAAGAATTTATGGATCTATTGAGTGCAGGAATGTAAAAGTAGTTTATAGAACAACTGGGCAATTTGGCAAGTTTTATAGTTACCCATATTGAAAGTGTGGTGACGCCAATAGCCAAAATCAACTTCAAGCACAAGGTTAAGCAACACTTAACACATCCGGTCATTTTTTTTTCTTTTTTTTTCCCAAAGTGAAATAGTATGGTTTTGATTTTCTGGCTAAATCTTTGAGTTTTGTGGACGGACCTGTGATTACTTAATGGTCGAGTTCTCGAGTTGGCATCAGGCTTCTGATTGTGATTTGTGTTTTGCGTTATTGCTTTAGACTTTTCACTTTTTCTTTTTGTAAGGATATTGCTTTGAATAATAGAGTGATGCTTCACACTCTATTATTATATTAAAATAGGGTGGAGGTTTAATTTTACGTTTGATTTATATAAAATGTATCGTATAATCAATCTTTTAAGTTAGAAAATATATTTTTATTTTTAAAAACTATTTAATAAATTTAAAATTATTTTATAAAAATTTATTATAAAAAATTATTCCGTTATTTTACTGTTTATTTTACAAAATTACATAATTATTTTCTTAAAAAAATATTTATTAATATTACTAAAATTCTTTTTAATAAGTAAAAAGATTAATAAATATTTTTTTTTAATTTAAAAAATTAAATAATATTTTTATTCAAATAAAAAATTAACCTCAACATTTATTCCTTAAAATTATGAAAGATAATTTAAAAAAAATTGAGAGAAAAAATTAAAATAATCAAGTTAACATTAATATGTAATATTAATAAAGAAAATAATAATACATAATATTTTCCCCTCAAAAATTAGCACAATAAAAATGAATAATTTATTTCTTTGATGCATAAATAATCCATTTATTCAATATGATTTTACTTTTAACTTTTCACTAAAAAAATATGTTTATTTTTATATAGTATTGAAAAATATATATTTATTTATATCGTAAAAAATAAACATATATATATTTTTTAAGAAAATTAAAAATAAAAATCTATATAAAAAAATTATGACACGTAATTAAACTATAATTTATTTAAAAAATATTATTTTTAACAAACAAAAAATATTGATTTTATTTAAATAAACAATAAATAAGTTATATAATTGTAAAAAGTGTAATCATTTCATAAGAAACACAAAAATCCAAACAATAAGTTGCACAAAGACCACTAACACACATATTAATGATAGCAAGAACATTAACCAAAATCTTAGTTACAAGTCTCCATTCATGCCAGCAAGTATTCAACCTTGATGAAACACTTCATGGTTGAAAACCATAGCATTTCATCTCTTCCATATCCACCAAAGCCCAATAACAACCTTAGCCAAACAATCTCCACTACCAATTTTGGTTTGAGTCCACTTAAAAAAATCTTAAAAGAAATCCATAAAAAAACGGCTACATAATGATTAAAAGGAAAATAAGGATAAATAGTAGATAATAACATCAATATTATCACATCCTAACAAAAGATGCGACACCGTCATGGTGGAAGAACCGCAAAGTGGACATGAACTCAAAGCAATAGGACAATGTCGCCTAAAAGTGAATCTTGAACTGTCAAAACTTCATGAAGGTATCTCCAAACAAAGTGAAGTATTTTAGGAGATGTCTTAATTTTTCACACCAACTTTTATAGCAATCGATTAAAAGAGTTCAAATTACTAGATCTAACTAAAGGTCTCATGACAACCTCACAAGCAAAATAATACATTGAACTAATAGAATACTCATTTGAAGTGAGATGCCAGCATCGCTAATCCCCCAAACTCAAGGCCACCACTGGAGTGGTCAAAAGACAAGCAACCTCTGCATTAGGAAAAACCTATCTCATCTTAACAACATCCCAACTACCACTATTAGAATTTAAGAGCTCACTTATCTAAAGTAACATCGGCCACCTAAGGTGATAATAGTCTTAAGCCAAGAATGCAAGAATTCATGGATCATACCAAATGCGAATAATTTAGCCTTAGTGAACCTCCCACCGTAAACCATCTATAAGACCCGTCTAACCTATAGAAACCAAACCCAAGAGGGTGTGGAGCCCAACTCAACTGAGAGGAAAGACCCAAACCTATAATAGTAGCTTTTAAGAATTTAAGACACTAAGGAGTTTGGATATTGAAAGACACACTAACATTGTTTAACCACAATTGCCAAATTAAAGGCATGACCTATTGCATAACTGCTTCCAAGCCAACCAATCACATTATCAATTATGATAATATGATGGCAATAATTTTAAATTGTATACCTTATTGTTTACTAAAATATTTAGTGTGAAATATACTAGCAAAAGTGCACGTTTGATATTTCATTCACCATTAAGGAGGAGGAAAGAAAAAACACTTATTGTTAAGTTTTATTTGTTTTGGCAAAAATATAGTGGTTTTTACTTTTTATTTGGGTGCTATGAAAACTTTAAAATTTTATTTGTTTACTTCTACTTAAGAACAATTTCAAAAGAAAAAAAACGTTTTTAAACTTTTAATAATAAAAAGTGATTTTTTTATCAAAAAGCACAAATTATACTTTCAATACTCGAAATAAATTAAAATATTTATTAATGTTTGGTTTAAAAGAATTTTTTTGTCATAATAGATTTTACAAAATGTAAAAAATGAATGACTGTCAAAATATGTATCAAATTTAGAGAGATAAAGTAAAGAGATGTAATAATGTATCGTTAATAATTCTTGTACTTTGTATTCCATTTCACACGTATATATAATATACATACACATGACAATTATATAAAGGGTTCATATGGACTTACAAAGATATGTTATAAAATATAAATTATAGAATGAATCAGATCTTCATCCCAACAATACTTATGTGAATTCAGTTTCCACCTCAACAATATACATCGTGATCTAGTCTTCTCTTCGACGTAAACATGTAGGATATGTCCAAACATCGAGTCCCCTACTCTTTCAGTTTGAATGCAAGTGTCGGGGTGGAAGAGTGTTCAACTCATCTGGATCATAGTCCTCGTTCATACGCATGATACACGCTCTAATATGTGCATGTTTGTTTAATTTTTGAATTCGAAACGTTTAATAGGATATGGGAAAGTATAAAGGTCAACAGTCTTGAGGATCTCATTTGATATCGCTTTCTACCAACTCGTCTTACAACAAATCTCTATGTTGCTTTTCCTCGACGTTCGATCGCTTCGGACTAGTTGTTTTCATTTTTTGCATGAACCATTTCCTTTTAAGCTCGAAAGTAAGCACTTATTAACCTAATTTGTTTTTCTTTAGATAGGATGAGTTTTTTTCTTTTCAAATCAGATTTGATGGATCTCTTTTATTTTAGGTCAATTTGCTCACACCATTACATTTTATATTTAGTTATTTTCTATCAAACTTGTCTCCTTACTTACTTTACCCCTTTTCATATAGGTTAACTTGAGTATAGGATCCCAAAATAAGCATGATCGATGAACAACTTAGGAACATTCCTAGAGCAGATAACATTATAGTTTGTGAAAACAAGGATGAATATATAGGCTCCGACAGATCTAGATTTCTACAAGCTTCATACTCGATTATCAATTAGCACTTCAATCTGTATACCTACATCGACTACTATTACAATACCTCAAGTAAGGCATAAGAAAACGCGAGTTGGGAGAGGTAAAATAAAGGCAACTCTCAGGACTAAAGGATGGATGCCGGAGCCTATACCTTGTGAATTTAGACCGAAAGATGAAAGCAAATTAAGGGTTGTTTATGACATCCTAAAAATTATCAAAATTCAAATTTCCAGTCTATCAACTCTTGATAGCGACGTTCCATCTAAAATGTGGATTGTTTCTCATGAGAACCTCTCTTCTTGGGTCTATGCTTTCCTTTCCTTAACTTTATTAGGGATTTCTTGAGATATACTCAGATTACTCCCGATCAACATCTTCCCAATAGGTGGAGGTATTTACTTTGTATCATATTGCTCGACAAAGAACTTGACGTGAGAATTAGAATGCACGAATTCAATAAGGTATACAATTTGAAATTGAACCTTACAACCTCTGACGTATGTATATATAGAGGTGTGTAAAAAATCCGATCATCCGATCAATTCGATTCGATCCGTTGATTTTTCATCCGATCCGATCCGATCCAATCTGATGGTTAGATCGGATGAAATTTTTTTCCATCCGTTAAGTGCGAATCGGATGACGGATTTCACTATGATTCATCTGATCCCATACGATCCGACCAAAATTAATTATATATATATTTATTTGATTTTTTAATGTTTTTTAAGCCAAATAATTTTATGTTATGATTTATGTGAAAATTTAAAAATTTTATTTAAAACTACAAAAAATGAAGTTAATTAAGTTTATTGGTCAGATTGATCGGATTAATTGAATGTCATCCGAATATTTTACGGATCGGATTGAGCAGATATGAAAGGTGATCGAATCGGTTGCGGATTAGGATGTTTCAATCCGAACGGATGGTCAAATCAGATCGGATAAGTATAAAATCAACGGTTTCGATCCGATGAACAACCCTATGTATATATATATGTCTTAAAAACATGATCGAGGTCTGAATGTTAAGATTTCAAACAATGATATAAATTGGAAATAATTCTTCTTTTATGTCTCTAATAATTGGGAGTTTGCATATGGAAGTAACTTAATACCCTAATCTAAGGCAATGTTAAGTCCATTTTGAAAAGGTTGTGTTTTCATATGTCTTCCTTGAGCAACAAGGCGAAGCATCGATCGTCAAAGTTGCAAAACTATCAACCTAAATCAATCACATAGGATGATCTTATATTGAAGACTAGGTTGGCTATAGTTAGCATGATACACTCGGGGTCGGGCTAGTTGGAAACTAAGATAATGCATCAATTGTACTCCATAAAATGGAAGGGCTCAAAACGCAAGAGAAGCCCACATAAGTTCGACTCTAATTTTAAGTTGATACCTGAAGGTCAAAAACTTTCAAAAATTCTAATTTATCTCAAATTGTTGCTCTACTAACCATGCTTTGTTTTTTGTTATGCAAATATGGACCTTGAATCAATGTCCTTGGATGACCTTTAGAATAACTTTGCAACCACTCAGAAAGCTCCTCCTACCACCTCCAAGACAGAAAATGTGCCAAAAGGTAAGAACGCAGTAATGGAAGGCCCTCAAAATCCACCAACTCCTTCAACCACCATTAGAATGACTCTGTATCAAGTTCTACTCTTGTTTCATCTATCACTTATACCTTGGCTCCAACGGGCAAAAGAAAGTTTATTAACTTTACAGATGTCCTTGACTTTAATGAACCCATCATAGGTAATCCAACTCCCTAGAGCGAGTTCATTAATCTAATGCACATCAAGTCAGACACGACTGTCTTCACTTTGGCAAACAAAAAGGTTCTCAAAGTAAACTTCCTATGAATTTGTATATTTGAATTGTTCCCATATCTAGTCGATCAAGGACTAACTCCATTTGTTCCATTGCAGGTGATGATCACCAATACTTATGCGAATTTGGTCTCCTCCTCGAAAATACACACCATGATCTAGTCTTGTCTTTGACGTAAACATGTAAGACACGTTCAAACAATGCCCACACTGCTGCAAAAGGTAAAAAAATTAACATTTTTTTAATTATTTCATAAAAAATTGACTTGTCTGCCCTTTATAAAAAATAAAAATAAAATAAAAACCCAAAAATGTGTACTACCATCAATAATTTGGTTATATTTCTCAATTCTCTGATACATACATACATATGTCGACTTGCAACCGTTGTTTATATAATCGAGACTCGTGATTTTTTAAGAGGAAAAGGCCTCAACTCAAAAAAGAAAAAAAAGGGGGAATCTTAAGCTTCAAATTCTAAGGTATATTGACAATCCCCTGAAATATTAAAATTGGATATTTCTTAAATATTGTCTGACAACCAAATACGAGGCATATTGATATAAAAACCAAACCCTACAAACAATGGCAATTGTGGACTCAGGAGCCTGTTATGCGCAAGAAGAGGATTTCTTGCAAAACTAGAAGCAAATCTTACAATAAATTGCAATCACTTAATAAATAAAAGCATCAAATAAGCATGTACTATAAGATGAGTAACTGCTATTTCGTTAACAAGGAAAATATGTTAAAAAAAGTTTACCAACTAGGGTTTTACAACTTTATTCGTCATCTTTGTATGGGTATTCTTCAGGAACTTGGTTGAGGAGTTTTACTTTTAACTCAAATGCATCATCACCTCGAAGCATGTCACGTGCCCATGTGACTTCTGTCTTCATTGAAACCTGAAGATATACCAATGAATAGGGAAGGGTAAAAAGCATGTTAGGGAACTGGAAAGTAGAATTTTATAATAAATAGTACTTTTGAAGAAAAAAATTAAGACTTGCCTATTTTTGCACTCATTTTATTATATGCATCCCACGTGACTATAATTAGAAAGTTGAGAATTTATGAATTGTTAGAGTATAGTGGCATCTACTGAATGAAATGATGAGTACAAAATTAAGTGCACCTAGCATTACTATAATGCGGACTCAATACATAAAAACAAATAGGTAAAAACAATCTAAATTCATCCCACGAGCCCTCCACTGCTCCACATATGTATTACAAAGGTCTTACAGCTGCAGAAATCAATGAACTAGAAAACTACAAAATGACGATAACATCCTCCATAAGAATCAATAAAGAGTGAATCATACAATAAGGAAACAATTTTGAAATTTATAGGGGAGACAATCACATTATAAGATAGTGTTTGCTTCTTAGCCACACAATATCACAGAACTGGCCTCTAAAAGTTCCAAATAAATCTTTTAGATGTATAATCATATGTTTATAGAGGACAAAAGAGTACAAGATACATAGAACAATCTGTTCCATAATGTGCAGACCCATAATTCCAAATAATGGGCATTATATCAGGATTCAGGAGTTCAGGACAAATTGGAAGTAAATACCTAATAAAGAGCCAACTTGAAAGCATGTGAAAGAATGACTCACCATTTCTAAAGCTCCCCTAAGGACTCCACTTAAGATGTTGCAATAATAGAGACCTTGACAAGTATCAGGAAGCTCAACGAAATCTACCAAAGGATTATCCTCCAAAACAATACTGCAACATGTTCCATCAGCATCCCAGTTTGTTACAGATGCACCAACGCCCAAAAACATCTTTAAACCAACCTTTGTACATAATGTTATTTGAATTAATATAAACAAAAAAAAATACAGGCAACAAAATGCATTAATAGGAAGATTGTATTATCATGTCATCTCCAGGAAGCAAAGGAGAGGGGGGTGGAAGAAAAAGGAACAAATAAACAAATAGAAAAAGACTCAGTCACTATTTTAGGATTTAATAACATATGTTTAGTGTTCCAGCCAGGTACAACTCTATGATATAATCATGGCCACCAAACACAAATTAACAAAACCTAATCAAATGACCTTAACACAATCCCTTGAAGGCTGATAGAATGGTACAAGCAATAAATAAGGTAGAAAGAGAAATTAAAGTTGATCAACTTGTATAAGAGTCAATATTTATATGTGGCTAGTAGCTACACATTTAAACTAAACTAATAAAATAATTGACCTTTGCTATAACTTCAGCTGTTTCTTTGAAGTCAACACATCTAGATACATTAGATTTTGCAAGTAACTCGTCAACCAGGCGAACTCCAATATTATAACCCCTGAAAAACTCAAAGTTAATTAAGATATTTTATACGTTATACTGGAGTGAGTGGAACTGAAAAATCGAAGACATACAATAAAGAAATGACAGTACAACGATGCATGCTAAATAAACTCAACACATGGGAAAAAATAATCAAAATCTCTCTAATAATGATAAAAGAATATGTACCAGAGTACTACATAAACAATTCCACTTATCAAGAAATTGGTAAAAGAGATGCATTTTATACATTATAATGTATGGATCAAATTAATCATTAAATTCAGTGAGCCATCAAAAATCTCATGTTCAGTAACTAGCAAGTGGCATTCTACAAATAAATATACCATTCTGCCTCACAAGAAATTATATATTGGTCCTGGATCAGTAACTATTGTGGTACTTCATGTCAATGAGATGAAAGACAAATGCAATGATTTTATTAAAAAACACAACTGTCAACTACTTTCCTAATCATACATTAGTTGTTTCCTAAACCAACTAATGTAAGTAATGTATGATTTCTCTCTGCCTTACTAAACGCACAAACATTTAGGCACAATATGTTGAATATAAATCCACATTTGGATAACCCATAATTAAAATTAAATATAATGCTAACCATTGAGATATAACAATTATAGTACACTTATAAGGGAGACAACAAAAGCACTCGAACTCTCACAAGTACCTCATGTGGCTCTCTAATGCCTCTCACATACCCACCACTTGGGTGGCCATACTTGCCACACTTGCCACACATACAAAACTAATGATCTTATATTTATATAAGGGAAAATTACCCCAGAGGACACTAAGAATATGTCATTTGGACACTTTTGTCACTTAGTTTTACAAGGAGCATATAAATTACTCAATTATCAAAATCAATATACTTTAGTTACATAACTTCATAGTTACGTGATTAAAGTGTCATTTTTTATTGTAGAAAATAGACACTTTAGTCCCATAACTATGAAGTTACGTGACTAAAATGTCACAATTTTAAAAATCGAGTGATTTATGAGTCCCTTGCAAAAGCTGCTTTCAAAATATCTTAATGAAACAAACAAAGTGGTCACCTAGTCACTTATCTAGAATTTTCTATATTAAAGTGGATGCCAACTAATTAATGTTGATACACATTAGAGACTCAGAAAGAGAGAAATCAAGCTAGATAATATTCTAGATATCCGAAATATTTCTAGAGTGATGTTTATTCTCTACAGAATAATAAAAAAATTGCATAGCCAGAGACATTATTCTTCTATTAGTACTCTTTAATACTAGCTTTCCTCTATAACCAGAGAAGGTACCCTGAAAACAAGTGCAAACTAAAGTCAAAATGTAACAAGAGAACTAAATATCTATGATGCGAATTGAACTTTGAAGCATATGTAACCAAAAATTCAAGATAATAGAAAATTTGCATTAAATTAGAAATAAAAAGTAAAAGAGAGAATATTATGATTACATTTGATCAAGCTGTTTGTTAACCTCCTCCACCTCCTCCAGATCCGTAAGTAACTGGCGCACAGTTGCGCCATAAGTCAACGTAAAGAGCTCAGCATTCTAGAAGAAATAAACTAGATCAGTAATCCATTCCAGCAAGATGACATCACAAAAATCAAACAATCATTAGCGCAACAACAATATAAGAACCGAGAAAATACAGAATAATAATACTCTCACAATTCCGTAACCATTTCATTGACCAAAATAGATAATACTGCAATAATTTCAGAGTAAAGGTATAAAACGATAAAGAAAATTAGACCGTACTAAAACTTTGTAGAATCAAACTATAATTTCTCGATGAAAATACTCTGTGGCAAAGTAGCCAGAAATTATAGGGGTTTTCGTACCACGCGTTCAACGCTAGCGAAGATTGCATCGCCGGAACGAGGGCCAACCGGGGCCATTTAGATCCCAGCTCTGAAATGGGAGAGAGAAATGTTAGCAAGCAGAGTTGAAACACCGAAGCTTCAGATTGTCACGGACCGATTACTACTATATTACTACCTATTCGAATAAAAGGATGTAATGGGTATAATACCGATTCTAATTACATTTTACATTTTCTAAGTACAACTTTCACTGTCTAAAAAATTATTATATAATATTATTGGATGTAAAACAATTTATTATACGAGCGATCCTAATTGACAATATGATTACAAAATAGCCGAATCAAGTTGAATTATTAAAAGGGTTTTAATATCAATTAAATATCTAATAAATAAATTATTAATATTCAAATTATTAATTATATAAGAATCATTATCAAGTATATTTTTCTCTTATAAATATTTAACACTCATTCACCCTAAAGAAACAATAAAAATTTGTTCTTTTCTCAATCATAGATCTAACTCCCTTTCTTCCTCTTAATACCGCTTCTTTCTATATCATTAGGAGAGATGTTAGTATCTTCCTTCTTCTTGTTACCCGAACTTACTTAAGTATTGTAGAATCAAAAGGTATTATACTCTGTGATGATTCAAGATCTTAATAGTGTGTTTTTTGTTCTCATATCCACTTGAAGCGAGGGGTTTATTAATCATTGATGTTGATAAAAATTGATATCAACATCTGGTATAATATGTGGAAAAGAATGCGCTCTATTATTTGAATTATAATTAGAGAGAGAGAGATCTACATTGTCTTCCAATAACTTTGAATTAGATAGTCCTTAAAAAAAAGTTCTAAAAGTTTAGAAAGAAATTGCTCCAAAAGAAGTTCATCATGCACGACCTCAAAAGGCTATACATTTATGTTAACTCATGATGAACCAACCTCCTGAATCAAATAGGAAAGTTTTTGCAAGGGATAATGAAATCTACCTTATGTCCAAAAAGTTGAGCAATCACTTGTACAAGTTGTCAACCCTGCATCGCCAAGGTTATAGTAGGCTCAAATAGAGCACCCAAAAAGAACACAAATAGAAGTTCATTTGAAAGCCGTAAGCCCCTAAGCTAAAGGACGTCCCTGTAATACCTTCCAAGGCCTTATTGCATCAAATTCAACCCATAACCATATAGGTTCAAACTAAAGACATAATCTACCTCGACAAGGTCAAAGTCCACTAACTGGATGGACGATTTCAGCCCATACAGTCCAGAGCTACCCATTTATTAAGGCTCAAACCCCATCCCTCCATCTGTCCATTTTGATCATTTAGGACCCATTCGTCCTGACCTGCATGAGTGTCTTAAAGCTCGCAAATAGGATCACTTTATCCAAGTCAACCATGGAGACAATGCGATCTCAGTGGCCAGTGACTACCACAGGGACAATCAAAGTGGGGACGTGCCTACAATCCTCCGTCCCACCATTGATCGATTACTTGTCCAATTGTAATAGGTATAGCAAAGATTGAATAGTGGTAAACTCCCAGATCTGATCGTTTCCAACGAGTCCCCTTTCACCCCTGAAATCATAGTCATCCCACTTACAGAAAAATTCAATATGCCCAATATGAGCTCCTATATTGGTAACAAAGACCCACTAGAACACCTTGAAAACTTTAAAAGTTGGATGGACTTTTATGCTTATAGTGATATGGTCAGGTGTCGAGCCTTTCACCTCACCTTAACTGACAAGGCCCGAGCTTAGTACCATACCCTTAAGCCCAAATCCATTGGTAAATTCGTCAAGTTTGGGAAGCAATTTTTCTCCCACTTTTCGAGAAAAAAAGAAGGCTAAAAACCATAATTCACTTGATGTCCTACATCAAGGGAAGGATTTATTTGACGAGTTTAACAGTGAAAAGATCCAAGTGATCAACTATTTTGATTTAATGGCTATAAGTGCACTACACTAAACTCTTCGCCAATGACCCCTTTAGAATGACATAGTAAAAGAATTTTCAACCACATATGCAGAAGCCACCCAACTAGTGAACATATATCTTAATATCGAAGAAATGGCTAACAATAAAAGGGTCAATGATCTCCCATCAATGGCACGAGATCAACACCCAAGGCTCAAAATGAGCCTAGGCCATGAAAAAACAAAAGGCCTCATTGAGACTATAGAAATGAGAAAGATAAGGAATGAGGTTCGGGCCACACTGGCCTAAAATTATATACCTATGCATCTTCAATTATACTCAGGGAAATACTTCTCTATACAAGTTGAAAACCAGTGTATAATACGTTGGCCCAAGAAACTTAGGAATGTTGGTCAAAATAAAGACCAATATTGTAGCCTGTAGGTTTCCCAGGGACTTGAGCCATTCAACAAAAAAAATGTCAAGATTTGAAGGATGAAATCAAGCACCTTATCAGGAGGGGACAACTGAGAGAGTTTATCCACAATGAAAGACCAAAACAACAACAATCTTCTCCACCAATGGAGTGAAAGCATGCTTCCACACAAGAAGTGTGAAAGAGTAAAAGGTCTGGGTCATCATGGATGGTCTCGTAGTAGGGGATTTTAATAATGCCCACAAGGCACACATCAGGGAGGTCCATCAAGAGATCCTCTATATTGCCTTCATACATGGCCCAAATAAAATTCTTAACTTGGTTGGCTTAGAAATAACTTTTTCAAAGAAGAAAGCTCGTAGGTTACGCCATCCTTACATTGATGCATTGGTGGTCACGCTTCCACTAGCAAACATAAACCTCCACAGAATATTGATTTACACTGATAGTTGAGCTGACATCATGTTCTCTAAGGCATGGAAAGCTATGGAGCTCATTCACCCACTAAGCCCAATGATAACCCTATTAGTGTGATTTTTTAATGCTTTAATTACTGCTAAAAGATATATGGCCTTCCCAATCACGATGGAGCAAGGCACTAACATGAAACCTTCATGATTAACTTGCTTATATTAAACTACACATCACCATACAATGGGATTTTAGGACGATCGTTCCTACATACAACACAATTTGTGGTCTCTACTTAACATCTTGCTCTAAATTTCCCCGTAGAAATTGGAACGAGAACAATACTAGGATAATAGAAAATGGCCAAAGAGTGACATGCTCTAGGGGCTCGTATGGGACAAAAATGAGTTCTCAAGGGATAGAATGAAAATATACCTCATTAATCTTATTTTTCTTTTCCATCATTTAAGGTTGTCGTATTTTAAATTCATATACTTGAGTTTAATTTCAAGGTTTTACTTTGAAATTCAAAAATAAAGGGAAAAATTCTATATTAAATGACTAAAGACTATGCTTGATCTACATTCACGAAACTCGATAAGAACGAAAAGTCCAAAACTACAAAGAGATTAAAGGGTGTCAAACATGAAAGGTCACACGTCAGTATCCTCGGGGTCAAAGGTTACTACAACTTCTACATTCCATCTTTACATGACATAATGAACCTTTGTATAGGTAGAAACTATGCCCTAGGTTTAAAAATTACTACAACTTTTATACCCAACTTTTAGGGATCACGTTGAACCTTGAATAGGTAGAAACCACATCCCAAGTTTAGGAATTTCTACAACTCCCACACCCTATCCATATAAGAAAATATTTGCTTAAGTTAGGGACCTTGATTTCCCAACCTCGACTGTTAATAAAAACCCTTGTGCACAATCAAAGTGCAACAACACTTACAACAAGTTGGAATAATCCACCAAGGACCACAAAAAATTTCTAAGTCTCAAGATCAAATACTTGAATGACTTGATAAACTTAAGCACGCCAAGTAGGACCTGGTATACCAGGATATTCTTAGTTTAAACAGACCATCATTACTTTGAAAACAAATCATTCAAAAGCAACAAAATCTAAGCACAAACCTAATGGGCACATGATCAAACTAAAAATGCCTAGACTAGTTAACAAACATGGTACATATGGCCCAATATGACATGCTTGATTGGACATGATACATGTGGCTAGATGTGGTGTATGTAGTCAGATATAATACACATGTTCAAGCATGGCCCATGCGGCCAAATAAAGAGAGGAATAACCAGACACAACATATATGATGAGACATAATGTATGTGCCTAGTTAAATTAAACATTATAATGTACTAATATAGTGGATCACAAATAATTTTGGACATGCTCCCCAACAAGTACACACTATAGTGTACCAATAACAAGTACACACTATGAGTATACCACAAATATGTACACATCATAGTGTACTGGCATAGTATATCACATATAAAAAAAGATGTGATCAAAAGACACATTTCATATCGAAACAGATGATATCACATAGGTGTACCTCACCAAAAAGAAAAAGAAGTATATAAGTGCAACACAAGTACAAAAGCAAAGTATAGAGCTCAAAGGTAAAGATATAATGAACCAACAAAAATGGACCTCCATGGTCAAACATATCATGGTCGGTCAAAAAAAACTTGGTTGTTAGAAGGTGAATGTAATACAAAATATTTTGGCACTTCAACAATGATAAGAAGAAGACAAAATACCATTCATTATATTCAAGACTCCAATGATACATAGTTTTCAAATAGAATTGTTGTAGGTAATTATTTTGTCAATCACTTTAGTGGGGTTGATTTTTTTAATTTTGATCAAGATTTGGCCCAATTATTCTCACAATGTATTTCTCTAGAAGAAAATGAACTCTTTAGTATCTCTCATTTCAATGAAATCAAAGAAGTGGTCTTTTCAATGTGTTCTTACAAAGCTCATCGTCTTCATGGTGTATCTACTTTAGTTTACAAAACTTTATAGGATATTTTTGGTAACAACACTATATTTTTAGTTCAAGATTTTTTTGAGAACTAGATATCTTAATTCTACCTTATATTAAACTTTCATTATTGTGATTTACAAAGTAACTAATCATTCTCAAGTGTATCAATTTTGTCACATAAGTCTATGTAATGTGATTTACTAAGTCATATAAAAAATCCTCTCCAACAAATTCAAAGTAATTTATCTCTCCATTTCAACATGATTTCATCCATAATAGATAAATTTTCAAAAATATTATAATAATTGAAGAAATTGTTAATACAATAAAACAAAGGTAATATAGATGGTATGTTTGGAATCAAAATTGATATTCATAAATCTCATGATTGTTTGGAATGAAATTTCATTATCAAAATTATGAAACTTTTGGGTTTCTTTGAAAATTTTCTCAACCTAATATACTTTTGTCTAAGCTTTATCTTTTATTCCTTGCTACTAAATGCAATTCCCTTTGAAAAATCATTCTAGATTGAGGTTTGTATAAGGTGATCCATCTTCTCATAATTATTTATATTTGGAATTGAAATTTTATCTAGATTACTCATCTTGGTTGGAAATAAATTGAGTCTTCATGAAATTAAGATTGCAATGACTGTCTCAACTATTAACCACATTTTATATGCAAATAATTTGATTATTTTTTGTTTTCTATTTTAGATAGCAATGAATGTAATCCAACGAAATTTACAAAAATATTTTTCACAATTTGGTAAAAAAATCAATCTATTTAAATCTTATATTTTTTATTCATGTAATATTTCTCTCCCATGCTAATTGATTGCTTGATCATGTAATGTTTTTCTCCCATGTTAATTGATTGCTTGAGTAGGGTAGATATTTTTTACTAGAGTTTTAAAGAATTTATAAGTATCGAGTATTTTTTACTAATAAATGGTATATGTTTAATTATACGTTTAATATTACAAATTAATAAAATTATGTTTAAAATAAAATTAATTTAAAATTATGATTAATAGATATTAAATGTAATGTATAAATTATATATATAATTAAATTATTTATTTTAAAAGTTATTAAAATATGAAAATAATATGTATTTGTACTTATAATGTTATATTTTCCTAAATAAATATATAAGAAATTATATAAAATTGTAAGAAATTTGAGTTCAGGGATTTGATGGGACAAGAAATGTGATGTTTTAACTCACCTTCACAAAAGCATTTTCTTCATCGAGTTTTCTTGATCAATGGAAAAATTAATTTTTTTTCATGATTATCCACATTGATGAAAAAATTTGATAACACTAACCAAAACTAACAATTGGAGATCAAAACCTCTCAAAAATAAGTATGATAATTTAAATTAAATCACTTATTCTCTTCTTACTTCTTATTTCATGAGTACTTTTAAGTTTCTCAAGGTGTCTATAAAAAAATGATGTTAAGTAATGAGAGAATTCTAGTTCATAAATGACAAATTGTGATTTATTTCTTATAAAAATTAATATTAAACTTGTATATCCAAAATTGTTGGTAATTTTAAATTTCTTAGTAAATTTAAAAATATTAATTCCAACCTTTCGTCTAAACTAAGCTAAGATGGTAATTTTAAAATAATGAAAAAAAAATTAAGAATAAATATTTCAATATAAATACGGAACATCAAATAACTTCTTTAATTATGAATTTATGTCTTTTAACTTTTGTACTCGGAAAGGTTTTTATTTTTATGAAAATCTCCTTAAAACAAGTGTTTGTATGAAAATTAGAGATGGTAAATTCTTTGATATTTAGCGTTACTTTTGAATTTCGTGAACAAATGATTTCAAAATCCCATCTTATATATGACATCGTTATATTAGTTAAACTAATGTACTTACAGTGCTTAAGATCTCCTAAACAATCAACTAATAGTTGAGATTTTCATCTGATGAATCATATTTGGGATAATGATGTGTTTTTATCTAGCCAGAATATCACATCCGATAGTTGGTATTCTTTGTTGAAAATCAACATCAAAATAATAATTGAAGAAGTAGAGAAATAAATGAAGTAGTTGAAGGTTGTAGGAATAAATGAAGTAGTTGAAAGTTGTAGAAATAAATGAAGTAGTTGAAGGTTGTAGAAAAGAGAAGTGTGTAGATAAGATTTGTGTGACTAGGATTATTTTTTAATTTTATATTTGTGTGGTGTAGATTGCATGGTGAGGACTATAAATAGCCTACATTGCATTTGGTTTCATCATCCTATCAAAAACAAATAAGTCTTTGTATTCTTAGTTTGAGTGTGAGTTGAGAGCTTTCTCTTTGAGTGTTTGTATTTCTCTTCAATTTGTGAGTTGCCTTTGAAAGGTGTTATAGTGAGTATAATACAAGTAGTTTGTTTACTTGTTTGGATCTAATATTAGAAAATTTAGAGTTGTATATTCTAAATTTTACTCAACATTCTTAACTCTAGGTTTTGATTTTATAACTCAAAAGGTTTTTTTTAAGACAAAATCAAGTAATTAGAGAAATTGTTTACAGTAGAATGCCTTATGTTTACTCCCTCTTTGAATAGTTTGTAGAAGCTAAAAATTCATAAAAGAATTAAAGTTTTTGTTTGAAAACTCTTATATAATAATTTTCTTATTAGTGGTAATATTTGTTCTAGAATCAACTTACTTTATATATTTTGCCCTGTCATTTGATCACAGAAAATGTAGAACATTTCTTTAATTTTTGTCAGTTTACTGTATCCTGAACAACAAAGCTATCATCGTAAGTTTCACTTTTTTAGAAGATCATATTTTTTGCAATTTTTGAAGGAAATTACTCTCTTACCATTTCAAAGTTTTATCACACTGAATTTATTACAGTAGTCTTTATTTTTCTCAAAGAGATATGAAAAATTAGAAATGATATGTTTTTTAATTCAATTGCCCATCATACTAATTCCAAAATTAGAGTCAAGATTTAAAAATTTAAAAATTTAAAAATATTCTCAAGTCTACTTCAAGGAACTGGAGCAATCAATCAGAATTTGCACCATTTCTTTCTTCTATTTATAATAAATCCTTTCCTCATTATACTTGAACAATAAATCAGAGTTAAAATTAAGTTTGATATATTCATATCCTATTCAAATCTAAATACTAGTGTGGTTATTAGAGATTAGATTTGAAATAAATGTAATTCAATCAAAGGAAAACCTAATGCATTATTACTTTCTTTACAATTGATTTTTGAAAACAATTTCAAAGTTATTTTACTTTAAAGAAAACAATAAAAACAACATAAAAATTATAATGCAAGAAGATATGATTTTGTTTTAGGAGACACAAAATTACATTATTTAAACAAGATCTTTATTGAAGAGTTTTTAATATAATTTATGCTTTTTAAATTCCTAAAAATTTAAATTATATATATATATAAATAAATAAAGTGTGTATCACATATAATTATGTTATGATTTTATTCTCATATTTTTGTCCCAATAATTATCTGTTATTATATTTACGGTGTGTGAAGTTTAATAAATAAATTATATTTTAAGGCTAAAGAAAAATATATTAAGTAGTAATTAAGTAATTTCTATTTCATGAGCCTTCATTTCATATATCCTTCGCACGTGTCCCCACTGTCTCCGTCATCTCCTTCAGATATATTGTCCGGAGTAAATTTTTTAATGATTTTTTTCATATTAATTATTATCAATTATTTTTTATTTTATTTATAATAAAATTTTATTTGATAGTATAAAATAAATTAATATGCAAACCCTATTTTGTCATCTCCATTTCCAATATAAACACCTGAAACCCCCTTCACGCTTCATCCCATTCTCATCAAACTAGCTAAGTAGCTCACAAACGACAAGTCGTTTCCTCTTCTTAATTTCATACAATCATAGCGATAATGGCAACGATGGCTTCTACTCTCACTTCCTCCCTTGCAGCCAAAACCCAGAAAACTTCTCCATTTGAAACTTCTTTCCATGGAGTTCCTGTATCAGTCCGTGTACAACCCATGAAAGCCTCTCGGAACAACAATGGATTCTCTATTTCCCTGTCCACTGGTTCGAACCCACCACCATATGACCTTCAAAGCTTCAATTTCGAACCCATCAAGGAGTCAATCGTGTCTCGAGAGATGACCAGACGATACATGACCGATATGATCACCTACGCCGATACCGATGTGATCGTGGTTGGTGCTGGGTCTGCTGGTCTCTCATGCGCATATGAACTCAGCAAGAACCCCAACGTCCGTGTCGCCATTATCGAGCAATCTGTTAGCCCTGGTGGTGGCGCTTGGCTCGGTGGTCAGCTCTTCTCTGCTATGGTATCTACTATCTACTTAATTTTAAAATCCATAAATATTTTTCCCGTCATATTTACATTTACATGCTTTAGAGATCTAATAAATGAGAAATTATGTATTGTTTAAAGTATTTGATGAAGTAGTAGTATAAGTTAAAATTTATGAAATTTAAAATTAGTGTATTTTTTGAAAAAAAATAAATATCTAATACTTAGAAAAGAAAAGAAAATTTGATCGGTGATTAGTATATTTTAGGAATAATAAATAATAGTGATAGATTTGAAATTTATATCCACGCATATTATATACACATTAAAAAATAATTCAGTTACTTTCTAGTTATTATTTACTTTTAATTAAAAAATATGTTTTATGTATCTCATTTGAGTAAAAGTATATTCATATTATTAAGTTTTGTTGAGTATTAAAAGCTTAAAATTTAGATGTGTCATAGTTCTATTTTATTCATTAATTTATCTATAATTTTATCTTTAAAATTTTGATGGGGAAGTTGAGGTATAACATATATCCCTCCTAAATTCTAATTAAAGAATGCATCCATCGCTGATGAATAATATCTCTTAGTAAATAGTATTTACATTGTAAATGCTAGTATTGTTTAATTTTGTATATGTTTTTATATTTATATTTTTTATATCTTGCTATGGGGTGGTTAGGAAAGTAAATATAAATTTACTTGTTATTAGCATTTTTTTTTTGTCTACTTATGAATTTTTGACTTCTGGTAGTCAACTTTAAAAGGGCAAACACTTGTTGTTTGTAATTTTTACTAAATGAACACATAAATTTTATTGTTATCAAATAGAGCATAAAAATCATGTTATTTAAAAAAAATTCAAAAAATATCAATTATATTCTCAATATTTGCATATTCTTTACAAACACTTTCAATTTTTTAGAAATATTAAAATTGACTTTCAACTATAACTAAAGTTTTAAATAATGGTTAATTAATGGCATTTTTATAATATGTTTAAAATTAAAGAGTATTTTCATTTCAAGCTATAATTTTTATTTCACTTGTATTTTAATATTTAATAATCAATATTACCCATTACCCACATAAACACCCCCCCAGTTCACAAAACATACCCAAAATCCCAATCCCATCCCATGGCCAAGGAACCACACCTGACCCTATCGCAAACCATACAGTATGGGCCATACCCACCGCCACCTCACCGGGAAACCACCCCACCTCATTGGAACTGATACGACCCTCCATTTTCTTTCAAATGAAATTTCAACAAGCAATGGTAGCCACCTAAAAACTGATACACCAAAAAGAGAAATGAAATAAGAATTATATAAAAAATGAAATGGAATAGTCTTTTTCTGAACCAAGCAGATTACGATTTGATTTTCTTTTCAAATATTATGAAGGATCTGATAGAGTTTAAATTGAAAGATGGATCAGCATTCCTTTGCTCTATACACTAAACAAACTTTAAGTCAACTACTTACTCGGCCAAGTGTACTTCCTACTTGTTCCCTGTAAACTGCTTTTTTGTATTGGCTAAATGAAACATGAAATGCATAAGCATCTGATTTCTAGCGTACTCTGCCTACTTTTATTTCTTTATTCCCCCTTTCGGGTTGTTGTGTGATACGGGTTATTGAAATTTGTTTTGAATGAAATGGAGGGTGGTATCAGTTCCGATGAGGTGGAGTGGTTTTCCAGTGCGATGGGATGGGAATGGGTGGCGATGGGGTTAGGGGTGGTTTCCTTGGCTGTGGGTACTGAGTAATGCTGTGTTGTTTTCCTTCTTTTTTGTTGGTGAAATCCAAAAATGTCCTTATAAAAATGGTTAAACTAAAAATGCCCTTACAATATGGGTCATGTGACCCCATTTATATGATTGCAGGATCTTTGTGGTATTTTTTTGAATGTAGCAAAACTTGTGGAAGGTATAGGACTCTGTTGTACTTGACCCATTCTTAAAAAATGTCATATTTTTTTTTCTTTAAATGAATATGTGAAATTCCAATGTTTTATTTTTAAAGGTTTTTTTGGGACTATTTTTCTGGCACATGTGAGATTATTTATTTACAGTAATAAAGTATCAACTAGTTAAAGACTAAATCAACCAAAATCCTGAATTTTTCAATAAATAATTCTAAAATGAAGCCTTTTTTAAGGTTCGGTTAGCTTTTCATCTTCGTTTAATAGTGATTTTAGTTCAAGCTGAGTTGTTTTTTATATTGTAAGAAGCTCTGTAAATAATATTATTTGCTATGTTGGCTTTAATGAAGAAAAGGGTGGAAAACCCATTAAATCAAAAAAATTCTTTATCTTCCTATGTTTATTTTCTTCATGCTTGTGTGCTTTCGTTATTTTTACATTTGTTGTCCTAGATTTGTTGATTTTTTTTTTTTTAAAATATTTGGCTTGTTTTTGCTTTTGAGATCTTCTTTTGTGAATGCATTTAAAAAACAATTATGAGAAATTTGTTAAAAGTGTTTTCAATGCTAGGTGCTTTCTACTTTTTATAACATTTTTTACTTAATTCTTAGTTCAATTTTTGACTTAATTCTTAATTCATTCACATCCAGGAATTAACTCATGTTATTTTTTGGGTCATAAAAGAGGCATAATTAACTGTTATGTTGACAAGCAATTTATGACATTGCTTCTATATGTATAGGTTGTGCGTAAACCAGCACATCGTTTCTTGGACGAATTGGAGGTAGAGTACGACGAGCAAGACAACTATGTGGTGATCAAACATGCTGCTTTGTTCACCTCTACCATCATGAGCAAGCTTTTGGCTAGACCAAACGTGAAGCTTTTCAATGCCGTGGCAGCAGAGGACTTGATTGTGAAGGAAGGGAGAGTTGGTGGTGTTGTGACCAACTGGGCTTTGGTGTCAATGAACCATGACACACAGTCATGCATGGACCCCAATGTTATGGAGGCTAAAGTGGTTGTGAGCTCTTGTGGTCATGATGGACCGTTTGGTGCCACTGGTGTGAAGAGGTTGAAGAGCATTGGGATGATTGACAATGTTCCTGGGATGAAGGCTCTTGATATGAATTCTGCTGAGGATGCAATTGTAAATCTCACTAGGGAGGTTGTGCCTGGCATGATTGTTACTGGTATGGAAGTTGCTGAAATTGATGGAGCTCCAAGAATGGTACTCTCTCTCTCTCTAATATTATCTTAATTTTTAAATATATATTCTCTTAAAATGTAGTTATTAGAGTTATATTTAAGGCATCTAAAAGCTACAATATCGGAACAATTTTTTTTCTTTCTCAAATATGCTAAGTTTTGACCCAAGTTAAATTCTCTTGTGCTACTGTGTGGGGTAAATATGTGAGGAAAAATTACTAAAAATGTGTCTTTGTTGCATAAAAGATGAACCTTTTGTCTGCATGTTAACCTATAAACAATTAAATGGCACACCAAAATTATAGATGATTTGCCCTTAAAACTATTATTATGCATTATGATGGTGGGAAAAGTTAGAAATTGATCGTTGCAATCTAGTTATTAGAAGAGTATGTGCACTTACCTTTATTTTTCAAAATACCATTATAATACTTTTGAATACAATATTATTAATTCCACCAATAATTTGAATAGATGTGCAAAAGTAGTGCTGAATGAGACTAAAGAAGCAAGATTGATAGAATAAATATTCTAATGAATATATTAATAAACACATATTAGACTCAACTACCTAATAAAGAACCCTCAATAATTCAAGGTTGTGGATTCTAGTTATATATTTTACCCTTTTTTCTTGGTTTTCTCTACTTTTTGTGTCCCTGCTTTTGTATTATTAGATGTCCACAGGATAAATTCATTGAGGTATATTCTCAAAGTTGAGAGTTGGAAATGCACTTGGGACCTTAAAATATCTTTCTTTCATATTTTAGTGATGCTTTTGAAAGAATCCCATTAAATGTGGTCCTGTCTTGATTTCGAGTGAGTGGTTGTAACTTGGTAATTGATGGGGGTTTGTTGGATGCAGGGACCAACATTTGGGGCCATGATGATATCAGGACAGAAAGCAGCACATTTGGCCTTGAAGGCATTGGGACTTCCCAATGGTCTTGATGAAGAGGGTAGTATCCTCCCTGATATGATTCTAGCTGCTGCTGAGGTTGCTGCTGAGGTTGCTGATGCTTAATGCCTTAACTGAATAATACCAGAACAAAATATCAAGCCGGCAGAAACATTAGCCTGTTAGGATTAGTGAATGGTTTTTGTGATTATTATGGTTTTGTATGGTTTGATCTTGTGATTGGTGGATAACTTCTGTTAATAATGAGTGTGATCTCATGAGTCTTCATGACTTTGTTGCTAAGTTTATGGAGTCACCAATTTGCCCCCTCCTTTTTTTTAATCAAATGGTAATTAGTGTGTTTGAGTATTAAAACAGGCCATTTTTGACTAACGAAAAATACCCGGTGAACTTATCAAGTAGAAGTGTTTGTTCATGCTTATGCGTATAGGAAAAAACTACTATTAACAAGGGGTTGCTACGATATACATGGCTCATTTTTCACCTTTTGATCTATACATTAAGTCATTCTCAACCATCAATTCAGTATTTCTCTAAGAAGCAAGTTAGTGTCGGAGTTTTGAGGAGAATCAAGGGCTGATAATGCAATTTGATCAAACACTCACTAGTCACTACTACTAGAAGAAATCAGGAAATCATGTTCACGGTGTATACTACGACTCAGCTAATCGCACATTGCTGTTAGAATAACTTTTATTTTTAATGCTCCCTCAAACTAATACGTCCATTTTTTTTTTTTGGGGGGGGGGGGAGGGGGGTTTAATTTTTAAATTTTAAAAAAATATATGTTTATAGTTTATCAGTTTTGGTAATATGGATTTGAACCGGTTATAATTATGATAAGTACATGTATTTTGGTGATTAGAAATTTGAATCATGCATAAAATAGATAAGAGAAATGTCAAGAATATATTTTTTTACTTATATTTGCATCTATATTATTTATATTGTGATATAAGTTAAGATTATTTTTAAAAATAAAGAGGTTTTTATTTTTAGATAATATTGTCATGTGAAAAAATGTGTAAATTTATGTGATAAAAATATATAAATATATGTTATTATAGAAAAACAATTATCCAAAAGCATATGATTTTAGGTAATATTTTATTTTTTACTAAAATAAGGTTTATCACAATAATGAAAGTTTTATCTCAACGATTTTGATAAAAAATAAAATTTGTGATGGACCATTGACTTAATGTAAAAAGACATTTATTCAATGTATGAAACTTTATCACTATTGTCTAATGTCGAGGTAAGACTTAATACGATGAGATAATATCTTATCATTAATTGATTTAAGTAAAAAAAATTATAATAAAATATTGACATGATGTGAGAAATCATTGATTTAACATGAGAATATTTATAATTGACATTTAGTATCATGGTAAAGTTGATTATAATAGAGATACTTCTTACTTCGAAAATGATTTTGATAAAAAATAAAATTTAATTAAAATATTTTATTAATTTAATAAATGAACATAGTATTCCTCGAATATAAAGATTACTATTTGATTCTAAAAGAATTGTTTTTTTTTGGTTCAAAATTCTAAATGAAAAATTGGTGGAGGTGAAAAAGCAATTAAGGACACGTTTTAGTTATTCGAAAATATACGACATGTCGCATGAAGCACCGTCTATTCACATAAGCGTTTCGACGTAACCCAGCTTGGCTTTTACATCCCAATGTTGTTAAAGTTAAACCCTAAACATCAAGTCCCAGGAAACTAACTTCCGTATAAAAATTCCGAACATAAAGAAAAAGAAGAGCTTGATAATTGTTTCTAAGTGGGATTAAAAAATGGAGGAATTGTTGGTCGTGATTCTGTCAATGCTTCTTGTTGTAGGGTTAATTCCTTTATATCTCTGGAAACGTCGTCATGATTCGCGATCATCTCATCAGCATGAAGAAGAACCTCAGGTTTGTTTAATCTTATGGTGATGTAATTACGACTTAGGAGTGTTAGGTTTGTTTCTTTTGACGGTGAACCCTTAGCTCTGCCTAATTGGTCCATCGTTCGATTACTTGTTCAGGTCCAGCAGAGGGAAGAAGTGGTGCGTGGAACTGGTGCTGGGCGGATGCGTAGGAGACCAGCGGCTGGAGCCAGCAGCTCTTCAGCTGCAGCTGCCCAAGAAGGTGCTTTGCCTCAGTTTTTCCTTTTTTTCTTTATATATATATATATAAATATATATGGATTCTCATGGATGTAACGATGGTTTTTTTGTTCTTTATTGAGATTTATTTCTTTCTTTGTGCCATTTGGAATTGACTGTGGAGAAATTATTTACTGCTCATGGAGTATTGTTGACGCGGTACTCCATGCCAATGAGATGCAAGGTATATGCAATGGATTTTCTTAGAAAAATAACAACCATAGAAAAATAACAATCATCAATTACTTTGTTAAGACAACAAGCAATGTGATTGGTGGGAGTACCACCTCACTCACTCCAAGAGTAACGAATAACTTGGGGGATTTTTTTTCTTTTTTGTTTCTAAGGCTGTATTTGGAAATTTGTAGATATGTTACCTGTTTTGATACTTAGATGTTTGTGTCCCTCTTCTTGATATGCATTCTGTTAGGAGAGTTACTTTGTATCACATATCTGTTGGGTATCTGGGTATGTTTTATCCACTTTTTGATGAAGAGTATTTACTTTGTTTTGTCATCGAAGGTTGAAAAGTTGAGAAGTTTCAAGTTTGAATTATATGGGGGCAAAAGCGCTGTATTGAAATGATAGTGGTATTGCATCATATTTTTAAAATTGACAGTTTGCTCTACATTTATCCTTCTTAAATCATGATCTATACTAGTTTTCAGATTTAGATGCAAAAGAGTGTATGTATTGTTACTTACATTTTGTAGTATGCTTTTAGAATGCACTGTGGTTTCCTTGTGATTCTGTGTAAGAGTAATATGGCATCAAGTGAATTAATCTTCTATAATTCTATATGCAGAAACTTTGGATGAAAGTGACGGAGAAGATGTTGGAGGTCAGTATTATGAAGCTAAAGCATCAAAGAAAAAGGAGAAGAAGCGGCAAGAGCGGGAAGCACAGCGGCAGGTAATATTTTATTAAACGTTGTTTCTATGATATGTGCCTTGTATGATTCATCAGAACAGATATTTTAATGAATTTTTTAAAACTGGATCACAAAAAGGTTCACATATTTGCAAATGTTTATATTAAAGATGTTGCTTTTTTTCTATGATTTTTTTATGATCTTTGTATTTTAGTACTCGAAGGTCTCCCTTTCATTTTGTGGCACCTATGAGTTCTAGCCCTTACCTTTATTTTTTGAAGGCCGAACAAGCTGCACGAGAGTCAAGGCAAACTAAGCAAGACCACTATGGTGAAACGCGAAGAAGAAAAGATGAGGAGCGCGAGGCAGAAGAACGTAGGCTGGTGGGTTCATCACCCTTTTAGTGTTTTAAAAAGTTAAGCTTGTTTCTGTCACTATGCAGTTTGTTAAAGAATATGTTCATTGGTTAAACAGGAAGAAGAAGAAAAAAATCGACAGGCAAAGGAGGAGGAAGCTGCTGCATTAGACTTTGAAAAGTGGAAAGGAGAATTTTCTGTAGATGCTGAAGGTACTGTTGAAAGTGAAGTGCAAGATGGAGGTAGAGATTTGCTTTCTGAGTTTGTGGAGTACATAAAGGTAGTTTCAGTACTTTACCAGAACTTCAAATTTTTACTGTTTTTTCTTATGTAAGAAGCTCAAGAGTTTTACATTAGACTATATTAGAGGTGGGATTGGATTACATCTGGTTTAATAATCAAGCTGAGGAAAAACAATTTGAACCTATTTACCCCAAATCTCAAGGCTTGGCTCTGGCCACGTTAGTTGGTCATATTCAGTAAAAATAGATCCCGTCTGATCAAGCTGATTTGAACTTGAACTAGAGGTTATTTGTGGATTTATATCTAACTCCTGTCCAAGCCTCTTATCCCACTAAACCAAACATGGGAGGAAGACTTGTACCATCAACCTTGAGGTCGACCTCTATCATAACAAGACTTTTTCTGTTATGTTTAATTGATGTTCTTTCATCTTTGGTTTTTCTCTTCTAATTTGTTTTCATGGAAACTGCTGTTTCTTAGTGCTGCAGCTCCTTGGCATCTTTTCCACGAATTTCCTTGTGACAAGAAAAAAGGGATTATGTAGTTGGCTGACTCAAGATTGTTTGTCACATCTGATTGCTTTATAACCATTGTCACTGATATCATTTCCTTCTCTTTTTTCTCCCTCCTTTTTTGTAGTTTCTATCTGATATTAGTTCCAACTATGTGAAGCTAGCTTTAGGTCTTTGAATAGAAAGAGCTTCTAAAAGATTTTCTTGCGGTACTGATTTCGATATAATTACCATCTCTTACTGTAATGTTGCAGAAACAGAAGTGTGTTCCTTTGGAAGATCTTGCTGCAGAATTCAAGTTAAGGACACAGGTAATTGCGCTTCCTTTCTTTGTAATTGAGCATCATTTATACTTCATTTATGAAAGCTATGTGATTGTGGATGGGGACTTGGGTCAGAAGGTAGTGCTCCTCAAAATTTACTCACTTTTTTCTTTGGGGGGTGGTGGGGGAATATTTAAATTCATGCTTTATGTCTGACTATCGAGTTGGAATTGATTACCCTCGTTAGTGTCTTTATAATCGTTTTGATTCAGATGTCTTTTTCTTGCAGGAATGTATAAATCGGATCTCGTCACTTGAAAGTATGGGTATGTTCTATGAGACTTTGGTTTCTCTTATTATTGTTACTATAATTTGTCATTTTTCAACCCTTAAAATTTCAGTAGGGCTTATCAATCAATTTTATTACTGTTGGATCCTTACTCATCCCTATAAAGCATTTGCTATTCTTAGACGTAATTTCTAATTTCCTACCCAACCCTTCTCTCTTGGTTTGATTTAGAAGCATGGAACTACTTTGTTCTCTGAGCTCCACAACATAATGATGGTTGTTTTTTTTTTATTTTGGTATCAGGGAGACTTTCTGGTGTCATGGACGACAGGGGAAAATACATATACATCTCAAAGGAAGAAATGCAAGCTGTTGCAGATTATATTAAGCGTCAGGGAAGGGTTAGCATTTCACATCTTGCTAGCAAGTCGAATCAGTTCATTGATTTGGAGCCCAAAGCTCAATTAGTTGACGAAATCAGTGGTATTGAGGAGATTGAGGTCACTTGACTTGTTTTACATGTGGTGTTGTATACGTTGAGGAAATTTTAACATATATATAGTAACAGAAAAACGAGGAATCAAAATGACAAAATGTACATAACAGTTTGCCTTAATGTTGTATTGGCATGTTTAAGTTGCGAATGGTGTGTTAAATCATGTCGAGCTCAGAGGCCAAAGAAATCAAGAATGATTTTCCATGTAATGCCCAAACAAATTAACATCCTTACCCTTGTAGTTTTAATTATTTTTCAAAATATTTCCTCATTTTACAACTTGTCTTTTCACCTATTTCATACATATGACCATACTTGAAGCAAAAAGTTGGCACCATCTCTTTTCACTAATTTTAGCTAGATAATAAAAGGAAAAGTAATTTAGTGATAAAAGTAGTGCTCTAAATTCTATTAGTTTATAATAGCTAATGAATGTGTATCCTAAAGTCATTGTGGTATTATTCAATTTACACAATTTACACAGCAATCAATTTCAACTATTGAAGCATTATACTCTACTGCTTCATAACACAATGGGCTTCCATCAGAGGCCCAAGTAATTGCACTCACTTTATAGTCTGGTAAAGATGGCGCCTTATATCTTCTTAGAAGAAAGTTTTGGATAAATCAGACTTACCAACTCAACTTTGCTTATTTGGAGAACATTTCTATTCACTGGATGACACATGTATAAAAATGTCAAATCAAATTAAACAAATGAATTCTAATTAACACCTATGTAACTTAACTGCAGACTCTTCATCTGCTTCCCTGCGTATAAGCCAAAGTTGAAAACTCCTTTCCAAATCAACCTGTATTTTACAGTTAATACTTCAACTTATACGGATTTAGAACTGAGCTTAAAAAAATAAAATTCTTCAGAATTAGAAGAAACATATTTGTACTTTATAGCATTAAAAGTAAAATTCATTTACGATTTTTTTTGCATTTTTCAAATCAGATTTAAAAGAAACATGAATCATGTATTCTGTAATTTAAATACTAAACAAGTTTAAGTAATGTATCTATCTATTTGATAACGGTGGCTACAGATGCGAGATGTCCATGGCTAATCCAACATGGAAGTCGAAGTTCCTACTGTGGGTCTTTCCTATTTGTAGAAAGCCATAATGTTTCCCCAAACTTTTAGTATACAACTATATCATTTTTATGGATATTTAGGGAACACTGAAAATCTCTATTTTTTAAACTCAAAATATGCACATGTTAAATTTTTTTTTTCTATGTGATAACAATTTTGATTTATAATTTATAGGTTTTTATTAAATAAATAATTTTATCACTTTTGATTTTTTTTGGTAAAAAATAATCACCAATATGTTTGATAATAATTTTTTGTCGATGATTTAAAAAAAAATCAAAAATCACTAATAAATTATTTGCTTATTATTTACAAATTTTAAGTTTTTAATCATTTTATTGTAATATTTATACACAAAAAAATCTTAAGATTTCATTTACTATTTAAATAAATTGATAAAAATGAAAATAAAAATTAGAAATCAAAAATCTTATTTTTAAAGATTTATTAATCATTCTGTATTATATTAGAGTCCTGATTTGAAAATAAAAATAAGAAATTATCATTAAACATACATGACTACAAAATCATTTGAAAAATCAAAAATCAAAATTGTTATTAAACACATCTTTCGTTCACCTTTATGATCTACGTGTATTAACATCACTAACAATCCAACATTTGTTTTAAGAAAATGAGTATTTTTATATAATTTTAAAGGTTCTTACGATGTGAAGCAAAATATATAAAGAATCGTGCAGAAAATTGAATGACAAAGATAATACCAAGCTATAGCTCACAGCCAGAAAAAAAGAAGAGGAAACTAAAAAGTCACTTTTTGATAGCTATAAATGAAGATTAATCTATACAGTGCGCTATGTTTTTTTTAAATCTTATATAACTCAAATGATACTCCAATCTAGTGACGAATAGCATATCAAAATTGTTTATTTTTGATCGATGTAAATCTGATATGATTCGAATAAGATTTGAAGATTTTCAATCTAAATTTGATATAATTATGTTATCAATACAAATTAATTTAAATTCAAACATATCAATTTTTTTTGAGAATTAGATAAGTTCGATTTGATATTGAAATTTATTTATGAATTATTATTATATATAAAATATGATACACATAATATTTAAATTTTAAATTGATGTATTTGTTGTAAAATTTATTATTTATAATTATAATTAAGAAAATCAAAATAATAAGAAGTATGTATATAAAATTATTAAATTATTATAAATATTTATATTTATTTTTAGATTAAATTAATAATTTAATATAATTATGATAATATTTAAATATAACACATTATAAAATAAAATATATTTATATTTATAATTTAATAATAATTTGGTCTAGATTTGATACAATAGATTATAAAATCTGTCAAATATATTTATTAAAATTTATTTAATCAATTCGATCTGAATTCGACGAATCAAATCAAATTTCTCAACCTAAACAATTTATCGAATTATTTAATCACTCTTACTCTAACATTTTAGAACAACTAGTACTTAACATCTTCGTCACAAATGTGTATTTAGACATACAATACTAAATATTATTTACTTAAAAATATTTAAAATAATAATAGTGAAAAATATAAGTAAATGAAAATTAGAAGTTAAAAATAATAAATATACTTAATTTAAAGTAGCTATACAAACTACTAAAATATGAATAGATTTTGTAACTTAAAAATAATATTATTAATAAAATATGTAATTAAGACTCATTTTATAAGTAAAAAAATCTTATAGGTACGAGCGTGTTTGAAGATAGACCCTGAAATAGAGACTAAGTTTAAAAATACATTTCTAAATAGATAATTCATAATTTTTTCGTAACATTATAAACTTAGAAAATACTATAAATATAATTTACTAATTTTCAATAAACCTAATTAGTTTACATGTTAAGATAATTCTTCAAATAACTTTATTTATATATAATTTTAAAGATTCTTATAACACACATTTTTCTATTAATTACATTCATTTTTTTAAGTGATTTTTCAAACTAGAAAGAATTTAGGTTAGATTCTTATCTAAGTTTACAACAATGAAAACAAGTGATAAACTTTACCATGATATTGAATGTTAATAATAAGTATTTTTATATTAGGCAAATGTTTTTTTCACATAAAGTAATACTTTACAAATTTTATTTTTTATCAAAATAATTTCAAAATATAGTCTATTATTATTGTGGTAAGTCTTATCTCCAAATGATTTTAGTGTTTTTTTTTTTCATTTTTCTTAAACTATAAAATCTCTTATAATTTTATAATTCTACCTTGATAACGATAATTTTGAATTACATTTCTTTTAGTTTTTCGGTTATATGCTTAATAAACCTCGTATTCATCAAAAATCTGATTTAGACCATCCCACTTGATATTTAATGCTAGATAAAAGTAACCATCAAATATAATATATAACAAGACTCAAATCATCATTTGGTGAAAAAGAAACCAGAGTCAATCATCATCAGATCCCTTCGACAACCATCACGCACGACGGCTCCTTCCGACAACCAACCATCGAATCCCTCCTGCTCCGTTCGATGACCATACAAAGGGTTCCCTCTGATGGCTATAGTAGCTGCGATGCGATAGCACGAATGTTGCAACTGTGATGGCACGAGTTTTGATTCTGTGATTGCACGAGTGTTCCAGAAATAATAGAAAATTGAAACAGACAATCAAAATGCAAAATAACTGATACCATGTTCTTTAGTTGTGGTTGTCATGAAAGAAAGAAAAATTAGAACCACAAGTAAAAGGTGTTTGGATAAAAAAGCAGCCATATATATCTCAGAGGTTTATGAGCTGAGAAATATATATATTAAAGAAGGTCATGATATTAATTATTCTCACTTTTATAGAATATTAAAAGAGAAATTAAAAGGCTCTTGGTTCGTGATCGCATGTTTTTATCCAATTGTTTGAAGATTATTAATTTGTATTTGAGTTTTTTTTTTTTGAAGGTTATTAATTTGTAGTTAAATATACATCTATTTTTGTTGGATAGATGTAGACATATGTTTAATTATATCTAACTAAAATGATTAATTAATTATTTGTTCACTTAAAATGATATATATATTAAACAATAAATATATTATTTATTTTTATCATTTATTTAGTTGAATAATAACTGATATCATGTATCTTAAATGAGTTATCTAATTTTTAATCGGATATATGTTAAATTATATGTATTTATTGATAAACTTAATTTTCTATCATGTTAATTGGTTTTAGTTACTTATTCTAGGATCAAACTTGACAATTGTGAAAAGATTTGATGTATATCATATATTTTCAAGCAAAGAGTATATTAAGAAAAAAATACATAATAACCATGAGAAACAAGTTATATCAATTTAAAATAATGAATTAGTTAATTTGTTTACCTAAAATGATTTACATATTATAAAAAATATATGTTTTTACTTTGATTACATAATTGGTTCGATAAAAAGTTTAACTGTAATCTAAAAATAATATTATATACCTTAAATAAGATCTTTAATTTTTAATTGAATATGTGTATAATTATATTGTTTAATAAAATATATGTTTAATTATGTATATTTATTGATAAATTTAATTTTTGTCGTATTAATTTGTTTTAATTAGTGAATTCTCTATTAGTACTATTTTTTGTTTAATAAAATTATTTAACACAAGTTGAGAGAGTTAAAGATTAGTTACATAGTTTCAGAAACAAGTTGCCGTAGCTTGGAGACGAGATCAATGATTTGGTCACCTGTGATCCTTGAAGATGACCCTGATTGCCCCGGCCTTTAACTTGGTGACATATCTTAAAAAAAAAAAAACATACAAATAAGTTGTTCTTCTATTTTTTTTATCATACTAAGAAATATATAAATAGTTTAACTCTGCATCACATATTAGTTTCAAATATATTATATTTGGAGTTAAAATAATTTTTTAACATTCTTTTAATTTTTTATTTTAATTTCATAACTATCAACAATTATTATAATATTTTTGAATTTTGAATTTTTCATATTTAAATTTCCACTTAGAATTTTTTTTAAAACTATTTATATATTAAATGGTAATAATTAATTTAATTATTTCTCTCATGTAGATAAATTATTATGAAAAAATTACCTTAGAGGTCACTAAAAATATATCACATGCATATTTTGGTCATGTAATTTTTTCATGAGACACATAGGTCATTAAAAATTTTAAATTAAGATATTTTAGTTACATAACAGTATAAATAGACATTTTAATATTATAACTATGAAATTAAGTGATCAAAGTATAAAAATTTAAAATTTTTGGTGATCTATATGTACGTAGAAGTGTTTTCACTAATCCACTTAAAAAAAACAATAAAAATAATACATTTTAAACTTATAACTACATAAAGTAAGTGGCCTCGTGAACTAGTTAACAAATTATCGTAAAAGTGTTTTTACTCATTTACTTAAAAAAAGAAAAATAAAAAAATAATACATTTTAAACATATAACCACAAAATAAAACTCTATATTTTCACCCTTAAGAAAATTATAGTATAAAAGCTATTAATTTATTTATACTATTTAAAATTTTTTTAATACAATATTTTGTTAATGACATTTAATTACATATAATTTAAATTAAATTATAATTATTTAAATTAATTTTACATTTAATACCATTTAATTGAATTACGTTCAATGTTATTATGGTATTGTTTTTGTTCTTATGAATTTTAAAGTTATTATTTTTTATAATTTGTTGAAGAATAATTAATACACAAAATCAATTATTTTTTTATACTAAACACAATTTATAAAATAAATAAATAAAAATTAAATTATAATGAAATTAAATTAGATGAGAAAATATGAAATGTATTGTACCTTTTTGATATACCATTTATTTATTTTAACTAGAATAATCATTTGTTTAATATTGTTATAAGAGTGGCTAAACATTACGTATACGTAAATTATATCGGTTGGCGGGAAAAAAACCCAAATAATAACAACAAATAAAACCAATTGTTTCTCAACGCAACACATTCAAGCCATTTCTTACTCTTAACCTCCATACTTAGAATTAAGAATATGGTTTGTGGCCGTTTTCTGTTTTTTGTTTCTTTTTAAGCATGAAACTCCTCCGAAACAGACGCTTAAACTAGAGGAAGAGAAAACAGTCTGACCCTTTCTTCTCTCTCCCTTTTTTTATATCCTTTTTGGTCATCTCTTTTTCTCACTTTTTAATTAATTAATTAATTAATTAATTAATTAAATTATCAAACTAAGTAGTCAGACAACCTCTATTTCTTATCAATATTCATCCTTTTTTTGGTCTCTCAAGCGTACGTCCTTGTACGCGGAGGCACTCTTGTGTCCTCTATCGTTTTCGTCATCGTCTAATTATTTTCCTCTCTTTTCTTCCAAAAAAAAAAAAACAAAAATTAATAATAAATATATAAAATAAATAAAAAAGCCTCAATCTCGAAAACAAAATAGTTTCTGAAAACGACAAAAATGGCAAGAATAAAATCTTCAATCAAGAAAATACCATGGAATCAATTTGACATGTTATCAATACTAGTATTGTTATCGTTGTTGTTTTCGAGGTGTGAGGTTTGTTACGGACAAGATGGTGGCGGGGCTAAGGCAGATGACACGGCGCCGCCACTAGAAGATCAGTGTAATGGAATATTTCTAACATACACGTTTGGGTCTGTAGAGAAAGAACTTCCCAAGGTGAAAAATGTGAGTGCTCAAGCATGGGCTTTTACGTCAGAGGCTACAATATTAAATGCAGGGTCTGAGGAACTTAAGGCTTGGAAAATGTTCATTGGGTTTCAACATAGGGAAATATTGGTTTCAGCTGAAGGAGCAATTCCAGAAGAAGGAGGTGAATTCCCAATTGCAGTTGGGAATGGTACTGTTTTGTTTGGATATCCCATGTCTGATTTAAAAACCTCCATTGATACTGCTGGTGATTATACACAAATTCAATCCAGGGTTCAAATGAAAGGGACCATGTTTGGTATTAAACGAGGTTCTACTCCTATGCCCAAGACCATTGGCCTCGAGAATGATGGCTTTAAGTGCCCTGCTCCTTTTAAACGTGGTAATTAGTTATGTTTTTCTTTATCACCTTTATAGAATTAATTACTGTTACTATTAAGTATATTATTTGATAATCAAATTAATTTTTGTCCTACTCTTATTATTGTGTGTTTCAAATAAAAAGTTAGACTGATATTAAATTTTATTTACGTGAATTAGCACGTTATCAGTACAATAAATAATTTCTCTTGTATTTGCTTCACTTTTCCTTTAATTTGTTTTTTTATATTTCATTAGTAAATAGTTATTACTTATTAGAAAGAAGAAACCTTAGTCTGCTATAATTAATCAGGAACCCATATTTTTCCTATCAGAGAGATAGCCTGTGATTTTGCTTATGTTTCATGGAGTATTCATTTTTTTTTTTTTTTGCTTTATTAGATAGTAAAATGTATGTTACGTTAAAACTGGTTTCAAAATAAATTGCTTTTAGGAAAAAGTAAATTATTTGTGCTTCTGTGTGCTTTCTCATCCTTGAAAGCACTGATGATAATTTTTTTACTATTTGGTTTAAAAACACTTTTTCCATGTTAGAAGCACTTTTGTAGGTCCCCCTAAGTGTTGTTTTGCATGTGTTTTTGTTAAAAATGTGATTTAAAATAAAGTAATTTTAGAAAAAAAAACATAATTTATACATAGTCAAAGTATAAGATATAATTTATGAGTCTTGTTTGAATATGTTTAAAATTCACATTACTCGTATATTGAAGGATATCTTGACAGTTTTACAGATCTATGTTCACTGTGTAACTCATTCCTTTCGCCCTTCTCCAACCTCGAACTTGGGACTTATCCCTTAAGTACCTCAGGTTCTTCCCTAAATGGTACCAACTTCTAAGAACCTAAGGTACTTAAGGGCTAGATCCTAAGTTCAAGGTTGGAGAAGGACGAAAGGAATGAGTTACACGGTGAACATAAATTTGTAAGCTCGCCTAGATACCCTTCAATATGTGAGTAATATGAATTTCAACAATGTTCAAACAAGCTTAAAATTGCTTTTAATTTCTATTTAGTTCAAAAATGATTTATTTTTTTAGGTGGAGTTTGCTACACTTCATTTTGTTGTTTCCACGACATATTTATTGCTAATTTTAGAAACCGTTTAAAATATCCTTAATAAATTTTTTTGACATAGATAAATATATTAAAGACAAGTATATTTTTGACAATTTATAATAAAATAAGATGCAATAATCACATATTTTTTACATAGTTAGAAACACTTTAAGGTCTCACAGGCATAGACATATGCTGATTACATTGTATAGTGTTCTGAATGAATCTTGTATTGTGAGACTTGACATTATCTTAAATATGTTCAAAAGTAAAGACATTATCTGTTTTGCATTTGCAGGGCCAAACATGTATGTATGCTGTAAAAAGGACCCAAAAGCCAAGGTAAAACCAAAACAAAAGACAAAGTTCTTACCTCGTCAAACAGGTGATCTTTCTCTAAGTTATGATATCCTACAAGCATATGCAGGAAGTTATCTTGCGCAGGTAACAATAGACAACAACAATCCATTAGGCCGTCTTGATCATTGGAATTTAACCTGGGAATGGATGAGAGGTGAATTCATATTCTCCATGAGAGGTGCTTATACTCACAAAAGAGACCCTTCTGAATGTATTTATGGTCAAGCTGGTGTTTATTACGGAGATTTAGATTTTTCACAAGTCCATAACTGTCAAAAGAAACCTGTCATCTCTGACCTTCCACCAGATAAAAAAGATGATGAGAAAGTTGGGAAATTACCTTATTGTTGTAGAAATGGAACTGTTTTACCAGCTATGATGGATTCAGGAAAATCAAGATCAATTTTTCAACTTCAAGTTTATAAACTCCCACCTGATATGAACAGAACAGCTATAACTCCACCTCAAAAATGGGAAGTCACTGGTTTGATTAATCCATTTTACAAATGTGGAGCTCCAATTAGAGTTGAACCAACTGAATTTCCTGACCCAAATGGACTTGATTCAAAAAGTTATGCAATTGCTAGTTGGCAAGTGATTTGTAACATTACAAAACCGAAAGAGAAAAAATCTAGATGTTGTGTTAGCTTCTCTGCTTTTTACAACTCTTCTGTTATTCCTTGCAACACTTGTGCTTGTGGATGTGAAGATAATTTAATGGGCACTTGTAATGAAAATGCCCAAGCTATGCTTCTTCCATCTGAAGCACTTCTTGTACCTTTTGCTAATAGAACTGAGAAAATCAAAGCTTGGGCTAAACTTAAACACAAGCCTATTCCTAAGAAACTACCTTGTCCTGATAATTGTGGAGTTAGTATTAATTGGCATCTTAATACTGATTATAGGAGTGGTTGGACTGCTAGGATTACTGTTTTCAATTGGAAAGAAAATGTTTTTGAAGATTGGTTTGCTGCTATTGAAATGAAGAAGGCTTATCCTGGTTATGAAAATGTCTACTCTTTCAATGGTACAAAGTTACAACTTAATAACACAATCTTCTTTCAGGGTTTGAAGGATATGAATTACTTGGTTGGTATGACTAATAATTCTAAACCTGATATGCCTAGAGTGCCTGGGAAACAACAATCAGTTATATCATTTACCAAGAAACAAACTCCTGGTATTAATCTTCAACGTGGTGATGGTTTCCCAACTAAAGTTTTCTTTAATGGTGAAGAGTGTTCTCTTCCTAAACAGTTTCCTACTGGAAATTCTGTTCATCAATCTGGCCTTGTTAGTTTCTCTGTATCTCTTCCTGTTGCCATTGCCACTTTCTTGCTGTTGACAAATCGGTTTTCTTGGTAAATCTTTTGAGTTCATCCAGTCTGGGTAATTTCTTTTCTCTACTTTGGTACGATTTTGAGGTCCAAAATAGCATGTTTTAAAAGTTCAAGTGAAATTGGCACTAAAATAGTATGTTAAGTTATACGTTACATTGTGCATATAAACATAAACTAATATACATTTGTGTGTAAATTGTACATTGTAATATATATGCTATTATGTAACCAATTCAGTTATATACTTCTAGATGCTATTAGGAAATAAATGTAAAGAAAATATAGTTTCATGATCAAAGTGTGAAATGAGATAAAAGAATTGTAAATTTTCTTTTCTTTTCTTTAACAGGGTTGTGTGAATGTTGTCTCAGGAATAAGCTAAAGGACGTCCATGGAAGCTGATATATGTTGGAATGTGCAGAGACATGATTTTGAAGGCTTAGTTTTAATTACAAGTTTGAGTCCCATGCAATTGCAGATAAGCAGGGGATGTCCATGGGTACTTTTGTACTGTTTGTTTCCTAGTATATAATTCATCGAATTAATGTAGCTTATAGGAATTCAGGTCATATGAAGGATACTCAGGTGGTTTTATTTGAATGTCAAGATCGGTCTAAATGTCTAAAGTTTCTTTCTTCTTATTCTCTTAGACACTTCTCTCTCGATTAATGTAATATAATCATTTAATATACAACATTATTATGTAATAAATATATCTTCAATTTTTCATTAATTATAATTTTGTGTGCCCAATTATATTAACAATAAAATTGTGGATACCATCCAAATAGCTACTAGGAATATTATAAATCTAGACATATATTTGAAGTAAGATCGATTATAATTAAAAAATTATTTATTTTTTAATAAAATTATTATAATAACACATTATAATTATGGGAGACCAATGTGTGTATAATTATATATGTTTATCAATTGATTAATTTTATTGAGAAAAATGTTCAATAGAAGGCTACTGTGATCAAGGAAATAGATAGCTATTGGCCTATTGCCAACTTAAGCTAAGAGATGTTAATAGATTAGCCAAGTTACATAATTAATTAGATTTCAACCAACAGGTAGTGCCTATTACTATTAATATAAAAAAGTGTTCATATCCTTTGTACTAGAGGCTAAGAAATCTATTAAAAAAAGAACAACAAAAAGTTCTAAAAGCTTCATCTGTACAGCATATAAAGCTCCATGTGCAACTCAGCTTACAAAAACCCTGGTTCTCAAGACACCATTGTTGTCACCACTTTGCATTCTTTGAAAACTTAAGTATACAATATAACATTTGGCTTGGTGCCCATTTGGATTTATTGTTTATTTTTTCATTAAATGGCTACCAATAAATCCAACAGCAAAACATTCAACTATTGGGTCTTGTTTGTCTGACAATTTTAGTGCAGAAGAGTTTTGCAACCGATTTTAAAGTGGGAGGCCCAAAGGGCTGGTGCGTTCCAAGTGACCCTAATACAGCAGAACATAATCACTGGGCAGAACGGAATAGATTTCAGATAGGAGATTCTCTAGGCAAGTTCAAGTTCTGCTACAAATATCTATATATACAGAGATTACTATCCAAAAATCAATCATTTTAACTAATAAATTTAATCATTGATATTTACCCGTTGAATTACTCACCTCTAATAATGAATATGTGATTATGTATTGATTACTATTTCAGAATTATTAACTACTTTTAAATTTTAAATTATAATAAGATAAATTTAAATTATTTTATAATTAAGATGATATATTAGATTCATCGATTAATCATTTATATAGTATTTAGAGTATATTGTTACTTTTACTTGTATAGTGTTTGACTACCATGCTGGCCAAGACTCAGTGCTTCTAATTAACAAGGAAGACTATGCCAATTGCAAAATTGACTCACCTATGCAGAAATATTCCGATGGTCATACAGTGTTCAAGTTCAATAAATCTGGATCTTATTACTTCATTAGTGGGAACAAAGATTGTTGAGTCCCGGGACTCAACAAAGATAACTGCCAAAAAAATGAAAAGTTGGTGATGATTGTCTTATCACACAAGCAACCACTATTCTCACCAAACAAATTCTTCTCCTCCACCTTCAGCCTCAACTGAGACACCCCCATCTCCGGCACCTACTGCTGGAACTGTAGATATTAATCCAACTCCAGCTCTTATCAGGATCCAAAAGCTCCTCCAATAAATTCAAGTTGTGGGTCAGATTTATCGTAAGTCGGTAACATTAGTCAGCGTTACATTCACTTCACTGTCCTGTCCATTAACTTAGCAGAAATTTATCTCATTGGTCTGTAACATTAGTCAGCATCATCATTAACTTCTCTTCACTGTCCATTAACTAGGCAGAAATTTTGGAAGAAAAAAAAAAGGACATTTAGATGTGTCTCCCAGTGAAAAATTCCAAGATGAATTATGAATATTGAAGGCATCAATTCCAAATTGTCAAAACAAACGTTATGAAAACAAAACCCTAAAAAATGAAAGGAAAACAAATAAACTGACAAATTACCCTTAACATTTAACATTTATGGTTACTGTAATTAGTTTATTTTTTTGGATTAAAATATTAAAATATAAACTTTCTAATAAAAAGAAATAAAAATATAATTGTTAGGAATTTTCTTGAGTTTTTATGAATTTTTAATATATGATCATTAAAAGACATCGCGTGAATGCCACACAAGCAGAACAACTGAACAGTTGAACAGACACACAATGTTGATACTACGCAAGTAAAGAGAACTAATCGTGCAACGTCATTTGTATCAGGTGATGTAGGTTTTGTCATGTGTTAACACGACGTTCTTTTCCAGTTTTTTATATGATCAACGAGCATGCCATATATCGTAACGTGATTTGTTCCTTCTTCCCATTGGGGAACCACACAATTCATAATCGTAAATCACAACACATCATATGGAACTGACTTAGCAACGTTGACTATAACCAGTCTACTCATGCCACGCGTTGCGCGTTGATTCACCTAGTAAATCTCATGTGCCACATGTCACAACCCCATTGGCCAACGTTATTAATTTTCACTTTTTTCGGCTCAGTCCTTGATCTAAAGTTTATTTGACGACTTAGATTCCATCTGAATCTAATTTAACTCTATACTTGCCCTATAAACCTAATGGGTCATAAAACTATAAATTTTTTATTAGTTTTGGAGCCAAGAAGAGAGAAAAATAAAAAAAATCAAAAACAGATGCAATTTTGGTGGAGATTCAAGAGAAGATTAATGTTACGATTCAAGAGATTGATGTTACGATTCAAGAGATTGATATTACGATTCAAGAGATTGAGTGTATTTCTTCTTCTTCTCCTTTATTTATCAATTATTATATCTTTCTTAATGAAAAATATGAGATTTATAAATAAAATTATGTCTATTTAATTTATTATAGGAGACTTATGAACTCACTTTTCTACGTATGATGATCTAATATTTTACCTCGGTTATGATTTCAATATAATTATATTATTTAATCTAATTTTTATATTATTAACTATTTAGTCAACAATTGATCTATAGAGTCAATTAAATAGATTTGAGAGAATTATTTATTTATTTTTCTTGATTAAATAACATGTATAGTTTATAGACAGAGATATATAATTTTTATGTATGTAATCCATAATTGATTAACTTAATAATAGTATGCAATTTAATTGACATGAGAGTGATGAGGTTAGATTAAATTAATCATATAATTGAATGGTAATTATATTGCGAGGATTTAGTGATTCAAATGTTTAAAAAATTTTAAAATTAAGTATTCATATATATTTTTTCATATATCTTCTTAACTATCAATTCTGAGACAATTAATTATTGTTATTTAGTTTTAAAAATTAATTTTTAATAATGTAATATCTATGAGAACAATCTATTCTTATCATTATATTACTTGTTACAATATGTATACTTGTGTATTCATTACATACAATTCGTATCGATTAATTTATACATATTCGTGAATAATGAATGCCTGACCATTCAATCTATCATGACTTGCACCAAGATATGGTATCAGCCGCTTCACATCACTCATTAGCAGGTTGAGACCGGTAGTAAGCTTTCCTTTCATTTCCAAGTAAGCTTGTTTTGTGTTTTGTGTTTCTCTTGTTCATCAAATTGTATTTTGCCTGTTCATCACATAACAATCTTGGCTAGTTTTGTGTTTCTTTTTTGCTTTCAATTAGCAAACACAAAAACAAGATAAACTTTGAAAAATGAAAGGACAAGGGATTCTTATGAAGAGAATAACATGTAGAAATTATAAATGAGAAGGAAGATACAGGATGATGTTATATCTACAAATACTGGATTAGAGATGCATCTGTTTTGAGCCTATCTAACACTGGATTTGTCTAGAAAAAGCCTTTCAATATATCTGTGAATCAAGATCATAAAAATATCCTAAATAATACAATCATCAGATTTAAGAATTTTATTCGCAATATTACTTAAAATGATACTCATATAATGCCTAAAGGCTGAATCATGTTATACGATGCAGAAATAAGTACTTCAACCATTCTTGATTATAAAACATGTACTTTAGTCATTCTTACATGGCATTGGTTTAAAAGTAAACAACACTTGATGAGATAACTGTGTTAGAATAAAACCATATACAAGATATGCTTGCTTGCAATTATCCTTGCAAATAGCTATCAGAAGAAGTACATCAAATTCCAATTATGTGTTTTAGGGTGTATCTGAAATGTTTTTAATGTCATGCCTTATATATATTTGTTTGAAAATGATTAATCATCTACTTGAATTTGTTTCTTCTTCGCTATGTAATATAACGTGAAAATGGGAATGTTTTATATATTATTATATTTATTGTTAACTTGTTTATATTTTTAATTTTTCAATTTTTTATCATGAAAATATTCGAAATGATATTTGTGACTTAAATTTTGAATAATTATCTCAAAAAATTTATGTTATTAATATTATTTGAAGAAGGAAATTTTTCAAGAAATAATACTTTGAAAGTTTTTAGTTTATTTTAACCTAATTTAAACTTAAATATTTCTAAGATTTATTATAAAACTTTGGATATTTGAAGTTAATTTTATGTAATTGATGTTAACTTTTTTTCTTTTGGATCATTCATATTGAATTTCTTGTAATCATGTTGTCATTTGTTTTTGAATTTGTATAGATAATGTTTTTACTTTAATTTTTCTTTTAATTTTATGCAATTTTTTTATTTTATAGATAATTATTATTAATTTAATCTTAGTTAATCCACCAATCTCATCATATTTAAAATGATTCTATTGATATTTAGAGTAGATTGGATTCGAATTGAATAATTTATAATTTATTTCAAATTAAATAATTTACAAGTTATTTTCGATTGTATTGGATTTAAATGATTTTTTAACAATTTCACTGTGATGTTTAGCCCTAATATCAATGAGTGTTGAGCAGATAGAATATGTTTGGGATGGCTAAACGGTATTTTTTTAATTTAATGTGATTTTTATTTTTGGTATATTTTAAATTATTTAATGAGATGTTTAAGAATAAAAATTAAGATTTTTTTTAATTTCTCCCTTTTAAATTAGTTTTCTTCCTTAAGTTTAACAATTTATTTATGAGTTAATTATAAATATAATATTCCTTCAATTTTCATGAAATCATAAAAAAATAAATCATATTTTAAAAAAATAATTATTATTTTATTTTGTCACTATTTTAAACCTTCTTAAGAGATGTTTTTGAAGGAAAAAAAAACATTAAAAGTCAAAAAAATTAAGAGAGAATACATAATAAAATAATAACTGAAGAATATAATTAACTATTTTTTAAAATCGATGAATATTTTTATTATTTTCGGTGATTCTCTAATATTTTTCCTTTGTTTATTATCTATTTGTATTTTTCTTATCTTTATTAGATTCTCTTTTGTATAGTCTAATATTATTAGCAAATTACTTAAAATAATATTTTAAAATTTATTATAATAAAAATTACATTTCAATAATATAGAAAGAATTTAATTTATCAGAGTTTATATTTAAATGAATCTAATTGATCAAAATTTAATTTAAATGACATCAAATTATATAGTGTTTAATATGAAATTTTTAAATATTTTATTTATAGTAAAAATATATGAACTAAATATAAATAATATTATTTTTACAAATATAAGTTTTAAAGAATATTATAATTATTTTTTTCATAATTTTTTATTGAAAATTATAAATATTTTGGTTACTTACTTCTTTATTTAGTTTATCTTTTAAGTTTTTTAAATTTTAATACAATTATTCAAAAAATAATAGAAGAATTTATTTCAATAGAAACAAAAATTAATGATAAAATCAAATTAAAATGAAAATAACACAATAATGTATAGAAAAATGATTTTTATTTTAAGTTGAGATAATATCTCAACCTATTTGACACATTTTAATTTATATTATATTGTAAATAATTCTCATTTTTTGATAAATATGACCGATAAAATGACATATTAATCGATTACAAAATGACACATTATTCTGACATAAACAACAATTTGTATTACATCATGGTTTTATAGGTATATAGTGTTGCTGTATACTCATTTTTGTGTCTTTTTTATTGATCATAACAAATAAGATCTATTATTAAATTATAGAAGACTCATCATAATTAATAAAAAAAATTAATTTATTTTTAAGTAAAAATAAGACTTAGATAAAATAAAAAAAATATTTAAAATTTACGTATAATATGTAGCGTTACTGTAATCTATATGTTACGTCTCCATCGTTGTAGTATAATAGCACCAAATTCTGTTTATAAAGCGTATAAATTAGAGATATGGTTGTTCTTCAGGAAAACACCGGGCATAGGTTAGGCACCTAACCCAACCTATTGTATTGTAATTGTACTGGGAATTTCTTGTAGTTGCCACTTGCGTGTGGAGTTTTTCAGTCAATTGTGTCCTCGTCTAAATCTGTAGTTTTTTTCTTTTTCTTTTTTTTTCTAAAAAAATTATTTATTATATGATTTTATTATAATTAGTATAAATACAGTTTAATTTAAATAATTATATTCAATAAAAATTATATATCAATTATAACCGTCACAAACTTACACTTGAGTGATTATTATTATTATTATTATTTTGATAATGTAGTTTTTTTTTCCTCTTCCTATCTATATCTTTTGTTAAACGAGTCGCTTTTTTCACAAAGACCTCGTAGGCAAAACAACTTGTTCAAATGAGCTCAACCCACTGCCTCGGCAATCACCATCCGGAAGCCCAAATCCATACGCAGAGAAATAATGGCAATCGTTGCAGTGCTTAGAGCTCTTAGAAGACGAACTAGCCGTACGTTTACATCCCAAATTTTCTATCTTAGCTCAGCGTGTAGATCCGTGAGTTTTGCTTATTTCGAATTCTATATTTTTCTTCGTTATTGAGTGTATTTTGGAAATTTCAATCTTTGCATGCTATGGGTGCTGATATGGTTTATAGTGTGAATTTTTTCCCCTCAATTAGAGTTTCCACCAAATATCCAGAAAATGTCAATTTAAGTTTGTTATTGTCGTTCAAGCTTGCACAATCTTGGGATATGACGTTTGCTATGCTGACTCTACATGAATACTATGTAGTTAAATAATCAATTCTATGTTTTTATTAAGAAAATGTTGCTTTCAATGAAAAGAGGATCAAGTTTATGTGTGAATAAGAAGACTGATTCAGGGGAATATATCTTTGTTTCTATGGGAATCATGACATGAATATTGTCTTTCAAAGCAATGATCTAACTGTGATGTATTTGTAAATAGCTGAACACCTTGGTCTTGGGTGAACACGAGGGTGGTGCTGTCAAAACCTCATGTGTGAGTGCAGTCGAGGCTGCAAAGTGTTTAGGCCAGAACAACTCGGTTTCGTTGCTATTGGCTGGCTCTGGCTCTTCCCTAAGTGATGCTGCTGCACATGGTGCTTCCTGTCACTCTTCAGTTTCTCAGGTACCTGAGGTTCTTGTCTCGAAGTTATCAGAAAAAAAGAATGTTTAATTGATGAAAATTTGAGGATTTTTGCATTCTTAATAGTATATAGTGCAATGAGTAAGAGTTCAATCTTGTTCAGGAAGTTTTTATTGGCATAATTCTGTAGAGCTAATTAAGTTCTTACTCGGATTACATGGATATGCAGTCAGAAGAAACTGTGAAATTCTGATTGTTGGTTGTTCCCATTTATCCTTAGGTGCTTGTAGCCGATTCCAATACATTTGCATATCCTCTAGCTGAATCTTGGGCTAAATTGGTCTATTTGGTTCAGCAGAAAGGAAGCTATTCACATGTAATTGCTACCTCAAGTTCATTTGGGAAAAATGTACTCCCACGGGCTGCTGCACTTTTAGATGTTTCCCCAATAACTGATGTTACTAAAATTTTAGATTCTCATCTATTTGTCAGGTAATTTTTTTGTTTGGCCATCATTATTGTGGTTTCTTATTCTGCATAATGATGAAGTCTTCTTTGTACTTTTGTGATGTTTTGTAGTTTATGTTCTTTGGTTTATGGATTCATGTTTCTTGTCCTAGCATTTAGAAGCATGTTCATTTTATAGCAAAATGCAATCCTTATCAGCCAGCAAGCAAATGTAAAAAAGGCACTTGGGGTGTTCTTGTATATTTGTTCTAACTGTTGAAGTTTAGTCCACACATAGTGCATAAACTCCTTTTTTTCCAGGTAAATTAAAATTGGAAAAATGAAATAACATATCATTTTGCAAGAGTTGTGTGTTAAAGATTGTTGGGAAACCAACTATCCCAAAAGTTTAAGATTTTGGAAGAAAGATTAACATTATTTTTATTCATTTATCATTCCTCGTAAGTGTTGGTTTTATATACCATGCTTGCAAAACACTTGCAAATCAACAATAGGGGTTATTAGGTCTTGAACACAGGACTCTCATCTCTAATATTATATTAGAAGTTATTGGTTACTAACTTTCTTAAAAACTTAAGCTATTGAGAGAAGAATTAACTTTGTTTTTATACATCTATCACTTATCCACGAGTATTGGCTCTATGCATCATGCAGGTTAAATATTTATAATTTAACAATTGGGATTACTGTGATTTGAACACAGGTTCTTCAATTTTCTTACTATGTTAGAAGTTGTTGGGAAACCAACTCTCAAAAAAGCTTAAGCTATTGGGAGAAGGGTCAAACTTGCTTTTATACATTTATCATTGTGAACTTAGTGAACTCAAAATGTTTGCAAGTATGTATAGTGTTATAAATATGAATATAATGGCTTTGTCTATTGTTTGCATCCAACAGCGAGCTCTCTGTTCTCATTGGATTATCAATCTTGGCCCTCAACAATCAAAACTATGCTCAATATAAAAAGCTAATTGCCTCTTCAGTGAGGAATTGAGATATTATCAAAGAAAATGCTGCCTTAAAAACATAGCTCAAATGATATCTTGTAGTTGCTTGGAATCGGAGAAATTCTTTTTTTTTTCCTTTGTTTAGGCCGCTAGTCTTGGTTGACACTTGACTATATTTCTGAAATAAATATTTATTTCATGTTGCTCAAAGTAACATCTTGTTTTTATTTGGCAGGCCAATATATGCTGGAAATGCACTTTCTACAGTTAAATATACTGGTGCTGGTCCTTGCATGTTGACCATTAGATCAACTTCTTTTCCTGTGTCTCCAGCCATTGCTGATTCAAAAGATAGTGAAGCTTCCATCTTCAAGGTTGATCTCTCCACCTTTGATGAAGGTTTGTTTATCCTTTTGTAATGCACAGAAAATATGTTTCTGCCCGAAAATTTAGTTTGTAAACCTGAATGTGTATCTGATAAAGCTATGAAAAGTTCCATGCTCTATATTGACATTGCTATTTGCTACACGATCAAAGGGTGTCTTGTGTAATTCTTTCATCAGAATTCGTTTGAATAATAGATTTTGTTGGTACTCAGTAAGTAAGTCATAAGCTATACATTTCGATTTTTTCCCTATTTTTGGTTTTGCAGATTCTGTTAGTAAATCAAGATATGTAAAGCACACATCTCAAGATACAGAACGTCCTGACCTTGGAAATGCACGTATTGTGGTTACTGGGGGGCGTGGGCTGAAAAGTGCTGAAAACTTCAAAATGATAGAGAAACTTGCAGAGAAGCTTGGTGCTGCTGGTAACCATGCAATATATCTTTTACTCTACGAAAATACTTGCCTTTTTCCATTACCAGTGCTTTTTTTTTCCTTCAACTCTGACATGTCCAATGTCTGTTCTGATTAAATTTCATTCTTTCTTCTTTATAAATCATGATAATGTTTTGAATAATGGGGATAAAGAAAGCAAGAACAAAATAGAGGTTTTGAGAATTCTAACATCATATCATCGACCCACAAGTATTTGCTGCTATTGTTGTCTCTATGGAGATGGTTCTTTGAGAAATTTGATTTTTCATTCTTCTATGTGCTTAGTTGGAGCAACACGAGCCGCCGTTGATGCTGGATTTGTTCCTAATGACTTGCAGGTAAAGGCATAGTGTTCTTTCAATCATTGATTATGACTTCTATTTGGCACAATATCATTATATAGGGCTTATGTTCTATATGTTTCTACCCATTATGAACTTGCTCTTGATAGAACTAAGCATACATAAATAAAAAGTAATTGAGTATCCATTTTTCCTCTTTCCAAGGTCGGTCAAACCGGAAAAATAGTTGCCCCAGAGTTATACATGGCTTTTGGTGTGTCTGGGGCTATCCAACACTTAGCAGGCATGAAAGATTCCAAAGTCATAGTTGCTGTGAATAAAGACGCAGATGCTCCCATATTTCAGGTGATGACCTAAACTTTTCTGTCTTTACTTACTCTCAGTCCCAAAAGGTTCTCTTGCTACTACAATCTGTACACATGACTCTCCACACATGAAGGTTATGTATGCGAATATTCTTTCTTTTTTCTGTATTTTTGTTTTCGCTACTATTTTATTTTCTTCAACATAATTTATATATCATGTGCTTGTTGTTGCCGTTCTAAACTGTCTTGGTGTCGATGATAGGTTGCTGATTATGGGCTTGTAGGTGATCTTTTTGAGCTCATTCCAGAGTTGCTAGAGAAACTTCCTGAGAAAAAGTAAAGACCAATCTGAAAATTTGTTCCAAAACGATCATGCATTGATAGTTACCTCTCTTGTTCTTAAAGAATATTCAAGTTATAAATGACAACTCATAATAAATGCAGGTAAATTCTCAATTCACTGCAAGTTCATAATCCTTCTATGAGCTCTTGATTTCGCCATTCATCCCAATTCTGATGAGTATATATTTCATCATTATCAGTTAAAATATTGTTAGAAGGCTTTTGGTTGAGAAATTTTAATTGGGCTTAATATGCGACAACCAAAACCGTCCAGTGACTTGCGATGGAAGTTTGAATTCTAGCCTACAGTTAAGATCAAACAGTATTTAGTGCTCTACTTTACAGTTTAAATTGATGGTAACCTTATATTTTACAATAGAGCGTAGAGTTATTCATAAAATTAGAGATACTGTGATTTAGGGAATTCGTTTACCATCCCTAAATACCTACAGCCTGATGCTGTAAAAGTGAAGTTTTTAATTCAAAATTAACGATGATCAACTTTATTTTGGCATTTTGTTACACTTTTGATATGCTATTTCGAGTTCTCCAGATATAATCACAAGTTCACTATACGAAGGAAAAAAAAACTTGAAAATTATGTAAAATAATACCTAAATTTATAATCGTAAAAATAACATCTAATAATATTGAACATTTATAATCGGAGTAAATTAAAATACCATTTTTCAAGTAAAACTTGTTAACCTCATTACTGTATATAATGTGTGTAGAAAGAAGTATAGTATAGGAGAAAATTCTTAAAACATTGCAGTAAACCAAAATGCATGAAACATTTGTCTTAAAAGGCCGGGAAAACATTACTTGAAACTCGTTGGTTGATTTTTATTTTTTTTAAAGTACTTACAGCTGGTTTTAACCGGTTGTAATATGTTACCGCTATTTAAAGTTGAAAATGTCGGAAAAATCATAAAACTATTCTTCTTAAAATTCATAATAATAAAAATAACATCTTTAATAGTAATTCATATTTTTTAATTCAAGATAAAAGTGTTTTTATTGTTATGAATTTTAAGGGCATTATTTTAAATATTTTTTCAATTTTTTTTAATAAATATCTATATGATAAAGACGTTAACAAATGGGCATAAAAAAGTGAAGAAGAAAAAAATCGAATGTACGGTCAAATTTTGTGATAGGTTACAAGTTCGCCCCTTTTTTTAATAAAAGTTACCAAAAAGTTTAAGTTAGTTGTAATAAAAATAATAAATAGAATAATTTATAATATTTTTATATATGATTGTATTATTATTCTAGAACGAAATGTAAAGTATTTCAATAATAATAGGAATGTAAATTTTTGTCACATATTTTAAGAATATTTTGAAATATTTTATTTTTTACACATTTGTATAATTATGTTTTAATTTTTTAATTTATAATTTTATATATTTTACTTTAATATTTTTTATTATTTCGATTCCATTGTTCAAATAAAAATAATAAAAATTTCATGTAATTCAACTCTTATTATCATTTTTTATTATTATTATATTTTTATTTTACTAAACAAACGTAACCAAATCTAACTGACTACTCAAAAATAAATCTCCCGTTATTAGGTACATAATTTACCTTGCGTCACAAAGCTAAAATTCCTTTGTTGAAACATTTTTGAGAGAGAAGTTGCATTTCTACTCGTATGTTTTATCTGATTTAATTACTTTTCGTAGATAGTGCTGATGATATATAGCCACTAGAAAGTGTACGGGAAAAACCAGAATATCTTTGAATTTGAGATTCAACTTAATTGAAGTGGGCACTAACTTTAGCAAGTATCCAAATAGCAAGCATGTGCTTGGTGTCCCATTTGTTGACAGTCACCAGTGGGCAGTTGCGGTACTCTTCTGCTAATTAAGGTTGTGAGTTGTGAGAGATAACAATGCTAGCTGTTTCTTTAGACTTTATAACATGCCCTTTCTAACACTACAATGTCGAAATTTAATTTCCTACAATTAAAAGTTAAATGCATGCTACGTCATTACTCGATCATTAATCTGATATGGAGCAAATTGGGTAGCCTTAAATATTAAGAAGGAAAAAAAAATACTAAAATAAAGTATAAATGAATTTGTATTGAATGTGGGATAACATAACAAATAATTACTATTATCACATATACAAAATTGTATTCAAATAACTACTTGCTTGTTTGGTGATGAGGATGAGAATGATTAAACACAACCTAATTAATTAGTGAATATATTTTTTTAACGGGATTTTGTTTCAAAAATATCATCAAATTTTAATTTATTATTTTTATATCATTAAATTTTATAATTATTATAAAAATAACATGAAATAATGTTTTTATCACTTTTATATCATTAAATTTTATAAAATATTATACAAATATCATCGATATTGATTAATTAACGATAAAGTTTAATAATATAAAAATGACAAAAAAATCTAATAATATTTTTATAATATTTATGAAGTTTAATAGTATACAAGTAATAAATTAAAATTCGATAATATTTTTATAATAACCTTTCCATTTATTCTTAGTTATAATTTTATATATATTAAATAATTTTCATAGATACATGTTTTATGTATATATGGTGCCAAATCTATGTAATATTATATCTACTGAAATTGTAACTCAACTATTGGTAAGTTTAGTTTCTCTTAAACATGTTATATATATATATATATATATGATGAATCATTGATCTCAAACTAACTATGTCCATGTATATTCTTCCTTTTGAAAAGACTGTCATCATTTTGCAGTGATTTTATTATACCTATAGGCTATACGAATAATTGTTCATCAAATATTCAAATGTGAAACCCATCAGGTCAATGCATTTATTTCCACCCATGTGTGGGTGTTGCTTGTTGGGATCTGTGGAGAAAGTCATTATTGTTATCAAGTATTTTTTTTCTTTCTTTTTTCATGAAACTTGTTTAATTTTGTCTTTAAAAAAAAAAAGTATATAGTTAGCCATGATAAGAAGGTAGGTAGCTATGAAATTGCCTCAATAAATTTGTTAGAAGCCTTCAGTTAGTTACATGTTTTTTTTTTTCTTTCTTTTAATACGAAAATACAATTTATTAATAATATATAAAAAATGTGTTATCTTTTAGAAGAGAGATGTATGTAAATTAAAGGATTAGGTTGAATTAATATATTCAAACAACCACTTAATCTTTAATAGGTAAGTAATTTAATTTGATATATTATATTTTCAGATTAATCCCATAATTTAACTTCAATAGCTTGAATGTGATTTTAATTAATGAAAGTGACGAGGAATGAAATAATTTAATTAAAAATGAATTTTAATAAAAATATTTAACAAAAAATTATTAAGAATAATTTTATTTTGAATGATATTTTAATAATTATTTAAGATAAAAACATATATCTTAAATTAATTTTATTAAAAAATTAAAAAATAAATATTATTAACTTTTTTTTAAAGCATTTAAAATTTTGAAATCATTTATAATAAAATTTATCAAACACTACTAATAGTATTTTGAACCTATATTATTTTAAAAAATATATTTTTCATGAAGTATATCCATATATATATATATATGACATAAATGTTTGATATAAATTTATACTAAAAATAAGTGTGTTAAAGTATAAAGATGTTGCTATATCTCAATCAAAGAAAATGGCCATCATTATGTATATATATGTATAATGTACCAAAGGTTGTTCAATATTTCTGACAACTTGTTGGTGGGGATCAACTTGAGTTCTGAGTTAATTAATTTGTACAGTGTATAGTGTACAGTGAACAGCGAACCCTACCTATTTTTTCCTGCTGATTTTTTAGAGGTTGTTGGGATCATAAAACTGGAAATCTATTTGAGAGTTTGTTTGAAAGGCAAAATGTTTTTATTGAAAATAATTCATAAATTAGGATATTATAAGTATATAAAGATAATTCATATACTAAAATGTATAATTTATTAAAATTAATGGATTAATTTGACACCAAACTTTTTAAATATGATAACTACTCATATATATTAAAAGTATTTTAAAGAAAAATCATTCTAAAATTTATAAAAATAAAAATAATATCTTGATAATATTAAATGTGATATAATTGAATACGTTTAATATTAAAAAAAAATTAAATAATCATAATTTAATAATAATTAATACGAAAAGATACTATAAATCTTACATAAATAATATTTTTTATAATTAAAAATTTAATTGTATTATTTTTTTGTTTTTTCAAACATAATTTATCTACATATCATGTACAAATAAAAAAAGTGTGTATTACTTTCTAGTACTTTATCCAAACACGATATAAATTTCATATAAAAAAGAATATGCAACATTAAGGAATTATTCGAGTGAACCGATCATTAATATTTTAATCATTGCAAAACTTGCATGGATATATGAAATTAAGTGCTGGGTAGCATGAAATATTTATAATTAATTTAATCACGCCATAAACTTTGTGACCAGCCACTCCTGAGTCTTGATTCTAAAATCAACTTTAATTGGTTTTTTTTCTCTTTGGGTTAGGAATAAGGAATCTTTATCGAAATTATTTAGTATAAAAGCTAGAGAATGTCAACCTCTATATATATAGTAAATTAATTATACCAGTTTATTATTTTCAAAGTTCTATATACTTTTACAGAAAGAATGGACATGAATACGTAATAAAATAAATCATCTTAATTTTTTATTTTTCTTAAAAAAGAGTTTTAAAAAATTAAGACCATATCAACGAATAATATTAATAAAAAATATAAAACGTGTTTTTTATATAAAATTTTCTTCATTTCAATTATCAATTGAAATTTACTAAACAAATATACTCATACATTACAACAAAATAAGACATTTAAGTTTATATTTAAAATCAATTTTTGTAAAAAATTCATTTATAATTAATTTAAAATCGATTCGTTGAAAAATCGACATTATCTATATAGTTTTTATCGTCGATTGACGTGTTAAATTGACGTTATGCGTAAGACGTAGTGTCGATTTTACGTGTCAACCGATACTATCCATGTGTGTAATGTCGGTTGACACGTAAGACCGACGCTATGTCTTACGTGTAGCGTCGATTCAACACGTCAACCGACGTTACACACGTGAATATTTTCTTTTCTCATCTTTCTTTCCCATCAAACACAAACATTTTTTATTTGCATAGCTGTAAGCAACACCCAAAAACCCAAAACCGACACTCCTCTACTCTTTTTCATTTTCTGGTTACCTACGACCACCAATTATAGGGTCGTTTAGTGGGTTTTATTTCTCTCCAAATTATCTTCCAGATCTCTTATTTTTTTGAGCGAAATACTCAAAAAAAAATTACCCATTTTTTCACTTATAAAACATTTTTTTTTTCTTCATTTTTTCAATTCATTTACTCTTGTAAATATTTTTATTAATTCTACGCACTTATTATTCATTTTGTGTTATTTTTTGTATATTATGTGTATAAATTTTTGTATTATGTATGTTATTATTTTTATTATGTAAGTTTTGTAAAAATATTTCCTAATTATATTTATGTGTATATATTTGTTATGTTTGATTTTTATGTAATTATAATTAATTATTTGTATTATTTAAACTTTATTAAATAGATTTTAGTTTAGTTTTGTTATATATGATCGATTACAGGTTTAATGAGTAAAATATGTAAAAAAAAAATTAAAGTCGATTTAACGCGTGAATCGACTTTAAATTTTAAGTCTTGATATTTAAAGTTAATTCAACGAATTCATTTCAAATTGATTTAAAGTCGATTAAAAATAACTTTAAAACTCGATTTTGTAGCAATGATATAACTTAAATTAAGATATCTAATTAAAAAAAATAGTACTAAAACTATTGAAAAGTATTCAATCCTATAGGTGACTGAGATCTGTGAGATCTTAACTTAAGTACAAGGTGGTTTATAAGTAATAATAATACATAAATTTATATCATTTTTTATTTATATCATTTATTTGGTGTCATATATTATAATTTTTTAAAAAATAAAAAATTAAATAAATGATTCATTTTCTGGTAATACCAATATAATCATAATATAAAAGATATGAGTAAAAAAATAATTGCATTTGTAGGTTCTTAACATTTCTATTCTAACTTTAATTTTTTTTATGTCAAACGATAATAAACTTATGGTTTGAAATAAAATAAAAAAGAGTATTACCACTTAATCCACTGTATATAACTTTCATGTTCAATTTTCTTTGGTCTAAAAGTTTATAACATTTAGAAGGTCATTTAGAAAATAAAAATAGTTCTCAAATGCTTACCCCAAAAAAAAAATGCTTATAAAAGTTCTGAAAAGCCTTCATTCTTGAAGATGTATTGAGGATTTGATCATTCAACAGTGAATCAGTTACAGCCTTGATTTTGAAGATTTTTCATATAATGATCAGAAAGAGACAAATGAAGTCACGAGGTGACTATCTTTTGCCGTATAGTAGTGATCGATGCAATATTGCATTCAACGTACTATTCATAGTAATAATACATTACCAAATTATGAAAACCCAAAAAAATAAAAATAAAAAAGGAGTATTCATATTTCATATATATTAATTCTAAATATATATATATATCAACCAAGATAATTTACTAACATCGACAAAGGAACTAAACAAAGACCCTTTTTCTTCAACTCTCTGTAGTCACTACTATTCTTGTCAATTAAACCAAATTTAGAACTTCTTCTTCTCTTATATATGCCTCCATAAGTGATAGTGTTTTCACTTTCCTACAACATTTATCAAAAAATATATTTTTGTTAGAGTATATTCGTAACCAATGAACATTTCAAAAATTTAAGGGTGATCAAAGAACATGGAAGAATATCCTGTAACTTTTAATATTTATACAATATTTAACATATTCATCATATCAAGTCCAGCTTCAGAGACTCCAATGTATATACAAAACAATGAATATATATATATACATATATATACCTCGTGAGAAACACCCTTGTTAATATTTCTCTCTTGATCAGGTTTCACATTCAATTCATGACTGAGCTGAATATTACAAAACTGTGAAGAATTGTAAAGAAATTAAATATTCATCATTTTAATTATATATAAAATATACATACAAATATGCATGTACTCACACACATCTACATTAGTGGGTACGTACGTGTTAATAAAAAAAAAAGAGCAAATGAGAAAAGAAATATCTAACCTTGGGACAACATAGAGGAGAAGTAGCAGTATCTTCCAAAGCATGATCAAGTAATGGAGTTTGTTTATGGGTTTTTCTCTTTTTGAAACTCAGATCACTATGTAAGCTGCAATCTCTATGATCACTACTTACAATATTCTGATGATTCTCTTTTTTAGAAGCAGAAGAAGAACCAGCATCAGATATGAGAGAATTAGAAGAAGTTAATATTCTTTGATCACATCCATAAGAGAAACTAGTATTTGAACTATTATTATTGTAATATTTTTCATTGTTTTGCTCTAGCAAGAAATCTTCAAAGTACATTGTCCAACTACTCTCCTCTGGTACTGTCTCTGTCATTTTTTTTATTCAATGGGTTTTTTATTTTTTAAAACTTGAGAGGCCAGGCTAGTTCTCTTGAAGAAGAGGAGCTATATATGTCCTGTATATATAGTGGATATATTGAGAAGAGAGAGAGAGAGAGAAAGTGTGTGTGGGTTTGACCTTTGTGGTGCTAAAATTAGATATATAAAAATAGAGATATGCCAAACTCTCTCTTGAAAATTTGGACTTACCTTTCCACCACGAATGTGCTGAATATATATATGTCACACTTATCTCAGTATTTATGTACTAGCTAGGGTGATTAAAGTACAAATATTCTGTAATTTTTAAATTGTTTGAATGAACAAGTCTCCTAATTTTCAAAATAATAACATAAAGATTCTATGTTAATCATTTGTCACTTTTTAAACTGAAATTCAGCACATAATTAGCACATAAATAAATTTTTTAGGATAATTTAAAAAAATGAAAAACATTAATTCTCAACTCTCATATTTGCACAGAATTTAAAAACAAAAAAAACATTAATTTTGACTCCAAAGACACTCACGCCTGAATTTGGTTTGTTATTTGGTAATTTAATTAGTATTGAAACAATTTAATTTATAAAAATAAAAATAAAAATAATTATACACGAAATCACCTAATACACATGGTTCTATTTGATTGATATATATTGTTATTAAAAAATTAAATTCATAAAATCAACACACATCCAATTCAATTTAAATTTAAAATAAATCGTTTATAATTTTCTTAAATTTAATATAAAATAAATATTAATAATCTTATTATTTACTCATTATTCAATATTTAAATTTATATATTAATTAATAAATATAATTTTTTTTATAAAATTGGGATCGGTCAAACCTATAAATAAATCATTTTTACCTTCAAATAATTTATAAACAAAATCTCAGCAAATTCATTTAAATATTAACTTAATTTAAAGTGGATACAAAACTACACGATGTCGTTTTTTCTCACGTTATTTGCTAATGATTTACAAAATCAACGTGATTACATAATGAATATAAAAATTAATTATAACAATACTTTTTTTTATTTTGTCACTGTTAGGCTCCGTCAATATATATGTTGAGAGCTACTCACGCCATGCTTTATTTGCATTGTTTGTTTAGCGTCGTTGCTATTTGCACGTTACACTCAGTCACCTAATTAATATTCAATATTATACCTTACACTTAACCATTTAGTTATGTATAAGATATGGGATTTAAGTCGACTACGAATACGTGAATAATATTTTTATTTAAAAAATTAATATTAATAAAAATTATCTGTGAATTATACACAAATGAATAATTAATAAAACAGATCAATTGAGTAGATTTTTTGGTGGCTAAATTAATTTTCCTTCTTTTATTATTATTATTATTATTATTATTATTATTATTATTATTATTATTACATCCCTTTTATTATTTATGTTTCCTTTTATTATATATATATATATATCACTAATTAATAATTATATCTACGGATGAAAACGTCAAAATTGTTATAATAATTTTTTTTTATAATTTTCGATATCAAAACGTGGTAATTATATCTTTTATCTAAATTGTTGTAAAATTATAAAATATCATTAAAATGTCACTTAAATATTATTATCGTTTAAATATTATTTAAATATCTTGTTTTTGGCTAAAATATCATAGATATTATGTATATTATCGTTATAATATATTAAAAATATTAATTTTTAATTTATTTTTCTTGTTTTTTTAGCAATAATTTCAATTCAATTTTTCTCAATTTTTTTATTTGTAACATGTTTGTTATATATATAAAATGAATAAGTAAAAAAATAGAATCATATATTACTCTGCTAAATGAGTAATCGAAGAAAACAATAACATTCAATCCAATTCTCAAGTACAAAGTCAGTAAACATGTCTTATGTTTTACTATTTTATATTGATATTATAATATGTAAATTGCATTGAAGGATAATGCTCTTTATATTTCACAACTAGGGATGAATATTTTAACCGTAAATAACTGAAATTGTGGTTATCTGTAAAAATCTGACAATTTTTTCCTAAAATAATCGTAACAAAAAAGATGTGAGGTAGAGATGATTATTATAATATCGAAACTATAATTAATGAAAATATAACATATATTAATATTATTATTTTATATACATATAATTACATGGAAAAATATAGTTTTAATAATAAAACACATAATACTTTGTATAATTAAATTAAATTTCATTTATTCTTAATTTATATATTTTTTATTTTACTTAAAAACATGTGTTAAATAGTTAAAAAAATTAAAATTAATGTCAATATTTTAAATGATATTGTAAATTAAGAATTAAGTTAACATTTAATTTTTTTAACCTAGATACATTTTTGAATAAATATTAAAAATTAAGAAACATGGTTAAATCGTAGGAAAACTGATAACAACTCACAACCGATGGTTATCAATCGAATGTATCCGAAATTAGTGTGAAATGGTTATGGTTATTAACATAACAATTCCCGCCCATCCTCACGCCCATCCATATTTTCAATTATGAATACTTTTAAAAAACAAATTATCAATTAAATTTATTTTCATACAGTTGATATTTATCTATTTATAATAAATAATAGAATTAGATATTATATTTAATTATTTCAAATATTTTAACTACTTATTCTACAATATTTAGTAAAAAAGAAAATGTGTTTTATTATACAATATTTTAATTAATTGATTAATTTACTGATTAGTATAAATATTTGAAGTATTTAAAAATATATGTATTAAATAAAAAATTATTTTAAAATATAAGTAATTGATTTTTTTAATATTTTATAAATTTTTATAAAAAATTTCATATTTTTAATAGAATTTTCATAATTTTCTTGACAATGATGATATATTTGATATTTTCTTAAAAATTATATCTAAACATCTTTAATGACATCAACATTTTAAATTTTGATTATGTACTTATGAATAAAACATGGGAATCACTTTGCAACAATCTTTTTTATAAGTAAGTTAACAATAGATGAAAAAGAAAATATAAAATATGGAAATAATTTCATCAATTCTTTGTGAAATGATAATTTAAAAGTAGTTTTGGTAAGCATGTTGATATGAACTATTCCTCTTTTCTAATTAAGTCATGCGTAGAATAACTAAAACAACAATATAGTTAAACCTCCCATGTTTGTACATACCGAACAATGTTCACAATTGACTTCAATCACAAAATAAAAATAATAATATATATATAAAGAGCACTAGCCAGTTTATGCAGATTCTTAGGGGTAAAAATTTCTCTTCCAAATTTTAAGGTTATTTAAGTCAATTTTAGATTTAATTTTTAAGTCTTAAGATCTAACTTTCTATAGGTTTAAATTATCTCTATTTTAGGCTAAAATATGATGATTTTTTTATGTTCTTTGTATTAATTACTTATAAAATGATATTTCTGTCCCTTCTAGCACACCTTATAGAGAGCTCCAAGTAGGGGCGGATATGTATGGGATTGTATGGTGCATTGGTCCTCTTTAACTCTTGACAAACAAAATTTTATGTATAATATTTATGAAATTAATGATAAATTATATACATAAAATGGATTATCTCTCTAAATTTTAGTTTTTAGGATTTTATCCCTCAAAAGTTTACTATAAATATATTTATATTCAAATGAAATATATATAATATAATTTTTTTATTAAATAGAAAATAAAATGCATACTTATAATAATAAAGATTTTTTTTCCTAATATAGTAATAATTGAGAGATCATATTTGAATTGTACATTCCTTTATTAAAAATCATAAATATGTATGTTAATTTTATAACATTTAATTTATTAGTGATTTTTATCTAATATTTATTAATTTTTAATTTTAAGTCATAATTTCGAATCATATTAAATATATTTAATTAAAAAAATATTATAATCGTCTAATTCTATCCACCAATGTCGCTTAGCATTTTTTTCATTTAAAAGTCTCAAACCACAAAACTCCCATCCTGCGTTCAACCACTTTTATATTACATTACAAATACTCCATTCCATTTTCCACTCTTTAATTAATTACTACTATTGAGTTTGTATCTCCCTATGACATTCTCATTTTGAAGATTTGTGAAGATTTTTTTTCATTACATACATTTTTTATTATTTTTTAGGTCAAATTAATCATCACATACAATTATAAATACTATATATTATAACAATATAATTAGACCCAAAAATATTATCACAATATATATAATTGTCTCGATCAGGCGGCCGAATCTCAAAATACTCCCTAGCCCTCCTCTAATTAGTTGCAAGATACTCTAATTTAGGTTACACTGATACAACAACCTTCACATAAACTCAAGAAAAATAACAAAGAAATTAAAAAAATAAGCTTGGTACGTACTTTGGACTAATTGGAACCCTTCACTAAATTTTACATTTGGTATAAAATTAATCCAATCTTACTTACCAAATCTTACATTAAATATGATATGATACTGTTTATGATGCATCTTTTATTGCATGTAATAAATTAAAATTAAATATACTCGATACAAAATTAATAAATAATTACTAAATATAATTTTTTGTGTAATATTTGGTACAACTTTAAAGAAATATTCTATTTTATAAAAAAAATATACTTTTTGTTATAATATTTGGTGTTGTGAGTTATAGAGGAATAAAAGTTTGATATATTTTTTGGTGTAAAATGGTTTTAAGGATGGGAGATGACCTTAGTCTATAGTTTTTACCTCAAAATAATTTTTGACCCCTAACCTTTTAAAACGCGTAATTTAATCCTTAACATAAAAAATTCAATAATTTATGTAAAAAAAATTAAAGACTAAATTCTATTAAATTATAAAAAAAAACCGTTAAATTTCAAAATATTAGAAAATAAATTATATGTTTTAAAATATTAAGAAGCAAATTCTATTTCTAGATTTCTAGGTAAAAGTTAGTAACCAACCCAATGCAAGGCATTGGCAAAAAGTATTAATCAATTTGTCTCTACTGGATTTTGTTTACTTATTATATTAGCCTGAATTGTTTAGATTGTCCATTTTGCATAGACATTTTTTTTTTCATTTTTATGTTAAAATTAATTTAAAAATAAAAGTACACTTTCGAAATAAACACATAATTTGTGCTTGTATTGAATTATTTTTTTATATCAGTGCTTATGTAGAATTATTTTACATTCAAAAGTTTATTATCATAAATGCTTTTTAGAATATGAAAAGAAGTAGTAAACACATCATTGTGTATCCAGGTATTTAATAGGCATCAATTTTATTTGTATATCTGGTAGTTGTTTAATGTTGATGGAAAATAATTTGTATTTATAGAGAGAAAATGATATTCAGGGGAATTAATTACTGAATGCTCTACTTGGGATCCACAGCTAGGATCCAAAAGGTAACATGATTCCTTCATATAATGTTCCTAAATTTAGGTAAAATTGATTTGTATTATCGTTTTCAAAGATAGTAATATAATCTTGGATTTTGGTGTTAAAAGTTAGAGAGATGGATTTTCAAAAGGGTTACAATCATAAGAAGAAGCAGCAGCAGCAGCAGTAGTTAGATGAGTGATGACCCTAAAAACTAAAGAATGTAAAGTCACATTGGGCCTGCACGTGTGCCCTACTTCTCATTGATAATCACATGCCTCCACATGTTAAGTTGGATGCCCTGACAAATAATTTCCCACCAAACATATTTGTTTTGATTTTATTTCAGGCTTTTTGTAAACTTGCATTTTCCCACTCAGATGATATTGACTTTCTTTTTCTTTCTTCGTGTATACCGGTAAATTACGGTTATTTTTGTGGTCCGTACACTGATAATTAATATTATTAATTTTTTTTTATATTTCAACTTACATATTTAATTCATCATATTAAAAATAAAAATAAAAATAAAATCATAATATATTATATCCGAACTTGGAATTCAAACTTATTTTATCAACTTTATCATTCTTGTGCCAAACAATTGTAACTAACAGCAACTTTATTGGCGTTGATGAGCATCTCATACAAGGCAACGCTTTTTGTGCCTATGTTTTGATAGTTGAGTTCATTATGGATTAGTATATAATTAATGAAAAATTCAATGATTATTTAATTTAAGAAGTTTTAGTTCGGTATTTATTACATTGGGTACTAAATGTCCCATAATTTTTTAAAAAAATATCACAATAATCCCAATAATTTTTTAGATTGATCTCTTAAGTCCAATTATTTATGAAAATATATTGTATAATTACTCATTTTTAAAACTTTTAATGAATAAAAAATACTTATTTTAATAAAATATAAGATTAAAAGTCTAAAAATATTTATTTCTGATAATAACAAGATTAATAATACCTTACTTATAAATTATCATAAATTAGAGACTAAAATATTTATTTTAAAAAATGACAAGATATTTAATTAATTTAAAAATTATAAAATTAATGTAATTATTTGGTAAAAATTACAGGACCTTTAGACCTTTTGAGTATGATTAAAATACATGAGTATTTATTTAAAAAATTATAAAAATTAAATGAAAATGATAGGGAAAAAAAAGTGAGTAATAGTAATCGAGACCAGATTTAGTCTAATTTTAAAATTATTCTAAGTTCAAAGTTTTTAAAAATTAAAGGTACAGTTGTGATAAGATTGGCAGTTGGCAGTAATACGAAGTCGCCATCAAATTAACGAGCAGTACATTAGACGGATAATAACGGATTCCTTCGATGTCGATTGTTTTTTCGTTTTCGCGTAAGGGGAGGATCCTTACCGCTTGAGAAGAGGGGTGACAATTCATGCATTATAGATGTATACATCGTGTTTGTCCGTATTATACATATTTGTGTTATAAGGCCTAAAAATTCACATTTTTTAAAAATATTACAAAGAAATTATATTATTTTTAGACTATTTAATTATTTATAATGATATAAAAAAACTAACTTTTATAAGTATCCAAAAAAAATATCAATAATTAATTGTAACTAGAAAATAATTTGTACCAAATTGATCTAAGTTCTTGTCAGCCCAAATTCACACCCTACTTGAGGAAGGGCTTCAAAGTCCATTGTATAATTTTGTCTTCTTTTAATTATTTCAAAAACTTAATTAAAAATATTTACTACAACACTTCAATTGCTCTACAGTAATCACAACCTATTAAAAATTACTTCAAATAACACCACTGAAATTGACAACAAAATTAACCCCATACAATTGAATTTAAACGGGTACAAGTTATTGCTAGAAAACGCTATTACTGTTGTTGAGTTTAAGAGGTATTATATTTATTGTTTTCCAAAAACTTATTTTGCATTATTTGGCCGCTTAAATTTTAAATTTTAAAACATAATCATTATCTTTAAATTTGCAAAGAGTGGACGAAGACACGATGGGAGAAAGGGAAAAAAACACACACACATACACACACTCAATAGGAACTTCGGTAGTTGCTGTTATGTGTTGTACCAAGGGCTGACGCAGAATTTAACATCAAAATCATCTACACTAAGAGATAAAAAATATTACGATTGCCAAAAAAAATGATATTGACAAGTTAAATTGTAAGCCAATTTGCTAACACGTAATAAACTTATTACATTTGATCTAGAAATAATGATAATAATACCAGAAAACTAATAAGAATCAGTAGTACCCTGCTCTCGCAATGTATTTAGTATTACAATGTCGCCCAAGTCGCCACAATTTTCTGCAAATATCTGCACTGGAACATCTGAAAAACATAATAAATGAAAAGATCAAAAGAAAAATTGGCATCCTAGAAGGGTAGAATGATTTAGTGAATTTTAAACAACTAACTACCACAAATATGATTTTCTACGTGATATAAACTGACGCACTATGCTATATGTACTCTTTTAGGACCCCGAGCGTTATCTGGGCGTTAGAAACGCCCTTTTTTGATTAATTTTTTATAAATTTACAGCAAATTGAAATGTATGAATACCACACTCATGTCCGTGTCATATTGCTTGGTTACAGATACTTCACGAAAAATGAAGAATCTAAGTAACAAGCCATAACCGACATGACCTAACTGACATTTCTTAATTGCTGTCCATTAACATTCAGAACATATAGAACACCCCACCATGCACTGGCTAACTCATTCATACTCAGAGCAGTACAAAAAAGTAGATAAGAGATCAGAGGGCTTCATTGATAAAACTTGCCTGGCTCGTATGAAATCATTTAACATTCAGTATTCGTTGTCAACCTCATCATAGCCATAATCATATCCATATTCCAGGTTCGACTCATCATAGTCACAACCATAGCCGTATTCATGACCAGTTTTTTCTCCATACTCCTGGTTCATATCTTCATAATCTCGTTCATTTTCGTTTTTCATATTGTCTGAGTCATGCTCTTCAGCACCAAGGTCTTTCCCAGTTTTATCCCCATTATCACTTGATGGATCTCGGTTTTTGTTCGAATCAGAAGCCAGCTGAAAGGAAATAATCAACAAATTTAAGAGTGATTAAGAGTGGGACATCTGATAATATTGGTTGTGAAAGTAAACTTCAATTGTTTGAGTGAAGAAAAAATACAAATTAAAAGATAGGAATTTGAAGAAAAGCAAAATAGGGTATGTACTTTGGAACCAAGTCCATATCTTTGCTTACGTTAGGAAAAGAAAAGGAAAAAAAGAGGAGAAAAAAACCCTTACCTTTTACTATCTTAGAAAAACGAACTTGTAAACAAAATGCATGTGTTTTATGGTAAAACAAGTATAAGAAAAGTACATAGCTTTCTAAAGCATAAGTCACTGCTTATTTTAAAGAAAATCTAACATGATATTTGGTTACACAGAAGGTATTCAGAACTAAGAAAGAATATGCCTTGAAATCTTCATTCCTTTGTTCTGGTGTATTGCACCATTTAATTGAATATTTATTTCTTTAGTTGACTACAGAAATCTTATTCCTTTCAAACTTCATGGTTTCCAAAATTCCTAGAAGGCAGATTTAATATACAAATTTTCAGTTGAAATATGGAATTCGTTATTATTTATTTCATGAGATTCTTTTCCAAACAAGCAAAGCAATTTTCGGATTGAAACATAGAATTAAATATAAATTCAGCACACTGTAGAAATTATGAATTAGTTTTTTTATATATATATAATTATGAATTAGTTAATATGCTTGTTCTGTCGCTGGAGAAAATTTCAGTCAAAGCATCCATATGATTCAAAAAGCGAAAGGGTTGTATCTGGTTTGCAGATTGTGCTATAATTATTATTGTCTGCAGGTCATGTTGGGCTAATTGTTACAGCCAAACCCTGTACACATGAACTAAAACATGCCCTATTTAATGAAGAGAGGCTGACTGTAAAAGTCTCATACTTATTCTAAAAGAGACACTTACGTCTTATACTTATTTTTGTGATATTTTAGTTCTATTGTTATTAAAAAGTGACAACACAAATACAAATGACCATTTTTTTATTTTATTTTTTACTTCAATTTTTTTTAGCTACAATTTATTCAAATTAAAACAGTCTCAATCTATTGCAATTGAAAAAATTAAAAATTAAATTAAAAAAAATTAACTTTGTCCTTGTGTAATCACTTATTAATAATAATATGACTAAACTGTCATTTTTTCGATAAGGGACCTTGATGGTATTTCTCTCTTTAATAAATGGATCGGTTATGGCCCGACCATCAAGCCTAACATAAACCTAGATAAACTGCAGGTGGATCACGTTGGTTTCCCAGGTAACCTGGGATATTGACAGTCCCATTTGATTGTAAGACATTCATAAAACCCAGAAGTACAGAGGACAAGAGGTAGAAAAATAACATACATCACCAGCGAAGCACTTGTCTAGAGCATCATAGTTGATTTTTGAGCTGATTCGCTGTTGGCATAAAGAATTACCAAAAAATCAGCATATAGACGGTAATAAAAGTTAAATTTTTCAACAATATACAAACAGCAAAAGGAAATTTCAAATTTTACGCAGGCAATAGAGAGAATATATTGAAATAGAAAGGGAAAATACAGACCTTAGTCAATCTAGATCTAGAAAGATAAAAAGTACCGACTGAATTCAAAAGGGTACAGGGTGCCACTAATCACTTACATATGGTTAGTGGAGGACTATATTCCCTTAAATGAAGTACATAAACCCTATATCAACTAATACTAGGGATAAAATGCTCATTTCATGCATTTTTATTGTGGCAATAACAAAAGTTATTTTGAAAATATTATTACCCTAACTTTAACTTCTAAAAAAGAAAAGGACATGCTGATTTAAGAAAAGAAGCAAAACTATGTTTTTGGTTCCCAACTATTGTTACAAAAGGCTATTTTTGAAACTCACCTTGATGTGATGTTTAAGAGAAAAGTATTAAAGCTTGAACCTCATGTGGTAAAGGCTTACACCTTTTTAGTATGAGGCGCATGCCTTAAGAATTCAACGCCTCGAGGTGATTGAGATTGTAACCTCAAACAGTCCATTTCATGAGTCGAAAGTTAAAATTAATAAAAACAAAAGGAAGAATACCAAAATCTTACGAACAAACAAGATTATGGTCATTTCTTTTATATTCTTTGGTCTCCTTCCACCTCATAGTTTTTCTTTCCATTGTCTCTGGCACCACTAATCATAGTTTTCCTTTCCATTGCTTCTGACACCACTAAATTTGACAATCACTAAGTTCCAACATATCATGCAATATTTTTCTTTATTTAATTATTTGTATTTGTATTTCTTCTTTCTTTTCTTTCGAGTCTATAGCTCCATCTTCTATACATATATTTATCAGATATTTTTTTTAACTTCAGTTTTGTATGTTCTATCATTAATATCATGATTATTCTATATAATTTCTTTTATTCATTTTTGTAAAGTTTTTAAAGTAAAGTTTAAGGCTTACACCCCCCTAAGAAAAACACCCAAGTATTAAAACAACCATTTATAACATTGCTCCTAACTTATTGAACTGGTTGCAATTTACCCCCAACTTTTAATTTGTCAAAAAATGTCCACAACTTAATGGTGTGTGTTGCTTTCGAGGACTTTAACCCATTCCCTCAACATATTTAATAGAAAATGACCATGTATCATTCAATTTCACATGATGTCATTTTCTGTTACCATTGTTAACAAAATGAACACAATTTAAACGAGGCGTAAGTCCTTAAATGTATCGAAACCATTAGCTTGGGGATTTTTTTAACAAATCACAAACTATGCTATAATATCCAACACATTACTTTACTAGAAAATTCAAAAAATAAATTTTTCAATTAGTCCAAAAGGTGGGAAACAGAAAACATAGTTTACCCTAAAAAGTCCAAAAAAAAAAAAGAGAAAACCATGCATTATCATATGGGTTTTTGTCTATAATGGGCATATCCCATATAATAGTTTAGAAAAGGGTTGAATTGTGTTTTAGTTTAAAACTGGGCAAAATTTAACCTTAAACTTGAAAGCCCATTTTTTAGTCAATTTTATTTTAAAAAAAATAAAAAAGTCTTATTTTACAAAACATAATTATTATAAATATAAAAAAAATTAATATCTTATAAATTTATAATTAATTTTAAATATAATATAATACATTATTATTAATAATAATAAATATAATTATAATTATATTTAATAAATAATTATAATATTAATTATAATTATGATATAAAAAATAATATTCATAAAAATAATTAAATTATCAAAAAAATTTGTGAAGCGAGATATCCAATTTTATACAAAATACAATACAAACATAGAACATTATATCACAAATTTTAAGTAAAAATATTATCTAATATAATATTATTATTATTATTATTAATATAATAAAATATATAAATTATATCTAATTAATTATATTTTAATACTTAAATAAAATTATTATTAATAAATATTTGTTATCTTAGTAATAATTAAAATTATAATAATATGAGAGATATGTGTTACAATGTAATTTATTGTTATTTTTTTTAATCTTAAATAATTTATTTTTTTAAAATGTTTATGAAAAATTATTGTAACTATTTAGTAAAGTTTTTAATAATTTAAAATTTTATAATTTATTATTATTATTATTATTTTAAATTATTTTATAATAAAATTTTGATAAGTTATTTGTTATAAACTATATATTTTTTATTATATAAATATAAATTATTTTTATTATTTTTTATTTATAATAAAAATAAATTATTTTTTATTAAAAATTGGTGAATATGGGTATTTTATTTTTGTTTTTCTTTTAGAAAATAAGAAGAGAGAGAAAATGGAGCTGGGAATTAAGGAAGGAGAGAGAAGAAGAGAGTGGAATGGTGAGTTGGAAAAAAAAAAGAGAAGAAGAAAGAGGAATAGTGAGTTGGAAAAAAAAATTGACCATCAAATTGTTGAATGAGTTTTAATATGCCCATTTTTAAATTAAAATTAACTTTAGCCCTTTTTTAAACTATGGTAAGAGATATGTCTTATATAGACAACCAGTTTTATAGGGTAATTCATGGTTAAATAATTCCATAGGATGATTTAGGGGTTTGGTTTGCTTCTCTAAGGAACTTTGATTTAGGGGTTTTATAAGGGTTTAGTTTGCAAATGACAAACAAAAGAAAATGTGTGATTTTTGAGGTTTTGACATTATTTTTATTTAATCTAGCAATAGTTTTTTTCTAATCTGCAATTATATTTAGAGAAAAATATTACATAAATCTCTTAAATTAAGGTCATCTGTGTCATTTAGACCTTTAGATTAGAAATGATAGTATTTAGTCTATTAGCTTTGTAAAAGAATAAATTAAGAACAAATTATATTATTTTAATGATTTTTCTATTAAAATATTATTATTTTTCTAACAAGGGATTAAATACAATTAAAACGCGAGTATTTAACAATGATAAAGCCGCAATTAATATGAAAAAACTTACAAAAAAATCGTTTTTAATATTTGTTGATTGTCACTATTTTATTTTAATATTTTATTAATTTTTAATTTTTATTAAAAATTAAAATATATATTTAAATAACTTTATTTGAATTTTATTATTATCCATTTTTTAAACTATGTCATATTAAATTTTACTTTTATCCTTGTTAAAAACTTGTATCTTAATCACGTTTTAATTACTTAATATAAAACAATATAATTTGTCTTCAATTGATCTTTTTTACAAAATTAAGAAACTATATAACACAGTTTCTAATTTAAGGGACTAAATGACACAAATGACCTAATCTAAAAGACTTATGTGGCACCTCACTCTTTTTCAGGAGCAACAAAAGGGAATACCAATGCGTCATGTAACTATTTCCCTCATTTTTTGGTCAAGTGTCAATATAAGATTTACGTGCTCTACATTAAAAAGGGCTAAAATGCTCCAGTTGAGAAGGGATTAAAGTGTTCTGCTTGAAAGGTAAGGCTAGAGTAAGTAATGCCACAAAGTTACACATAACCTCTTTAAACATATGCATAAATTACCTTCTTGCTAAGCATTTGGCGTGTTGCTTCAGCAGCTGTTTGAGCAGGGTGGTCATCCAAAGCTCGCTTTTGACGTCGCTCCTAATTTGATGAAGAGAAGGAGAAAAGGAGCAAGAAAATAAGAGAACTTTAACATGTTACGGAAAAAGCAAACCATAAATAAACAAAACATAAGCAGATCTATGTGATTATAGGCACTAGGAAAAGATGATGTCCCAAAGGAACATCCAGAAACAAGTTTCCTAGGGAACACAACACTTAGACTCAAAAATTAGGGAATCACTAGATTTAAAGAATCATGTGATATTAACATGCTCTTTAATATGCAACGGATTTAAATGTGTGAGTGTGAGTGCCCGACCGCAATTTGGGATGTATATGACGATTCTTATCCAATCTAAAGTGAAACTTGAAAGCACTCTTTTAAAATATGAGCATTTTTATATTTAATATTATTAAAGATAATTCACTTGAAGCATATATATCATAGAAAAAAATAATATCCTAATTAAAATATAAACTTTAAATGACACTTAAAACATAAATACTTGTACATGTAACATATATTAAACATAATTTATATAATATTTTGTTGTGTCTAAGTACCCATGTTCGAAGATTTGACACAATCTGTGGAATCAAAAAAATTTTAAACTTAAGTTTCCATGTAACATAGCGTAAACCATTAAAAAAATGTGAAGCTAAAGGATGGGGAAATTAGAACCATATAAATGTTAAATAAGATAAATTCAGAAAAGGGAAAGGAAAGAGGGGGGGAAGACATATAAGGAATTGCATCAAACTTTGCGTTAAGGACCTTTTTTGGCTTTGCTGCAGATCCACCATTACTAATCTTAGCAGCCTGCTCCTGGAGAATTGCAACGGTAACAATGCATAAGATCCACTTGATCGTAACATAATAAAATTGTGTGTGTGGATAAATGAAAATAAAAAACATGAGGAAGAATAAATGTTAAACCTCCAGATACTCTCTGTTCATTTCTTCCCAAACAGCTGCTTTGCGCCGTGTTTCTTCCTCATTGTTAAGGTAGCCACTTAACTAAACCATCCAAAACATTAATTAGATAGCGGTCCTCCATTAATTAAGCAATAAAAAAACACTGAAAACATATCTAAAAACAAAACTGTGCATTATCCCTATATACTACTTTTTGAAGCATATAGAAACTTGATGAATAAAACATAAAGATGGGAATTAGGATGCTCATAAAAGTTCTGATTATTCTTGGGATATCTTTATATTTAAGCATATTTTAATTTTATATTTAAGCATATTTTAATTTTCTATTAGGATTTATTTTCTTAATGTATTAGGGTTTTATCTTGGACAGTAAGTAATATACTTAGGGCCCAAGTTTTAAGGCACGCCTGTCAACTGTTGTGTTTGGACAATGACTGAAATAATGTTGATCTTTCTCCCTAGTTATCTTTCTCATAGCATACAAAAACACTTAATTGAATTATAAAAAGATAGTACAAAAGTGGACCAAAGGTCCAGCTATGCTAGCACATAAGATCTAAAAAAGAAACGTAGATAAATGATTAAGTTCTGAAACCCAAAACATCCCATAACATTATGTATCCCCAAGCCAGGTTTAAACAGTATAGAATATCAAGACTTCAAAATACTTCAAAAAGTGTTGAATTTTGAAGTCTTGATATTCCCAAAAAAAAACCACATTCACTACTTTTTCCCAAATCATTCCGTTGTATTTATTTCTAGCCAAATTGTCCAAGCAAAGCAATGACTACATTCTCCACGGTAACTTTCCTTCCTTAAATCTCCCAAAGCCACCAAAGTCTATTTGATTAGGCTATACACTGAATTAAAAAAATCCAAACAACTTTTGCTAAGGACAACTATCTAGTCCATAAGCCTAACAAACTCACACTCCAAGAATAAATGAGAAGATGCCTCTCCTCTACTTTTACACTAAATACACCACTAAGGAAATAAAAATTGGTTAGGCCTCCTCCTCTGCAGCATATAATTAGTGTTAAGTTTTCCATGAGCCAAAAGATCATGCAAAAATTTCACTTTGAGGAAAAAATTGAGGTATCAAAAGATTATTAGTAAGATGAAAGAAGGATCTGCAGGGGTTCAAGAGAGTTTATCTTCCTCTGGAAAAGGGAGGAAAACTTTATTCAAGGAATCAATAAATTGAATAAAGTGGTTAATTCCTCCACCTCCCTATCAACTTTATGTAGGTTTCTTTGTGTGAGTTTGCATGAGTTAGATAAGATTAAATTGATAATAATAACTCTAATTGATTTATAGCTAAAATAAATGAACTGCTTTTAAGTTTTATGGTATAAATGCTACTGTTATAGCCAATTTAGTAGCATACCTCAACGTCATCAATATCTGAAAGGCCATCAGACTCATCTTTGTTATCTGCACTAGCATAATCATCATTGTTAATGGTACTAGCATCCTTCAACTTATTGTAATTATCAGAGGCACTGTCAACTGTCACCTGGTCTGAAATCACATCCACTGACAAAATATGCTCTCAAAGAATCAATTCTACTCTTTTTTCGACCAAAAATAGAAAAAAATCAATAATACAATATCATGGTAATAAGACTTAAAACTGCCTATAAAAAGTTTGTTCATTAATATATAAACACTTACTATTGCTTGGACAGTCCATAGTTTCTAATCTTTGATTGTTTGTCTCAAATTGGCTGGGTTTCGTAAGAGATTTTACCTTCTCACACTAACAAAAGGAAAAAAAAACAATCAGAACTAATAATCAAACGAAACCACAGCAGAGTAATGAGTAGAGAATAAGATTGTCAAAAATTATTAACAAATTATCTTAGAAGAATAAAAACAGATACACAACTATTACACTGATAAGATAAATACTAATAGAAGTTTGCAACACAATGAATAGCTAGTTTTCACACAGCTTTTATTAGTATTTTTGAGTTTTCATAGTTAAATAGTTTTATTTTTTGAGTTGCAATCAGATTCACTTGCCAACTCCCTAGCCAATAGTTCAGTTATAATGTTTTTAAAAGATTTAAATTCTGTAGATTACTTAGTTTAGTGGATGAGTCAGATTTTGTCTGAAGCATTGCAGGTGCTAAAATCAAGTGGTTTAAGATTGTGCCAATACTTGTGTCAGAAAATAGACCTGTTGATCCTAATATCTAGGCTGAAGCAAACTTAGCTTTTTTAAAAAAAATCAAATGGTACTTGATGTGGTCGCAAGTCCTATACTAGAACCTAATATTTACTACGACACTACACAGACAATACAATAATAAAAAAACCAACACTCTAGTTTCTAAAAGAAATTATCAATAATAATTTCTCAACATAATAGTAAAAAACCATAATTAACTCACTTTTCCTTTATCATGATCAGTTGACATCTTCTCAATCTCGGGCCTGAAATCTTCATCAGATTCGTCTGGTTTTTTAGCAGATTCCTCAACTAGCCTCGACCTTTCCGCATGCTGAAACGCAGGGGGATCAGATCCACCAAGTCCCCCGGAAATCTCGATGAACTGCAACATTGAAGAATAAGTACAACACAGAGGAAACTAAACTTAGAATTAGCATATGCAAAACAGCGGTAAAAGTGGAAAAGAGTTACTTCTTCAAAACAATCTTTACAGAGTCCATGGGCAAAAGGACTCCCACTATCTTTATGTTGGCAAAGCAATTCTGCACCCTCTTGGGAACCAAAGGATGAAAATTTGCACTTCTCTGCCTCCATATCATTCATGTTTAACTCTTCAATCTAGTAAGATTTTTTTGAGCAGTCAGTTGCATTATAGACAAGCTTGCAGAAGTAATGAATTCACTAGATCATATGAATTTAAAGTTTACTTTGGTGAACTCAACTTATGGGACTGTCAATGTAGCTAAGAAGACATCATAGACTGAGAAAATAATTCACTAAACATAATCATGTCCTAACAGCAGAAAACTTACAGTTAAGCTCCCTGAATCTGTATTCTCGAACTCGATAAGCCGTTTCGTCAAAGTTACTTCACAAATATGCACAATTTTCCCCTGTTAGAACCAGAATTCAATTAACGGCCTGCAAATTATGGAGCATGCACAAGGAATTGTCCTTGAGTTCCACAATAAAAGAAAAATAGGTATTCCTCAAGCAACAATAACAAGAAAACTGACTACAACAGGCATAAAAGGATATGACAATGGAATTCCTCCAAAACAAATTCATACACTATTCCGTAATCCTTTTTTCTATTATGCAGGGAGCACTAAGGCTTCAAAGATAAGAGTGTTACGAAACTGTGGGATGGGAGCTATCCTTTGATGTTACGAATGGAGAGTAACAAGAGAATTTTTATGATAATGAGAATGATAATACCTTTTTTATGAGAGATTTTTATTTTTAACATCCTCTTGGGAGTCGGCTTCAAAAGATTTAAAAGACTACTCTCAATTTCTTATTAGTTTTAATTAAGAAACTTGTTTTGGATGGGGATTATAGTTTTACTTGGTATAACTTGGTTCCTTTTTGTAAGTGGATGGATAACTGTTAAAACTTACACAAGTTTACGATATTTGACAGCAGAAATTATAGTCCTATTTTAAAGATTAGCACAGCACAAATTTCAAATTAAAACAAAAAAAGAGGAAAATATAATTGAATGATAAGATCCCTAAAACGAAGACAAGTCAACTGCTGCAGTTTTTCCATTTTTCAATTATGACTTATAACAAATAAAATTCAGAAAGATATATTGCCGAAGAAAAATCAATGTTATCTGCAATTTGGAGACATTTTTCATGCGTATTAAGCACATCATACCGGTTATGGAAAAATTATTATCAATTTCCTCCAAACATCGAAGCAAAAACTTTTCTTGCCTATGTGTAACGATATGCAAACTCACTAGCGGAAATTTGACCGTTCGATATCAAGACTATCCAAGTTGATGCCAGCCTATTGATGAGTGCCCAAAAAGCACTAAAATAACCATGATTTTATGTACATTAATTGATTAAAAATACATATAAATATATGATAAAACATATCATATATTTATATGTATTTTTAATCAATTAATGTACATAAAATCATGGTTATTTTAGTGCTTTTTGGGCACTCATCACCTATCACCTCTCAAATCTAAAACATGATCCTTGTATAAATACTTTGATTCTCCTTGAGAAGATACAAACGAGAACTATTCTCAATCGAGTCTTGCATGCATGGGACATAATGATTGCTTCCCAACGTCAAGATTACTCAACTTTGATGCTTGCCCCAACGTAAGGTTGCTTGTCATCAAGGAAATTCCATGCAACTGCTTTCCCAACCGTGCAAATCATATAACAAGTATAACAATGTATCAAGACTGAGTCGGCTTCCCATTTCCTCTTGTCGGGTCTCCTTATACACACCCTCGAATAGGCAACTTCACAGTAAGGGCTAATTCATTACCCAAAAGCCAACTTCATCTTGCACCCCTTATGCATATGTGCTCAATTCTCCTCGACATCCTTATACTCAAGCTAACATACATGCTAACTTATCCTCAACTCAACCAAGCAGCGTGTTTTACACGTAAATAAGTTTAATTAACCCAAACTCATGTCACTTGAGTGAGTACCACATTGATCCGAAACCCACACATGATGGCATCATCTTAGCACGTTGTTTCCCACCATAGTGCCTACCAAAATTCAAATTCTTAGTGCTTGGTCAATCCCCTAACCAACGCACATCCCCACTTCACATCACCGTCATAAGTGTTGTCACACTCATAATGTGTGTTCCATAGAGCAATGATGCTTTAATAGCATGTCACTACTCATTGATGCACAATCATTTGTGCAATGTCGCCCACAAGGTGTCACTCTCACAAAGCCAACTTCACATGCCCTTACCGAGTAAACTATCAAGCATAGACATTCCCTCTCGTGTAGCCTTCTGCACGGGAAAGATACACAGTACCAACCCTTCCATATCATCAATACTGTTCCTGAGACTATCTTAGAGAGACATTGATGTGCCCTTGCGACACAACCAATGCCCACCCTATGAGCATTATTTAGCTCACAGGTAGCTCACTTAACACACTATGCCAACTGGTGCTAAGGGGTGTGGAAAGCTTGACACCATTACCTTCTCCTAAAGAGTTCTTAGAGCATTTTCCATTCTTTTCAGAACAAGCATCACTTTACGCAAGGAGAAATAAACTCCAAATAATTCAATATTAATTATTTTGACAATGATCAAAGTGCCTCTCATGCGGATTATTACACTTTGCATACATTGATCAAACATACAAGGTAATGACAACCATCACATCCAAATTTGTTCTAAATATTGCAAACATTTAAATTCTTCTGAGAATCTAATGTTTTACGAAAAATATCATAACCAATAAATATGATAAATCCTTTGCATATAGAAGTACCCATAAAACTCTTAAGATGAAAAATCACTGTTCAGAGCCCTATTCTTAAAGAAAGTGAATGCTTCTTTGTTAGACTTTGGTTAAGAGCTAAAGAAAAGGAAGGAAAAAAGAACAAAGGAGAAATATACATTGCTGCAAACAGAAACTGCATTGCAAATAGAAATTGTTATTTAATATTAACAATCTTTTATAAGTGCTATAGAAACTGTCAATATTTAATAAACTTATCCAGAAAAGGAAACAGCTATCAAACAAACTAACTATTTTAAAATTCGTTAAAGGGTGACAAGCTAGACTTACAATGTCCGACTTCGAAAATTTGAACCCATGTGAAAGAGCAGAAATATATAATGCAGCACCGCATATCCCACTAGGTTTTCTCCCTGTCTGCAAATGATTAGTATAAGAGTATGTTTTACCAGAATAAAGGCCCGATTAATTGACATTTACATTGCATTGAAAAAGTCAACCTTTAGATAAAGCAACAAGAGGACAAAGACGAAAATAACACAAATTGATAAAAGCATCTTTTTCCCAACCAAAAAAAAACACAATCCTTGAAGTGCACTACATCCGGATGAAATGGTCTTCATCAGATGAATTTTATATGGACGAATGCCACTTCAACTAGATTAAGGTCACTTTGAATGTCATGAAGACCACTTCATCTAATATTCAATGGGAAGTCAACAGTTGGTCAATCTAGGTCAACCCCATCATGACCTTCATCTACCATATTGGGAAAATAGCACTTTAAGCGTGACTACTAAAAATGTGTTATTTTTGGGATAGACACTGCAATTTTTGCATCATTCTTGTCAATAAAAACAGTAACAATAGCATTAACAATAAGTAATAATATTATATTAGACCAATAGACACCATAACTGCCAGCAACTAAAAAAGAACTTAAAAAAAATAATCATAATTGCATCTTTGAAAGTCAAAACATGTATACCTGCATCCAGTCTCGCTTCATACTGGCTATGATGCGTGATGCAGTCCTAGAAACCTCAGTGTTCATTTCACTTAATAGCTCTTCAAGCAAAAATCAAAATGGATCCACATAAGAATACTATTTTAGAAAGTGCACACAGCAAAGAAAAGAAATTTAACCTATAATCGCCATTCATTTTATAAAAATAAAATGGCAGTGACATTTCTTATTTTCTAACAATATACTTGCTATAACGATTAAAAAAAGTGACTTACTCTCTGTAAAACGAGGAATGAAAAGGGTAGGATCAATAGGTCTTCTAACGATGTTATGCTCTTGAAGGCTTAACAGCTGGCAAAGCTGCAAAAATACAGCACCTAGCACATACCTTTCAGATGTTAAAAGTAAGTATCGTCAATTATACAGGCACTTAAAGCATACAATATGAAATTACTGATTTTAGATTGTTATTGCTAACGCTAAAAGGTAGAAATAAATATGCTATAAGATTATCTACAGTGAGATATGTGATAACTTACACGTTTACACTCAAAGCCTCTGAAAAGTCAATAAGAAGATATGGTTTTGGTTTGTCGTTTGTCCTGCATGCAAAAATAAAATCCAAAGAGTCATTACCAATTCCCATTAATGAAATGTCAAGCATCAATTACAGAATAAAATCACATTTACAAGACAATACATGCTAAAACATCAATAAACTGGCAGGATCCTGAAAAACATAAGAATGTGAGAAATTGACAATGTATGTTTAAGAACAGAGTTGAATGGTTGTGGTAGCTCACAATTTATAAGGCACAACATAGAAACAAAGGCATGCACTTATCATGACAGAAAATAGCCACAACAGACACGTTGATAATCAAAATATTTCTTTTAAAAAAGTTAATTTAAATAAGGATATAAATGGATCCTCAAGAATCAATAGCTTACAATATGTGTAATTTATTTATTTATTGTGAATGATTACATTTTCACTTCTTGGATCATCTTAAACTTATCTTAGAAAATGTCACCGACCGCATGGAAAAATGAAACCAGCTTTTACAAGTTATTTCTAAAGTTATCTTTGTTCAGCATGATAAAACTTAAAGGGAAACACAAGAAAAAATGGGAGACAAGTTTTTCCAACAAATGTCTTCTTTGCACAAGTCTTTCGGGAAAACAACTGCAAATCTAAAGTAAATGTGAAAATTTAGTAAACAAAACATAAAGAGAAACAAGTCAGAAAAGGATTACTGACCTACATGCTATATAAAGGCAAGCAGCAGCAACTTGTGTTGTTCTACGGCCCCGGGTGAATTTACGTTCAACAGCTATCTGCAAATCATTGCATCAGATTTTGAGATCTAAAACAAACCGAGAAAATACGACACATAGTTTTTTATGAAGTAACCAAAAATTATAATACCCAACAAAATGAGAAAATCAAAGACACACCCTGTAGAATGAAGAAGCCGGATAAATCATTGCATCACTTATGCCCAGGCGCAAAGCAATACTTCTAATTTCATCTTTTCCTAAAAAGGGGAAAAGAAAGGGTTCAGCAATTATAAAACGTACAAATGAGGTCATAATAAAACCGTGAAATTTAGGTACTTTTGTGCACTGATTTAATATCAAAAATAATGGATTTTGATGCATAGCAGAAATATTGTGCCAAAAAGTACAGAAGTTTAGAACAACCTATGTTACAACCCATTTCCACGTGAGAGTAGATGTTTTATTATATCATACAACTAATATCTATAAACTGGCCCATTTTTTCTATTCCCACAAATTCTTGTATGATCAAAAATGACAGTACTTGAGAAATTCATTATTTAATAAAAGCTATATTTTTAAAGAGACACATGCACGTTGCCAAACAGAGAGGTGGAAAGGAAGTGTAAATTAATTTTACCATGGCTCAACTCCATTGTATAAATCAACTACACAGAGAAATGGCCATTCTATCATCAAGTCTATCATCAAGGCTAGTTAAATTTGACCATAGCATGTATGGTAGTTTACTACGAATTCTCATTTACAGGATCTAAGAGGAGCAGTTAACTATGAAAAATAAGTAATCACCATCAAAAATTGTTTTGTAACACAATCCATCCCAAAAATTCCTTTACTGTTCTTCTTACCTTTAATTTTTTCTTGTCTTTTCTTTTGCTGTTGTTGTGTTTTTTTTTTTTTTTTTTTTGGGGGGGGGGGGGGGACAACTATTCTAAATAAAAGTAACTTCAAGGGATATGGTAGATGCTTCTGAAACCTATGGGGTTAGTTAGCTAATTTTGCAAACCAGGAATCCCGGATAGAAGTAATTATAATTTTCCTTTCATAAATTTTGTTTTCTATTTTCTGAAATTATCGTTTTTCATATGAAAGAACAAAAAAAATAGAGATGCATGCTTAAATAACCCCATTGTAGTTAAAAATTAGATTTGACCCCTTCCACTACAATAATACTCTTATGCTTCATCAAGGTAGCCTAAATAATATAATACCAAAAAAAAAAATAAGCATGTGTTTTCTAATTACCAATTCAACGTGTGACTGCCTCTATTTTCCTCTAATTTCGCTTTCATTATTCCCAATGAAACCCGATGCCTTTCCTCCTCAGTCTCCTCTCCACTTTCTTCAGCCATTTGACAGCCATGGAAGAACTTGAGGGATTAAGCCTCTTCAGCCTCAAGGTGACCACCTTAGTACCAAAAGGCATAAGCCTCATTAAACAAATAGTGAGGCTTCGCCTCAGTTCATGAATCAACCACTCACCTCAAGGCAAACCTCAAAACCACCTTTTAAAAACCTAGAGGTTCCAATGCATTCTTCCCCCTTTTATCCATTATATTAAGCAGGCTAAAAAAGGTTATCTAGTATCTATACTCAAGGGGTGTCTGCTTAACTACACAGAGCTCTTATATTTTGATATATTAATCTTAAAGATCACTCTACATTTCATACTAAGACATCTTCATCAAACCTTAATATTTTATTTACACGAACACCATACTTCCAACAAAGGCTTTCTGCCAGGATAAAATATTTCTTAAACAATAGGCATAATTATGCAAGGTTTATTAACTTGATTATAAACCACCCCATGAGGTATACAACGAGAGAGAAAAAAAATTATCGTAGACAAGAAGAATCAATGTTTCGAAATTATTAAACTAAAAATAAAGAGATTCTAGAGAGGGGATAAAGAGAAAATGAAAATTAAAAAAGATAAAATACAATAAGAGCAGACGGCTTCAACCAACCCGCCAAATTATAAACATTTGAATAGAAGAAGTACCTTTATCTATAGTCCTTTCATGGGATTCTGAATGTTCATATCCTTGAGACCTTACATAAGAACCTGCCAATCTACTCTGTAAACAAAAAAATAGAAGAGTATGATAAACAGAAACATAACCCAAGTAGAACGTCCGACCCAAGCATAATAGATATAGAGAGCTGAGACAACTATAAAGCATGGTCTAGAGAATAAGGACAAGAGGTTAACATAGCATTACATAGTAAAGTCCTATAATATCCAAAAAATCATAGATACCCCACCTGATCCAATAACTAATTGAGAATCCGGGGTCTCAGTTAAGAAGTGCCATTTTTTGACACGAGTACTTAGATAGGGCTTATATTTACAGAAAATATGTAAATATTTTATTTCACTCTTAAAATTTTAATCATAACTTAATCTCTGTTTTAATTAATTTTAAACCTCTAGCTATAGCAACAATTGACATTGATAGAAGATTCCATCAGATCCCAAAAAGGAACTGCATAATTATCATAAGTGATTTTTCTAGGTTCAAGAAATAACAATGAAGACACAAAAATAATGACCAACATAATTCAAAAAGAAAGCAGTACCATCACAGACAATAGCAAGTGTGCCTTACCAATAAGAAAAGGAAAAATACAAGCATACCTCTCCCCCGGCACCTTTAACAAATGTAGGTTCTTCACTAAAGTAATCATCAGATATAACTTTTCCACATACATAACAACACCTGAAGGAAATAAAGGGAAAAGAAAAGCAAGTAATTATCTATGATCATGTGCTTCTTTCTTATACACATTGCTAAACTTTTTAAGCAAATCACAGAGAAAAATCCAAAGGAAGTGAGTTATTGAAAACCAACAGGATATTTTACTTACACTAAGGCTTGGTCTTTCCTTGTAGGACATTGAGCTTTGCAATGAGAACACCAAAGATGCATCCTAGAAGTCGTAAGTTAAACTCCAACCCGTTTGAACAAAGAGCTTCTAAGTCCTCTACCAAAGTAGTTCGAATATTATTTTCTTTTTAAAAAAATATCAACTAAAACCCTGTGGAGAACACACCATGAATTCAACAATCACCTGGTGTGCCAACAAACCCAGAAATCACATATCATAGAGACATAAACTTCACAGCTATTTCATCCATTAATAGGTTTTGATCGGGAAATCAACATAAAAATAAGACATTTTGGGCAAAAAAGTTAGGAAGAAAACGTGTCTTCAACCAGACTGATACCGTACTGTGCTAAAGGAATGATTTATATCTTCTAAACGATGTTATCAACTTGCTACTTACTTTTCCTTTCTTGCCGCCTCGCTAAGGGGCACGGAATAATAGACTGAAGTAGTCCCTTTGTGGCTAGGTTTCCTTCAGCTCTGAAAAAAGCCCTCCTCTTGATTTACGAGCGAAAATAATTAGTTTTTCATTATCTAAATATATAATAATATTAATATTTAAATAATAGTTTTTTTTATTTTTTTTATCAAATAAAAAATAAATTTTTAAATATAACTTTAAATTAATTTTATTATAATTAAAAAATTAATATTAAAATATTTTATAAAATGGTTTATAAAAATACTATTAAAATAAATATTTAATTAATTTATTACTTAATAATAAATAAATTTATAAAATAATTATTTTATGATGAATAAAATCTAAATATAATACAAATATTTATGATTTATTACGATATTAATAATAATTATATAATTTTACTTAACAAAAAATTTAAAGAATGAAAATAACATTAATTTTACTTAATAAATAAGTTAAATATAATATAATATATGAATTTATTCAATTAATATTTTTACTATCAAATATTTTAATTCTACTTGTATTATAGATATTACTTAATTTAATTTAATAAGCATTATTTATTAAAAATAATTTATATTAAGTGACTATTTTTTTTTAATTGATATGAGATATGATATGATTTTGACATAAAAATTATTAATTCAATAAAAATATGACATATTCATGAGTAAATTGATCAAATATTTATTAAATTAATAATTATAAATCGTATGAATTGTAACTCTTAAAGTAATAAAAATAATTGTATTATATGAACATTTAGCATTTATCGATAAAATAAGTAACAAAAAGTTAAAAAAAATGTGAAAATATATTTATAATATGAATTTTTTTTTGTATATATTGATGTAAAAAATCAATAAAAAGTAAAAATAAAGGTAGAGTTTGGTTGACGACCATTTTTTATAACAATAAAATAATAATTTATTCATTAAGAGAATTGATCAAACGTTGATTAAATAATTAATTATTAATTGTGTTAATTTTTACCTTAATATAATAAAAATAAATATATTGTACGAATATTTTATCATTTATTAGTGAAAAAAGTAGTAAAAAGTTAAAAATATATAAAATAAACATTTATTATATAAACATTTTGATATTTATTAGTATTAAAAAATAAAAACTAACAAAAACATATTTAAAAAAAGACATTTGATTGTCCACTAACCATTATCGTTTTTGATATATAAGGAAACCACTATTTTATTTTGACTCGAACTTTTTTTCCTTGATAGATTTACAGTGACGTTTGGTTCTTAGAATGGGAATGAGAACGGAATGAAATATAAAGGAAATAATTTTGTTTTATTTGACTACTAAAATCAAATAATAAATTAATATTACAGTGTTTGGTTTATAATTGAAATGAAATGTAAAATACTATATATTACCTTAATATCCCTATATTCATTCAAATTTAAGTAATATCGTTTAATTATTATTTTTTTGTCAAACAAAATATATTATTAAAATCATTATTTTTCAAAATAATTATTACTTTAAAATAAAATATATTATCCAAATTATTATTTTTTTAAATAGGGTTTAAGGTTTTGAGGTTTGGGATTTAGATTTTGGGTTTAAGGATTTAGGGTTATATTTGTGTGTTAAGGTTTATGGTTAAAATTATTATTTTCTAAATAGGGTTTTAGGTTTTGGGGTTTAGGATTTAGGGTTTAGTGTTTAGGGTTTAGGGTTTAGTGTTTATGGTTATACTTATGGGTTAAGGTTTATGGTTGAAATTGTTATTTTTCCAAAGAGGGTTTTGGGTTTTGGGTTTTGAGATTTAGAGTTTTAGGTTATATTTGTGAGTTAAGGTTTAGGGTTAAAATTATTATTTTTCTAAATAGGGTTTTGGGTTTTGGGATTTAGAGTCTAGGATTTAGGGTTATATTTATGGGTTAAAGTTTAGGATTAAAACTATTATTTTTCTAAATAAGGTTTTGGGTTTTGGGATTTGAGATTTAGTGTTATATTTGTATGTTAATGTTTAAGGTTAAAATTATTGTTTTTTAAAATAAGATTTAAGGTTTTAGGATTTAGGGTTATATTTGTAGGTTAATGTTTAAGGCTAATATTATTATTATTTTAAATAGGGTTTAAGGTTTTAGGATTTGGGGTTTAATGTTTAGGGTTTAGAATTTTTAAATTTGGGATTTAGGGTTTTAGAATTTGAGATTTGTGATTTAAGATTTAGGGTTATATTTGGAGTTAGTGTAAATTTAAAAAACAAATTTGACGTGAGAATGAAAACATAATTCTTTAAGGGAGAAGAAATTTCCTTCTTTTTTAGAAATCTATTTTATCCATGTCAATCAAACATGGGATAAGTGAATCGATGGAATGAGTTACATACTTACGTACCTATTTTTAGAATAAGTAATTTTTTAATCAAACATGTGATAAGTGAATCGATGGAATGAGTTACATACTTACGTACCTATTTTCAGAATAAGTAATTTTTTAATTGAGACTTCTTAAAAAATAAAGAAGAAGAACAAATTAAAATTACACATGTAATTATATATGGGTGAATTAGAATAAAGTTCTTATAATTTGTAATAAAAATGTATAAAATATCTATAATTTTTAAATGATACATAAAAAAATTATAACTTTTAAAAAACATATGCATTAATCATAAAATTGATAATTCATTATTTTTTCTTGAAAACAATCATAGATATTTTTAAAATTATAAATTAATAAAAAAATCAACTAATTTACAATCTCAATAAAAATCACATATATGTACATTTTTTTAAAGTTATAATATTTGTACACCATTTAATAACAATATAATTTTTAAATATTTTTATTAAAAGTTATACCTAGGGTCATTAACCCATTATTAAGGAATACGCATTTCCAATATATTGTATCGTTTTGACACAAAAATTATATTATATTTTCTTTAAAAAATATGTAATATTTATTTTATTTTAATTCTTAATTTTTTTAAATTTTTATTAGATTTTTAAATATGTTTTATATTTTATAAATTTCTTATTAAATTTTACCATATATTTAATTTTAATTTATTATATATAATAAAATTGTAACAATATTATTAAATAATAAGAAATAATTTTTAATTAAAAATATATAATTATTGTGAAATATAAATTAAAAAATTAGATTTTTATTTAAAAAAACAATATTTCACTAAATTTTATATGATACTTTTCATCATATTATATTTAATGTATCTTTAAAATTATATTTTTAGTATAAAAGTTTTACTATTTTGATATAATAGTGATTACTTGAAGATGGTGTTGGTCTACAATTATACATTATATTTATTTATATAAATTTATAGTATGTATGTAGATATAAGAAGAATAAACAAATAATTTTGTCCAAGGGACGCTTTCACGGCTTGGCCCAGGCAAGAGCAGTCGAGTTTCTTTTATTCTGGCATAATAAAAATGAATTTATTTTCATATATATCTTAATTTCTTATTTTATTTATTTAATTACTATTATATTTTTCCACATTTTTTGAAAAATAATAATGATGTTATTTTGGATGTTTGTGCATTGTATTTTAATGATTTAGGAAGTTTTTCGTAATAATTAATGCACACTAAACACAAAGAGTTATTATTCATTAATATTTATTTTTTTTCTTTTTGGTACGTTGATATTTTTGTTTTTCTTCTAAATTTTTATATAGTATATTTTATCAATAAAAATAATATTTTAAAATAATATATACTTAAGTAAATATCTTAAAGAATTAGATACAATTTGATGATAAAATAATAATTTTTACATTACTTATCTAATTAGTGATACAGATAAATAAATAGTTGACATAAATATATTAAATTAAAATTTTTAAGACAACTATAATTAAATTGCATGTAAATAAAATAATACAAAAAGATAAAATGATACACGAAATTTTTAAGTGAAAATAATTGTAAAAATTGAGAATATATAAGTATTAAAAGTTGATTAAAGTATAGTTAAATAATTGTATGTTTTATGTTTGTTTAAATAAAAATTGTCATAGACCCTCAGTCAAAAACATAATACTATTTTGTAAATAAATTCAGTTAAAAAACTTAAAAAAAAAGAACAATATAGTAATAAATCAATATAATTTAAGTAAAAATTAGATTTAAAATTAAAATCCGTTTTAAGTTAAAGTAGATCAATCATTCTAGTTAAATCTCGATCAATTTAAGGTATCATAAAATAAAATTTGAAATGAGGTTGATCAAATGTGATTGGTTCTCGATCTACTCAAAGCTTGAATTAATTTATTTTATTTAAGAATTAATTCAAAAAAGATTTTTAATCATAGTAGATCGATCTACTTCCTCGATCACTCCAAACATTATTTGACCAATCAAACAATATGCTAAATGTCAACATGTGTTTAATATAAAATCTAATGTTCACAAAAATAAAAATATACCTAAGATATGTTTCTTTAAAACTTATAGTTTATTTGACTTAAATAATATTACTTAAACACTCATCTATAAATTAAAATATATTTAGATATTTTATTTATGAATATAGATAAATCTTAGTGTACAAATAAGTGATTTTAATCAAATTCAATATCTTCAAAGTGAATCATGTCATTTTAGGGAGATAAATTAATGTCAAATACATGGGTGTATTATTTAGTTTGAAATCTTAAAAAAATTAATTTTTTATTTTTATTTTAAAATATATTGTACAAACTAATCAAAGAAGAAAAATTAAATAGTAAAGCAATTTATATACATAGCAGATATTTCTAACTAGTAATAATAATTAAGAAAATATGATAGCTTAATTCCTCATCATTATTATTATTTTATAGTAATCTTATTTGTACATTTATTATAAATAATACAAGTAACATGCTTATATTAAAATAAAAAATATAAGAGTTATCTTAATTTAATTTTATAATAATTATTATCATTATCATAGTTCTTTTTTTCTTTAATCTATTATAATATATATATATATATATATATATTTAAATTATGTTTTAAATACTTTTAACAATTATACCGTTATGTTTTAACCTAAAGACACATAATGTCTTTTATATTTTATTTTAATTTTGATAAAAAAATTAAGCTTAGTACATTAAATAAAAAAAAGTTTATAATATTAAATAATATATTTTTTAGTAAAAAAATTAAATTGAGTCTTTAAATAAAAATAATAATTTTATAATATTAATGAGCGTACTTTTAACTGTAAAAATTAATCAAATAAAAATTTAAAACAAGTAAAATAAATCACCTTAAAAACACATATCTTTAATTAGACAAAAATATTTAAAATATTAAAAACATCCTTATTCTGAAATTTAAATTTTTTAATATTAAGGTAAGTAAAGTAACTTAAATAAATACACTTATATAATATTAAAGAATTTATTTTTTTAATATATGTCTCACATTTTTTGAACCTATAAGATTTTTTTAAAGAGTTTAGTTCACCATGTTAGTCAAATTTATTTTTGATGTGCATAATTTAAATAAATTAAATTTATATTTAATTATTAATTATTAATATTATATCACATAAATTTTAAATATTTTATAAAATTAAATAAAAATTATAAAAATTTAACTATTACATTATATAAGAAACAATGTCTCAGTCTGAACCTTTGAAGTGACCAAAGGTCAAAGGATTAGAGTTACGTAAAGTACACGGATTCAAATATATATATTCTTTCTAACAACATTCAAATTTGATTAAATTGTAACATTAATTTTTAAATTTTAACAATATTTATATAAAAAATTTTAAAAAATTTAAAATATATGATTTAATTATTAAATTTTTTAAATTTTATATATGAATTTTTAAATAATACAATTTAGTTTTTAAATTTTTTAAATTTATATTAAAATTTTAATTTATAAATATTTCTTTTTTGTAATCAAATTAAAAATTAGGTATAAAATTTTAAAAGTTTATGAAATAAATTATATGATTTAAAAATTTAAGATATTATGTGTTAAGTTTTAAAATTTTGAGAATAAATTTAAAAATTTAAATATATATAAATTTAAGTTAATTTTTTATTATGAACGATACACTTAATATAAAGATATATATATTATTAATTTAAATATTTAAATATTATATTTTATCAATACCTTTAATTGAGATTTAAAACGAATACTAGTGAATCCAAATCCTTAACGAACTCTGTTTCCTTGCAATTTTTCCTTGTTTAAATAGTGTGTTTGTTTTCGTGTATTGGACAAAAACCCAACATAAGTTACGTACTTTTGGCCCGGAAAAATTTAAGCTATGATTTCCTCAGGGAAAAAATTAGTTGTGGCTCCTCATGGGTCCGATTTGTTTTCCCGGCAAAAGTATTCAATTAACATTCCTCGATCATCGTTTTTGCGTTCTTTTCCGGTGCAAAAATCTCAGCTTTCCACCATCTCCCTGCAAAAAGCTTTACACGTTTCACTCGCTGATAATTTTGTGTCGTTGAAAGCTCAGAGGAATTCGATCAAATGCGAAGCTTATGAGGCGGACCGTTCGAAGCTAATCGAGTCGAACATCGAACTACCAAAGGTCGAGACAAGATCGGAGGCTGCGAAGAAGGTGAAGATCGGTGTGTACTTTGCTATGTGGTGGGCTTTGAATGTGGTGTTTAATATTTACAACAAGAAGGTTTTGAATGCGTACCCTTTCCCTTGGTTGACCTCTACTCTTTCTCTGGCATGTGGGTCTTTGATCATGTTACTCTCTTGGGCTTCGAGGATCGCTGAAGCTCCTAAGACAGATTTTGACTTCTGGAAAGCTTTGTTTCCTGTAAGTAAAATAGGTTTTGTTTGGTTACAGAGAAAGTCTTTGAAATTATATGTTTATTCGGGTGTAAGAAAATCTTCAGAAAAAGGATTGACAATGAAGTTTTTAACCTGTTGCGTTTTCTTCAATTTTTAAGGATTTTGTGTCATGTCCTTTAGTTTTTTGAAAATAAGCCTCTAACATTTAAATTATGTTTTATGTTATTAAATATTTAGAAACAAAAATGACTAATTCAGCTAAAAACTAATCCAAATAAGAATTACATTTTTTTTGGGTTGTCCAATCACTTTACTTTTAAAGAAATTATACTTTATAATTGTGGTAATAGATCGATGGTGCTACATTTTTTGTAAAGTTCATTTTTTCGACTTTTATGCCCCACCTAATATAAGATTATTTCCTTATTTGTTTTGTGCTTCTTAAAAGTGATTTTCAGAAGCACATTATATGGTTTCAATCGTGTTTTTTAAGCCCTGGAAGTGCTTCAAACAAATTTTTCTTCTTTGGTTTCGAAGTGCTTTTTTACTATTAGAAGCCCTTTTTACAGCGTCACAGAAGCAGAAACAAACCCGCCCCTTAGACTGCAATATTATTGATGTTTGAGTTTTGTTACAGGTTGCTGTTGCACATACAATAGGTCATGTGGCAGCCACAGTGAGTATGTCTAAGGTTGCAGTATCTTTCACCCACATTATCAAGAGTGGTGAACCTGCTTTTAGCGTATTGGTTTCGAGGTTCATACTGGGTGATACCTTCCCTGTTCCGGTTTACCTGTCCCTCATTCCAATCATTGGGGGTTGCTCCCTTGCTGCCTTGACTGAGCTTAACTTCAACATGATTGGTAATTAGTTCTTTCTTGTATCGTTTTTATTCTTTTGAACTTCATAAACTTAGCTCATTTCCTTGAGGGTTTAGAACACTAATTTAGTCTATATGCCTTTTGCTTCAGGTTTTATGGGTGCCATGATATCAAACTTGGCATTCGTCTTTAGGAACATTTTCTCTAAGAAAGGAATGAAGGGGAAGTCTGTTAGTGGGATGAACTATTATGCTTGTCTATCTATTTTGTCACTTTTAATTCTTACACCTTTTGCAATTGCGGTTGAGGGCCCTCAAATGTGGGCTGCTGGTTGGGAGAAGGCCATCTCTCAAGTTGGACCACAGTTATTATGGTAATTATACTCAAATATCCCTGCTTTTATTTGGATAATTGTACTTATCAATGCGTATAGTTAGGAATCTGACTCATCTGAGGGTAAACACTTATCAAAGTGTTCATTAAATCCTAGTTCCATAAAGTAGTAATGTTTTCTCAAATTGAAATATGTAAAAAACTAGTGCATAATGCGACCAATATGTGATGAACAGATGATAATTCTCACTTCCCATGGTCTTGTTTGGAATCTGTTTTAGATTTTTATCAAATTTCATACATATATGAACTGAGGCCTTTTCTACATCCATAAACTGAAGTATGTTTTACACCAAGAGGTGACATTTTCGGTTATCATTACTATACTACGCTTAAATCTATTATTGCTACAGGGAAAAAATTTGTCTTTTCATTAAACCTCCTTAATTTGTTGATTGAAATTGCCAAACCATTGTGCTTTGTGTTTATTAGATTTATTTGGTTTTGATCACCTTTTAATTCTATTTATGTTATAGGTGGATGGCAGCCCAGAGTGTGTTCTATCATCTCTACAACCAAGTCTCATACATGTCACTTGATGAGATCTCTCCTTTGACATTCAGTGTAGGCAACACTATGAAGCGTATATCAGTCATAGTCTCTTCTATCATCATTTTCCGCACACCAGTCCAACCCATTAATGCTCTTGGTGCTGCCATTGCAATTCTTGGAACGTTCTTATATTCTCAGGTAAATTTATTGTCCTCTTCATGAGTTTGTTTTGTATCTTTGCTTCTAAAGACTGACATGCCCTTTAGTTTTGTTGATATTTCATTTATGCTAGCTGGCTACAAGCCTACAACCAGCTACAGATATAGACGAAATTTATTTGTTTCTATTAACCTCATGCCTCTTGTTTTTATACTAAAAGCTGCCAAAAAAAAACAAAAAAATAAAATAAAAAATACTATAAGGCTTTAACTCTTCGGTGGATACTTTATTCTCTGTGGGTTGTGTCACGAGTATGCTTATTAAATGAACTGAAAGCTTACCGAAACTTGCTGTTTTTTTAAGCTGTTGTTTGTGACCTGGTAAAGATGAAGTAAATTACAGATGTGCAATTTATTATGACAGTTGCATACTGTTTAGTGGGCACAGGGCAAGATATGACTAAAAGTTTAAACTTTTAGTCTTTGAGCACTCCTTGAGCTTACATTAGGTGGTGAATTTGTCTTACAAGGGAAACAGTAATTTGTTAATAAGAAGTTGAAAGTAAATCAGGGAATTTTTTTTTCCTTTTCCCTATTTCCTTATGGGTATGTTTGGAACCTGGTATCTACCTGGGAAAGTGGGAAAAAACATTGCTAGGAAATTGTTTTCTAAATGTTTGGAAAAAAAAAAGTCGGAAAGAGAAAATTCGGAGAGAATAATTTATTAAAGGATAGTCCTTACCCTTTTCACAATCAAAAGCAACGAAAAGTGGAAATTTCCGTGGAGAATTTTGGCACGATGTTAAGCGCCTATGCGAAATATCTGTTTTTCCTCGATGCCATTTGCAAATCTCATTCTCATGGTTTCAAATGAATTTTTTTAATTAATGAGTTTTTTTTTGTTAAGGTAACTTAATATTAATACTACTATTTTTAACCAAAATTTTATATTCTCAAAATAATATAACATTAGTCCCAAATTTACTTTAAGGTATACAAATGGTTAAATTTCATATTCTAAAATGAGGATTTTATCACATACTTATCACATGTGATATAAGTGAAAGATAATGATATCATTAAGAGATTTTAGTATTTTAGTAGTACTCATATTTAACAAAATGTATATATATGGACCAATATTTTCATAACTTTATAATAATAGGCCTTATATTTAATTTTAATTATATCAGTAGTACAAAATTAAGATTTAATTGATAATTTTACCATGTGTCACATAAATGGACAAACAATTAATGAAACTTTTTTAAAGCTATTTTACACCGGTGAAGCACCTTATGTATGTTATCAACATGTCATTTTTTTGTAACTTTTTGCACGAGTATTACGTCATATGATTTCATTATGAAGTGCCAAAATACTAGAATCTTTCTTTTTGTAGTTATATCATTCATATGTCATATTATATTGTCTTCATCTACTTTGATTTATTATATTCTATTTGTTACCTAATATGTCTTATGTTGGTTCTTAATTTGTCTTATGCTTTTTAACGTTCATCTTTTGCATGTTCTTTCTTATATTTTGCTTTAGATGTTTTTTACGAGAAAATTGATGCGTGTTTTTTAAGCTTAAGTACTTGAATGTTGTCTCATTTTTCTTCTCTATTTGTTGTTTGTTGTGGTTTGTCATGTTTATTTTTATACCATATGAATTATTTTTACATGTTTTTAGGGCTCTTTACTTACATGGATTGTTTTGTTAAACTAGTATGTTTAGTTGACATTTATGTTGGTTTAGGTTATTTACTATTTTGAAGCATGTCTCTTATTTTTGGTTTTAGAACACAGTCTTCTCCTCTACTTAAATATTATAATATTAAATAAAAACAATAATTTTTTATCACAAAGTCATCCATCTTCGCTTTGGTTTTTCACACAAAATCATAGCTTTCAACATAATTCAATTCCTTTAGAGTTTTTTTTCATACTTTTTCTAAGCTTTTCATAATTTCGTTTGGTTTTGGAATTAAAGTATTCTTTTTAATAATATTTTAATGAATTTTTTTATTCTTTAATTATTTTAAAGATGATTTTAACCTTAATTTTTTTACCAAAGTGTGTTGTATATATTGAAATTTTTAATTAAATCTTAATTTTGAACGATCGATATACCTAAAATTAAATATAAAGATTACTATTATAATATTATGAAAATATTGATACATATGTATCTTTTGTTAATTAAGAATATCAATGTACTAAACTCTTTCACAATTACTTTTCACTTATATTACATGTGATTAAATCTATTATTTAAAATATAAAATTGGATCATTTGTGTATCTTAAAGTAAATAAGAGATTATTATTATTTTACGAGAATATAAATATTTTTTTGGTTAAAAGGGATACTTACTAAACTTTTTTTCTTTCTTTTTCTTTCCTTTTCAAGATAACAAGTGAGTTTATCTTATCTTTTTTATTAGCTCGGCAGTCTTTTGTCAATTCTATAACTCTTAGTAATATTTATTCATGTTGATGACATTTCATTAAATTAATAAAAATATATCTTTTGTTTGATATTTTTTTGGTAATAATAACATCCATTTAGATTTTTTTTAAATAATATTACACAACTCATATAGAACTCCTGACATTTGGTTTGGGGTCTCCCAATTAGAATTTGGTGTTATTGTGTGGTTACAACATGGGCCATTTTTTTAGACAGCCTAATTGTAAACAATTTTATGTGTTATTAACTTACCTATACCTTTTTGGCGATATCACATTTTTTCACATGGAAAAATAATAATTTTCTTCCCTTCTTTGGTTTTTTATTCCGTTTTTGCATACCTTATTTCTTTAATAATAGAAAATTATTGTGCATAGAGATTATATTTCAAAGTAAATTGTAATTACAAATTTCCATATAATTTATACATTTTTCAATATGATTTTGAAGTATAATCAACGTATGGTATTTTGTTGAGATGAATTGACAAATATTTCTTTCAAACGGATTTTTATTTTATATTTACTAAATTATTTCGTTGGTCTTAATTGAATATTTTGAAAAGAAGAGAGAGAGAGAGAGAGAGAGAGAGAATTGATCTCATAAAAAAGGATTGCAAAAAAAAAAAAAAATTAATGTTTTGATAGTTTGGCTCAACTTAAAAAAAAAGTTGGAAGGATTCATTTTCCCAAATTTTTCTCAACAAACTAAACACTAGAATTATTTTTTTTGGCGTTTCTTTCCCTTTTTTTCACTCATATTTTCCTTACGTATTTATTTCTCTTACAATTCTGGTAAGTTTAAGCTCAGTGTTGTAGTTGTATTAAAAACATTTTTATACAACATAATTATATCACAATCACAACTAATTTTTCAATTTATTTTTAAATATAATTATATTAATTTGAGATACTCAATAATACTGCACTAAATTGATTTACATTAATATAAAGAGAGCACTTTATGATGATTGTTTACCATGGTCTATATAGCTACCTGTTGGGCAGCAGTTCTCTAATGTGTGTTAGGTCGGCCAACACTGTAGTTGTAGTTGAATTGTCAAAACTAATAACCTACCCCATCTACCCATTTTTAAATAGGAAAAAGTTCAAAGACACCAGGAATACCCAAATCAGACTCTAATACGATGATCTACTGATATAAAAACTAAGAAGTTGCTCACAGTTGTAGAAAAACATTAAAGTACTAAGACTTGGTAAAGATCCCATCTTGGAACTTAAAAAGAATAATAATTCAATATATCACAAAAATTGCATAAAACTTGACATGATGATTGAGTTTTGATTAATCTTGGTCTGGTTGGTCATTAACGATTACATGAAGATGAGTGTCATAAAATTCAGATAAAATTAGACTGAATGAGCTAATTCAGTTTAAGCTGTCTTCAACGAGAAGGATTACGTTATTTAAAAAGAAAAAAAGTCGTGTCAATTTTTATTTTATTTTTGTTAAAAATGCATTAGTTTATCTCATCATTTATTAAAATTGTTACAATGACCAATAAATTACTTTTATGATTTTATCTTACTGTAAATTTATTTCCTTTTTTGTTTCTTTTGGTCCGCAGGCAAAGCAGTGAAAAGGACAGGGACGAGTCAAGATATCTAAATTATCCATCATGTAACATAAACAATATTTGAAGAGAGAGATGCTGAAGTAGAGGGAGAGATTTTTTGGTGAGATAAAAAAGAATCAATTTTTAATAGTTGTGGGTAAGAAACAAACAATAAGATAGTTGGGAAAAAAAATTACCACTTTTTAGTTTTTTTACTTCTTTTATCTACTTTCTGCCTGTTGTAGGGACAAGTTTTATTTAAATAAGCAAAAATAATGCCTCAGTGATGTGTCTGTTTGGACAAATGCACAATATATCATCTGTACGTCTTTGATTTTATTCGCACTCTCTTTTTTATACTGTTTCGAATATTTTAAAGAGAGCAGGTCGATTGAGTTTTGGTGGTGAATTTTTAGCTATTTTGTACATTTAGTCTTTTGTCGTCACTCTCCTCTTTAGTTTTCTTTTTGTCATGAATATCAAACAGAAAGTAATCGAAATAATAATTAGAGTTGAAGTACAAGATATCTCAATAAAAAAAAAAGATAAAACAAATAAAATGATATAAATTCCAATATAATTTGATATTATATAGCATAAATAGTCCATGTTTTCCCAAAATTAAATTGATTGTAAAAGGATATTAGGAAATGATATGGTTTCTGACGTATGTTATGATAACTAATGGTTAGTTATATATAACATAATTATGAAAAAATGGAGTTACATGAACACGCAAGTCATATCATATAAGATATGAGATACCATATCAGGTCTCTAAGAAGATGAGGCTTCTGATCTCTTGCATTATTTACTTTGAAGTTTGAAAGAACTTCCATTCCATCCATGAAGTTCCAAATTATGGAAGTGGAGATCAAAGTTGTTGATTATGATTAGTACTTGCATTATGATAGTTCATTGCTTTCGGGAGACAAAGCTGTTGATTAAGGACTTGCATTTCACATAAAATAATTTATTTAGTTACTATAACATAGTTTGTGTAAAAGACAATGTCGTTTCAAAATTGCATCCCGAAGCAAACACCGCCATAATTATTGCAGTTACAGATTTGACATACAACAATGACTACAAAGACACTTTTCCACAAGATAGAAGATGAGACCGTTTCTGGAGGATTATTGACTTGGTTGTACCTGTAATCATAGCATCGCTGAGTAATTTGTCAAAACTTACAACACCAATACAAGTAGTCCCGCAAGCCTCACAGATCGAGGAATCATCAAAGCTTCAAATACTTGATGGCTGTCTGAACATCCTTATCTCCTCTGCCACTGCAGTTAAGTACAACCTTGGTTCCATTTGGTAGTGTTGGGCAAAGTTTTTCCAAGTAAGCCACTGCATGAGACGTCTCTAAAGCTGGTATAATTCCCTCTAGACGTGATAATCTTTTGAAAGCTGCACATTAGGGAGAATCATAATGATCAATGACAAGAGGATAATAGATTTGAGATCATAAATTGTTTTTCTTAGAATATTGCTTATAACTTTCGGGAACACACCATATGCCATGCCATTAGTAGGCAGTGATAACATCATTGGCAGCAGGGGATTTAGGATTTATATTATTACTTACTTTTAATTGAAAAAAAAAAAGATAAGGTGGGGTTACTGTATGTATCTTATTTCAGTAAAATATGTTCAAATTATTGAGTTTTTTTTTTTGAGATATAATGTTAAAAGCTTAAAATTTAAAATTCAGGTGGGGCATAATTCTATTTTATGTATTTAATTTGTCCATAATTTAATAAATATTACACTTAAAATTTTATTTGTCAAAAGTTGGGGTGGAGCAAGTGTCCCTCCTAAGCTGTCCTAAGTTTTAAGTAGATCCGCCTCAGTTCATTGGTACAAATCATATATCTAGCAATCACAAAAGATAGGTAAAAATAATTTATACGTTACCTTCCAGTGCTTCTTCATCAGTAATGCTGTGATACTCGGCACGCCCTATATCCTTAAGAAAACTATGCTCTGGTCCAACCCCAGGGTAATCCAACCTAAATGTCAATAAGAAGATTGTATAATTATAACACTCAAAAATGGGTATAAATAATAATTAGAAAAAAGAAAATCTCAGTATATAAATTCATGATAGTAATAGGTCCTTTATTGTTGTACCCTGCACTAATAGAATGTGGCTCAATTATCTGTCCATCCTCATCCTGTAGCAAGTAGCTCATAGCTCCATGCAGCACACCAACTTCTCCTTTGCTCAACGTAGCAGCATGTTTTCCGCTATCCACACCAAACCCTGCAGCCTCAACACCAATCAGCCTAATATCTTTGTCTTCAACAAACTCATGGAATAATCCCATGGCATTTGAACCACCACCAACACAGGCAACCAGAACATCTGGTTTCCCACCCCATTTCTCCAAAGCTTGCTTTCTTGTTTCTTCACCTATCACCTTGTGAAACTCTCTGACCATCATGGGATATGGATGTGGTCCAGCAACAGAACCCAAAATATAGTGGGTTGTTTCGACGTTAGTCACCCAATCCCTTATAGCTTCTGATGTAGCATCCTTTAATGTGGCCGTTCCAGAATGGACTGGCCTGACCTGGGAGAAGTTTACAGGTGCAATGAGCATAAGTAACAGGAGCAACAAAAACATGAAGAAAGAAGACAATTTGGCAATGACAGTATACTGTGATGCATGGAAACTGAAGCGAAAAAAAAACTTCTAACCACAGGTGCAAAAGGATTAATTCACATTCATTATTAGATACATAAACTATGTTATTTGACAATTTATCCAATAAATTTTTCATAAAATCACTATATATATATAAGCTTGTCATCGTGTATGATCCTATCTGCAAATCCGAATTACAACTACTTGGGCTCGAAAACACAGATAAAGAATTTTAAGCTAACTAAAGTTATATTGTTTTCCATACAACCTCAATTCATATACAAGTAAGAATAACTGGTTCTTCTACCCCTCTTTTACTTTTATCTTGATAAAACTACAAAATAAACAAAAAATTAGTAGCATCTTGCATCAGATTATAGAATAGGACAAAAGATGTAATCCCATGATAAGGACAGCCAAAGAAAAAAAAACATGAAGCCATGAAAAATAAATTTAAATTAATGGAAAAGGGTAATTTGGTTTTTAATAAAGCCAACAACTGTGGCCATGTACTATGCCATAACTTTTGAAATTTTTACACAACAGCATTGCATTCATTGGTAAACGCAATCCACTCGCTTTTGTTGATTATGTTAATTTTGTATCTAGCTTATTTCATTTGACCGGTTTAAGAAACAAACCTCAGCTCCAAGAAGCCGCATTCTGAAAACATTAAGTGACTGTCTCTCCATGTCTTGGGCACCCATATAGATTATGCATTGCAAACCAAACCGAGCACAAACAGTTGCAGTAGCAACTCCATGCTGACCGGCTCCAGTTTCTGCAATAATACGTTGTTTGCCCAAACGCTTGGCAAGCAAAGCTTGGGCAACAGCATTATTGATTTTATGAGCTCCAGTGTGGTTGAGATCTTCCCTTTTCAGATAAATGTGAGGCCCTTCTCCATTGGGACGTTTGTAGTGCTCCGTCAGCCGCTCCGCAAAATAAAGAGGACTCTCTCTGCCAACGTAATCCCTCAAAATACCATTTAGCTCTTTCTGCAATAAATATCTCAAAGATTACTCATTGATGCCATAACATACTATTAGTACTCAAATGACCTCTTAATGATTCAAGAAATTAAAATCCAAGTATGAATCAAAATATCATATCAATATGTAAAAGGGATGGACTCTAATACACATCCTTTCATTATAGAGAGAATTATATACCACTCACCAAAAATCTATCAAAACATGCTAGGCATGTATAAGAGGGAAATCTATTGTACAAGAAAAGAAGAGCAATAAGCCTAAATATGACGCCTGGATAGATGCAACTTCTCACAAGGGTTTAACAAGGTTGAACAAAAGTTCTGAATTTATTTCAATACAACCAAAGAACACCCTTGTTATATTCATAAGCAATTACACAGAGGTTCCTAACATGTTCAAATGTATCCCAGATCGCAAATTTCCAAGAATTTTTCGTAAAACTTCTGCCAACTACAAAGATACAAACAGCCAACGATGAGAGTAAACAAAAAAAAAAAAAAAAATTCAACCTAAATATTTTCCACAAAATAACATATGCTTATACAATACCAGACATTAATTTCCCAAAATCAGAAAACAAAACTGAAAATAAAATAAAATAGAGAGTCAAAGAAAGGACTTGGACAGAACCTGAAAGCTTTCATCGCCAGCAAGGGCATGGAAAGCGGACTCGAGTTCGGTGAGGGCGTGCATTAGGGTCTCGGGCACGTACTTGCCTCCGTATTTACCGAATCGCCCGAATGAATCGGGTCGAGGCAGATCCAAATTGAAAGGGGAACCGTTACCCTTATGGTCCTGCATTGGAGTGACAGCGTCTCGGGCGAGAGTGCAAGAAATGGAGGGTTTAGTGGCAAAGGTGATCAATTTGCAGAAATTGAAGGGCAATTGGACTGTGGAGGAAGAATAAGGTCTAGGAAGTTCTGTGGAGATGCGGTGGTTGATTTTGAAAGTCGAGGATACTGCCATTTTTTTTCACCACTTAGGGAAGAGAAAGATGCAAGTTTTGTAATTTTTATTTTGTTTGGAACTTTTTGTATTTGTGTGTAAAATAATAATAGGAAAAGAAAGATATATAAATAATGTCATTGATGTTATATTATAATGTATATGGTATGGGAACTTTTATATCATAATCTCTGTGATTTCTTTATATATTATAATGTCTATGGATTTGGTATTAGTTTTTTATTATTTTGGTAAATAATTTACTGAGAAAGGGAAAGGAAGTAGGTGGGATTTGGAACTTAAAATGCATGTTTTTAATGTTTACATTTGTGATATTTTTGTTGCCAATATATGAAAATACCAATTTTGCTACTTACTTTTAAGGATTGCTACCATACACATGTTCATTGATATTTTTTATATTTTATATTATTAAAAATTTTGTTTTAGTATCACAATTCAATTATTGTTATTACTATTAATCATTTTAAATAATATTTATTCTTCATTACATGTATCTTACTTATCAAATTAAACAAAAATATTTTTAAAAATTTAAAAGAATACAAATAATAATAATTTTATTATTAAAAGATATACTAATAATTAAATTAGATATTAAAATATAATATTTTAATAACACAAGACATGAAAAATATTATTACATTAACTAAATTATTTAACCCGTAACAATAACTAAAATAGTTTAAATTCAATATTCAATTTAAATATATTGTTTTATTATTAATATATTTTTTAACAAAATGATATACAAATTTAGAATATAAAAATTATATAATTAATTTTTTATCTTATGAGAAATAATAATATCCATTAATTTTTTTTTAAATTTTCATAGATATCAATTTGACATGTATGATTTTAATTAAAAAATACTATTTAAAATGGTTAAAAATATATTAAAACAAAACAATGTAATAATATTTTAATAACATGATAAAAAAAATATATCAATATATTAACTAGAAAATTCCTAATTACCAATCCCCTCTCTTTTATATGTAATATTATTCATGTTCCTGTGATTTACACGTGATTCGTGTGTATGTGTAGTTTCAAGTCTTATATAAACATGGAACACTACTATAATAACCACATTTTGAATATGATCACATTTATATTTAATTAATAGTACTACCAACTTGGTACAATGTATAATTTTTATTTTTATAAATTGATATAAAAGGGCATCAAATATTCATATTCATTTAAAAGATCGTATCTTTATATCTTAAACATAACAACATATATGACATATGATTATAATCTTTCACATCGTTAATTATTGGCAATGTGATAACATTAGCCAAAATCTTAATTTCTACACGTTGAGAAGCAGTAATATTTTTTCCCTCAAAATTACTAAATACAAAAATTGTTATCAAACAGATTGATTAATGACAAAAATATCATAAACCACTAAATCAATTATTTAAACACAAACCATTATCAAACATTATCTTATTTAATTTCTCTCAGATTTATCTAGATTTTAATGATATAGATTGAGTAATTATGCTAGTATGATTCCACTGTATTCCTCTAATGGTGTTTGGAATAAAATTTCCTTTTCTTCCTCTTCTAATTGATCAGCTTGCACTTTGGTGAAATTTCTTACTAATTAAAAGACTCGCAGCAACCAATGACATCGACTCATTCGTTCATATCTCAGCTCAGTATCTCACAACGAATCATGATGCACAAAATGGCAGGTGACAAAAAACAAAAAACATTAAATAAAAGTAAAAAAATGGGATCGTTTCTGTGCTAATTTCCAGTCAAGCAAGTTTGTTCAAATGAACTGCTAAGAAACTGGCAGCAACAAAAACAAATGTTCTTGAATTACAAAAAGTACTGCAAGAAATGTTCTTTTCACAGAAATCCTAAGAAAGATTTGCATTACGAAGGCCATCCAAGAACATAACATAACAATATTTAAATACTTTGAATACATGATAGATATAATGTTACCGACAATGCTAAACACATAATCGTTAGAGCAGCCAATTGATCCCCATCAGGTCGCCGAATTCTCATGTAGTAGTACATACTCTCGGCTGCAAGAACCAAAACTAATAATGAGCTAGGTATGGGAAAAGATAATATTAAGATTTAAGAATAGTACAAGATAGTCAAACTCGTATCATAAAACATCTTCATGATTAAATTGATACTGAAAAATAATCATTTTGGGTAAGATACATGCATTTCTAAAAAAAATCTAAGCATTTTATTGTTCAATATTGATTTGTAGCCTACCTACTATTACCAAATTTAATAGTATCTTTTTCATGTAGTTCATAATAACGTTGAGGTTCAATAGCAACCTCCTGCAACAACCAAAAAAACAAAAAATGTTAAAACAGAATCAACACGAAAATAACCATATCCTTTTTTTTAATCTAAAAACTAGTGAACTATAAAAGCAGAAAGGATATATAGGTTGTATCGCTTACATTAAGAAAAGTTTTATTTGTACTTCCAAGATCCATCAAGTAAGGACTGTAATGGCAACAGAAAGAGTTGTTATATTTTAGCCAAAAAAAGAAACAGAAAGAATTGTTATAGTTTAGCCAAAAAAAGAAACAGAAAGGGTTGTTATAACTTATCAGATATTTATTTGCTCACAAATTGCACCTTATCACCATGACTTAAACCTTACCTTACTTGCTTGGATAGCATGCCATCTGGTTGCTCCCTCTCTACACGACTGGTATGGTAGAAAATAAAGAATAAAGATTAGAAGATCACACAGTATTACAGTATGTCTACAAGAAAAATAAAACCTGCAAAATATAATTCTACCGAAATTGTATGACAGCATGTTGTTTGCTGCAAGACGGATGATCAGTAGGAATGTCTGCCACTCTTCTTTCCCTCCCAAAGAGGTAACAACTTTGACGGTGTATGTAAAGGGGCTCTGTAAATAGATTAGTTCTTGGATATCATATCACCATAAAGCAAGAGCTTATAGTTATAATGGGAAAAAAATTCTTACAACATAATTGTAACAACACTAATTCTAAAAGAGTTGTACATGAAGCAAGTCTAAAAAATCAATAAAAAACAAGCAGTTCCAGAAGTATACAGTCCTCGATAAACAATATTGTGCACTAGTTTCGACCAAAAAGTTGAACTTGAACAGATTATAGTCTCTGCCATTTCACAAACACACAAAAGAAAAGAGAAACATCAAAGAGATGAAATAGGTCCTAGAATAAAAAAGGTCAAATTTAGAAAAGTGTACATGCAATGGAAGATTATTAGGCATGTGGCTATTAACCACCAAAACTAAATGCTTCACCAAAAAAGAAAAAATATCATATGCATATTGAGAAACAAAAGAAAAGAAGCAACTAGAAGAGCAAACACAATCATGCTCAATAATTCTTACCATTTAGAACTTCTCCGGCCTTAAAAACATAAAGTCGCCATCTAACATTAGGTTTATAAGCATCTGGGGGTTCGTTGTAAAGTAATGTAACACCTGAAAGAGTAATGATCACTTAGAATAGGGTGCCTTTATCCATTTCTTTCTTTCTCAGGAACAGAAGAATAGAGCTACATATTCTACATGTCTATTAAAAAATTACATGTCACCTCTGAATCTGTTTGTTTCTGCAGCGAGCTTTCCAGATAGCTCAAAAGAAGGTTTTTGCTGTAAGTCAAAGGATACAGTATATCAATACAATCTGCAAACTTTATCAATCAAATAAAAGCTTTCAGCAACAAAGGTCAGGGAATTGAGGAAGGAAAACGAATTGCAACTAAAAAAGACTGAAAGAGTAGTAGTTGTATCAGTGATAACAATGGCAGCATCATTTTTCTACAGTGCTGCATGCAATCAAGCAAAATGTTACCTTTTGCTTTACTTCTAAAGCCTCCTCGGCAGCTTTCATTTTAGCTATTGATTCATCATCTTCATCATTCCTACACAGCAAGCTATCTAAGTTCAGAAACTAATCATGGTTGATCGATATATAAGCTGTCTGTTCTAAGTATTCTTACAAAATAGAAACTTGCAAAAATGTACCAAAATACATAGGTGCATGAAGGAAAAATGACACAAAAATCAGGAGGAATACTTTCATGCTCTTAAGCACCAGGTACCAGATCTAGGGTCTAGTGCCATATAGAGGTAGTTATCCTGATTGATCTGTCAATTATCTTTGGAGGTATACATGCCATTTTATATCATATGAATCCAAGCTGTTTACTTTTTATTTTCACTGAAACCACTTGTTTCATTAGCACAATCAAATAGACCCAAAGTCAATAGCCAAAAAGAACTTCACCTTTGCCCAGTTCCTGTTGAAGTAAGAGCCTGCAAAAAAAAAAAGTGAACCTATAGTTAGCCACTTTTAATCAGAATCAAGTTTATAACAAATTTAAATTGCCTTTATGAAATGATTCCAATATTAATTCATACTATGCAGATCGTTTGATGAACTAAAGTCAAAAGACTATAGGAAACTGGAGGGCACTATTAGAACTAGTGGCAAATTTAGAATTTGCATTCAGCAGGGGGTACCATATGCACATAAAAAAGGTTACTTATCAGTTACTACTTGTTTCTAATTGGAAAAATAAAAAGATATATGTATCCTATTTTGGTAAAAATATGTTTAAATTATTGAGTTTTCTTGAGATATTAAGTGTTAAAAGCTTAAAATTCAGGTGAATACAATCATATTTTATGCATATAATTTGTCTATGATTTTATAAATATTATACCTAAATTTTATTTGTCGAGAGTGGAGGTGGGACAAGAGCACCTCCTCAACTCTATACACATCCGCCCCTGATCATAAACTACTCATTATTTCATAATTCTAATGTAATCTTTCCACACCTTTAATACAAAATTCAGATAGATCATTTTCCAATTTAAGACGCATACTTCTTGCTATATGAGAATTGGGACATCTAATTTGTATTAATCGTGTAAAGTATTAGAACTATCACATCTACTCCACTTATATTTTATTGAATGTAAATCCTATATTGGATATTCTAGGAGCCAAAATCTCAAATTTTAAAAAAGGCAACTTCCAAATCATAAAATCAAATTTCAAAGTAATCATACCCTACGTTATTCCTCTTTGCACATCAAATGTATTATTATAGCCTTATATCCCTTCACACTAAGCCTCTCCTCAGAAATAATCAAAACTCAAGAGGAAGCAAATATATATATTGCACAATTTAGACTTCCTAAAGAACCTCCATATTAATATAGACAATAGTTAGTGGTTCCAGAAAACAAAACAAAGGAACTCATTTTCAGATATGAATTTTGGAAAATAACAATTATAACATAAAAGACAACATGTTACAATCCATTAGCAGCATAAAAATAGAGATTATATGACACAAAACAATCATAGGACAACAAATTTAAGGAAAAAGGCAATGGAGATTGGAGTGGATATCACCAGACACCTCATCATGATCTCTAGAATCAGCAGCAGGCTGAGGTGAGTGAGATCTATGCCTGCTCTTATGTTGTCGGTAAGATGGAGAAGTAGACCTATTATGCCTTGATCTAGAAGATCTGTGATCAGAGTCATCTCTTCCTGATCTTTTATCCGCTATCTTGTCCTCCCTTTCCCTTTTTGTACCCCTTTCCTTTTGCTTGCTTTTTTCACCCCCTCTACCATTTCTTTCATAGTCCCTCTCATTTAATTTCTCACCATTGCGTTGAGGTGAGTGAGACCTATGCTTAGTTTTTTGGTGACGATCGGATGAAGAACTAGAGTGACCATGTCTTGATCTTGAAGACTTGGCACCAGTGTCACTTGACTTCTCCTTTCTCTCTTTTAAAATTTCTTTCTCTGAACCCCCTTCCCTTTTAAAGCTCCTTCCATCCCTACTATCATGATTCCTTTCATGATCTCTATTAGTCATCTTCTCAGCCTCTTTTTCAGCTTGAATCTTCCGTAACCGTTTTGTACGAGGAGAAAGGGAGCGAGGTGCAGGAGAGATTGACCTTGCATGCTTTGGAGACTTGGCATGGCTTGCATGCTTCCCTCTTGCTGGGGAAACATCTCGTTGGGAGCTCCTATGCTGTGAGGGTGATATGTCTTTTCGAGTTGGACTCCTCCTAGGAGGCAATGAGTCATATCCCATAAGTGACTCTCCAATGCAGTACTGACCTTTCCTGAAAGGGACCAATGAGGTAAAACTGAGTATTATAGTACCACCTTAATAAGAGAACATCTAGCCTCTGTATGAATTAAGCTAGATTACAGCTATAACAGTAGGTTTTTATCAACCCGCATAAGAAAGTGTTATCAAAAAACAAAATTTCATTTACACCTGTGGCCAAATTCTCTTGTTAGTGTTTTTCTAAAGATTACCAGCCTAGCCAAACATTTTAATTAAGACTCAAACCCGAAAATAGGCTTATATTCTAACAACATAATAATATCACATAACCACCATTTGAACAACAGAACTCCACTGCGGACATATAGATAACAGAAATGAGGTATGCGTAGATCAGGGGCGGCTCAGTAGTTTGTGAGGCCCTTGAAATGTATTGAAAAGTTGAGAATAACAACATAAATTATCATATCATATCACTAAACTAGCTCATATCACGGTAACATATATACAAGTTCGGCGATTCTAAGCATATAAAGAATAAAACTGAAACCAATAAATCAAGATAAGGCAGAGGGATTATCTATTACAAACTAAAAGCCAACGAAGAATAATACTTCACGGACAAGAGAGTGGGAGGTTGGATTGTGGATACTATTAGCCGGCGGCAATAGAGTTGGAGGACACTTGACGGCCAGCGTTAGCGTAGAAAAGGAAGAGAGCGAAGTTAGGGCAGGTGGAATCGAATATATACATTGGGGCTTTTACTGTGTTTGTTTTTCATGTGATTTTTTCTCTTTTTAATTATTGTAATAATTGTAATTATTTAATTTAATTAATTTAAATATATAATTATTAAATTAAGAATATGATTTACATAAATTTTTTTAAATAAATATTATAATTTATATATTTTTTATGAGCTATAATTTATTATTTAAAAATTAATGGACTAAAAATGCTTAATTTTTATGATAATAAGATTTATAATGTCCTATTCATAAAATTATAAAATTAAAATATTCATTTTAAAAAATAATATGATATTTAGGGAATTAATGTTTAAAAGGGTATCATGGGTAAATTCAATAGTAAAAATAAACAATTTTAATAATAATTGAATGATAATAGCAAAATTTATGAATTTTTTAAACAAATTATTATAAAATAATATGAAAAAATCATGATTATTTGATACAAGATACTTAATATGTCCATTTATAACTAGACATAACACATTCAAAGTCGCATGAAATTGTCTACTTTAATTCATAACTATAATTTCAATGGACTTATGATTATGACTTTACAGTTCAGTAGAATCTCACAGTTTTACTAATGAGAAGAAACCTTAAAACATGTAAAAACATTGAAAGAGTGCTCACCTCTTATAAGTAAATCACAATTTAATTTCATTAATAATGTGAGATATGTAAAGTCATACTACATCATTGATATTCAAAAAAATTAAATTTTTTAATATTTTTAAGTATCACAGCACGAGTGTTATATGCAAAATGTATATTTTAATTCAGTTAAACTAAAAACTCAAAACGATTTAATTAAATTATAACAAGATTAAACAATACAATTTAATATATAGACAGATGAACAAAAAAAGTAAACAACATTAATTATAATAAATATGTAAAAATATTAAAATATGAAAAAAATAGATAAGATCAATATTACATTGTATAAATAACAATAAATATTTATATAATTATATATGTTATAACACACATTATATTTTAAGAAAATACTAGGAAAATTAAACTAATAAAATTTAAGAAAAATAACAAAATTAGACCTTTAGAACTTGTAACACCAAAAATAATACTCATTGTGATCATTTTATATATTTTTATTATTAAAAAAAGTTTGATCCATGATCTCACATTGAACATCATTAAATTGGATGCCATTTAAATTTAATTACGATTATTTAAAGTCGTTTAATTCAACATAGTCAATTTTTTGGATACTATTATTATTATTATTATATATAAATTTAATGTATTATTTGATATAATTTTTCTAAAATTTATTAAAAGATTTTAAACACTTATCATTCTGTTAGAATTTAGTTAGTAAAAATTATATAATAGTAGAATAAAAATATAAAAAATATATAAATAAATACATAATATAACAAATAATAATATTATTATTATTTAAATAATAAACATGAGAGAGGTCATTGCTATGTATTTTTATAAAATAAATAAACATATATATAAAAAAACAAAAGAAATATCTTTATTAGAAAGTTGACCAGAGACATGTGCACTAGGTCCATCTATATTTTAGTACATAATTCAATAATTTTGAGACTAAATTATACATTTGATGAAAATTACAATATTTCAAATATCATTTTTTTTAATTCTTATCCAAAACGAAGTGAAATGGTATCCTATCACCTATTTAAATAATTGCAATGGCATAATAAGAAATTTTTATCAAAGTTTTGAATTTTTTTTAGAGATTAAGAATTTTTTTATATCATTTATATACATAATATAACAAATAAAAGAAAAAAATAATATTTAAGCAATAAACATGAGAGAGAACATTACTGTATATTTTTGTAAAATAAATATACATATTCATAAATAAAATAAAATAAATATCTTTATCAAAAATTCGATGAGAGACATGTGCATCCTCTCACATAAGTCTATCTTGTCTATGTTTTAGTACATAATTTAATAATTTTGAGACTAAATTATACATGTGATGATAATTACAATATCTCAAATATTATTTTTTTTCATTCTTATACCAAATGGGATGAAATGGTATCCCATCACCTATTTAAATAATTGCAATGGCATAATAAAAACTTTTTATCAAAGTTTTGCATTTTTTTTAGAAATTAAGATTCTTTTTATATCAATTATACCGTAAATAGCTTGAATTAACTTAAAGTTTCAATTATATATGTTTATTATGTAATTAAATATAATAAATTTAAAATTTTGAATACAAATAATAATTATATTCAAATTTATTATGTTGTTATCTTGAAAATCATTAAAATAATAATTATTTCATATATTATTATATTATATTTTTACAATTAAAATATTAATTTAATTATAAAAATAATATTTTTAATAAAATGGTGATCCCCATCTACGTTAAAATCATAATTTTCTCACATATCCTCTTGTAAAGAAAGTTACATTTTAAGATTAGTATAATTTAAAAAAAAATACTCAATAATTGATAAAGAGATAAAAAAAATCATTAGTTGAGGATATACTTTAAAAATAATAAATAATATATTTTTATTCTAGTAGCATAAATCGTGATCCTGTGTAAAAATGTGATTTTTTTTTAAAATAACGGTAATTTATTTGAGGTAGAGTGTGAATAATCAACGTAACGTCAAATCTATGGTTAATTAAATATATATATATATATATATCAATATTTTATTTTTAATGTATATAATTAAGTATAAAAATGTATTTTTTAATGTTAAAAACATAATATTTTGAATATTTATATTAAATTTTATTTATTTTTACATACATATATAATTTTTTATTTTATTTAAAAATATATATTAAATAATAAAATAATAAAAATTAATATTAATATTTTAAAATTATATAGTAAATAATTTAATAAATTTTTAAATAAATATTAAAAAATCATAAACGTAATCAAATAATGACTAATTTATTCTCATGAATTGTAGTTATTTTTCAAATTTAACTAGTATAATTTATTAACATAATAATCCCCCAATGCCCTTAACCCAGATGGTGGATAGGTGTTTTATGTGACTGCGTTATATTCAATAATAATAATAATTATTATTGTAAGTTGAGCCTTATTAGATAATATATATATATATATATATATAAAAGTTTGAATAATTATTATCAACCAAAATATAATTTTATCCAAATATTTAATAATATCTTAAAAGATTTAATTAACAATTTTAAAATTTGTTCATATTAAAATCCTTAAATAACCATTATTATTTATTGGAACGTTGATAATTTTATGTCTTTCATTTTTTAATTTTAATTTATTTGTTATTTATTAGATTAAAAATATTTATTAAAATTACTTTATTTTATATATAAAATTATCACGTGAAGATATAATAAATAAAAAATATATTTTTTGTCTAAAAAATAACAATATAAAGTTATTATGTATTGCAAATAACACTTATATTTTATAATTTAGTTATACAATAGTCTTATAGCTATAAAAAAGGATCGTAAATGATTCTTTTATATTTAAAAAAAGTTGTTACAATTATTTAAGTTAAAAATAAATTATATTTAAAATAATTAAAAAAAATAAAAAATAGTTTTTCATATGTGTTATTTTTTTAATACTCCTTAAGTCGATTATTATCAAATCAAACTTAAAGAGTCCGATAAAGAAAGAAGACAAAAGCTAAAATCGTTAAAACATCAAAGCCCATATCCTTTCGTCTCCACCAAACCTAATTTCATTCACCCCTTACCAACGACGGCCGTCTAGTATCCTTCAGCTCCATATCCGGCCGGCCGTCGAGTATCCTCCAGCTCCATTGCCGCCGTCCATTCAATAAGCCAATAATAGCCTTCACAGTCCACCCATTCAATAAGCCAATAGCCTTCGCATTCCACTCTCCCACTCTCCTTCCCTTCAATTATTCAGTTTACAATAGGTAATCTATGTAACTGGGTTTTTTCGTATTATCCGGATTTAACGTGTTTCAGTTTTATTCTCTATGCATAGAATTGCCGACCTTGTATGTATGTATGAATGGTATTGTGATATTAGCTAGTTTTGTGATCTTTTAGACTTTTAGTTCTTATGAACAATTGTTAAAAAGTTATGTAAGCATTGAAAAAGTTGGGTTTGTAATGTCGTTGGCAGATAAAAAAGTTTAACCTTTATTGAGACTTGTATAGAAAATATTATATTTGTTCTTTAATAAATACTCTTTTCCTTTTCCTATAAGAGCTAAGAACTTGTTTAGGCTATTATCTAGATATCCTCTCTATATCTATCTACCTGCATTTTGTCTCTGTTGGTTGGCAACCTCCTATCATAAAAACTCTTTTGTTTTGTTATTAAGTTAAAACGTAATTCTGAGAGGAAACAATGTGCAGAAATTATAATGGATTCAGAAGCCGAACTTCTTGAGGAGAAATTAGCATCTTTGCTTGATCATATCAAAGCAGAATGTGGCATTTTCGAAAGAATGGTTTATAAAAATAAGAACCAGCATAGGCGGTGCTCTTATTTTCAGTATCTATTGAAGGTTGGTAGCTTTTGTATCGCACTTTTAGCCATTTTATCTGCTCTGGTTCCTGAAAAAAATTAGAAGGCGAGTTACAAGATTTTCTTTAAATATGTTGTTTTATTAATAAAATGCAAAAGTAAGCCGATTTTTTAGCCAAACTCCAGTTGATCACACACACACACACACACACACACATAGATATATATATTTCTCTCTCTCTCACCCTCTTCTTTTACATAATAACATACTTACTATTAAGGTTTAAAAGCTTTAAAATTCCATGGTTTGCTTTTCTATTTTGCGGTACTAGGTAAGGAGGGATTTGAGACTTTTGCAATCAACAAAGTTGGAAGAGATACTGAGCTCTTGCTTTCTACTGATTACTGGGAAGCGACCTAAACAAAAAGTACATCTTTTAGAAAGGTGAAGGGTTTATTTATTTATTTATTTTTTGTTAATCATGATCATCTTTTGGTGCTATGTGACATTCTAAGCCATCTTTGCTATGGTAAATCCATGCAAGCAGATTTGGTATCGTATCTATGCTGCACTAATTTACTTTTCTACTTTTATTCATAAGAATTTTTTTTTGTCCCTATGAAATTTATCCAAAATCGTCATGAACTTGGCTTGTATTCTTTGAAATAATTATTTATCTCGCTGCTGAAAATAGTTTGAGTGCAATTCACAGCCATATAAATTAGATTTACTTGATGTATCATCTTTTCTCAGTTTGAAGAGAAGAAAGTGTGAAGGTGGAAAGTACAATTTCATGGAGCGTCTTGTTGGTGCTGCGCGCCTTCTTTCTCAGGTCTTATTTCATTTTTCTTTTATTGTTCTTCTCATTCTTTCATGCTTCATGTGGTTTACTGATGTTTGTTTGTTCTTTTTTTAAACTGTTGAATGGATGCTTCTTTTTGTGGTTCTCAAAACTAATTGTTATAGCCAATTTCACTTTGCCTTTGTACTTGTTCCGTTGTTCATCTGTATTATCAGAATATTCAAGGTTATTTTTGCTTGGATGACTTTTGAAGTCTTCCCTCACTTACATCTAAAGAATGGACCATTGAATTTCCTTGAATTTTTATTGCCTACCCATAAAATTAAGAAATTTGTCGAGTTATGGGTGAAGTTTTATAGAAAGTAATAAGATCACAGACACATGTTCTTGTCATCAACTACACTTGGTTGAAATAATGCTAAATGTTAGAGCTAACGTAACAGTTACAAGCGAGCCATGATTACTTGCCTGCTAGCTAGGCTATCTCACTACTTTTAGGATATGCTGGTGCATGGTACAGGACTCCTTCAGTGTTTTTAACTAAGATTAGAGGTCTATCCTTGTGGTCTGGTACAAGTTGATGCTAGCTACAGACCTACAGTGCCATTTGTATGTTATGCAAAGTTCAGATATTTTTTTCTCCCAACCTAGATTCTGATCTCTTTTATTAGTCTGTCCCTTTTCATTGATTGGTTGTCTGTTGTAACTTGTAAGTATGAATTGCGTTCGTCTATAGCCTTTATTTTTATTTTTTTGGGGTCAAAAACAAGAGTGTATTTGCTGTTCTTTCTTGCAGATGGTTGAACCAGTATTGAAGGCAGCTGTGTATCCTTTGTTATATTTTTTTTTCTCGTTTGTTAGTTGCATATATTTTAATACTCTTATATCATTGAGATAAATTTTGAAAATGGTGATAGCTTCCATGGATTTATTTTGGGGGCCATTTTACTCGTTTGCTTCCCCCTCTCTCCTTAAAAAAAATCAAATAAAAAGGCCTGTGGCTGCATTTTGACTGGAAAGACCAATGTCCGATCACTTCATGTGTCTTTCTACGTTGAAATTTTATTATGGTGATAGCCCAGCACCCTCCCCTTGAACTATTTTCCTTTTTCTAAATTTTTTGTGCACTTAGAGGGGGCATATTCTGGTAATTTCATCTTTACTTTTTGTAGGAAACAAGAGAAACATCATTTTGTCTTCCCTAAGCTTCTTTTATTCTACGTTCCTAAGAGTTAAAGCATTTTTCTACATTCGTGGCAAGAACAATAACTTTTGGTATTCTTCTGATATTTATTTGGGGTTTGCTATTTTGAGCCACAATTTTCTATAAATAGTAATCCATTGTATTGTGCAAAATGGGAAACTACCATGAATCAGCCTTTGTTCTACTTGTTTAGCATTAGAAATATTATTTTGAGAGAATATGGATATCAGCTGGTAAATCATGCAAAATTCTCCTTGACTATCTTATAGTGAGATATCTATTTTGCTTGCCCGATCGCATTTTATGGGCTTTGCCTTGACAATTATGGCCTTGCTTGCACGCATTCGAGTTTTGATCCAACAAGTAAGTTCTAATTCTTTCTTAAAACTTCAAATATTCAGAGTAAATTCCAAGTGAGTTTACGCTTTTTTTGCTTAATACCTGATATAACCTTCAGCTGATATAATGTATGATCGAAGTGGTTATTCCATGCATAGATTTGCAATTGCCTTGGAGTTCTTTTTATATAATATTGAAAAAAAGTGTGGGCTTCTTCGGAAATTAAAGGGTTATGTTGATGCTGCAGCAAAACATGTGTTCCAGTTCTGCAATAAATAAATATAGTATTTTTCTTCAGCTACTTAAAAGGGATTGAGGTGTCTAAGTTGTTTTGCCTGTTAATAATGTTCTTGTTACTTGATAGAAATAGGGTTTTGATCCATAGTAACTGGCATATTTACTGAAATGCACAAATCCAAATGCAATTATTATTGCTGTTTATAACGAATATGCCTCTATTTAGAATGTCATTTCTAAATTGATGCTTAATATTTGACAATTTTCTCTCGTTGAGTTCAATTTGGTTTTACTATTGAGCTGAAATACTTTTTTTTTTTGCCTTTTTTTGCTTTACAGATATTACTTGATGTTGTCATAGTATTTAATATGGCAGCTTCTCTCTCCCAAAAGAAGCAGTCTGTAAAAGTAACTCATGGAGGAGTTGAGGTTGGTCTCCGAATTCAAATATCTGCACATTTTCGAGTTTTTTTACTTGTTTTCTCAGACAACAGTAAGCTCATCATGTCACTAATAGGGTTCTAATCTTACCTATTGTATTGGAAATGCAGGTCTTCAGGGAGATTTTCCCGACGAAAGAGGAATTTGCCACCTTGGAGTGTGTGTGGGAATCAGACAAGTTTGTATTGGTTGAGCGCACAAATAAAAGTGAGACTGTTGGTCTTGATGGAGAGCTTGAAAGAAATATTTCTTTAGGATCATCCTCTGTACAGTATTCAAGTATTGCGTCCTTTCTTGGAGGTAGTTATTATTATTAATTTCTTACCATGTAAATTTACTTTATTCCATGGTGATCTTGGAACTCGATTCCTTTGTACCACTTGTTGATTTGTTGGTTCTGCAGATGATGAACCTCATTCCGAGAGGGTCCATGAAGATTTCACAGTTGGACAAGATCCTACTCCCAACATGGATGACAAGAGTGATATGTTTCCAGCCCCCTCTATTAGGATCAATGATGGTAAGCCGATAGAAGACATCACAAGGGTAGAAAATATATCGAGTTTTACAGAGACCTCTATCAATAATTCTCCAAAAGGTAGTTCCATTCCTTGTTCAAGCTCCTCTGCCAGTTTAAATTCTTCAAAATTGAGTTCAGGAACAAGAAAGGTGGCATTTGTATCAATTAAAAATCCCCTTCCTTCAGTAAATAGTGGATTAGGAATTCCTTCTAAAGAAACTGAAATGAAGAAAGATGATAAAGAAGATTCATTTTTCAGTTTACTCACTGGTGGAAACACCAGAGAAACTCTCTTCTGATTTCTGATCACAAATTTAATAGAAAATTTATTAATATTGTATGAAAGAGAATATATCTCAGTTTTCAAAGATTTCGAGAGATTTTTGCATGTGTGGTTCAACTATCTGTCTATTGGTTTATGTTTGATGCTTGCTCCTTTCTCCTAACTAATAACAAGTCATTTAAGAAGAAAATCATAACTGCATAGCAATATATCGTCACTTATTGCTTCTGTGGTCGTTGATATGGATTCATCTAGATGGAATTACCTGTTGACATACCGAGTTATTAAGAAAAATCACTTATTAGCCTACGATGCATTAATGTTGCATTGAAAACATTGAATATGCCCAGATTTCAAAAAAAAAAAGAAAAAAAAGAAGAAAGAAATAAAGAAAAAAAAGGAACATTTGAAATATTTGAAGCAGGAATTGTATTAAATTCATGCTTTATGCGCTAAAAAACCAAGAAAGTCCTTAATATCATCAATAGGCAGTAGCAGCCCTCTGAAGAGCCGTTATGCCATTGGTGTTGTTGACAGTTGCTAGCTCCGGCTCTTAATAACTCCTCAATTTTCTGCTTGTTGCCTTCGGAGTCGGCCAAAATCCGTAAGATATCAACAGGATCGATGTTTTGGTTTAGAAGAGTTTTCAACTTATCATAGGAACCTTCCCATTTAGTAATACTGTGAGCAAAAGTCATTGAACATCCTTCTGTTAGTATTTACAATTTCTTTTGTTTCGTTACGCAACAAATTACGGTCAAGTTCGATTGATACTTAGCAACGGAAACTTTTATCATATATCATAAATTACATGACATAAAATTTGACAACATACGATAGCGTTGTATCCAATAATATCCAATAAAATGAAGTGGATAGTAGTAGTAGTACTCTTCTGGCCTATCAACTCCACTAAATTTTTTGCTTTGCTTTCTTCTGATTTTTTTTTCTTTTTGTTTGTATCCGTATCATATTTTAATCACCTTGCTTTCACAGGGATGCATAAATCATTTTTAATAAAAATATAACAGATAAATCACTTTTTTAAACAGTATAATATTATTTTATTAATAAAAAAATAAAAAAATATATCATTTTTTGGTTCAAATATGGCTCCATTTTTTAGCTATTAAGTTTAAAATATCAATGTTTTTCGGTTACATTTTTTTTTATTTTTTATCGATTTTTTTTGTCAATCATTTTTACTTTTTTTAGTTATGGAGAGAATAGAAAAAATTAATAAAAAAATTATAAAAAACTAAAAAAATGTAGTTAAAAAATGGTTATATTTTAGCTTTATAGTTGAAAAAATAGCACAAGATTGAACCAGAAAAGGAAAAAAATGTATAAAATAGAGAATATTTGAAAATGATAATTTTTTCATTAAATATACTTTATTATTATGTGAGAATTTTTATTTTGAGAGCTACTTAAATATCCCTTATAAAATCAAAGTAATTTTCTGTTCACTTGCTGTTAAGCAAAGTCACTCTAAGAGCTCTGTTTTCTCGGTGGACCACATTTTGTTGTTTAAAAGTTAAAAAGGCATTTTCTATCAAATAATTTAACTTACTCTCTTTCAAGTAGTACAAGTTTTTTGTTTAGCCAAAAACAAAGGTACTAGTTTTTAACCACTTCAACCATTATATACTCGTATAAATGCGAATGAAGTCTTAATGAACTTTGTACAAAAAACCTGAGGCGAACTGCATAAGAGATATTTTATTAATTGTTACACTTTTTTCCAAAAAGAATGAAAGAGTAAATAAATATATATCTTATTTATTTTCTGACCTGAACACACCTCTCCTTTGTTGTTTTTTTTACTGTTGTGACAACAGTTATAAATATGACACTACAACTCATTCACCGGCAGCCTTAATTATAAATGGTTGCAAGTCATGCAAATTTTCTAGGAGAATTTATTTTCATCTACTCCCTTGCCAATAAGCCGTAAATTGAACTCAAAATTAAATGAGGCTCCTCATAATTTAGGTGTAGGAGAATAATTTATATATTTCAGTACAGGTTTAAGAAAAGTGAGGACTACCTAACTCAACAAAACGGGTGGGCCATGAAGCATTTGAATTTATTTCAAATAAATTATTGTAATGGTACGTACAACTGTGGCAACCATCTAATCGACTCAATTGTCTTAACTAATCTAATATATTATTGTCTAATCATTACATTACAAAAAGTTAATTGTAAATAGAAGTGTTCTAAGAAATATCCTGATAAACTAACCCAACTCCAAAATTCACCATATACCTAAAAAATTTCTCTTCTTTTTTTCTTTTTTTTTCCCCTTGCAATTGAAGAAAAGAAAAGGAAAAAGTATAACTTTACTTGGAATGGAAATGAAAGAACCCATTATGACATCTGAGTTGCTCATCATTATTTGATGCAGATTGGGAACTAGGTATAGAAACATAATAACTAAAAGTTAAAGATCATATTCATATGAAACAATTCAACAAGATTACTATGTTAATGTAGATCAGTAAATGATCAGAAGCAGGTGGCTAATAGAAATGTTAAAAGTAGCTAAGCAACTTAAATGTTATTGACTGCAAGCACATGAATACAATGACTTTATCAACACCTACTCCTCAACAGAAGCCTCATATAAAGCTGTTCACCTTAAGATAAATTATATACTCTAAAGAATTCAGGTCAGTTAACCCACCAATGTTTCGTACTCAAAGCAATTTCCCAATCATGACAAGACCTCAAACCACATCTCCTCGTCTACAAGCCACCTCCACCTCTTCATCTTCTATTCCCATCAAACAGAAAATGTATAAACCTATCACCATAAGCGTTGGTGATGCTGAAAAAAATGCTGCATGTAACCCTGTAGAAATAGGTACTAGAGGCACTGTTGGATCCCTACTTATGAGAGAAATTGAGTATTTTAGCCGACTTGAACTAAGCGGCAGAGGCAATTCCAGAAAACTGCAGAAGAATGTTGCAGAAGTAGCTTCATCTAGTAGTCAATTCAGACCAACAATTGGATCTATTTCAGCAACACAAAAGAAGAAAAAGAGAGGGGGTACTAGGCTTCTACCAAGTTTATGCTCTATGGTAGAAGTTTCAGACAGCAAAAGGCCAATTGGGTTTCCTGGTTTCGGTTATAAGAACTTGAAAACAGATATTGTGACACAATTGTAAACTTAGATAATGCTCTCAGAGAGTTTTGAGAATCCCAGCTTTTTCAATCTATTTGTTAAAGGATTAGTCCATAGTCTATTATCTGAGCTTCCACATTTTACGCCCACAACTTCAACAATGTTAGAACTTTTCTTTTCATTCTTCTCTCTGCTAAAAGTTCTGTCTAAGGCGTTGTCATCAGAACCAATCATCGGTGTTTGATGCTTGTTTTTACAATAACCTTTTGTTTTCCGAGAAAGATTAGGACTTGAGTGATTAATGAACTTACAGCTTCCACTACTGCTCGGTTCATCAAATGACTTTCTTGGTTGTAATCTTTTGGGAGTTGTTGCACCACAGGGAACAGAAACAGAAACACTTTGATGTTTATTCCTGGAAGAAGCTTTTTTTTGTGATGCAGCTTTAGTTGAGTTCAATTCTCTGGTCATCAGGGAACTGATAGTCCCCGTAGTCCCCACCCGGATGGATCCTCCACCACCTTTTATAGCTTCCAATGTCTGAACCATGTTCTGTTTAGTGTTGTTGCCAGGTCTCAGCAGATCCTTTTTGACAAGGAAGTTGTTGGTAACCAAATTATTATTAAGAGCTAATGGAGGCTACAAACCAAGCAACTCAAGAACCTGTTTATCAACATCACCAACTAGTTTATTAGATTCAAAAGGTAGGTGTATGTGTGTATATATATATAAGCACCTCATCTTATTTTCTTCCGATTATTGAAAGTGGAAGCTATTTGTATTTTGATTCATGTTTATTGAGACATATTATGTTTTTAGAGAAATGGAAAGAAATTCACTTTTACAAGAATCAGGCATAAAGTCATAAGATCTAAAGCTATATATCTACTACAATGTAAATTTGTAATACATTGATCCCTTTTAATTGCAATAAATTAAGGTAGGTCAAACAACAAAGACATCTCTCAAAATCCTCAAATCAAACTACCATATAATAAAAAAATAATAATAATAAAGAATGAAACCAGATCAGACCACAAAAATGAAATAATGAAGCTATGATTGATTTCCTCCGCCTATAGCATATCAAATAATCAAAACACCCGATTGGAAAAAGGAAAAAACACTTGGCATGAAGACCTAATTCCAAGAATGAAAAAAATGGAAGAAGGCAAAGTTCCAGAAAGTTGAGATTGCTAAATCAAAATGAAAAAAAATAGACCCAACAGCAGTTTATTTCAACTTCAGTTTTGAAAAGCATCTCAAAATTTCACAATCGATGTCATACCAAATACAATGTTGATCTGTGTACCTCATTAAGAAACTACATAAAAAGAGGCATACAGTACCTGGATGGAAAGGAAGCGAGAGAAGTGAAAGGGTACCATAATCATTGAATCTTTATCCAGAAAAAGAAAAAAAAAAAGAATGAAGATGATATATCACATATGTAAACAAAAACGTCTGAAAATGATAGATCCACAATTTGTGTCCACATGGGTTGAAGATATCTTCCACGAACTTCTTTGTTTGCTATAAAAGGGTCAGTGGGTCAACAACTCCAATCACAAACAGTAAACCTAACACAATTATTTGTCTACAGAAAAATGCTAATATTTGCGGTATAATCTTTATCATTGTTTTAAAAATTTAAAAAATATTTTAATTAATATTAATACGTAATAAAACTTAATTAAAACAAATATAAACATTAATTTATATGATGCTGTGTAAATCTAACATAATTATCTGTGCCTCCGTTCTGATTTTTTTGTTAATCAATACGCAACTACTACTGCTACTACTCTATCGGATTCCTTTTTTTTTTTTTTTTATGCGTGGTCTTTCTCTGCGCGTAGATAAAATAAAACACTATTTTTTTTAGTGAATGATCGCATATGAATCTCACTTACAAGATTATGAAGTTCAACATTAAACTCAACTAATTAATAGTAATAAAACTTAAAATGCTTTCTATTAAAGCATTGTTATAAATTGTAAATGGTATTATAAATATATTTTCTTTCTTTTTAGAATAAAAATATGTATTTAACTCTATTTTCATTAAAATGAAATCATTAGCACATTGTTTATTAAGGTTATCCTTTTTTTATGTGGTAAATACATGCGAGAATTATCGGATGGAAAGTAAATATATGAACAATAAAATAGAAAATCAAGAGAAAAAAACAAAAAATTCTTATTATACAATTACTACGTTCATCATTCGCTCCTCAAAATTATTTACTTAATTTTAAAAAATTATATTTTTCTATTTTTTTTATAAATTTAATTACATAATTTTTATTTTATAATATTTATTTAAACTATTTACTTCAATTTTTAAACTCTAAAATATTTTAATTAATTTTAATTTAAAAGTATTATTTATTATTTATTCTTTGTTTTCTTGAAGTTTTATTTTCATTCAAATTATGAATTATTTATTATTAATTTAATTTTTTTATAATAAAAATATTTAAAATATTCATATTTTTTTGTTTGGGTTCTTTATTTTTTATTATAAATATTATATATATTTTTGAAATAATTTTAAGTAAACATAAAAATATAAATTTTAGATTAAGTACGAAGATTCACGATCTAATTCGGTCTGATTTTAGGTAAAAAATAATTATCTAAATTAAATCATTTATATTACTCAAACTAAATTGAATTGGACTGTTTAATTATTAAAAATATTAAACCGAATGGTTTGATCCGATTTGATTAACGATTTTTAATACATAAATATGATATACATTTGATTAAAATATAATAAATTTAATCAATTATTCGTGGGAAATAATATGAAAAAATTAATATATTATTAAATCGATAAGGTCCGGTTCGATCGGTTAAAAATTAATATAATCGAATCAAATTGTTTGAAAAATGATTTTAATTAATATAAATCAGACGAGACTCTTTGATTTATAAAACCATTCAATTTGATCCAATTTTTTGGTTTCATCATTCCAAATTTGTTACAGGCTTACACCCTGAATGAAAAAAGAAAAAAAAAAACCCTCACCCCAACCATTCCAATCACGCCACTCTTATCTCGCCCCACTTTATAGTCCATTCTAACCTGTTAACAACTAAATTTTTTTTTTTTAAATCAAAACATGAAATATAAACTCTTTGACCTAATTTTCATTATTTTTTATAATAGATATAATAGAAAAAATATAAGAGCATATTTTTTCCAATAAAAATAAACTTCGCATATGTTTATAAGAAAAGTGACTTAAATATATTTTTTTATCAAGAATTCAAATATTCATTTTAATATAAAGGAATTTAAGTATATATTTTTATTAAAAGAATTAACTATATGCTTCATCCCTTTTAACTCACGTACTAATTTCAATACCATTCATTTCTTCCTTTACTAAACCTTCAATCTGTTACTTTAATTATAGGATAAAGTTAATAATAACAATTATTAATAATACAATTGGTTTTCATCGTTAAAATATAATTCAAATTCTTAATTTATTTTATATTTTTAATAATTTTATAATATAATATTATTTCATTTTATTTAAATATCGTTTTATTTAACTCATTTTATTTATATTGTAAGCTTAATGAGTATAATTTTAAATATATGTTATATCGCTTTTCTTATTAAACACATGTTATAATAATTATATTTTATATTTTTTATTGTTATATCGCTTTTCTTATTGTTTTATTTAACAGTTATGATAGAAATTGATTTATAGTTTAATTATAAGATTCTATCTCCTATTATTATAGATCAAAATTTTAATTTAATTTATAATTTTGTTATTTAATAAAAATAACTTTAATATTTTTTTTTAATTCTAACAGTTGCAATTTGAAAAAGATCATAGATTAATCACGCGCTGATTTATGGTCAATTTTTTAGCATTTTGGATTTGGATAAAATTTTAGAAAATTAAGGGAGTATTAAATATCACAATTTTTATTACAGATATAAATAATTTTAACCATTCAATTATTAAAAAATAAAAAATTTTAGATAAAAAAACTAAAATGAATAAATTTAAAATACTCATTTTTATAATAATATGACAATAAGTGTCTAACCCAATTACATCATAATTAAAGTGTATTTTTAAGTAAAATTTTAAGATTAATTTTAAGTTTTTTTCTATATTTTTAGAAAAATATCACAGTTCATTTAACATTTAAATGATTTACTTATTTTTGTAACAATTTAATTATATTTTATGAAAAATTGATTCATACAATAAGAAATATAATTTTTAAGTTTTTTTATTTTAATTTTTTTAATTATATTATATAAAAATTATTATAATTTAAATAAAATATAACAAAAATAATTATTCATAATTGAAATTAATTATTATAAAAAAACATATGAACTAAATATTATTTTTAAAATAAATATAACATTGATAATTATCTTTTATTTTTTTTTAAGTGTCAATAATATTTTCGTTAATATTTATGAAGAAAAAAATGATTAAAAATATAATTAATTATGATAATTTTTAAGATCAATCCGCTTGTGACTGAAACGGAGATGACTATCTAAATTCTCCCTTAAATAATGGATTAGATCCACGAAGTGAAACTCATATAAAAATTAATAAAAAAATATAATATAATGAATATTTATATTAAATCATAAAAATTAAAAATCACAGTTTAAAAAAAAAAAATATATATATATATATATATTAAAAATTAAAATAATTTTAAATCTATTAAGATATATATTTTATAATTATTAACCTTCTATTTTTAAATATTTTATTTTTATTATAAATAATCATTCATAAATCACATTTGGTATATCATAAAAGAAAAGTTTGGTATTATGTTTTGTTGTGCTAATGTCATTTTGGTAATTCATGCATAGAAGGGTGTTAATGGTGGCTATTAAATTATAAGTCATGTGAATGTATCTCCCAACTAATAATATTTTTTACTATGTTGAATCATTACGTGTAGAGTAAGATATTCTAACAAAATATATATACTAATAAAACATTTTATTAACTACAGTACCATGTGAGCATTGATCATTTAGGAATAATAAATATAAGAGTGTCACATTAAATTTTGTTATTAATCATTTTGTCATTACAAGTATTTACGAAAATATTTTTGACATTTCAAACAATATTTTAAATTTTCAAGAAATATTTTGTATTATTATACAAATATTTTATTTAGAAAAAAAAAGCTTGTTTAACATACCCGAAAAATTATTTCATCACTACTTAAAAACGAAGGAAAAAAATCCTGTGAAAAAGAAAAAAAATCCTGTGAAAAAGAAAAAAAAAAGAAATAAAAAAGTAATTATTTATATTGTTTCGAAATGTAGTTTGGCAACTTAAATAAAATAAATAAATAAATAAAATAAAAGTAGTTTGGCATCATAGCATTTGGCTTATGGGTATTAGTACAATGGTAATTGACCAGCAACATACAGAGCATTAAATTTTTGAAAAGGTCTTTCGTATCAATATGTTGTGAAAGAGTATTTGATGTGTAGCTTAATATAACTTAGTAACAAATGAATTCAATTATATTAATTTTTATTTTATTGTAACTTATGCATATATAAAAATAATCTAAAAAATTTCTCGCAAAATGAGAAATGAAATTAAAATTTGAGTAATATAATAATTTAGTTATTTTATTTTTATAAATTAAATCTTATTAAGGGTGATATTAATGGATGAAAATATCTTTAAAAATAAAAAATAATAATAAAAAATAATTAAAATATTTATAGATATAATTTTAAGGTAAATAAAGTATGAATCATTATATATATAATTTGTGAATAATAATGATATTATAATAAAATTTGTTATTATTATAAGAAAAAGAATAAAATATTAATTATATATTAATATTATTATTAGATAAAATTATTGTTAATAAATTAATAATAATAATGATAGTCATTAAAAAGAAAGTTATTACAGATACACTTTTTCTTATAATTTGGAGGAAAATAAGTGTTATTAAAATTTATTAGATTAATACTTAATATAAGTTTAATATATGTAAGTTTTAATTTTTTAAATTTTAAAAAGTATAATTAATTAAAAATAATAATATAATTTTAATAATTTTTTATTAAAATATTATTATTTATTATGAAACGATTAAAATTTGATTATTTAATAATAATAAATAATAATTAATATGAAAAAATTTAAAAAATTTAAAAAAATTATTTTAATATTTTATCATTATCAATACTTTATTTTAATATATTTTTTAAAAAAATAAAAAATATATTTAAATAAAATTTTATTATTATTAAATTATTATATATATTTTTTATTAATGATGTATTTTACTTCATTTTATAATGATAAATAATATTTTAATAATAAAATTATTAAAGTAATATATATTTTTTAAATAGATTATTATTTTTAATATATGAATAAAGAGACATTTTAAGGACTAAAAAAAATACAGAATAAAAAAACACCAACTCTTTAACAAAAATGCCGAATTACACGTGTTGCAAGTAACCCAGAGAGTAGAAAAGAGGGTGAAGGAGAGAGAGAGTACGGTTAGCATTCCACTTTATGATATAGTAGTGCTAATTCAAAAACAAATCGTTGGGCCCATTTTTGGCATTTTGTTGAAGAAACCCGCTATATGCTTAAATAATTTAGGCTTGAGTCTCAGATCTCACGTCTATGTGCTGTGATTTTCCTTTCACGAATGTTTTAAGATTGATGCATACTCGATCTCTAACTCTATATCTTTCTTTACGCTGAACCACCTGAACTAGAGAGTAGAGATTTCTGCTCAATTTTTATTTCGAGTAGAGACACCCATCTTCACTTTAATCCGAGAACTCTTCACTCGACGCATTTGAATCGGAGTACCCATCTGCATTTGAATCGGAGTACCCATCTGCATTTGAATCGGAAAAGCTTGTACTTTCTTCTGATATAGAGCAATACTCGTTTCCACACAATGACTTCACATGCACCCAGAACCTCAAAACCCACAAAGCCTCAAAATCATTCAACCTCCTCACCTGCACCACCATCTTCTTCAAGGTCCTCAATGTCTTCCTCTCTATCATCTCACTTGGCCATGGTTGAGCTTAAGCAAAGAATTCTCACCTCTTTATCTAAACTATCTGACCGAGACACCTATCAGATCGCAGTTGAAGATCTTGAGAAGATAATTCAAACCCTTTCCCCAGATGGTATTCCAATGCTCCTTAATTGCTTCTATGAGGCTTCAAACGACCCCAAATCAGCAGTCAAGAAAGAGTCCCTTCGGTTACTGGCAGTGGTATGTTCCTGTCATGGCGATTCCACATCGACCCACTTGACAAAAATCATTTCGCACGTTGTTAAGAGGCTCAAGGATTCAGATTCTGCTGTGAAAGATGCATGTCGAGACACTATTGGGGCGTTATCGGCTCAGTACTTGAGCGGGGGTGACAATGGGGGATTTGGGTCGGTGGTGGCGTTGTTTGCGAAGCCTCTTTTTGAGGCAATGGGAGAGCAGAACAAAGGGGTCCAATCTGGTGCTGCAATGTGTATGGCTAAGATGGTGGACTGTGCTTCCAACCCTCCAGTTACGGCGTTCCAGAAGCTGTGTCCAAGGATCTGCAAGCTGCTCAACAATCCCAACTTCTTGGCCAAGGCTGCTCTGTTTCCTGTCATTTCCAGTTTGTGTCAGGTTAGAGCTATGGTGTACAATTTGTTAGCTGTTTCAGTGTTTTTTTTAATAACATTTTCCCGTCTTTAGAGGATATGTTTTAGGAGTAGTTTTAGTCTTGTTTACTCTCTGATCAAATTGTTCTGGCATCCCTTGGTTGATCGGAACTCTGTTGCTTCTTCTCCTTAACCTATGTAATTCTAGTACATGCATTTTGATTATCTCCTTTTTTGTCCCTTTTACTATTTTATTTTCATTTCTATTTATACTAATGACTTATGAGCCTTGGAATTTTGGGTTGATTTAATGGAAATTATCCCTTTCTTGATAAGTGGGTGGTTTATGTGCATTTCGTAGAAATAGATATTTGGTATAGATAGTGTAAAAACATGGTATAGTTAAAAGTTCTTGTAAGATGAAACTATTCAATTAGTTCAATGATTATTGCAGGTTGGGGCAATTACACCGCATAGCTTGGAGCAAATTTTGCCAAGTATTCATGAATTCCTTGGAAGTACAGATTGGGCAACACGTAAAGCAGCAGCTGATTGTTTAATTACCTTGGCATTGAGTTCAAGCAGTTTAAGCACGGATGGAGCTACTTCGACATTGGCTGCACTTGAGGCTTGTCGTTTTGACAAGGTATATTTCACTGTCATTAGTTCTCAACTGCAACATTTTGTTTTTGTTTTTGTCTATTGTTGCAATGGGTTATCATTATTTTGTTTTAATATCTTCAATGTTGCAATTTCTACGTTCTTGCTTCTATTATGTGTCCCTGTTTGTGTTTTTGTAACTTAAACGTTTTCGTAGCAAATTATTTTGTCTCTTTCATTTTATTATGTTGTAGATTTCAATATTTTTTAATCTTCTACACCAGTAATATTTATAGAATTTCTTGAGACAGCATGGTTATGTTCTTGAGATTTGTTACAACGGTTATACCTGGGGTACTCCTTTTGCTGATTGGAGTAATGTAATATTTGCAAATTGAATTGTTTTTTCAAGGATAAGTTGGGGATTTAATTGCTTTAAGCCTTGTACTTGAAGCAGATACTTGTTCTATGTGAGGACAATGAGATACTCATTATTTGAATTGCTAAATTCTCTCCTAGAAACATAATATTTTATTGATGAGCTCTATCTTTTTTATTTTAAAAGGATCGTCTAAGTCGGGTAAAACAAATAATGTTTGAATTGAAATTATTATTCTTTTGATTTAGGTACCTGGTGGGAGAGCTTTAGAATTAGATAAGTTCAGACTGTTCTGTCACTGTGTGCATCACATTCAGACTGTTTACTGCCATTCCCAAACTGCAGTGCGGATTCCAACTAGTTTAGTGGCTATGGATGAGTTCAACATGTTAAATTTTTCTTTTCTTCGTTGATTGTGATTGTTACGAAGTTTGATATATGTCCCAATTTCTTTATTGTCTGCTGATGATAAAAATAATGCATAAATATTTTCTATTAGGAATAGCTCTGGTCAGTGGTCATTGTTGTCTTAATTTCAGAGACTAAATACTTGTGACTTGTTTTACAGATAAAACCTGTCAGAGATAGCATGACAGAGGCATTGCAATTGTGGAAAAAAATGGCAGGTAAAGGAGATGATGGGGCTCCAGATGAACAGAAAGCCTCACCTCATGGTACCAGCTGAAATGCTGTTTTCTTCAGCATTTTTCTTCTATCATCTAATCCGACCTTTTCTCATTGGATTGTTTTCTTTCTGGTAATATTTCTAACAAATAAAATCCTAAACCAGCTGAGACATCAGAAAAGAATGAGCTGAAAAGTTCGAAGCAGACTGAGAGAATAGAGCCATCAGCAAAAGACTCATCTAATAACTCTTCCCCTACTTCAGATTCTGCAAAAGCCAAAGGTGGTAGTATTGCAGACAAAGCGGTTGTAATAATGAAGAAGAAAGCACCTGGCTTAACTGACAAAGAAATAAACCCAGAATTCTTCCAGAATCTTGAAACCAGAGGTACAGGTGATTTGCCTGTAGAAGTAGCTGTTCCACGAAGGTATCTTGGTTCTTCAAACACAAATGATGATAAAGAAGCAGAGCCAAATGATACAGGATCAAAGGGAAGGTCAAACCATGTCAGCAAGCAGTCTGATGATTCAAATGGGTCGTTCAGTAGTAAATACCGGAACATAGATAGGGGGGGAACTGCTGGTTTGTATTCTAAAAGACTTCAAGAATTAGGGCAGGACAAATGTGCAGAAGAAAGAGTCAATGACAGAGATCCAAGAACGGAGCTAATAGATATTCATGATAAGATTGACATGAATAAAAGAGATTCTCATGCAGGTTTCTCCAGAACTGATGGTCAACCTGAAGGTTCTTTCATTAATAGCAAAGGGAATTGGTTGGCTATACAGAGGCAATTATTACAGCTGGAGAGACAGCAAGCTCATCTGATGAGCATGTTGCAGGTGTCCCATGTCTCCCTCCCCCCTATTTGTGTGTGTGTGTGTGTTTTCTTTCTACCTACAACTGGTGTGGTGTATCTGGCTTAGTTGTCTAGGTAGGCACTGAAGGTTCATCTAGTTTATAAGGTCTTGACCCAGGATCACCCCCTTAATCGGCATGCCCTTGCATTGAACTGTTCTCTGTTGTGGCCTTATTGATGCTGTAAATATAATTTAGTAAATAAGTAATTTTAACATATGATTTTTAGGATGACATGATATGTTGTGTATTGTAGGATTTCATGGGTGGCTCTCATGATGGCATGGTAACTCTGGAGAACAGAGTGCGAGGTCTTGAGAGGGTTGTGGAAGATATGGCAAGGGATTTGTCCATTTCATCAGGCAGGAGAGGTGGTAACTTCACTATGGCATTTGAGGGATCTTCTAATAGACCCTTAGGGAAGTATAATGGGTTTCCTGATTATGCAAGTACCAAGTTTGGAAGGAGCGCTGATGGACGGGGTCCCTTTGCAGAAAGATTTGGCCAAAGTGATGGAAATTCTCCAAGCATATGGGGAAGGGGTTCTCATTGGAGGTCTGACATGTCAGAGGCTTGGGATTTTCATGCACATGGTGCTTCAAAATATGGACAGCTAGGCCCGAGGAGAGCTCTAGCAGGTGGTTCTATGGATGGTAGGTCACCCAAATTTGAAAACGAGAGTGATCAAGGTCCCACCAGGCGAGGTTTGGATAAGGGAGCTGGACCCTTTAGGCTTGGTGAGGGACCTTCTGCAAGAAGTGTTTGGCAAGCTTCAAAAGATGAGGCAACCTTGGAAGCCATTAGAATAGCTGGAGAGGATAATGGGACATCTAAGGCAAGAAAAGTAGCCATCCCTGAGTTGACAGCAGAGGCCTTGGAAGATGATAATGCTGTGCAGGACCGTGACCCTGTCTGGACTTCTTGGAGTAATGCGATGGATGCCCTTCAAGTTGGTGATATGGATTCTGCATATGCTGAAGTATTGTCTACAGGAGATGATCTCTTGCTAGTAAAGCTGATGGATAGATCTGGTCCTGTGGTTGACCAGCTTTCAAATGAAATAGCATGTGAAGTAATGCAGGTTGTCATACAATTTTTATCTGAGAAGAACTTGTTTGACATCTGTTTGTCATGGATTCAACAGGTATATATTTTTTCTTTTTTTCCTTGTCATTATGTCATGGGCAACACTTCCCTTTTTCTTACAGGATTATTGGCTTTGCTGGTCAAATTCTAGGTTTTGTTTGAATTAAAAAAGAAGTCTAGTTATGTAGGCAATGCAATATTTTGTATTAAGAAACAGAGTTTAGAAAAAGAATACAATCTCTTAAAATTTGATAGGGTTTAGTCACCTAATCCAGTTAATCGAGGCAACATTATAAGATATTGTAAGTGCCTCTTTATGGAATTGATAGTTATGTTATAACAGCAATGCCCGTCAGTTCCCTTGAGATAATGATAACAATTTTGAAACAAAGGCCTTTATACTTCTAAAGCAGTTGTTTTATTTTTTTGAGTTTTGTTATTTAATCAGGTTTGCTCCGTTAGAGATTAGCAGGGGAAAAAATAGGATAAATGTTTGTAAACCTTATTTTCCTTCCGATTTTTATACAACCTAGTTGTTCAACTGTTTTTCTCCTTTAATTCCCTAAACAAAGTGTTTTACTTCATAAAAAAAGTAATCCGCATTTTTTAATATACATAAAACATATTCTTTTTTACGTTATAAGAACATATTTCACCGCATGGAGAGGGTTTAGAAATGAAACTCCGTCTATTTATTAGAGTTCAAATGCATTATGTTGGCTTAGTAAGTTGGCTTGACTTTGACTACTTATTTCTCATATCATACAGTTGGCAGAACTAGTAATGGAACAAGGACCTGATGTCTTGGGCATTCCCATGGAACTAAAAAAAGAGATTTTAATAAATTTAAACGAAGCTTGTATAGCATTGGATCCACCTGAGGAATGGGAAGGTGCAATGCCTGATCAACTTCTAATGCAGTTAGCATCGTTCTGGGGAATTGATCTTCAACAGCATGACAAATAGTTCCAAGCTGCAGTAAATCATCGGGTACCGAGTTCCATACTCGCCTTCTCCGTTAATTCTATTATATAAATCCTTTAATTTTCTTAAATCTATGTCTAAAATGTGAGATTTGAACTGAAATTGATGTATATATAGAGTATAGACGATGTATACTATTTACATCTAATTTTGTCTATAAGAGATCATGGAGCTGCTTGGTTTTGTTTATTTTGGACTCTATCTTCATCCTCACGTTCCAAGTCTAAGTTAAGTTGCCCAGGTGACAGGTCTGTAGATTTTTGTATATAATTGCAAATGTTGCCAGGTAACAAGTTACAGGGCGAATTACAAATTCCTACACCAAGATTCTTTCAGGTTTGGAAAATGATGAAAACAATTAAACGTCCGTAATTAGTAATATTTATTATTGAAGGGAGGAAAAGTTTCAAGGAAATATATTGTAATAAAATAATAATTTGAGGGATATAGCCTATTTTCAAAAGTGTGAGCTTATTTTGCTATTTTGCTATACTTAGCTAATGATAATTTTTCCCAAGTAAAAAAACAATTGAGATTAGTACTTTTTGTTTAGGCTAAACATGATATGAATGTTGTTCTTATAAGTTGGTTTTGAAAGAGAGGCTAAACCCTCGTTCAGAGTTTAGACATTTCACTAATCTGGCCGTGTTATTAACAGGTGTTTATAAAATTTCAAGAAAGTATAATGAAAAAACATCTCAACATACATACTAAAAAAGGAAAGTAATTTACCTATTACACTTTCGATGTGACACCAATGATTGATAAATACATGAATAAAAATTCACATGTTATACAACAAGAATTCACATTTGTAGTCACTTTTATTTATGTGTTTACTGTATATTAGTGGTACAAATAGTAGTACACTCAAAATGGGAAAGAGGAATTAGACTTATAAAAAAGTGAGATATTGAGTTCTTGGTTTGTCTTTGATTTTGCCTTAGAAAGTTAACACAAGTTTCTAAATGATTGAGGATTTCATTGAATAAATGTTGACAAATATTATATGAATTATAACATGATCTCCAATTCCTAAACAATATTACTCTTACGTCTGACCAGTTTCAATATTATCTCCATCTCTACTACTTTGAATAGAATCCTGGGTCTCTTCTGTGGGTTGTGGTAGTTTTTTGTTTTGAGCTAAGAAGTCAAGAGCTGTTACAACGTCACTTATCAGAGGGCGAACAGAAGCTTCCTCTTGAAGACACATGGCTGCAACTGCTAAAGCTTGGTATAGACCCTTAACTGGGTAGTTATCGTCTAGCAATGGATCTGCCATTAATGTAAATTTCCTCCTGTCTTTTAATAGTGGTTGAGCCTGCAAAATTAACATGATATTTGTTGGAATATTACATGTTTTAATTGTTTGGTTATTAGTCTATGAGTAAGAGTCTATTGGGTTAGGGTTCCAGGATTCTATTGTTATATATGTACTATTTTATTATTATCAAGGAGAATAAAGAAGATTTAGAATGCCTGCTTTTATTATTCCTATTCTCTTTTCGACATATTTTGATTCCCTTAAAATTCTAGCTTCTACATTTATTTTATATTTGAAATAAATGTTATTACAGTCTACTAATCATTTGTGTTTACTAACTATTTCTATAAGCAGTCCACTAGTTTTAAAAAAGTAACACTACCAGAAAAAATGATAATTTTTTTAAAATGAGCAGTGCGGTTACTCACTCTTTATATTTTTAATTTATTTATCATTTGGTTCTAAATAGATTTTAGGGTTTTGAAAGTGGAGTTCAAAATAGAAAAAAAACAGCTAAAAATAACATACATACCCATAAGACTAAATTATGCTCCTCAGTTGGCCTAGAATTGTCAATGACTCTCCTTCCTGTAATTAACTCCAAAAAGACAACACCAAAGCTGTAAACATCAGATTTAGTGGTTAATTTACCAGTAAGTGCATATTCAGGTGCACAATAGCCATAGGTACCCATGACTCTTGTAGAAACATGGGACTTATCACCAGTTGGACCTAACTTTGCTAATCCAAAATCAGAGAGTTTTGGATTAAGCTCTTCATCTAATAATATGTTTGATGCTTTAAAGTCTCTGTATATAACTGGTGGGTTTGCTTCTTCATGTAAATATTCTAGTCCTCTTGCTGCTCCTGCTGCTATTTTCATTCTTGTATCCCAATCCAGACCCTTTTTCCCTTCTGGCAAATCTGTAAACCAAAGTCATTCATTAACAAGTTACTAGCAATATTATATGTGCTAAATAAAAAGAGAATACTTGAAAAGAACTTGTAATTTGGTGCCAATTTGGGACAATTATAGCATGCATTATTTTTTAATTAAAATTGATCGATAATTGATTTTGTTTATACTTCGTGTAAATATTAATTTTTTGAAATATTTATTATTAATTTTATCTGATTATATTATACAACTTTTCATCGAACACTGTATAAATTAATTATTAAATAATTTAATATAATTCAATCAAATACAGTATATTTAATTTCTATGTAATACTATACACCAATGTACATTTTCTAAACTTAAAATACTATCAATATATAAGACATAAGTTAGTGAAAGGTAAAGTTTATACTTAGAAAAAGAAAAACGAAAGTGAGAAATGAAGAGGTATACACCTAAAAGATGATCCTCAAGGGAACCATTAGGCATATACTCATACACCAAAATCCTTTGATCACCATCAGTACAATATCCCACCAAGTTAACAAGGTTTGGGTGTTCAAGTAGACATAACATCAAAACTTCTACTAGGAATTCTTTATTTCCTTGGAATCCATTCCGATCAAGTTGTTTAACGGCGACCATCTGACGAGTTAAAACACAAGGAACCAGATTTAGTTATACAATTTTATTTTATTACAAGGGGAAAAAAATAGAGAGGAAGAAAGATCAGTTGAAATATATAGTACTTGATTATCTATTTGTCCCTTGTATACCCTTCCAAAGCCACCTTCCCCTAAAAGATTGTTGTGATCGAAATTTTGAGTAGCAACACAGAGCTCGCGGAAAGTAAAAATCTTTGCAGAAATATTCCCTTTTCCAATCTTTGATATCTCTTCAGATATATACCTTCTTCTACTACTATCTGCAGGAAAAATAAATAAAATATTATACACATGTATTAATTACCATCTACTCTACTATCTAGTCAAGGTTAATTCTCCTTTTAAAAAAACACATATCAAAGAATCTAACCCTATCAAAGTAGGAAAAACTTTTACATGACACAAGTGTACGAGTATTAGGTGTAATTTGATAATTTCAAGAAAATATTATTAATATTTACATAAAATGTAACATTTTATATATAAATAAATGCATTTATCTAAATAGGGACGGATTATAAAATGATTACTAGGGGTTAGAGCGTAATTTTTTAAAAAATAAAATATAAAACTATATTTAAATAATTAAGAATAAATAATATCATGATATAAATCTAGTAAAAAACTAAGAGTTATAATATACTAGTCTCAATTAAAGATAAAAATTTCATGTTATACTACAAGATAAACATAGAATTAGCACATTATAACTTATAATAAAAGTTATCTATCATAAAAAATAATAATATAATAATTTCATAAATATTAATATCATACATATATATGTGTTAAAATCTAAGACAAAAAAAATGTATTAAAATATAAAGAATAATATTTAATTTAAGATTTTAAACTTAAGAATATATTTAAAATTGTATGTTGTTAAAAAGTAAAAAACTAATAAATATAATTATTTTACATCTATTTTCTTTAACGACGAAATAAATTAACTTTATAATAGTGATAAAAATAAGAGAAAAACTATTGAAAAATATTAAATTATTTTAATAAAATAAAATGTGAAATAATATAAGATTAGATAAAATAAAAATTTAGAGTTAAAAAAATACGAGGAAAAAATTTAATAGCTTTAGTTTCAATTTTATCATGTGTAATAACATTTTTTTATTATCATAAATTAAAGTTAAATATATGAAATGTTTTTAGATTACATATTATATAGGATTAAGAAATATTTTTAAATAACACATGTTATTATAATTCTACGTGTATAATTAATTAATGTTTAACGAATACGTCGATAAAAATAACTATATTTAAACATTTTAAACATGATTTATTTATATAACTTTTATTTACAAGTTTGTTAAGTATTGTTGATATATACAATGATATATCAAAATATGTATACAAAAATCAAACATAATATATTATTACAAGTAGATATTTATTTGATACTCAATATATAATTAATTTTTTATAAGTTTTTTGATTGTAACTATAGTTAAACCTAATAAAGTCCATCCCTATTTGTAAAGCAAACATTCTTAACGTCATCTATAAATCTATCTAAAGTAAAAGTATCGAGCTAATAGAATAGAATCCTACATATTTCGTCCATTTCCCTCACAACCAATCGATGTATACATGCTAATCGATTGAAAAAATAAATTGAGGCAAAACTTTAGCATTTATGGGGTTTTAGTATATATGATTTTGAAATATATATATATGCTTGATTCACTTCCAATTAATATTAGGCAAAAGAGTATTATATGAGAATTCTAACTATGATAAAATAAAATAAAATAAAAAAACCAATATATTAAAGACTGTAAATATGAGAACTCCATTAAAATTGAATAATGAATTAATGTAAATTACCAGATTTTGAGGATATGTTAGAAAAGGAGGCCAAGATCTTTGCGTTATGGTATTCCTTAATGCTTTTTCGCAAAGACTTTCTTTTGATTTTTTCCTGTGACACAAAACACGGAAAGCAATTCATCTTCTTTCCGTGTAACCTTTCTTCCATTGGACGATAAATTCGTCCAAACATTGATCGAATGCCTTTTTAAAATTTTCAAACAACACAATATTAAGTACTATTTAGTTTTTTTTTTAAGAAAAAAATTAACTCAATAATATATGTTATTACTAATAAATGTTTACTAAACTTGATCAATTCCAAGAACAAACACAATTAAGCAGACTCGGATTTAGAGTTCATAGCTATGGAAGGAGTAGAAGCCAGAATTAAACCTAAAAAAAAATAAAAAATTGTATCTTTTTTTTTCTTTGTCTATCATGAAACAAAAGGAAAATCTTCTACATTAATTGTCTGTTTTCTTGATTTTCTTAATCAGAATCTATTCAGTTTGGACGGTGAAAAGACTGTGTCAACTTTACTATAGTTAGGAAAATAAGCAGACACCAACCATTGCTTAACTGCATGTCTTCTTTAAACAAGAAAAACAACTTTGGAAAATAATTTATGAGATTTTATTTTCCAATTTCGTACCAAGGGTGATGGATTTCGTTAGTTGTCGAATTATGATATCATTGACAAAAAGTACAAAAACAAAAAATTAACACTCACTTTGTCCCGAAATTTATTAAATATGTTCAGTTTATTACACTTATATTCTTAAAATTACTATTTATTTTCTTCAATTTATTAATGTTTATTATACTTAGTTTCTAAAAATTAACAAGTTTGAAGATTTAAGTGTTACATATTAATCATAGTTTAATCTCCTATCTTTAATTTATGATTTATATTTTAAAATATTATAAATTGAGAATAAAAATATTATATTTTCTATTTATTTATTTAATTACCTTTTTATGAACGAAGACATAATTTAAGACATATTAGAAAAAAATAAAAATTTGGAGAATAACAAAGGCATAAGGATAGATAATACTATTCAAGTGAATAGTGATATGTATAAAATTATGATCGATCAAAACATACATTAAATAATAAAAAGAATATTTAAAATATATAAATTTGTATTTATTTTTATGCCTATATTCTTGTTGTTATGACATATGTTAATATTATCTGTAAAAATAAATCATTTTTCAATTTCTACCATAATTTTGACGCATAGTATTATATAAAAAATATGGATATAAAATTAGGAGTAAAATCGTATGAAATTAACATTTCTCTAATCAATGAATATAAAAAAACTCTAAATATTTTCTTTATTATCTCATTTTTCTATATCTTCATTCAAAAATAAATTAAATCATTTATTAATTATTATAGATTTAATATTATTTAATAATTATTCTCATTTTTAATAATTAATAAAAAATAGACACTATATTAGATACAACCCTAATGTGTATTAATGAAAAATGATGAATGCAATTTTTTAATTAAACCTATTCAGAATGATATTATATTAAAAATGCTACATGTGATTGCCCTGAGTAGAAAACACTTACAATGAAAAGAAGTTTGGGATGATAGAGAGTGATTTATTTATTATTAGTAACACAATTGAAAGAATAAATCTCCAAGGGTAAGTCTATTTTACTTATATTTATACATAAATATAAATAAATTCGATCTATTTTGTTACATTTTATTCTTATATATTTTTTATATGTTAATCTATTTTAATATATTTTAGTATATTTTATTTTAATTTTATTTTATTTTAATAAATTTTTGTTCACTTATTAAATATTGACGAAACATTGATACATTTGATTTGCACGAAGTACTTGCAACTATGAATGAAGATAAATCTATTTGTTATTTATATTTTTTTTATGGATATATGGTTTAAATTAGGGGTATTAATGGATTGATATTGATTATTTTAATTTGATTAAATCTGAATCCAATTCTATTCAAATTAGATTTAAAAATTTTCAATATGAATTTGATTAAATGATGTAATCAATTCGAACCAACTTATAACAAAAATAAATTAGATAAGATCAGATTAATATTAAAATTAAAATTTATTTATAAATTATTATCATATATAAAACGAAACATATACAACATTTAAATTTTAAATTAATATATTTCTAACAAAACTAATTATTTATATTTATAACTAAGAAAATCAAAAGAGTAAGATGTATACATGTACAATTATTAAATTATTATATATATATATATATATATATTTATTTATTTTTAAGTTAAAATAATAATATAATGTAATTATGATATGTATAATATTTAAATACAACACATTATAAAATAAAATATGCATTTATTTATAATTTAATAATAATTTGATCCAGATCGGATATAATAAATTATAAAATTTATTAATCCGAATTCGAATAGATTATATACTTTTCAATCTGAATCCGATCTAAATCCAAAATCTATCAATTTTATTTGATCTGAATCTGACGGATCGAATCAAATTTTTAAATTTAAAGAAATTGATAAGATTATTTACTCACTTCTAATTTAAATTACCATTAATATTTTGATTTAATGTGATTGATTTAAATAAAATAAAATTTTATTTATAGTAAATATATTCACAAGACTAAACTTTATTTATAATAAATATATTCTACTCAATAATCGATGAATTCAAGTAATCCCCTCAACAAAAAATAAATTCAAACAATTATAAAAAGTACATTGATACAAATAAAATAAGAGTCATATTACGACCACAAACGTAGTAATAAATCTAATCTGACCATATGAGTTTAAGTTTGAAAAGATGATAAAGATTACATCATCATTTGAAAAAACTCGTTAGTCGTTACATGTCCTTAAATTATGATCACTTCTTCTACACTGAGTGCACAATATAACTCTTCTGGTTTTCTTACCATGTGAGCAATGCGATGCTTTCGTTATCTATCCCTCTTCTTCTCAGTGTTAGGGAAAGTTTAATAAGTTTCAATATCTTACATGGCATCTCTCACTCACCATTGTCGATCTAGGAAATATTAACTGTGAATATGCACTGAAATAATAATTTACCATATACTTTAAATCAATAAAAAATAGATTTCTATATCTTAAAATCTAAGACTACTTATATCAGATTACATAGAATCTTGGGAACATCAAAATTCTTGCAAGTATAACCTTTATTAAGTAGATTTATATCGTTAATTAGTATCATCGTGAAAATAAAATATTAATTTTAAGCATGAGTAACATATATTAACAAACTTAATAATAAAATAGACTAATAATTGTGGAAGTAACCATTGAAAAATATGAAAATTTAATGTATAGATATCTTTGTTGGTGGGTGAGAATATACGTTAACAAACAATGAGGAATGTCGGGTTCATTTTGTTGTTTTTTTAATTTGTTATTTGACATCTAAACAGTAACTTAACTAGCATTCATAATCAAAATTATACCTTAATTATATTACTAATTTTATATTGGATAATAATTTAATTATAGAATAATAATAATGAATTTGGTTGTTATTATTATAATTTGATCAATTTTAATTATTAAAGATAAAATTTAATTGAATTCGCTCTATTATTATAATTTTAAATCATATCTTATTTATTTATTTTACCTCATTAATTTTGATATATTTTTATAAATTTTATTTTATTATTATTAATAAGTACTCAACAGAGACAAAATCCATTTACACATGCTTCATGTCAAATGCCATAAAGTTTCTTTAAAAATACAATTTACTGCCAACTTATTAAAAGAAAAAAAAAACTATTGAAATCATTTGAAAGTATCATTTCACCCACACGAAGTAATTTCAAATTTTAGCATCAAAATGGAAAAGATTATAGTTCACGTTCCAGAAGCCCACGTTTGTTATCCGGTATAAAGCAAAGGGTAGTAGTAATGATTTTCTTAATACAGTGTTCGGCAAAATTTCTGACTGCACTAGAGATGCCTCTGTCTCTGTGTCATCTCACTTTCCTTCCAAGAAGCTCATGGAAACTTAGAGCCAATTACATGTTCAGTTGTCAACAATAAAGTGAAGAAATCAATATTTGAATAAATAATTAGAAGAAAAAATCAATGTTTTTTGAATATATTTTCTTAATTTGTATCGAAAATTTACATTGTTTATATATACAAATATCAATTATTATTTCACCAACCACCATGATTGAATTGAATGGTTTACAACTGCTTTGGTAGGTGCCGTGTATATTGGAAAAAATGTTTGCCGTCGGTACAGTGTTTGTTGAATTGTGTTGCAGTGTTTGTTGAATTCAACACTCCCTCTCAAGTTAGTGCATAGATGTCTTTCATGCCCAACTTGACTGAAACTTCTGTGAATACTCGATATGAGACTGCTTTAGTGAGGATGTCAGCCAATTGATCTTCTGATTTAATTTTTGGCAATTCTAATGAATTTTCTTCTAACTTTTCCTTAATAAAGAACCGATCAACTTCAACATGTTTTGTACGATCGTGTTGAACTGGATTATGAGCAATATCACATGCTGCTTTATTGTCACAAAATAACTTAATTGATTCTTTAGAAGGATATTCCAAATCTTTCAAGAGAGATTGTAACCACAAGGCCTCACAAAGCCCAAGTGTCATGTCTACGTATTGACCTCTGTGACTTGAACGAGCAACAACATGTTGTTTTTTACTTCTCCATGTTACAAGGTTTCCTACAAAAGTGAAGTAGCACTTTGATGTAGATCGCCTATCATTTATTGATCCAGCCAATCAAAGATCAGTATATACTTCTATTCTTTGGAACTCTGAGTTTTTAGTAAACAATACTCCTTTTCCAGGAGCAGACTTTAAATACCTCAAAATACGAATAACTGCATTCATATGTTGTTCTCCAGGATTATGCATAAATTGGCTGACAATACTTAAAGCATAGGCAAGATCTGGTCTTGTGTGTGCCAAATACATCAACCTTCCAACAAGCCTTTGGTATCTTTCTTTATTTGTTGGAACTTGATCAACCTTGATACATAACTTTAATCCTTTCTCTATTGGTGTATTAGCTGGTTGACATGCCGACATACCAGTTTCTTTTAATAAATCTAAGGCATACTTTCTTTGAGATAAGAAGATTCCTTCTTTTGATCGAGAAACCTCAATCCCAAGAAAATATTTTAAGGAACCAAGGTCTTTCATTTCAAATTCCTTGGACAAATAACTTTGGAGAGCTTTTCTTTCTTCAAGATCATTTCCTGTTACTATCATATCATCAACATATACAATAAGTGCAGTGATCTTACCATACCTTTTTTTCAGAAATAAAGTATGGTCTGAATTGCTTTGCTTATAGCCAAATGCCTTCATTGATTTTGTGAACCTACCAAACCATGCTCTTGGGGATTGTTTCAATCCATACAGTGATTTTTAATTTACACACCTTTTCATCATGAATTTTGGATTTCTTGATTCTGGTGGTAAATCCATGTAGACTTCTTCAATTAAATCTCCATGTAGAAAGGCATTTTTTACATCAATGATATAATGGCCAATCTAAATTTGCGGTAGAGATACCAAGACTCGAGCAGTGTTAATTTTGGCTACAAGCAAATGTTTTACGTATAGTCGATCTCATATGTCTGAGTGTATCCTTTTTCCACCAATATTGCTTTATAGCGTTCAATCATACCATCTGCTTGATACTTTACTGAAAAAATCCATCGACATCCAACAATTTTCTTTGTTGGTGGACGATCGACAAGTTCCCAAGTTCTATTTATTTCTAAGGATCTTAGTTCTTCATTTATAGCATCTTTCCATTTTGGGTCAGCTAAAGCTTCTCGCACCTTTGTTAGGAATAGATACAACGAGATAATTGATTCACAAATGATATGTTTGATTTTGACAAACGATGTTTAGACATATAGTTACTCATGGGATATTTGACTTTACTAGAAATCTCGAGGTTCATACATGGCTTTAGGAATACCTCTGTTAGACGTGATGGAAGTATTTTTAATTTGGTTCAATAGTTGGAACATTCTCTCGCAAACGATTGGTTAGGTATATCAGCAACTTGTGGAGAAGGAAACTCGTACTCACTTTGTGGTAGTAAGGAACTTGCTTGATGATCTTGAAGTTGATGAGGACTTGATTCCATTTCCCTTGAGTCTTTTCTATATTGAGAGTTATTACCATCTGAATTCAAGTTATTTGTATTTTCCTCACATATAATTTGTCTTTCTTCATAAGGAAACAATTTATATGTAAGGGTCTGAATTTCCGCATGGTTGTACTCTCCCTGAAATTCAGGTGTAGATGAGAAATACATTGTATCTTCATGAAAAATAACATCCATGGTGGTAATCATTTGTTTTGTAGGAGGATGATAACACCGATACCCTTTTTGTTGTATGACATATCCCATAAAAACACAACGTATTGCTCGTACGTATTGCTCGTGGATCCAACTTGCTACGTTGTTGTTTATGTAGGTGTACAAATTCCACACAACCAAAGACATGGGGAGGTAAATTGGGAACACTTGGTGCAACAATTGCTTCAGTGATGGCTTGTAGTGGTATTTGGAAGTTAATGGGACTAGAAGGTACCTGATTGATCAAATATGCAGCAGAAGTAATTGCTTCTCCCCAATAAGATAATGACATATTAGCTTCGATCAATGAGGCACGGACAACTTCCAACAAGTGTCTATTTTTTCTTTCTTCAACTCCGTTTTGTTGAGGTGTATCAACACAAGTAGTTTGATGAATAATCCCTTCTGTTTTAAGATATTCTTGAAGCTCAGAACTTTTATATTCTCCTCCATTGTCACTTCGTAGAACTTGAATCTGTGTTTTGTATTGAGTACGAACCATTTTATGAAATTTTCTAAATAATACGTTTACCTCACTTTTAGATTTCATTAAACAGACCCAAGTCATTCTACTAAAATCATCAATAAATGTAACAAACCAACGTGATCCTCCCAAAGTAGAGACTTTGGAAGGACCCCATACATCAGAATGTATAACCATAAACGGAAAATGGACTTTTATTTAAGGTTACAGGAAATGAGGAACGATGACTTTTTGCTAGTTCACAAACATCATATTTTAAAGTAGAAATATCGAAGCTCAAAAATAAACATGGAAATAATTTCTTTAAATATCCAAAAGAAGCATGACCCAATCTCCTATGCCATAGCCATATATTTGATTCATCCTTTTTAGATCCAGTTGCTACCAATGCATGATTTGTTGAATCCAAGTCCAAATAATACAGGTTTCCTTGCCTAACACCACGACCAATCGTTTGCTTTGTTTGAATGTCCTTGAACACACAAAAGTCAGGCCAAAAAATAACAAAACAAGATAAAGTAGTGGTTATTTGAGAAATAGATATAAGGTTATACTCTAAAGAGGGAACAACTAGTACTGAGTCTAAATTCAAAGTACTAGTGAGAGACAAAGATCTTTCCCCAATGATTGGGGTTGTGTTACCATTGGCACTGCAAACAGTTTTGTGTGAGGATGGTTTTGAGATTTGTCTAGAATCAAATGTCATATGATCAGTTGCACCTGAATCAATTATCCATGTATTATTAAAAACAGGAGAAAAAGCTTTAAGTATCTTACCAACATTTGCTGAGGAGTTTGCAACATGATCTTTTGTTGTTTCAGCAATGGTGGCAGTAGACATCTGTCGTGGATTTTTCTTCCGAGAGTCACGGTTGTGATCCCACCAGTCAGGATATCCCACAAGTTCAAAACATCGTTCTTTAGTATGACCCTTTTGATGACAATGGGTACATTTAAATGATGATTTATCAGTCACCCTTCGTTCTTGCTGATTGGAAAAAGAACGATTTTTAGATATCATGGCGGAAGCGTCAACGTCTCCAGATTTTTCCTTCAATGAGATTCGACGTACTACCTCCCGTCGAATCAAGGAATAACAACCTTCTAAATCTAGGATAGTTTCTTTTCGCAAAATTTCTCCACGAACCTGCTCAAATTCATCATCTAATCCAGCAAGAAAAATATGTATCCTTAGTCTTTCAACAGACTCTTGATAGGATATTAGATCATTCGGGTCTTTCATGACCACCTTATCACGATGGTTTAGCTCTTGGAAAATTTCAGTCAACTCTCCATAATACTCTGAAAGTGATTTTCCATTTTGTTTGGAAGTAAATGCTTTTTGGTTTAAGACAAATACCTGTAATTCGTCACTTCCATCATAGAATGCTTTTGCCAAAGCATCCCAAATTTCAAGAGCAGTAGGTATGCGTAAATATCGCTTCATGATTTCTGGACTTATTGACATAAGGATCCATCTCTTCACTTTTTGATTTTCTGCATACCACTTGTTATAATTGTTCGATGTTTTTTCTGGTTGCAAATTTTTATCATGAATATAAGAGAGTTTTTCTCTCTCTGCAATATGCATTTTTATTATTTGAGACCAAACATCATAATTAGTCTCAGTAAGAACAATTCCAGCATTAAACACACCTTCAGACTGAACCGATTGTACAACAACTGGATTTGATTGCTCCATAGGTAATGAAATTATACCCTCTGTGATGATACTATGGTAACCAAGCTAGGAAATGGTGTAATAATTTTAGGATTAAATTTTTTTTTCTGTTTTTTTTTAATATATATTTATACTAAACTGGATAAAAAACCATAAAACTGGTTCAAAATTGGTTTAAAAACTTGAAAAAATGAACCAAACCGGTTTTATAAATCCAGAACCGGGAAAAAAATCGGGTTCAGACCTTTAAAATGGACCGAACTGGCCAAAAATAAAAACTGCGGAAAACCGAGAAAACCAGTTCAACCGAAACCGTCGACCAACCTGAGCCGAAACGAGGTGCGGGCCGGCTACGCCCTCGAGCCGGACCGAGCCGCGCTGAGCCGAGCCGAGCCGGATGACACGTCATCATCTTCAACCTCTAGACGGCGCGTGGGGTGCGTAGGGCGCGTAGAAAATGGATCCTTTACTTCAAGCGGCGCGTGGAGGCGCGTGGATGGCTTTTCTTCTACTCTGTTTTTACCAAAATGTTCCAAATTGTGTTTAGAGTAATCTGGTAAAATTAGGTGGGAGAAATAATGCTTTAAAAATGATGTTTTTAATTAATATTTGTAGGTGTGTTTGAATGAGAAATTTTTTTTTTACGAGAAGAAATTTTTTCAAAGAAAGAAATCTCTGTTTTAGAGAATAAGAGTTTCAAATTTGTATAAAGCAACGACTTGGCTCTGATACAATGAAGAAATCAATATTTGAAGAAATAATCAGAAGAGAAAATCAATGTTTTCTGAGTATATTTTCTTAATTTGTATCGAAAATTTACATTGTTTATATATACAAATATCAATTAATATTTCACCAACCACCATGATTGAATTGAATGGTTTACAGTTGTTTTAGTAGGTGCCGTGTATATTGGAAAAAATGTTTACCGTCGGTGCAGTGTTTGTTGAATTGTGTTACAGTGTTTGTTGAATTCAACATAAAGATTAAAACTTTTCTGTTTCAAATTACACAGAATATTCTGCAGATGATGAAGATAAATTAACAATTTTACAGATTTTGAGAAGGAGTCGTTATAGTTCTGTTACTGGGAATGAAATGGGTAGTGAGAAATTACATGTTCAAGCTCTTCACAGCAGTTCATATATATTCAGTGGAAGAAAATGAGGGTGTTAAACATTTGAACTTTCCTCTTAAAAGGGCTCTGCAGATAACTGAAGATGAAATTGTGAGGACTAGCAGAGACAAAGGTGAAGGTAGTGTTGAGATGTCTGAAATGCCATGGCTGGAACTTGAAGAAAAAGTCACCAGACTTGAAAATGTACTTTGCTAGAAGAATTGAAAGAAAGTGGTGGTTTTAGGAATAAACGTAGTAATGCTTGAAAGATATTGTATGATCTTCTTGATAAAATTTAATTACTTGGTTCTTAAAACTTTCAGATTTGCTTTATCAGTATTGCTCGCATCGTAGTATATGTTCAAGGTTTCTATCGTAATATTGGATCTATCGTTGAATTATAATATACCTAATATAATAAATTAATTAAACATAGTTTATAAAACTCATTTTTTATAAAAAAACATAAAAATTGATAAAAAAAAGAAAAATAAGCTCGTTTGAAATATGTATCAAAATTTTATATTTTTTTAAATTTTTTTTTGTATTTTTCTCTCTTTTTAGCTCCAAAATTTGATAAAAATATATATGTTAATTTCGACTTCTTAAGATTTATAGGACAATTAGGGACTTAAATTAGACTTAAATATAATTTGGATCATCATGAATTAAGATGAAAAAGGAAAAAAATTAACAATGCCAAGCAATAAAAATACGCTACTGATATCACGAATTTATTAGGCAAATCAACGTGTGATGCGTGGCAATTACACTAGTTTCGATTAACGCATACCGAGTCATCTCCACGTGAAAACCTGTGATTCGTTATTACAGCTTGCATGACGTCTCGAGAAGATTGGACGAATCAAGTAACAATAAGTGGTGAGACCGTTGACCCAATGATAAACATAAAATGAATGACGTGCTAACACGTGGTATGGTATACGCGACGTTGCGCGATTAGTTCTCTTCGCTTACGTGATATCTATGTGATTTGTCTAATTAACTTCACTACTTGTATGGCGTCTTCGTGACAACTTCTGATTGATACTTCATTAAAAAAATTAATTTTTTGATGAATTTAAATGAGATTTTGATAGCTTAAAAATTAAAATAGATTAATATTCGTAGACGAAGAAAATTCACTCTTTAAAATGATATAATAAGGATGATTGATACATTTATTATATTATTTTTATTGTTATAATTTTTAAGAGGTTAAATTTTTTATTTTTCTTAATATTGGTTTTTATTTTTTTGAGGTTAAACATGTGATAAGAGAGAACGACATGTCGTAGAGATAGATGTTAAATTAACCTTGTGAATTAGTTTGATTGCTTCCAAGATTAAAGATTTTTGTCTATAACGTACATATTCTATTCAATATTTTAAAAAAAGATTATATTAGATTTTATTTTAAAAATAGGTAAATTATAACCTATTAAATAATTTTCAGGGTTTGTTTTTGTCTTTTTCTAACTCTCCTTCCACTAATTCTACCAACCTTATTTTTTCTAATAAAAAAATATTTTTGTCTTTTTTTTCTCTCTTTTCTTAATTCCAAAGACCTCATTTTCTTAAAATATAATTATTCACTAACTTTAATAAATAATAATTTATATTTATATAATAATATATATATATATATATATATATATTTATAACAAATAACTTATCAAAATTTTATTATAAAATAATTAAAAATAATAATAATAATAAATTATAAAATTTTAAATTATTAAAAACTTTACTAAATAATTACAATTTTTTTTATGAAAAATTATTCATATTTTTAAAAAATAAATTATTTAAGATTAAAAAAATTAAAAAATAGATTACATTGTAACAAATATCTCTAATATTATTATAATTTTAATTATTATTAAGATAATAAATATTTATTAACAATAATTATATTTATGTATTAAAATATAATTAATTCAATATATTTTATTATATTAATAATAATTATTATTATAATAATATTATATTATATAATATTTTCTCACAAAATTTGTGATATAATGTTCTATATTTATATTGTATCTTGTAAAAAATTGGATATAGAAGTTTTACAATTTTTTTTAATAATTTAATTATTTTTATCAATATTATTTTTATATCATAATTATAATAATTAATTAAATATAATTATAATTATATTTAATAATAATAATAATAATGTATTATATTATTTATAAATTATTAAAATATTTAGCATATCATTTTCAATATATATATAAATTTATATTTATTTTATTGTAAAATAATTTTTTAATATATGATATGATAAAAAAATTATGTATTTAAAATTAATTATAAATTTATAAGATGTTAATATTTTTTATGTTTATAATAATTATGTTTTATAAAATGAAACTAATATATATATTTTTTAAATAAAATTGATTAAAAATTTTGGTTTCAAATTTAAAGTAAAATCTTATTTGTTTTAAAAAAAAAATTTACTTATATCTATTTTTAAAATATTACGTTGGATATGAATATTATAAACAAAACCAACCAGATTAATAATCATCAAGACGTTAAGGATTGATAACTCCGACCCAAAAGAGAGAGACGTTAAGGATCGATAATTCCGACCAAAGGAGAGAGACTTTAACGATGGTCACCTCGCATAAGAGACAGGGGACTATAAATTTTGCCCCTCATTCTCTTCTTCTGTGTCCGAATCTAGCAGAGAGCTATGGCTTATTCTTACTCTTTGCTCTGCGCATTTGTATTCGCTGCATTGGCTGCTCGCTCGGGACTATCATCATATAATGTTAAGTTACCCTTTCATCCTAGGGATGTGCTGCCTTTGTTGCCCAGACAAGTCTCGTTGCCTATCCTTAAATCTCTTTATGGAGCTGTCGATCTTTTGCCTACTTTCATTGGTGCCACTTCGTCTCCAAACGACACTCTTGAATGGAAAGGAGTTTGCTTTTACAACAATAAGGCTTGGTTAGAGTTTCAAAACAACAGTGGCTCCCAATTTGGTGGTGGAACCCTTCGTATCAAGGTCTTGGATTAAGCTTAATTTATTTTGTTTTTATTTCTTTTGATAACTCTTTGGTAGGTTGTTAAATTTGGGTCTAATTCTATCTCAAAACCCAGGTTATTAGATGTAGGACTGACCTTGTTTATATGCGCAGCGTGGGCGCGATCCTCAATCGATGTGAGACTTTAACACTCCTCCTCACATCGGCAAGGGTCTGTTCCCTTGAGACCGACGGGGATGTTGAGCTTATGGAACCCAAGTGACGAAATGCATCACTCACCAGTGGCGAAACAACTGCACCGACCGAATAACCTTGCTCTGATACCATGTTAAATTTGAGTCTAACTCCATCTTAAACCCAGGTTGTGAGATGGAGGATTGCTCTTGTTTATACGCGCAGCGTGGGCGCGATCCCCAATCGATGTGGGACTTTAACACTCCTCCTCACATTGGCAAGGGTTTGTCCCCTTGAGACCGACAGAGATGTTGAGCTTATAGAACCCAAGTAGCGGAATGCATCACTCACCAGTGACGAAACAACTACACCGACCGGGTAACCTTGTTTTGATACCATGTTAAATATGGGCCTAACTCCATCTCAAAATCCAGGTTATGAGATAGAGGACTACCCTTGTTTATATACGCAGCGTGGGCCCCAGTCGACGTGGGACTTCGACGTGGAACTTTAACATAGGGGCAATTATGTTGGAGTAGCTATGTTCGTGTTATTGAGGTGGGTTAACCGTGTTTGCATCTTATTTTGGCAATAATTCACGTATTAGTTTACACATGAAAATATTCACTTTTTTTGTCTATTTTTTAAGGACATGAAAAAATTATGAAATAATTCTAATTAAATTTCTTATTTGCATCGTATCGTATCAAATATTGCCGTATTTGGTATGAGTGTAGATTTGTATGCCCTTAGCATTCCTATCATTCTGGTTGTTCTGCAAAGGCATGTAACATTTTTTACGTGGATTTTGAAGCTGCTTCAATTATGCTGTAGTGTCTTAATATCTGATTATGCCTTGTGATATTTCTGCAGACCTTTATAATTTTACATTATACTGTCTTATGCTGATGAGAATGAATATATTTATGTTAATGCTCAAACTTTTTGATTGCAGTGACCTTTTAAGTCTCATATATGTTTTAATTTTCAGGTCAGCAATGCTCATAGTCGGTCATGTATGGATCTATATATCTTTGCTACTCCATACCGAGTATCACCTGATTTCTACTTCATATCTCGAGAACATACATATGAAATTGAGGAATGGGAAGGGAAAGCTGAGTATGAATATGTAAGTTGTGAGTTTATCTTGTTTATAAATTTTAGATAGTTTTGCTTTATGGTTATTTTGTGAAACATTATCTTTCTATTTACATATCAGGTTAAAACCAAGGGAGTCTCAATTTTCATCATGCAAGGAGGGTTGCTGGGAACCCTTCAAACACTCTCGGATGTCTATCCTTTATTTATCAATAATGTAGAGGGTGAGAACTCCAATATTGGGTTTCTGAAGAATCAAATGGGAGCTTCCTTTGATCAACGTCCTCGTCCTTGGGTTATAAATATCAGTGTCGATGACATTCACTCTGGAGATTTCCTTGCCATATCAAAGATTCGAGGGAGATGGGGTGGTTTTGAGACTCTGGAGAAGTGGGTTACTGGTGCTTATGCTGGTCATACTGCTGTTTGCTTAAAAGATTCTGAGGGCAAGCTTTGGGTTGGTGAATCAGGACATGAAAATGAGAAGGTAATACACCATATTTTCTAAAAATAATACAAAAATATGCAGAACCACCATTTAAAAGAAAGAATTGTATGCATGTTTAGGCTTTTTGGCGCATGATGAATTAAATGAATAGCACACAGGTGATACTTTTGTATTCCTTTTTTTAGGGAGAAGATATTATTGTTGTGTTACCATGGGAAGAATGGTGGGATTTTGAACTAAATAGAGATGACTCAAATCCCCATATTGCATTACTTCCTATGCATCCTGATTTGCGAGCAAAATTTAACGAGACTGCTGCTTGGGAGTATGCAAAGAGCATGGCTGGAAAGCCTTATGGATATCATAACTTGATATTTAGCTGGATAGACACTTTGGACGGGAACTATCCACCCCCCTTGGATGCTAATTTGGTACGTATCTCTTCTTAAAAATTCAGTTTTTAGCAGTTTTAACTATTGCTCTCCCTTATTTGAAGTGATAAATGAAGTTTTACTTGTGATTCGCTTAATAGTCTTACAGTAAGACTCACTAATTCTCCCATTTCAAGTCACAGATTCAAATCACACAAAAAATATCGTTTTATCAAAAAAACAAAATGTAATTTCATTTAATTAGTTAAGTTTTAAAGTTGCAAAAGTTATTGAATGCTATTGTTATTGTTGATAGTTCTATATGTATTAATATGAGATTAATCATTGTACATATTTTTGTTTTACTTCATTTTTAACTTTACATTGATTTTGATTTTAAATTTATTACTTTATGTATTTTTGATTTTTTAAGTTATAATGCCACAAAATTGAAAAAAATATACCGATAATTCTAAGATAATAAAAAAAAACAAATGACTTTCTATTAAACTCTATATATTTTTAAATTATAAGGAGAAATTTTTGAAAAAGATGGTATTGGTAGTACGGAACTTTTGGAAAGAAAAAAACTAAAACATCTACTTGCCTAATAATGTAACATAACTATGTTATTATCTCTTTCTCTATCTCATTTGATATTTGTTCATGTGCTGATCTTGATCAATTGGTTTTAAATATGGTACCATAGGTTGCTTCTGCTATGACAGTTTGGAACCAAATAGAACCTGCATATGCTGCTAACCTGTGGAATGAAGCCTTGAACAAGCGGCTTGGAACTCAGGTATTTGTGAATATGTAAATCAAGCTACTATTGCTTCTGATTTTTGGAACCTAAAATTCTTAATTTGAACATCTCACTTATTCTTCTGTTTCAAGTAGGGCCTTGATCTTCCTCAGATTCTAGTGGAAACTGAAAAGCGTGGCGTATCTTTTGATAAGTTACTGACGATACCCGAGCAGGATGATTGGCTTTACAGTGAAGGGAAGTCAACAACTTGTGTTGCTTTTGTTTTTGAGATGTACAAGGAGGCAGGATTGTTTGATCAACTTGCTAACTCTATTCAAGTAACTGAGTTTACGGTGAGCTCATACACAATATATCATCATCTATTACATTGAATCGGCAGTGTATTCTTGTGTTTGACCAAAAATGATTCATTACCTGGTGTTCCCAGCCTATGGAAGGGCACTTTCTTCAAAAGTTGAAGAAATACTCTTGACAGCTCAAGAATATAAATATTTTTCAAGTAATTTCCTTAAAATGTGTGTTTATAATTAGTTTAATTGCTGTTAATGCAGATAAAAGATGCTTACACGATGAAGTTTTTCGAGAATAATTCAAGTCGACTGCCAAAGTGGTGCAATGAAGGGGACGATGTCAAGCTTCCATATTGTCAAATTCTGGGAATGTATCGAATGGAATTACCTGGATATAGTACGATGGAACCATACGCCCATATGAATGAAAGATGCCCATCTCTGCCTCCCAAGTACGAAAAGCCACAAAATTGTTAAAAACCTCATACTTTTCCTACATTTGGTTCTTGTTTGATGTCATACCAGATTCTTGTGATGTAAATCCCATTCTTTGTTATTGAAAACAACCACTAAATTGATGGTGGCGTTAAATAAGGTCACAAGTGTAAAGGAAACATTGTTAAATTGATGTACAGAGTTGAAATACAAGTGTTGTTCAGTTTTAGACAGCTTCCAAATTGTAAAACAGTGTAAATAATATAAATAAATGAAATATCATGATACAATACCTTAAACTGTTTCCTATTTTGTCTTTTTGGTATTTGTATTTACGTTGTTTTGGAAGTACATAGTATATTAGACTTTTATATATATTTTTAGGATCAACCTAAAAAATGCTATTAAATTAATATGTTTGATTGCTATCGAATTATTTTATTTTCCTTTATATTATTTAATTCATAAAAAGTTATTTATATTAATTTGTTACTCTTTATCCAGTGACGTTACAAATTACGGTATAAATTATTATTTTAAATATATTACCTCATCATATAAATTATTTTAAATCTACCATTAATTTATAACACCATTAAATAGATACTAATGAAATGATATAAATGAAATTTTTTTAAAGTTCAATAATATAAACGTGACAAAAAATAATTCGATAGTGTGAACAAAACAAACACAATAAATCAATGATATTTTTATTGGTTTACTCGTACTTTTATATTACTAGTTTTAATAGAAAGATTGGGAGTGCCATGAAATTGTAGATATTACTAGGACTTTGTTGGCATTTCAGAGGCTTAAAAGATAAATTTTCGTCCTCTTTGTGCGTTTCACTTTTAACTATACAAAGACCAATTCTACAATAAGCATGTCCAAAGAGAACTGGAGTTTGAAAAGTGAAAATAATCAGACTTCAAATGGGTTATTTCAAGTGATTTCTGATGAGGAAAAGGCAAATACTTGAATATGGGATTCACTTATCAAGATATTTGTAGGTGAGAGAGGGTTTATGAAGATGGCTCAGGGTATATTTGTTTATGCTTAAAAGACTATAAAGTGTTTCTGCCAATAAAAGAGCATTTCGGGATGAAACACGGGAAAACTAACGTGTTTTTTCCAAAGAAGCATTTTTTTAAAACCGCTTGTCTAAAGGTACTTTTTTTTAAAAAAATTGCTTATGTTTAAACCATTATACAAAAGCACAAATAAAGACTAAGGGGGTTCATTCTCAAGAAATCTATATCCATAGTATTTTCTTTAATGTGAAGAAAAAATAAACTAATTCATTAACTCTATCATAACATTGTATTTACTCATTATGAGACATTATCTTGTAACATATGGCCTCAAAAATGAAAGTTTGTCTCTGACAAAGACAATCAATTTGTATTTTTAACATAATTTATTTATATTTTATTTTATTTGATCGAATTATTTGTCTCTTTTTAAATTATTTTTGTTTTTTACGAGAAGAGTTTCAAATTTTTTGACCTAATTAATTATAGTTATGATACCATATTTTTCAATTCTAAAAAATTAACTTAATGAGTGAAAACAACCATAATTTTTATAAACTCTATCGTAATATTACATATCATCAATGTGAGATATTATACTTAACACAACTATATATTACTAGTAACTTCATCGAATACACAGAACACCAGTAGGCTTGTTGATTGTATTTCTTTTCCAAGCCAAATGGCTCAAATCAACCTCATCGTATCAACGGGAAAGTTTGTCTGCAGGTGAGTTTGACGTGATGAAGATGTCAAACATATAAAGACAAATATATCATCTTTTTGTTGATGAATTTGTAATGTGAGATAAGAAAGAAAAAGACAAAAAAAAAACGACTGCTTAAAACATTCTTTATCGTTAGTAGTTGTACATGGAAGCATGATGTTAGGTCTCATGTCGAAATAAACATATTAAGTGTTGATTCAAGGATGAGAATACAATGAGTATTGATATTGATAACTTGCATAGCTCCTAGCAACACAATATTAGACTAAATCAATAGCATACAGTAGAGGCAGAGCCATGTCAACAAGCATGGTATTGATATATTCAAATATGAAAAGCAAAACTTTTGTCGCTCATTCAGCCTTGTCTGGGATGTGGTTGCCACCACTTGCAATTTTGTATAAATAAAATCCAGTCATGAGAGCACTGCAACAGAAATTGAGGAAGTGTGAATGTGATCATCACAATAAGTAAACTATACCCAATACGAAAGTAACACCAAAATAAAAAGAGAATTCGGGTATCTTATATTGCTAGAAGCAATTTCAACCAAAGTATCTTCAGTGGAAGGAATTTGTCCAAAAGCCTTACCAAAAAGCAGTACGAGTGCTGCATTTGGAGGTCTTGTGTCTTTAGAAAATGTTTTGCATTTAGGAACTATATTACATACAAGAAACAGGAATGGGAAAATGAAGCTATGAAAGCTGCAACTTATGCAAGCTGATGTAATAGCCAATACATGTACAACTATATTCATAATACAGATGAATTTCAATATTTATGGTCATAAGTGTAGCATACAAGTACTCGAATGACATGTTTATCACACAAATTACCTGATACCAGCAACAACACCAGCTGGCATAACCTTGGAAGTTTCCATGTAGCGCATTCCCATTACCCATGTGAGTGTAGCTGCACAAACTGTAACAACGGCACATGAATTACCATTACATGAATTTTCTAACGGTTCAGAGTAAAGATAGAAATGAACTTAAAACAAAAAAGGGAGGGGGCAGGCCAGAGATGCAATTTAGTTTTGTTATGAATAAATATATATTCTCTGTGTTCTGGAGGGAGTCTCTGAATGCGTGTGCCTACCTAGCTATACCATTACCTTATCCATCTAACTTGAATCATCATCAGGAGAGAGAAAAAAATAAAAATTATAACTTTAAGCCATGCAATCATTATAAATTCAATGACAAGTACATGTTTTAAATCAAATGAGTATGTTATAACTCCATTTGCAACCAGCAACTGCATTGCTTCATTTCATATCATATATAGTATTTTCTATATAATAAATACTTCCAACTCATTAGAGCTCTACACACAACCTCAACCTAAAGAAGCCTGCTATATAGCTCGTTGAATAAGGTTCACTCTTATAATCAAAAAGGCCTCCACTATTGTACAGAAAGAAAACATAAAATAAAATCAAGGCATGAAAGTTTCTATTATCAGTAGAGTCGATAAAACAGGAATGTCATCTCCAACCCAGCATCATTGCATCAAAATGGTGCAACTTTTGCACTAAAAGTTACTCCAAAAAGGTCCAAAATATATCACGATGAACAGTACAATGTCAAATTTAGTGCTACATTTTTTATTTGACGCGACACTAATTATGTGTTAATTTTTTAATAAAAAATTAAAAATCTAAAAATATTATTTTAATTTATATTTCACTCTAAATATATATCTTTAACTAAAATTTATTACCATTATATTTTCTTATTATTTAATTTTTTATTACATATAATAGATCAAAATTAAGTATATCTTATTATATTATTAAAAATATTACAAAATATAATATGGATTTAAAAATATAATATAAACTAAAACAAAGATTTAGTATTCTAATAATTAATAGATTTAATATAATAATTATTAAAGATTAATTAAAAAAAAGTAAAAGAAATATTTTATTTTGTAAAAGTATATTTTTTTAGTATAATATTTTGTGTTATGTATCGAAGCTTTTAAAAAAATATAATACAATCTTTGCACAAAGAGATGCTCTAAGAATTTGTAAATCCTAAGCATTTTATCCAAAATAGAAGTGAAACAAGACGGAACCATATCAGAAACATAAATGACGATCAGGGTTTTCTCCATTTTTTCCCCTTGTAATCTTCCCTAATGAATACGAACTGTAACCACCTGAATCCATACCCAGAAGCGTTACACTGTTAGAAAGTTAAATCCACATCCTTCTTCGCTCTGAATGCAACCTCCAAGCCAATTGCTAAGAAAATCAAGAAACATCCAGAAACCTAAATACCATACCTGTCTCAATAATAAAAGCAATATACGAGTTCTTCCTCCTCTCAAATGCTCTCAGACTCAGATATCCCGCAAGAATGAGAACCAATCCACTGCCCACACCTCCAGCCAAAGAAGCTGTACTTCCCCTTTTGAAGTACCCAATAAGACCTCCACCTCCTATAATCATCCCGTACGGGATCGTGAAGCAGAAATCGTGCATTCTCTCCAACTGGGTTTCTTTGAAATTTTGTATTTTTCGGAGGGGAAAAAAAAGTTGACACTTGACACTTGACGCTCACTCGCAATTGACGGATCAAATAACACGGCGCCTGAACCCGAACCGTTTTAGTTGACGTTGCCGCTTGGAATGCAGTTGGTCCAAAAGGTTTGTAACAAGTAACGACTCCTCTTTTCCTCGATTTTTCCAGAAATAACCCTTCGTTACATAACAATTTCGAAGTTATCCTCTTACGACAAGTCGTTTCGAGAACATACTTATGCAAACTGCACGATTATGATTATCTTTGTTCCACCGATTAATGATGGTCCAGTTTGCTTCAAGGATCGGATCACCCGCTCTGAGCAACCAGTTCTGTACACTCCTTCGTAACTCTTTCCTTCTTGTACGAACCTTAAAGATGGTGGCGACTCAATCAAATTCCAAGAGACCCACTTGCCAATCTTGTTCCAAACCAGCTCGTCTTTGTCTCTGCACTAGGTTAAAAACCCTGGGGCTCGAAAACTCTGTAAGTGTGACTATTCTTCAACATAATTTAGAGAAAAAGCACCCTCTAAATTCTGCCAGGATTGCTAAATTAGGCCTCAAGAATGTTAGTGTGGTTACTGTTTCTGATGTGAATTTGGAAGCCCAGTTTTTTATTCAGTTACTAGACTCGGAATCTGAAACTGGTTCAAATGGGGTAGATTTCGACCAAGTTATGGATAAAAGAGAAGCCCAGATGTCTGGTTTTGAGTATTATAATGGGCAATGTAGTTTTGGAAGTGATATTACTGGCATTGAGAATACTCAAAACCCATTAAAAAGTTCAAATTTTGTTAGGGAATCTGACTTATTAATGAATGATGTAGAGCCTGAAGAAGAACTGAGAATTGATGAAGACAACGGTGAGGATAGTACATTGGCTTCTGAGGTTCTTCACAAACACCTATTTACACAACCTGGTGGAGGAGACATATCAGCTGCTATCAACTCAAATGCAGTACTTGATATTGACGAGCTTTCTAGTTCAGATTTTGATCCAAGCATTTGCATCCAAATGGATATAAAAAAGCCTGTTATCATTGCTACAATTGGAAAACATGGTGAACTCAGTTCTTTCTCCCATGTTTGGATGTCACATAATCGAAGCAAGAGGCCAAATTTCAGCAAGATTCTTGAAACTCCAGCCGCTCGTGAAGCTATAGCAAAAGGATTTATTGTTCAGAAGCTACAAAAGCAGCAATTGAAACAAAAGTTGGAGTTTGAAGGCTATGTAGAGTTTGAAATTGAGATTCCCCCTGGATCTGTGCTCTTATTTCCAAGCAAAGAAGCCTTATGTGCAAAAGAACTTGAGGCTATCAATTGTGAGGTTAAGAATTTGATTGTTTTGGATGGAACATGGGCAAAGGCAAGGAGAATATATGCTGAAAACCCATGGTTGAAGCTTTTGCCGCACTTGAAGTTGGATTTGGACAAGGTAAGCTTGTATAGTGGAGTGAGGCTTCAGCCAAAGGCTGGATACTTTTCCACAATTGAGAGCATTGTTTATGCCCTGAAAGCAGTAGGGAAAAGTCCTGATGGTTTGGATAATCTCCTGGAGGTCTTTGACTCAATGGTTGAGGATCAGAGGCGATGTAAAAAAGAGAGGTTGAGCAGTGTCTCTTCAGGGTGAGTCTTCTGCTTGACTCGCTTTGTTTTGCTTAATACATGTATGAGTGTCTTGAGACTTTGACAAAGCAGTATTTCACTGAAGAACATGACAGGTCTTTAAATGGCCTCTTTGCTAGTTATATGAAAAGGTTTAGTCGTAGTACTGTTTTATTTGTAAGCAATAGATACATGTTTAATTTAACCATCTTCTGATATATGAAATGAACCACCTACTTCTTATTCAGATTTTTATTTTATAAAGTTTGGTTATATGTTATGATGGCCCATATTAGTCAAAAATCAAAAATCATATATGGCTCCCTCTCACTTGACTTTCTACACAAAATAACAAAAATATTTTTACTTTTCATTGACCAATTGTGATTTAATTTTAACTAGACATTTTTCCTATTTAATCGGTCAAAATTAAATGATTGTTGAATTAATCGGAGTTTGGTCATTCGGTGACCCCATTCGTTAGAACCAAGTTGGATATTTGTGCAACTGGTCAGAGTTTGGTTGGCCGGTGATCCTATTTGTCAAAACCAAGTGTCACACATGTCCAATTGAACTTAAAAGTTATCCAACTGGTTGAAATTTGATCAATCGATAATCCTACTCGTCAAAACCTAGTTGGACACATATTTAACTCAAAATAAGGTTTTTAGTTTTTAGTTGGATATATGTCCAACTTTGTTGTGTCTGTTCAATTGAATATGTGTCCAACTAAAAACCAAAAAGTTAATTGACTAAATTATCTAATAAAATTAAAGAAATCTATAACGAGAAAAGAACATGCTGGAGTTTGATAGGCGGATAACCCTATTCATCAGAGCTAAGTTGGACACATGTTCAACTCAAAATAAGGTCCCTGGGTTTCATTTTAACATATATCTAATTTTGTTATGTCCAATTGGACATGTATTTAACTAAAAATTAGGAAGTTAATTGATCTTTCATGTCCCTGTTGTTGAGATTGTTCTTGAGATTCTTCTAATATTTCAAGGCAACTACGGAAAATAATTCTCAAAACTCTCAGAGCATATTAAATTCGAAGAACAATTAATCTAAGTTAACATAAATATGAAGTCTTATGAACAACAAGCATTTGAAATTTGTAACGAATTTTGTTCTTGGAAGTCAAGCTAAACAAACTGTAGATATAAGAATCGGTTTGAAAGTCATTGATGAAGAAAGATGGAGTGATGGTCATCTGAGAAAGGAAAAAATCAGAGAAAGGGTGAGTGGAATCGCAAGGAAAAAAAACCAATGAAGATCACGATGAAAAAATGGAAACTGATGGAGAAAAATTGTGATGAGAAATAGAGACTGAGTTTGAGTGAGTTAGGGTACAGTGATGTGAGTGATAGCATGAGTTAGAGAGTTGCATGAGGGTAAATTGGAGGTATAATTAGAATAATATTAAAAATGTAAGTTAAGGGTCTATCATAGATTAAAAATAATATTAAGGAGTTATTCGAGATAATTTCCCTATAAAGTGTGTTCCTGTGAAGAAAATTTGCAATATCTACCACCCTTATGATATCTTTTACCATTCATTTTATTATTTTTATTGCTTTATTTTAATTTAGTCAAAGCTTCAATAAAACAAATAATTTACCGTAAATAGTAAATGAAATATATAACTAAGGCAAATTTTCCATTTCAATATTGTTTGTAGTTATTTCTCTTTTTGACCCAAAAAAAAAAAAATTGTTTATAGTTACAAACACATTTGTGTTTTTTTAAAGTGACATACAAACAATATTGCTTTAGGGTAATTTTCCAAAATTATGGTGGTTTTACGAAAATTGAAATAGCACCCTCAGATTTGCACGTAGGTATACCAATGAAACACAAATTTGCATATTTGTCATATCGCTTATATTGTACTACATGAACAAATTATCTAGAAAAACGAATCTATTTTTCAAAATAATTAGCCATGACACAGCTAATTATTGTTGGTGGTCGAAGTAACATTCAATATAGTTGAATAATTCTTTTTTAACCCCCCAAAAAAAAAATTCCCATGCAATCCTAAATGATCTTATGACCTTCGGTTCCTATGAGATAAATGCCCAACAAATGTTTGAGATAATTTAAAGACATGTTGTCCTGTTATAACATTTCCTCCCTAGTTCGAACCACACGCCCAATCCTAGGTATGGTTTGCTTAAAAAAATAATTTGTAGATCATAATTCATAACAAATAAGACTACAACTTGAAGTTTGTATACAAAGTACAAACATCACTTGGCTGCTACAACTTAACGCCACTCAGAAACATACATAACCAACTTCATAGTCCTTTTGAGCTCATTCAAGTATCAAAATATTCCCACGATTCAAGCAGCCATTACTGGATTCAAATAACAATGATGGGCATTAAGTCTTCAATATTTACATATATATACTTATACAACACAATAAATCTTATGACAAATCAGACAAGACCAACAGTATCTGTAAGTTCTACTACGGTGACACAAGAATCTTCATCAGTTCTTGTCTCTTCTCGGCCACACATCCTGAGCTAACCAATGAGGTTATCCAAACTTGATCGGACCTCACAGGCTCATCATCATCATTCCTGTGCCAGGTCCAGAAGGCATGAGTTGAATTCAAAATATTCAGCTCACCGTGACCAAAACTTGCTTCACGGAAAACTGACCACTCAGGTTGTGGGCTTATGTACCTAGCAACAATTCACAATGATTAATTGAAACTCATTAAGATCGGCCAAGAAATGATTAAAATGAAAAACACAATCAGATGATCAAGCTTATAATGTATAATATGTTTCTGCAAATATACCATGGAACAGCCAAAAATGGAGAGGGAACCTCACTCTAAATTTATAGTGACTAGATCTCTTCCTGTAAACCTGTTAATCATAAGTGAAGGGCATCAATGATACTGTAGCTTACACAACAAGAAGGCATAAATCCATTAGTTTATAATTGATTGACATAGGTCCTAATGCTTTCATAAAATTAACATTAAAGTTCTGTTTTGATCGTTACTGAAAAATAGGTCTAGATTCTATCATGTGTTGGTCATGTGATGAAATTTGTGAAGATATTTATACAATCACAAAATTGAACAATTTGATCACATTACCAACAAATGACATAATTTGACCAAATTTCAGTCAGATTGTCAAAATATTACTTTAGTGAATTTTATAAAAACAACAGGACTTATGTAATCTACTAAAAAACTATGGGACTTATACGTCTACTCGTGTAAGTTACATGATCCCTGGTGCCCTTCACCCTAAAATGAAACGTGGTGGTTTTTGTTTTTCTTCACACATTTGGGAAATTGAAGAAAACTCTTCAGCAAGCATGCTTATTTTTTTGTAATTTTGTTGAGCATATGCTGAACATGGAATAAATTATTTATAAAAAAAGAAATTGATTATTTTCCTGCACTCAGAGAACTGATGCAATTTTCTGTTTCAAAAGTGATGTATAAGACATCTAGAGATGTAGGACATACTTGTGAGCTAATCCTTCTCTATTTCCTCCATCACCAATAGTTATATGAACAGCCCCACAAGGATTCGATTTTCCATTGTTGACCCGCTTCTGTAGGATATACCACAGTAATTAGTTAAAAAATTCCAGAAATGTAAATTAGAAGGAATTGCTAAAGCAGTATACCGAGCGTTCATAAGCATGAACATGGCCAGTAAGTACTATATCTGCACTAGCAGCATAAAGCAATGGCTCCATTGCAGCCATCATACGATCACCTTCACCTTTATGAGCCTTGTTACTATTGTACCATGGCACGTGAAATAGCACTACAAGCCAGGGTGTCCTTTTGCGGTCCACCTTTGAAAGGTCATCCTGTTAAAGCAAACAACAAGAAGCTTCCATTGTGATTTATGGATATAACTTAATAGCTCTTTATTTAGTACGTAAAAAGTAGATAACATGCATGCAAAGATAAGATAATAATTTGAAATAACTAATATTGTGCAACCCCATAGAAAGATTCGTATTTTTATGTTATTTGCCTATTTTCAAATTACTAAAGCTGAAAAGGAATACTAATTGAAAAAGAAGAGATTAAACCAACCTTCAGCCACCTGTATTGATCAGAGTATTCATCATAATCAGTATATGAACCAAGCATGATAATATGACTTCCAGCAACTTCAAATGAATAATAAAGATTTGAACTTGATCCACTCTCCTCATATGGCATTTTCCACCGAGCATTGTATGATTGAAATCCATCCTTCAAGAATGGTATATTTTCCTTTTCATGGTTTCCTTGAGTTACCATCCATGGCCTTGCACTTGCAAGTGGCTGTACCAGTTCACCAAATGTGTCCCATCGACGTTGAATGTAATCAGCATATGAAAGGTCTCCAGGAAGCAGATGCACATCATATTTGCATTTGTCAATGTGATCCAATGTTGACTTGGTCCAACCAGTTTGACCTAAATCCCCAGCCACAGCAAAAGTAACTGGAAATTGAGCGGGAGGAGTCTTAAGCTGAAGTTCTGGATCTTGCCCTCCACATCTGTAAAAGTAGACAGTGTCATGCTCCAAAGGTCCAATAACAGTGTGATGTATCTTTCCAGAGCTATAAAGCATATAGCCATAAGAGGTGCTTTCCCCTTCACCGACAGAAGTGTATCTTCCAGTTGACGTTCCATACTCGACAAATGAAGGGGCAGAAATATCATTAGTTATCCATGTCACACGCATGTGCTTGTCACCTGCCAAAGAGATGTGAACCTGCAATAGGCAACTCATAGAGTAAACAAATGAGAACTTTCCAAACTAACCCTCTAATGTAAACATGACAAAACCACTAAAAGTAAAAGATGCTTAAGTGAAATTGTCAGATGACAATATAACATAACATAATATAGGTTTATTAAGATAGCTGTGTCCGCTCAAACCAACCTCAATGAAGTATTAACCGGCAACATTTTTTGTACCATTACATGAGCATCAACTATCAATTAAAACGATGTTTGATAACATAATGATTTTTATTTCTATTTTTTTTAATTAAATAAAATCATGATTTCTGATTTCTTTATTTATTTTTTAAAATCACCCATTTGTTTGAACATAATTTATATTTAGTGATTTTGATAAATGTATAAAAAGATAATTGATCATTTTCTCAATAGCCTAAATTTTTAAGAGAGTAATTTTCCTAACAACTTCTAACATAATATCAAAACTATAACTAGATGTCTTGTGTACGAGGCCCAGTAATCTCAGTTATAGAATTGCAAGTCTTTTGTCTACAAGATGCACATAACCAACACTTGAAGGGAGTGATAAATGTATAAAAGTATAATTAGTCTTTCTTCAAATGGTTTAAGTTTTTTAGAGAGTTGATTTTCCAATAATTTTTAACATGATATCAGAGTTAAAAATCCTATATACAAACCCCAATTATTATAATTGTTGAATTGCAAGTACTTGGTCGGCATGGTACATAAAACTAAAGGAGTGATAAATGTATAAAAGTATAGTTGGTCTTTTTTGATAGAGTTGGTTTTTCAACAACTTTTAAAAATTTTCAAGAAAAATAAAATCAATGGTCCCCCATTTACTGTGGCAACAACAAAAGTCATCCAGCTTTTCTCTTGAAAAATAAATTTATCAAAGCAAATACCAACTATCAAAGTCACACTAGGAAAATCCATTCAGAACTAAAACAAACATCAAAAAGATATAAAATACCTAATGGAATCCCATGAACCAAGTCCAGAAACAATTTTCTGATGAAGTACCAACTCGAAGCTATAAGCAAGCAACGATATAATATAATTTCAGCAAAATAAAATGAAACAGAAAAATATAGCAATATCCCACTAAAATATTTTTCTAAAAAAATTAAGGACCGGTGTCGAAATGGTCTACTATCTTTAACAATTTCTACACTTTAATCTATTAGTTTGTTAGTACGGTAAGACACCAGAAATCCTGATGAATTTATAGTATCCCATTTTTCAAACCTACCTAATGACCTCTAATGTAGTAAAGTAGTACACCGGAGTTCCATTAAATTTGAAAAATAGACATCAAAAGGTCTATTAGGTTTGACAATTAAGACAATGGAGATATTCATGGAGTTTTATTAATACTAATCTATCTAAATTACAAATTACTGAACTTCTAAGATAATTTTCTCAAAAATTAAAATAAAATAATTACACAAAGCTAGGATGAAAGGCAGAGAGTGAGTACAGTAACCTGCTGAGGATGAGAAGAGGATCTGGAATTCCATTGAAAATGAAGGGTCTTGCGAGGCAGAGGCCGAACATACTCTGTTTCTGCTACTACAGATGTGAAGAAGATAGTTGCGGATATCAACGACGATATAACAACCGTTGTTTTTAAGATAGCGATGGACTTTGAATCCATTGCCTTCCTGATTCCTCTGTGGGCTCTTCAGTTAATTAATTCATATGATACAAGCCATCCATTCTTATAGTTCTAGTAAATGGTCCCTCCAGCCCCTGCCAATCTCTACTTTTATATTTTTCTTTTATTTTATTTTCGTGTGAATTGAGTAGAATTGAAGAAATTTTGGTTATTAGGTCGGCAGATGGAGCGGGGAATTCAGGACACTCTATATGGATCTATAAAATTTGCTTTGATACAAGGGGATAATATTTTCCCACAAAAATAATTTATTAATTAATACATTATTTGCTTACATTAAAAGATGAATAATTAAATAAAGAAAAACACCAACCATCTTATAATTTTAAAAAATTATACATATTAATTTTAAAAGAATACATTTAGGCTTTAAAAGATGCACTCTTTAGTTTTAAATTTTTAAGAACTTTTTTTTCAAAGATATATAATTAAAACACTATGTTAAAAGTAATAAAATTAAAACATTATTTTTATAAAAATTATGACATTTTCATGACCCTTACCCATAATTAAAAGAGTAAAATAAATATTTAAATAAACTTATAAATATATAATTAAATTATTACATTCATATCATTTGTATTATAAAAAAATTTGTTATATTTCTATTATTAAAATATAAAATTATTTCATTTATATTAATCTACTAGTTTTTTCGCCCAAAGATTATAAAAATTTAACTTTTTATATAAATTACTATTCATCATCCTCACCTGTTATTAAACAAATACATTTTCCATGACAATTTCTACCCTACTTTTATTGTGTTAATCCTTTTCAACCTTGTCAAAACTATCAAAAATCATTTTTATAATAAGTTAAAAAAGTCATTATCTTTTAAAAAGATGACATTGTATACGATAGTGAAATGTTTTTGAAGGAGTATCTTTGAAAAGAACACAAAGGTTTTCCTTTGTTCTCTCATCATCGTCATCACAATCTCATATAGATATCTCTCTACACCAATTTATATTCTACCAAAATTAGTAGTAAAAAAAGTATTGTTGCCCAAGCTTAGTCCCAAGTTCATGCCCAATTATCATCACTAGCTCATTCTCATACAATCATTGGAAATAAGTTTCACTAGTTTCGACAAGGTTAAAAGGGACGAGTCGAGAAAAGGTAGTTAGAAATTTCCATAGGAGGCTTATTTATTCAATAATTGGTGAAGAAGATGGTGAATAGTGATTTTTATAAATTGTTTATTTTTATAAAATTTTAATGGCTATAGACAAAAAAACTAATGGAATGATATGAATAAAACAAATTTTATAATTAAATGGTAGAAATTGAATAAATTTTAGTTTAATGGTACAAACGATATAAATACAATAGTTTGGTGATATATTTGTATGTTTACCTAACTATAATATTTTTCTCTTTATATCATTTTATTATTTTCTATCTAACAACATCATATGTTAGATAGTTAAATAGTATATTTAGAACAAAAATTTGTTGCTAATTTTTTGACAAGTTAGGTCATCATACCAAAATTGCTTTAAGTTAAGAGACATTTTTCAAGGATCCCAAAGCTTACAATTTCAATCTTCATCTATTTTGGTTGCTATTAGAACTTCATCTTTTGATCAGTTAGGAAATTTAGGGAATATTGAGAGGTTACTAGATTCAAGTGTTACACATCACTTAACAAGCCATGTTGATTACATTGGTGAGCATAGCTAATCTTTCCTTAGTTCTAATTATTTGTTAGTAGGTAATGACTCTTCTTTACTTATATATAGTCATGGTTCTAAAATTATTAAATCTATAGGTTGTGTATATGATTTACCATTTCATATATGTTCAAAAATTATGTATTGACAATATTATGTTTGTTGAATTTCATGTTGAATGTGTTCTTAACAAGGCAGAGATGAGCAAGAAAATCTTGACCCAAGGGATAACTAAGGTTGGTTTTTATTCACTTGAAAGTCATGTTCAAGCCACACTTTTTATGGATTATGCTTCTTCTATTGTGAAAACTACATCTACTTATGTCCATCATTTATAACTTTTTGTGTAATAAGATCACGTATGTCGCATAATAGGTTAACACATCTTTCTCCTTATGTGATTAACAATTTTGAATAGTCTACTTGATTGAAATGTGACAAATATAATAAATCTTTGTTTTGTAAGACTTGTTGTTTAACCAAATCTCATAAGTTGTCTTTCAAGCATATACATGTTAATCATTATACTCTTTTGGTTTTGCTTTATGTTGATCTTTGGACATTTTTTGTCATCTTTAACACTATAGTTCATTATTTTATGTCAGTGCTAAATGATTCTACAATGTATACGTGGATATTTAAAAAAAACAAAGATGAAACTCAATCATTATTTTTCTCTTTTATGTATATGTTGGAGAGAGATTTTGATACTAAAATAAGAGCAATACAATTAGATAGGGGGTAAAGAGTTTTTATTCATATCCGAGATTGGTTCCATTAGATTACAACATCGCAACACATATCCCCATACAAGTGAATGGAATGGAGTTGGGGAAACTAGAAATTAAAAGGTTATTTGAAAAAGTCTTTTATTATTGATCTAGGTTAGTATGCTTTTGAAATTATGGGTTTATGCCATTAAAACTTGTGTTTATGTTTTAAATAGGCTTTCATCTCAGTCGATTAAAAATAAATCCTCATATTAGTTGTTATATGATAAGGTTATGATTTCACATTTCTTAGAACCTTTAGTGCTTTTTTGTTTTCCCTGTCTTAGGGATTACAACAAGTATAAATTACAATCACGTTTAGTTTCATGAGGTATGCTTCACAGCACAAAGGTTAATTGTGTTTGGATTTTAAGACTGGTAAAATGTATGCGAGTCCTCGTTTCGTGTTTGGTGAATTTGTTTTTCTCTTCAAGAGTTTTTGTTTTATGCTTACTTCGTCTATTATTTTGACAATTATTTGGATTAACTTCAACCATCTTTACCTTAGATGTAATTGTATCGCCTTCATATATACCATCAAATATTCTAGATCATATTACTGAATATCAGTGGTACATGTTTTAGCAAATAACATATCCACCCTAGTCTCATTTTCATCAACACCAGTTGCTACGAGCCTTGTGCAAAGTAGTAGTACTAGTTAAGTTTGTGAGACTTCAATTCCTACCTTATCTAATCAAGGATCCTACTCACCATTTCTTCCTGTTCACTCTACCTATCATATGATCACTAGGATTAAAATAGGTTCTCTTAAACCTAAACAATACATTGCTTTAATTGCTCCTACTAAGCAAGTTATTTTGTTTGGGCCTAGTTCATGTGTTGATGTTAAGGGAAGTAGTGAGTGGGAACTAGCTATGAAGAAGGAATTATAAGCTCTATTGGATAATGGCACTTAGAAACTAGTTCTTTGTCCTATAGAGGTTAATTTTATTGGGTTTAAATTGGTTTTCAGAACTAAACTCATAAATGATGGATTGTTAGATAAATATAAGTTAAGAGTAGTACAAAAGGTTATCACTAAGCTGAAAGCATAGATTTCACTAAAACTTTATCACTAATTGTAAAGTCTCAAACAATTTGTTTGATTCGTAATTTGGCCTTCTATTATGATCGGAAGTTACACCAATCAGATATAAAAATACTTTTTTAAATGATGAACTTGAAAAAATTATTTATATGCAATAGTCACAAGGCTTCGAGGATGTCTAACATCCACATTGAGTTTGCAAGCTTTGTCGAGCTTTGTATAAACTCAAACAAACTCCATAAACTTGATTGTAGAAGTTAAGTAATGGGAATGATATAAACATCACAAGAAATGATGAAATATATAAAGAGCTTATTAAACTTTTGAATGATAAATTTTCTATTAGAGATTTGGGAAACTTTAACTTCTTTCTTGGATTATAAGTGAAGTATACTAGTGATGGTCTACACTTATGCCAACATAAGTACATTGGGTAGCTTCTAGTAAGAATCGGTTTGAAATATACTAAGCTACTCAAAATACAAATGTCTTATGGTCCTATACTATATAAGTATGATGCTTCTCCTCTTTATGATCCAAGTTTATTTCGTAACACAATTGGAGTTATGTAATTCTATGTCATTATATAATCATAAATAGCATATGTTATTGACAAACTATGGCAATTCCTTTATGTTCCTATATATATGCATCGAAAAACAGCCAAAAAAGTTTTGAGATACTTAAAAGGTACTTTTGGTCATGACATTCAATTTACAAGTTCAGAAATACTTATCTTGATTGGCTTTAGTGAATCTGATTATGCTAGTAGCCTTGATGAATGACGAAGTATATGAGCTTATTGTATTTATTTTAAAGATAATCTAATATCTTGGATGTCTTTAAAATAAAAGTTTATAAAACGTTCTAGTCCTAAAGAGAATATAAGATTCTTACCTTAACTTATAGTGATATTAATTTGCTTAAGGAACTTTGAGCATATCAAATCTATGTATCTGTTTTATTCAACTATAATATTAGTGTTAATTAAACAATTTTCAGTTAATCCAATCGTCATGCACGTGCATATGAAATATGTTGAAATTTACTTTCATTTCATTCAAGATATAATGATTCAAGGTTTATCGGTTAATATAAACCAATAAAAATAGTGCATCTCATTCATGAATTAAGATATAAATATTAATCATCATTTAATCATTTTTTTTATTTTTCTAAATATATAATTTAGAGTATCAAGTGAGATCATTATACCCCAAAATAAAAAACAAACACAAAAATTTAGTTAAAAGAATAATCAAATTAACAAGAAAAAAAGTTAATATTTAAAATGAAACTCGTTTGATTATTATTGATAATTATCCAAATTTTGATGCAATTTTGACATAAGACTCATAGTATACATTTAATAAAACAATATTTTATAATATACTTCAATATGAACCGTATCGAATTAATATTAAAATTATAAACTTATGAATATTTTATTTTATATATAATATGTTATATTTAAATATCATATATATTACAATTACATTAAATTATTATTTTAATTTAAAAAATAAATATAAATACTAATTTTCTATAATAATTTAATAATTATTTAAACATATATTTTTTATTTATTTAGTTGTAATTATAAAATTAATTTTGTTAGATATATATTAATTTAAAATTTAAATATTATATATGATAATAATTAGTAAATAAATTTTAATATTAATTCAATATTATTCGATTAAAAAAAATCTTAGATTGATATATTAATACATTATATTTATGTTAAAAATATTTAAATTAATTAAGTTTATAATTGGGATCCGTTAATATATAAAAATAATTAATAAATAATTTCTCAATTAAACACTATCGACGCCTATCCTCTCTTCCCACGTGTTAATCTAGTTGGCATCTCGCCGAGCGAACTGTTCACGCCAAAATATCTTCACCCCTCTGTCTTTATTTTTTTGAGGACCAGAACCTTATTTTTGGGATTAGGTCTCCAGTGTCTTCCATTTTCTCTCTCCCTCTCCTCAACCTGTAGGGTTTACTCCGATTTGAGACTTGTACCAATTCGCTTTTTTGCCTTCAAAACCGCATCCTTTGTTTTCGATATTTTAAGTTACGTCCGGTTGTTTTTGGGATTTTATACGATGCAACAGCCAGGAGCAACGGGAATGATCCCTCCACCGTCGATGCAATCGATGGCATCCAACCAACAAACGCAGTATCAGCAGCAACAGCCGTGGATGATGATGCAGCCGCAGCAACAGCAAGTTTCACCGCAGCCAATTCCACCTCCAGCGGGGTGGGTCCCACCGGCTGTACCTCCACCTGTTCAGACGATGCAGGCTCAGCAGTATCCAACTGCAACCAATTCCTCTGAGGTTCGTTCCCTTTGGATCGGCGACTTGCAGCCTTGGATGGACGAGAACTACATTCTCAGCTGTTTCGCTCACACAGGAGGGGTATTTATGTCCCTACCTTCACTTTTTTCTGTTTTCTTTCTCTCTCTCTCTTCCAACGTATTTTTTTTGTTCTCAATTATTTTCGTATTTGAAATTTATGTTTGTATGCCAAGAACCTGAGTTATAAAAGGGGAAATAAGAGAGTGTGAGTATTGATATAGACTATTTACAGCTATAGGAGCTTAGTTTTATAGTTCTTGGAATTCTTGCACTATTAGTTTAAAAAATCTGGAAAATTTGGAATTTATGTTTCTATGCCAAGAACAAGAGCTATTAAAGGGGGAAAGAAGAGTATGTTCGTATTGATATATAGTACTTATAGCTATAGAATCTTAGCTTTATAGTTCTTGGAATTCTTGCACCGTTAGTTTAACAACTTCATGTGGAAGGGATAGAGACGCAAGAGAGGGAAGTAGACGGAAGGGGAAGAAATTCAAGACAAACTAGGGTTATGGATTAAACAAATAGAAATTGGGAGAAAAGAGAGAACTTACACAATGAGGGAGAAACTGATAGTCAATTTATATTCCAAGTCTGAGAAATAAGTAAAATGTTATCTAATTTATAAGAGTCATAAGCAAGAAACAAGATAAATATTCAAATCTAAATTATGAGCATTAAAATTCAAAATAATATTTTAAGTGATAATCTAAATATTAAATACAAAATTGAAACATAAATAAAATGATATCCATCATCCCTATCACAACTTCCCGGAGATTTTGATCAATTGGGTTTTTCTTTGACAAAGATTCCCAGATTCTAAGCTTTTTATCTTATTGTTTGTCTTCTTCTGCTGAAGGTAAAAGTATTGATGTGTCTTGCGTATGCTGTCTGTCCTATTTGCCTGCAGTATCTGATTGATTCGTTTGTTACAGGCTGTCACTGCAAAGGTTATCCGAAACAAGCAAACAGGGATGCCAGAAGGATATGGTTTTATTGAGTTTGTTTCTCGTGCTGCAGCGGAAACCACTCTACAGACATATAATGGCTCACTAATGCCAAATACCGATCAAAATTTCCGGATGAATTGGGCCACTCTTGGGCCTGGTGAGAGGCGTCAAGATGAAGGTCCTGACTATACCATTTTTGTTGGGGATTTGGCTGCTGAGGTTACTGATTACACTCTGCAAGAGACTTTTAAAGCTGTGTATTACTCTGTTAAGGGTGCTAAAGTTGTCACTGACAAGACAACTGGACGCTCTAAGGGATATGGATTTGTCAGATTTGGTGATGAGAGCGAGCAACTGCGAGCCATGACGGAAATGAATGGGCAGTACTGTTCCACAAGGCCCATGCGCATAGGACCTGCTGCTAATAAGAAACCTGCTACCACACAGCAGAGTGGTATGTATCATGGTCAATATTTACACTCATAAGCCCATATGATGTGATAGCTAGTGGAGCTCTGTTGGGTGTATTTTTTTGCTTGATTTTTGGTTTGTTGTGGTGTTGTTATTACGTGATTTAGAATGGTTGGGAAGTATATGTTTGTCGTTTTATACACTTTGAAGTGATCTTGCAAGTATGTTAAATTTCACGCCCTTTCAGTTTATTCGGGTGAAGATCGAAGGAACTTTGAGTCATTTCATTCCAGTATTTACCTTTGTAAACTTCGGCACGATTAATTATGCTAAAATAATCAAAAACTTATATAAAACTCATGTTTCTTAAAGCAGGATACCGAGAGGCTCTCATTTTTACGGGGGCCTGGAACTGATTTCAGCTGAAATGATTCCACTTTAATGCGTGGCCTCATTTTAGGTCAGTTATTTAGTTTATGTCATAAGTTTCTTAGTTAATTTACTCGTGGCATTTATTATGCTACCTTCAGGAATTACTTTCTTAGCCCCTTGCATATGAACAGTTACCAGTCAAGTTTACTTATGTCCGCTTTTCCCTAAATTCAAACTTGTTCTTCATTCATTAATATTGAATGGCTAAAGGCCATTTTTCTTTCGTCCTGTCATTTAGCAGATTTCTTTACATTCTCAGATGTTTTCAAAGTGTCATGCTTTTAGGTTTTAGAGTTTGGTTTGATTTATTTTATTCTTGGTTGCGCTTTTGGTTTGTTGAATTCTTGGTCTGGAACTATTAAGTACAAAGCAATGTTGTTGAGAATATCTTTGACTTATTACTATAGTCTTTTAGATTCTGTAGTCGTTGTCTTGCATTTTTATGGCTCCTTTCAAGTGATAACAACTAATTCTTCATTTTGTGGCAAATAATTCCCTATGGCCTCCACACCGAAATGGAGGCATTAGTATAGTTCGCATGATCGCATCCCAATATCTAATGTTGAAATGGTCTATAGCTTGAATACATCTTGTGCTTTTCGTATTGTTATTGTTGTTATTAAATTATATATGTATATTTTTTTTGTTTTGTGCGTGGTTGGTTTTGTTTTGTTTTTTTTTGTTGTGTTGGTGTTGGTGGTGTTGCTATTTTTTATTGGGGGGAGCATTTGAACAAGAGGAATGAAAGAAGATTTGTACCTGTTTGTTTCTTAGCTTCTGCTATTTCACGAATGTTTTTTTGTACATTTTATGATTTTATAAGTATGATATGTCATCAGTATATTGTGCTGCTAAATTAATATTGGCTTTTCAGTCCATTTACTTGCACGTGTAGTGTGAATTTGTTTTTGAGGCAATTGTTGTGGTCATGGTTTAGTGAATAATGGGATTGACAGCTTGTAAATTTAGATATTCAATATAAGATTCTAGCATCAGAGACTGTTGAACGATGTTTATCCAGGTAATATATGTGAATCAGAAAATTGTTAAGCATAATAAATGTTAATTGGTTTCTTGAAAAAAAATCTGAGCATCTAGCTGTACAATCCTTTGCTTTTACAAGCTAGTTCTCATTTATTTCTGATTTGCAGCTACATACTCGAATACTCAAGGAAATCAAGGCGAGGGTGATCCAAATAATACAACAGTGGGTAGATTGTTTTATTGTTGATATCACATGCTTCTTTCTGTGGTAATAACTCAGTAAGTTTCCAAATGCAGATTTTTGTTGGGGGTTTGGATCCTAATGTCAATGAGGACATGTTAAAACAAGTATTTGGCCAATTTGGTGAGTTAATTCATGTTAAAATACCTGTAGGCAAGCATTGTGGATTTGTTCAATTTGCTAACAGGTAAGTAACATAGTCAAATAAAGGTTATCAAAGGCTCAGTTGTCATTTATCCTTTTTTCCTCCTCCTAAATACTATCTTATTCAGTCATCTTTTTTGTATGGCTGTATTTAGATCTTGTGCTGAGCAAGCATTATCGATGTTGAATGGAACACAATTAGGAGGGCAAAGTGTTAGACTTTCTTGGGGACGTAGTCCTACCAGCAAACAGGTTTTACCTACTGTGCCTCTTTAACTATTGTCATTTTTATGTAAGCAACAGCCAGGCGACTATTGCTTTTGTTTGGATGCAGTCTGATCAGAGCCAGTGGACCGGTGGATACTATGGATATGCACAAGGTCATCCATATGCAGCATATGCACCTCCAACCCAAGACCCTAACACATACTATGGAGGGTATGGTGGTGCATATGGTAACTACCAGCAGCCTGGTGCTTATCAACAGCCACAGCAGGTAAGCATTATTGCGATTTTAGCTTCTTTTCCTTTAATTTATGTCCTTAATGCCAGTTAATGCTTGTTAGAGTTGTCATTCTTTGCTTGTGAATTGTGTGACACAATGTAGTAAGTAGCATTGGAATCGCACACTACGCACTTCATTGTTTGTTGATGGTCTGTAATCCGTTTCTTCTTTACAGTGATTTGTTGCTGCCTTGAAGCTCGGAGTTTCTGCTGGTGTTATTCTTGAAGCGATATAGGTGGGCTCATTTTTGAGTAATGATTTGCAGTTTTTATATCGACTCTTTTAGCCATGTTCCCTTGTCATTTGCTGCTCATCTGTGTTTTTTTCCCCTGTACTGTACTGTCTGTCCTTTCTTTTATTATTTGTGGCGTTGGCACACTAAATAATACTATAACTTGCTAGGTGTTGGCTGGACTATTTTCTATTGAAATTGGATATATATATATATGTGTATATATATCCTGTTGGATACTTTTGATGGATTTTGTTGCTCCACTTCCCTTATAAAGTGGTCAATTTTTTCCAAGTGTTATGTCCGTGTATCCCCATTGGTGGGGTATGTAAACGATTTAAGGAGATAAATAATAGTAAAATATTGAGATAACTAGTAAGAGTTATCATTGTCTAAATGCTCCAACATAACACTAGATTGGTAAATTGGTGGTATATAACTATATACACTGGATATAATAGAATGGGACAAATGGTTTCGTTCCATTTTTTCACGACGGCCAATTCTTGCTGGATTGGGATTATTTAATTGGAGGTAAGATGGGATAATGAAATGAAGAATAAGGAATGAGTGATGGGATTCACATTTTAATTACACAAGATGGGATAAGATATGATAAAGAAGGAGATTTTAATAATAAAAATATGATAAGGTTGGAAATTATATTTTTGAATTATTTTAATAAATTTAATGTTGTTTACGCGTAAATTAATTATAACTAATGTTATATATATATATTTTGATAGAATAACATAGTTCTATTGTTATGTTGTTTTATTCTATTAAAATATCTATAATTTTATTTTATATTTTTATATTTTTTTTAAGTCTTAAATTATGTATTTATTGTTTTCATTATTATATTAATATTGCGTGCTCTTATTTTTATTGATTGGAAAGTTACTTTTCTTTACTTAAAAATGTTTTATCATTGGCTTGCGGCTTTTATTTTAACTTTTTGGTCTTAGCACATACACAAATTTCATTACGTCATTTAGATCTAAATAAGTAATACATCATGAAATATTTTTGTGAGTACTATTTTAAGTCAAGCAGGCTTCAAAATGCTATTGAAGCATATGGTACATTGAAATGCATAATTACGACAAAATGCTTAATTTAATATATTATATAAACGACTAAAGGAAAGAAATATCTTGTGAACATATTAGTAGTGAATGTTTCGTAGGTTCATGTTTAGGTTTCTAACATGCATTAAAAAAGGTAAATCATACATGCATTAAAAAAAGGTAAATCATACACAATGGATGGATAATGCAAACATATAATATAGGATTTTTAATTGCTTTAAAGTATATTTATTAAATGATAATTATATTTTTATAATAATATAGCATACATAACACAATATGTGACGTGATAAAACTTATGTGTCAATATTTATTATGAATTGTTTAAGGTAATTATTCGGTAACAAATAATTCACTTAAAAATCATACTCAAATGCATTTATTTTGCATTCATTTGTTTTCAACTCATCATCTAATTCAAATAGATCATAGCTCTCCATAAAGCTTATCCCCTGACATGATATTATGACTTAACCTCTTAACCTTTCAACATAGTAACATGAATACATAAAACTTTTTGCATATGGATTTTGATACTATCATAACATAAACTTCTCACCAATAGTAACCTTTAAAACCTTGTAACATCCGACCAACACACGAAACACTAATTGTGAGAATTGTCATTATATAGGCTCATTACCTATGAAAATTGTTGTAATCTTATAACTATCAACCAACACACGACAAACTCTCAATTAGAAATGTCACCACATATACTCCTCACTTATGGGAATTATTGCACCCTTGCAACTATTAACTGATACACGATAACTTAAAATTAAGAAAAATTTCTCAACATGATGTGCCTTTCTACTAGCCAACCTTACGTTTTATCTCTAAAAAAATTCCCACTCAATATCTTTACACTCATCCAGATGTTTTAAAAATATGATAGAGACTCATCTTTGATATCTTACATCCTATAAATAACACATTTTTTTACAAATATGACACTTGAAAAAAAATGGATTAAGAAAGGATCAAGAAAATCTAAAGCCAAACGGGTAGAGTTTTCCCTCAAATTTTGGCAAAAAAAAAGAGTAGGTTTGAATTCATAGAAAAAATTCAACATTTGTGGGTCTTGTCGGCCACCTCAATTAAGGTAAACATCGTTAAAGTTTTTTGCCACCTCTACGAGCCCTCACCGATCACTCAATAAGCTCATCAAAAACTACAAAAAAAGTTATTTATAACTAAAAAAAAATCCTTAGTCTGTAACGCAACACCACCACACAAAAAAACACTTAACCTTGTAAACTACATACAATTTAAGAGAGTAAGTAAGTATAACAAGTAAATATCAAATTGAGTCTTAGGGGTGTCCATTGGTCTGATCCGATCAAGTTTTGAAAAAAAAATTTAATCGGACTGAACTATTTATATTATTCAGACCAGATCGTTTGATTTATAAAACTGTCTGGTTCGGTCTGGTTTAATCCGGTTTGGTCTAATTTTTGGACACCTCTAGTGAGAAATAATATGAAAATTTTAATATATTATTAAACCGATTTGGTCTGGTTCGACTAATTTAAAAATTAATATAACTGGACCGAACCATTTGAAAAACGGTTTTAATTAATACAAACCGGACTAGACCATTTGATTTATAAAACGATTTGTCCAGTCCGATTCGATTTTCCAATTTAATCCGTTCCAGTCCGATTTTTGGACACCCCTAAGTGATATTTAACTATCAGTATTCAACCTTATAAATGACATGTTTTATATATAAGAATGTCAAAACAAAAACAACATGACTTATATATACATTGATGTTCTTATCGCATATTCCCTAAACCTAGCCATTTTCTATTCTTTGTTCACTTTCATCATTTGGATTTTCGCATATATGTATTCATTTTTGTTTATGATATTTTTATTTGAATCTAATTGTGGATATTCATATGTTATTTTATTCGTTAGATATAATGATACTTTGGAGATCAAGCTTATTGAATCAATGAAATTGGTAGAAGATATTGATGCATTTCTTGTAATAATAAAGACAAACAAAAAGTCATTAAATGAGGCGAACATTGCCAACGCAAACATCAGAACTATCCAAAAGGTTACTCGTGTTGTAATATGTTTTCTATTATAATTGGTTGTATAATTTGATTATGTACATATCTTCTATTATAATGAATGGATATTTTTTATTTTCTAAAAAAAAATATCAATTGTATCCATTGATAAATTTATTTGTTATTAATTAAATGAGGCGAACATTGCCAACGCAAACATCAGAACTATCCAAAAGGTTACTCGTGTTGTAATATGTTTTCTATTATAATTGGTTGTATAATTTGATTATGTATATATCTTCTATTATAATGAATGGATATTTTTTATTTTCTAAAAAAAAATATCAATTGTATCCATTGATAAATTTATTTGTTATTAATAATTTTTTTTCAATATCATATTGTTGTAACTTTGAAAATTTTAAAAGATATAGATACGTAGGACGATATAGATTTTTAGAAGCAAACCATGCACAAGTTATCTGTGTGAAATTCCTTGTATAAGAAAATGAACCTAATAAAAAGATAAGATGGAAACACAAATATTTATTTATATTAAAAATAATTAAAAAAACAAAAAGACGAGAACTACAAATATATAGAAATTGGGCACTTATAAAAGGAGATCATCTTTCATGTATAAAATAAGTAATTTTTTTTAGACTTTGAAAAAAATAAAAGAAGGGAGCAAAAAGGGTTAGGGTTGAAGAACAAAAGTGAGTATTTATATTTCACACTTTTCTACGTAATTTTTTATTATATAAGATAAGTAATCACGTATTAATTCTACTTATTTAAAAAGAACGTTTTATGTTTGAATTTGGAGAAATAGCTTTTAGATAAAAAGAGTCTGAGTTTGAATTATTTATATTATGAATTTTCTTGTTTAAACATACTTATTTTTCAAATAAATTTAAATTATTTTAAGTTTATGTTAATAGAAAATTAATAAAAAAATTATTAATTAATTAACAATTTTGATTAAAAAAATTGTGTATTAACAATTAAATTGTAATTTTGTACTAATTTTTTAATATAAAATAACTATTAAAAATAAATAAATTTTTAAAGATTCGAGAATAAAAAATAATTTAAATTTTTTATTAGTTAAAATAACATTTTAGTAAAAAATATTAAAAAATAATAATATAAATTGTTTCCCTTTCACAAATCACACATTTTTTAACTAAAATAATATGATTATAAATAGATATAATATATGTATTATAAATACATGCTTTAAAAAATAAATATGTGTATTATTAATATATAGGTTTAAATCTTGATTTAAAATAAATTTTAATTACATTATATAAGTTTTCGTGGAAACATGGGTTCAAAACCCATTAAATATAATGTGTGTATAATGTTGTTAATATTTTTGGACGTGGTGGAGAATGGCACGTGAATTTGTTTTTATTGCGGGACAGGTTAGGGAATTACATCCCATTAAATCTCTGAAATTAATTTATTTTACATTTTTAAATAAATTCATTATATATTTATTAATGAACTCAATTATTCTTAATTAAAAATAAATTTATTCTCACTAAATGAAGTATGTTATTAAGAAATATAATATTATAAATAAAAAACATTTTATCTTTATTGCTTAACAACCATAAAAACAAATAATATAATTATATTTATGATTATTTAATTAATTTTAATATTTATTAAACATAATTATAAAATATTTTTATTTTTAACATAATTTTTTTGTTAATTTTAAAAATAAAATGTATAATTAACTATACATTTTTATTTGTGAAGAATATCCAAAAACTACAAATTATTCGAAACTTTGATCGAGTATCTTTAACACACTTCTTGAATATTTAGCAAAAATATCAATCCTTTCTCTATAAAATCTAAGGAAATGTAAAATATACCATAACCAACCCAACTCAACCCAATATTTTTGGCTTTATGATTTTATTGGTTTGTATTGGTTAATACTTTTACAAAATCTATTAGTATTGTGTTGTTTTAGTTCCTATTTTTTGAAATCGACTAAAAATCTAACCAATCTAATTCATTTATTTTATTGTTTATATTTTTATATTCTTATTTTAAATTTATACATTTCATATAATTAATTTTCTTATAATTATTTTCTTAGGTTTTAATTTCTATTTACTCTATAATTTTCTTCTTTAGGTTTTCAATTTTCTCATCCACGAGCTGTTCCAATAACGACAGTTTCCTCAATTCTTATATTTCCTACATTCATAAGACTTGGATTATTATTACAAATACTCTTGAGGTTTTGTATTTCTTCAAAATTATCCTTAAGCTTTATTTAATATCAAAAATGTCCATGAACGTTATCAGCGTTATATCTCCGTTTAACATTAGGGACAAAATGGTAATCTCATCTTTATACATATATCACTCCCGTGGGATAAAAAATCAAAAATACCCCCGAGATTTTCAATATCTTCAGAAATACCCTTAACGTTTAAAAAAAACTATAATACCCTTGAGGTTTAAGATATCTTCAAAAATATCCTTATTATTTAACAGAAGTATCAAAAAGCCATAAAAAATCACATCAATATCTGAAAAATTCTTTTTTATCCCTACCTATATAGCTTTTTTAATATTATCATTGAGAATATTATCACAAATATCCTTGAGGTTTTACTTTTCTTCAAAAATACTCCTGTTATAATAATTAATTTAACTTTATAAAAAATACCTCTGCTATAATAATTAATTTAACTTCGTCAAAAATACTCCTACTACAATAATTAATTTAACTTCATCAAAAATATCCCTACTACAATATTTAATTTATCATCATAAAAAATACCCCTACTTCTCAATAACACGATATAAAATATTTTTCAAAAATATTTAACTTGATATTGTGTGTTTTATTAACTTAATTTATCTTCAGGGGTATTTTTGAAAAATATTTTATATCGTGTTATTGAGAAATAAGAGTATTTTTGATGAAGATAAATTAAATATTATAGTAGGAGAATTTTTGATGAAATTAAATTAATTATTGTAGCAGGGGTATTTTTTATAAAGTTAAATTAATTATTATAGCAAGGGTATTTTTGATAAAGTTAAATTAATTATTATAACAAGGGTATTTTTGAAGAAAAGAAAAACCTCAAGGGTATTTGGTATTTGCGATAATATTCTCAATAGTAATATTCAAAAAGCTATATAGATAGGGGTATAAAAGACTTTTCAGATATTGATGTGATTTTTCACGACTTTTTGATACTTCTGTTAAATAATAAGAGCATTTTTTAAGATATCTTAAACTTCAAAGGTATTGTAATCTTTATTTTAAACCTTAAAAGTATTTTTGAAGATATTGAAAACCTCGAGAATATTTTTGATATTTTTCCCATGAGACCCCATATAAGTTTCCTTAGTTCTCCTTACTTTGTGAAAAGTGCTCTTTTTAGTAATGTCAAAAGCTCGTACATAAAATAGTGTTCCTAAAAGTTTACAGAGTACTTATATTTTATAATATTTTTTCATACTAAAAGAAATATATATCGAGTGTACGAGTTCATGTGCATTATTGTTTATTTAAAGGTATAAGTCTTAAATTTTTTTTTCCTATAAATGTATGGTCACTATTCAATATAATGTTTTTTGGAAAACATAAATAGAGTTAACTTTTAACTTATTTATAAATAAATAAAATTTTACTTACCTTTTTATTATTTCCTATTTGTGTTTTGCCCAAGACTTTAGTTACCAATAATATGATTTTATATTTTTTGTTCGGTGAAAATCTTAATTTGTTATAAAGTGAAATTACTATTTGTTAAAAAAATTTACAATCCAAACAAGCTTTATATTTTATGCACTAGACTAAAAGTTAACTTCATATGTAAAAAGTGAAAAAAATTAATGAAAACCATAATGTGATGGAGAGTGAAGTTTAGTTTCCATTAGTTTGAAAATAAATTACATGCATATTTAATGCTTATTTTATGTACTATGTCAAAGTTAAATTTATTTGTAAAAAGTACGTAGATCACTATAGAAAATTAATATTATAAAGAATTGGGTTCTATTCGTTGTAACTTTATTTTCAAGTTGACTTGATTTGTTTTTCATTTTTATGCTTTCACGTAACTCTTATTTTCTTATTTTATCTTTATGTTTTGTTTTAATTTCTAGAATAATTTAAATTAATGCATGTTAATCAATGATATTTTTATTTATGAGTAAATACATTTTATTGATAAAAGAAAAATTATAGATTTTGATGGTACTCTAATGAATATTGAGACAATGCCCAACCAATAAGATATATCATGAATACTTGCCAGAACCTCAAACAACAACTATTAACAATAATTTATCACCAAAATCGCCAATAACAATATCACAAAATAACAAGTCTAAAAGGTCATTATAAAATATATGGAAGCACTTAATACCTCTTGATTCCAAATGTGTAAAGGTTTCTTGTAATTATTGTAAGAGAAAGTATTACACCAATACTAAAAAGAATGAGAGTTCAACTTGTTGAATTTTTTTTTAAATTTGTCCCAATTACAAAAAAGACAATGGCATTAAGAAGTATAAAATTTTAAATTTTCAAGATGATAAAGATGGTAATGGTATCAAACTAATTTCTTGAAATTATGATAAAAAAAAGTTAGAAAGGCTCTAACTCAGATGATTATTATGAAAAAACTTGCGTTTAGTTTTATTAAAAACATTGGTTTTAAATAATTATGTGAAATTGGTATGCTTAAATTTGAAATATAATCTCGTACTATAGTTTCTCAAGATGTTTGTGATATGTTTTTAGGGGAAAAATCATCATTGAAAAAGATTTTGTCACGCTCTAAGCAAAAGGTTTCTATCACTAATGATTTGTGGACTTCTTGCCAAAATATCAACTATATATGCATTATGTAGACAATGATCGAAAACTACACAAAATAATTATATACTTTAACCTAGTTTGTAGCCATAAAATGGATGAGCTTGCAAAATACATTGATGCTTTAGCACATGAATGGAGTATTGGAAGTGTTTTTACTATTATTGTTGATAATGCAAGTTCAAATACCACTACTTTAAGTAGTTTTAAAAAGAAGTGGAAGACTTGGAGTGACTTAGTCTTAGATGATGAGTATTTACATGTAAGATATTGCATACACATCTTGAATTTAAAAAATGAATGATAGTTTAAAAGAGGTCAATATGTCCATTGAAAGTATTTGTAATACAATCAAGTATGTTAGATCTTACCTTTCAAGACTACAAAAGTTCAAATAGTGTGTCAAATATGAAAGAATTGAAACCAATGGACTTATCTTCTTGGCTGCTCAAACAAGGTGGAATTCTACCTACCTTATGTTGAAGACCACCTCTAAATTTCAAAAAATATTTGTCCAATTGTATGTCTATAGTGATGAGTTTCTTGATATTTTGATGACCACGTTATATGGTTGCCTCTGCTAGAAGATTGGAAGAACGTATATATTTTAGTTGAATTTTTGCATAGTTTTTATGTTTTAATTATCAACTTTAATAGTTCATTGTATGTTACCTCTAATAGTTACGGTTATGAGTTTTATACTAATTATACTAATTAAATTGTATTGACGAATGCGATAGAAGGGGAAATGAAATTTTAACAAAATGGGTTGGAAGCATGAAGGTTAAATTTGACAAGTATTGAGGTGATGTAGATAAGATAATAAATTTTTATTCATTATAGTGATGCTTGATCTAAGGTATAATTTGAAGTAATTGAAATTCATATTCAAACATTTATATTTGAGCTATATTGACGATAAGGTTGTTCTTGATAAGTTATTTAAAGCTTTTGATACTAATGAAGGGAAGAAAAATGACGATTCATTTTCAAGTGATATCCAATAATCAAAATCTATAATAATAGAAAAATTTGAAAAAAGAAAAGAATACACCAACCTTGAATGTTGGTCGGTTGTTATATTTACAACAATTGTAAGATGATAATTATTTGAAAATAAATTGGAGATAAAAAAGTATTTAGTTGATTAGTGTGTTAATCCTGCTCTTATTGATTTTGACTTTTTATTGTGATGAAGATCAAATGTTGTAAGCTATCTTATCCTTTTTAAACTTGCACGACATATCTTAATAGTATGGGTCTTTACAGTTGCATCCACATCAACCTTTAACATTGAGAGATGTGTAATTGATCCATATAGAAGTTTTTTGCATCCTAACATAATAGATGTTCTAATTTTCTCTCAAAGACGGATACTTATGAAAGTATAAACTACTGTTGATAAGGATCTTTCTCAATATATAATTGAAGTGAATATATTTGATAAAGAATACATATTTTAAATATTTATATTAATCATTGTAATTTAATTTATTTAATCCATAATTTACATTTTATTTTTTATTTTTGTAGATATATTAGGCAAATAACATAGTTCAATGAATTCATCGGCGATATTGATGTTTTGAGCTAGAGGATAAATCATGTTTTATTTTAATTTTTATATTTTATGAATATGTTAGAAACTTATGTTGTGTTTATAGATATAAGCTTAGAACATGGCTGAAATTTGTTTTTTTTGTATGTTTTTTTATGGATAATTTAAATATTTTATACATATTCTCCATTTATAATAGGCAATATATATTAGAGATTTAAATTTTTATGTTTTACTTTATTATTTATTGTTATGTTTTTAATTTCATCTAAAATGATAATTTTTATTTCAAATAATATTTTAGAATTAGATTTTATCTTATAACTTGTTTGTTTGAGATAAACAAATTTTACATATTTTTATTATTAAAGTTTAAATATTTAAGCGAAATTTATGCAAAAACTTTTAGATTATGTAATTTATCTTCTTTTAATTATTATTTATGTGAAAAATTAATTATATAATATTTAATTATTTATCTACTATAATTTATAACTACATTGCATTATTAGATCGAACAACATTATGGATGATTTAGATATTAAAATTAATGAATTTTGTAAAATAAATCATTACTATTCATTATTGCATATTTATCTTATTTTTAATTTTTTTTGCATTCTATGATTGATATGTAAGTGATTGATATATAAATCTTTAAATTTAAATATTATAATAAAATTAACATAAAAAACATTAAAATTTATAATATAAGATTTTAAAAAATTAATAAAAAATTCATTAGTAAAAGGTAAATTTTTTTCATTCAAAGTAAATTAAATTAATAAAATAAACTCGAATGTGATTAATTTTTTAAATTTATTGGTTTAAATTAATTATTTTTTTTAAATGATTATATTGAATTGTTTTAATTTTAATATAAACTAAAATCAATATATCCTCATCCGATCTCATTGACAACACTATGCGTGCATTTTTTTTTTAAAGTAATTATTTATTTATTTATTATAATCTGCTATTTTCGCAAACATTCGGGCAAAAGGACTAATTTTTGGAAGAGAAACTTTAACTAACATATTATATGTCACTTCCTTTAAATTAGGAAAAAATATTACATCTTCCTTAATTTATGAATTGATGAATAGTTGTTAAAATAATTTTTTTTAATAATTTTAATAGAAAAGAATGATAATGTAAATTTAAAGTTTTATAGAATAAATATGGATAAGTAAATATAGGAATAATAATAACATTTTAAAAGAAGCTAAAATGACATATCTTTTAAAGTCATTATATAGTTGGACGGTTCGGATCGTCTTATAAAATGATATCAATTAAACGGTTCACCGTTTGTCTATAAAAAAATTTAAATTAATTTAAAATTTTTAATAAAAAATGAAAAAATAGTAAAAAAATGGAAAAAAAATCTTGTTAAATACAAGAGTGAAAACAATAATAAATTTAATCATGTATTATAAATTTTATTTTTAATTATTTTTTTAAAAAAAATATATTTATTTTTTATAATATAAATAAATATATATATATCACATAAAAAAATATTTTTTATTAAATGAGTTAAAAATAAAATCATTTTGTTTGATTAAGTTATTATTTAAATAATTTTATTTTTAATATATTTTTTATTATAAAAAAGTATTTTTAAATATGAAAAAATAATAATATTTTACTATAAAAATTAATATGAGTTATATTATACTATGAAAGGAGAAATCGACAACAGCAACGTTGAGAAAGGAGAGAAAAGTGTTTCCTTTGTGCAAGTCCGTCGCTCAAGCCTCAAGTGTTCAATTTAATCGCAGGGCAAAAAAAGTGGTAATTTTTATCCAGCATATTCGTGCTCTTTAGATCCATCTGTGTCGATACGTAGTAGCAATTTACTACTAAAGGGACAAATCGAAGATTCTGGTGATATATATACTTTGGATCGGCAAAAACAGAGATATACAGAGATGGGTTGCAAAAACAGAGAGTTCCTAGACTATGAAGCTTCGTCCTCTTCTTTCAGAGACTCATTGCTATTCGCTACCATGTGCATCATTGGCCTCCCAGTCGATGTTCACGTCAAGGACGGCTCGGTTTATTCTGGAATCTTCTACACCGCCTCTGTCGAAAATGACTATGGTGCGCTTTGTTTCTCATCTTTGTTGGAATCTTTTTTTTAAATGACTTCCGGGTTGTTACTATATGGTATTGTATTTGGGTTTTGGTTTTTCTGAATAATGATTCTGATCCCAAATGGGGTTGTGAATCTTGTGATCTGAGTTTGTTTCTTTTGCTTGATTTCTCTTATATTTCACCTCATCTTTTTTTTCCCTTCCATTTTTTGTATCTGAGAAAATGTGAACTAAACTAAAGCAAATAAGCATTTGTGGTGGACGAGCATTGTTAACATTGGATTAGAGAATTAAGATCTTTTCCGAAATGAAAATATCACTAGTTTATGCGTCAGGCCTGTTTGTTGTATTTACTACACTAGCTGGAACCAACATTCCATCTTTCTAGCTTAAAATATCGATATGAGCAACTCGTTATGTGTTCTTCTATCATTCTTTTAGTTAATTACCTATTCTTTTGTTGAAAACTCTTTGCAGTATTTGAAAAAAGTTATCTTTGTACCTAGGTATTGTTTTAAAGAAAGCAAGGATGACCAGGAGAGGGGAAAACAGTGCAAATATAGGAAATGGGGAATTGATAGATACGCTGGTAATTCAATCAGGTGACCTTGTCCAAGTGGTTGCTAAGGTATGTTATTTTCACTCATTATGTTTCTTTGATATTTTTGGTGGGAGGCCTGCCAAATTCCATTGTGCTTTGCATATGAACTTTTCAGGGAGTTCTGCTTTCTGCGGATGGTGTTGCTGGAAACTTAGCCAGTGACACTGCAGAGGCCATCATGGTTAGCGTGCAACCTGAAAAGTATCCAGTGAATCATGCCAAGGAATCTATCCAGCCAGCCATGGATATAAAAGAAACTTACAAAGTGAGGTATGTATCAAGTTGAATTGGGGCAACCACACTCTTTATCTACTCCTGAGAATTAATATTCATCTTTATTTTGATTACTTAAGTTATTTACTTTTTTTTTTGTGTTGGTACTTAGCATTACAATCACTTCTGCTGGATCTTTTTCTGTTATAGGCTTTTCAACTTTGCTGCATTATCGAGAAAAATCCCCTTCTGAAAGTTTCAAACCTGTAGATTTTTATATCAAGTTAGAAGTAACTAATAATCATGTGATCATGTTAACTGAAGTTTGATTTTTGCACAAAAACTTAATAGTCCCTCGCTTGCATCCGCATTGTTTACGTTCTCACTTTTTTTATTTTTTACATTCTCTTAATTCCCATATCTACCCTTTGTGAAGGAGTGCCTCAAGTTGCAGAATGCTTAGGCCTCTCTCTTCTTTATGCTGTCTATCTTTTTGTTAGAAAACCTTGTTTTAGTTTCTCGTCTGCATTTTCTTGGAACTTTATGAGAATTTTATAGTCCATATTCACAGGCTTATGGATTAGCAGTGATGGATTTCTTGCATGTGTTGTCTCTCTTTCAGTATTATCTAGGCTTATGATTATTTACTACCAGACTTTGTTAATGTGGATTTAGGTTGAGAGAATAGGAGCTTGCTTTCTGTTAGACTAATTTGTGATAATTAGTTCCACACAGGTCAAATAGCTCAGCTATTACTGGTCTATCTATGGATAAAGTCATCTGCTCATTTTTTCCCTTACTAGTGCAGAAGTTCACTGCAGAACGGGAATTTTATTACTCTCACTTCTACAGAGACAAATGCCAGGAAGGAGCATGAAGCTATAAAGTTTCCATTAAATGATGTGTCAAGTATCTTAAAAGGTGAACATTGGAGGAAGGACCGGATGAATGAGGTGGAGGTATACTGTGTCTTGCAACTGTATTTATTTTCATCCAATAATTACAAATGTTCGAGTCTTATGTTTCATGTAAGCAAATTGGAGAAAGTCTGGATACATCAGGTTTCTGTTGACTTGAAAAAAAGGAAGTATCAAATGGTTGGGAAAGCCTAAAATGAACTCAACATTTAAATGTTTCTTCTCTGTTGAAACATCAACTGAATGTTTTGAAGGAAAGAGAATAAAGAGAGAAAATACTTTAAGCTATTTTACGTTTTTATAAAACTCATCTTTCTCCAGATTTCAAACAAGATCTTTGACCATAACAGCCCAATAAGTTCCAAAGGAATATACAATATTGGTGCCTGTGTATAAATCATGTATCTGAAATATATATGACCTTGCATGAAATACTGCCAACTTTTATTTTTTCTTCCCTTTTTTGCAGATTGAACAAACCCCTGCTATCCTAGTTGGCAGAAGGTATTTATTCCTATCATTATCTTCCCTTTTAAGTGTTAAATTAATTCCTAGCATTGTCTGCCTTTATAAATATTAGAGGTGATACGTTGGGGCACCCTAAGATTTGTGGTTGATCCTTTGCCTTTATACCAGCTTCAGGCTTGCTTACTTTTTGGATAAGATTCCTATGTGTGCTTCTCTTGCTTTTTATTGGATTCAATACTATTAAAGTATTAAAAACAGGGGCCGTAATATTTTTAAATTTCATTTAGGTGGGTCCATTAAGGTAAATGTACCTTTTATGTGTCTTTTGTATTTTATAATTTTTTCTCATTAAAAGTTCCTGTCACTTGTTTGATAGACAGACTGATGATGATTGTTCACAAGAGGAACTCAGTGATTTCAATCAAAAACAAGAGTGCCATAGGGAAAAAGCTGTATATTACTGCCCTTCCTATTTCATTTTGTAGAATGGTTGTTATTCTTCTACTGCATATTTTGTGTATTACATTTATCAATACAAAACACTATTTTGTGCAGGCTGATAAAGTTCAAGGCTCATGTTCAAGCTGTAAGTCAAAATCTGCTTATTAAAGTTCAGTGTTTAAATTAATTCGAATCATTTATAAATAAAACTTGCAGATGTTCTGCTTGATTCTGATTGAACTTTTGAAGACTGTCTGTTGACTGGTTCTTGTGGACAATAATAGGTTACAACAGCATACACCTCATTTGAGCATGTTTTGCTCGAGATTGACTGCTAAATCATTTGCATATTAGGAAATTTGTCAAATTCGAAACTGAAACACCGAGGGATTTTCTTCCCTGCTATTCCTATAGGAATGCAATTTAATTAACAGAATTTGGCACCATCTGATCTCAGCTGTCTTAATTCAACATTTCAGTGATGAGATGCATCCTTTCTTTTTAAGGGTCATATTCTACAAAGTGTCAGTCTTTTCTTTCCAGTCCTTTACATTTTTCCACTTAAAAATGTTTTTATACCTTGAATGCTTTAAATTTGTTGGATATTTGGCATGCTTGAGCCTCTTACTTGCCTTGCCCTTTTTTTACCACCCGTTGCACTAAAGTAAATCTAGTTAATTCTTGAATTGTTTAATACTATTCTTGCAGTGAGTGCTTCTTGTCCCCTGATGAAGCCTGTTGAGGACAGGCATACAAGAATGCCATCTGAACTCTTGCCTAATGGGTTATCTTCTGATCCTGCTTGTGTATCTGTCAAATCAGAGAACCATTGTTGTATAAGATCCACTTTAGTAGACACTTCCTCCTCTGCTGTTACATCAAGTGTCTCAACATTGTCTAATCCAGCTATGGTCTTAGAGTGCCGTCATACTTCAATAGGAATGTCAACTGAAATGGTTCCTCGTGTTACAGAAAACAATAGAAGTGCAAAGGTAAACCATGAATTTACTGTATTAATTGTTTGACCTTCAATATCATACTGAGATTGCTTGGGTTTAAATATTTTGCAAGTAATCTCGCAAAATCTTGGAGTTTTATTGCAATTTAAATATTGTTTGTTGTAAAATGATGTTGACTTATCTTTCCTGGTTATGATTTCTTTTCTAAGGAATTTAAGCTCAACCCAGGAGCTAAAATATTTTCTCCATCTTACACAAATACTTCATCAGCAAATTCCCCCACAGTACCAACAGTCGCAAGTATGGGGCACGTACCAAACAACTCTCCTTTGGTGCCTGTTGGTGCTGCACAACCAGAGAATGGATTTATCCCTTTTTCACCTCATTCATCCATACCTGTTAAGGTTATCCAGTATGGTAATCTGACATCTGGAAATGGTGTTACTGGTACACACTTGCCGCAACCTGTAAGTATCCTTCTGGAAAGATTTCTTTCCTTAGATGCTTTTTCTATCTCACTTTAAACCAATATCATGTCTTTCCTCTCCTCTTTGTTCTTTTTCTTGAAGGAACTTTTTCGTAAAAACTAAATTGCTTGTATCTACTCTTTCATTTAACTCTAGAAAAAGTTTGCTTGCTTATAATTTTTACGTGAGTTTTGGAATATTAACCAGAGGAGGAGTTTATTTGAGGATGCAAGGATTTACATTAGCTCTTGGTTAGGTTCATATTCTCAAATAGTATGTTTCCATGCAATGATTGAACACATGTGGTGCCTCAACTATTATTAATTTACATTGTCCATCCTCGTCAATTAGATTTTTTTATGGCAGTAAATTGTAGTTATATTAGATTATAGATAATGCAATACTTTATGCCCAATCATCAGAAGCAGGCAGTGGGAAAAGTAGAATCTAAACTAATGCAGTTCTTATCTCTTGTCTCATTACTGTTCTTGCTGTGCTATCTCTAGATTGTTGGACAATTGGGAATCAGACCACAGGCGAGAGCTGCTAGTCAGTATCCTATTCAGGCTGGACCAACCTATGCACATCAAAATTCTCAAGCTGTAAGTAGTTGTCTCTTTCAATTATTACTTAGATTTTAGGTAAAAATGGAAATCTTCTTATGCTGAATTGCAATCTAGTTTATATAGCCCACTAAGTTGTTTACTTCTCTTTCTCTTTCCAGGTTATGGTTGGACGATTTGGGCAGGTTCTCTATCTGCATCCATATTCTCAAGTAAGAGACAATAATTGAGAGTTACTTGGTGGCGTTGTATATATATATATATGTTTAAAGCTGTCTGATGTTTGTGAATTCTTTAATTATCTTGAACTAAAGTGAGAAGTTGAATGCTGTGCAAGGTTCATATCCTGCTGTTTTGTATGAAATATTTTATTTTATTTTACAAAATGAGGTTGTGTTAGAAAGTGAATGAGAGGAAACTGTGGATAGGGAAAAGAAAAGGTAGAACTAGACTATCTTGGACTGAAGATGATAAATATTCTTCTTTTTTGTTGGGGTTGGGAAGATCCAACTAGTTTGAAGTATAATTTATGTTGGAAATCGCAAAAAAATTGAGATGGATGCTTAGTTGAGCTTAATGTGTGCCTGGAAAGTATAGTTTGCATATGATATGGGATATGGCAAGACTTGTCTTTCACTGTCACTTTGATCCTTCTGTCCACTAGAATCATGTGAGATCCTTTTTTATACTTCAATTTCTCAATTAATAACTTTTTATTTTCATATTAAAGGAGTTGGTTCCAGGTGCGACAGCTATTTCACCGTTAGCTACGCGTCCTCTGTTGACCCCACAACATGCTCAGCTTCCAAAGCACCAAGGTGTATATAAATTGCTTTTAAGATATGTTGTGATATTCTTGTTATTCTTGTTAAATACATGATTATAGGTGATTGATAATATTGAGTAAAGCACTTGTACCTAGGAAGGTAAGGAGACAAATTCTAGTTTTCTTGTGCAAAAAGACTTGGTTTGGAATAGACGAGTTTTCTTGGTTCAAGCTTGAATGAACCACTGTCTACTGAACTATATATTATACACTGTAGCAATCTTGTTGTATATGTATGAATTCACTGAATTAATTTTGATAATTTCAATGTAGCAAGTGCGGCAGGTCAAGCATTGCAGTTGTGTATGCCCTCTCCGGTTATGTCAAGCGGACAGCAGCCTTTTGCAATGCCATGTCACATTCCATTACCGCACTTTCCTTATAGCCGCCCCATTCCAGGATGTAATGGCCTCTTCAATTCGAAGTTTGCATAAATACATTTGATCATCTGGAAGTTTTTGCTCCCTTTTTTTGGTTGAGGGGAGCGATTTACACTATAATTTTACCACAGTTTTGGCCTTCTTTCTTATTTAATTTCCCCCAAAAAAATTATTACAGATGTATGCCTTTTTAGTGCTGTCTTTATATTGAAAAGGGTGAGGAACATTGGTGCAGGTAGTTGTTTCTTTAATGCTATGTTATGAGTGAGGCATGCATTCTTTTCTTTTTTTTTGGTTGCTTTTTTTGGTGATTCTTGAAGATGTGTTAATAGAGAGAATCCAAATCCACTAAACAAATGGAGAGAAGATTAATTCTTTTGATTGAAAAAGATAAATCTCAGTGACGGTTGTATGTTAATTTATTATATTTTATTTTATTACATTTTTTGGGACAGATTTTAGTGAAGAGTACTACTATAAGTATTATATATCAATTTAAATTAAAATTGTATCCTAAGTATTTTTTAGAAAATAAAAATTAAAAAATAATCACTTTGCCTACACATTATTTGGGACAAATTTTAATTTAATTTTATTAATTTCTAAGCATATATATAAATTTTTTAAAATTATGCTATTAAAATATTTATTTTCGTACGTAAAAACAAAAAATATAAAAATGTCTAAATGTTTGTTTACTTCTAGTATATTTTTTCCTTTTTTTAAATAACTACGTACCCACACCTTTCTACACCTATTAATGTAAGGAGAAAAAACGTAAATAGCAAAACAACACCAGCGTTTGTAAGAGTTCGCGATAGTATCAAAGAATCGTCAAGACTCGAGCACAAATACTTGGCATTAAAGATTCTAGGAACAAAGTACGATTGGGGGAAGGTGAAACAACTTAATTGAAGGGATTCCCAGGTCAGGTTGTGTATCATTTTTCATTCCAATTTGATGCAAGAAACTCTTCAATACAGTTCTTTCTGATTGAGATAATGGATTCATGATTGATTCAAGGCACCTTAAAACGAAATTTTTTTCTGGGAAATTCAATTGTGCCTTGGAATTGAGTACAATGTTCTTTGTTTCTTATTGATGAATTAAAATATATATCTTTATTTAAAAACAAGATCAAAATAAAAGGTCAAAAATTCCTAAGTTAATAGAGAATTCTACTGTTGCAGTTCAACTACGGCCGAGGAAAGAATGGACAAGCGAATCAGACCTTGGATGAACCCTAAAAGAAGTACTAAACATCAAAAAGAACCTAAATGGTCTGATCTTCCTCTTGATATATTAGAAAGAATTATGTCAAATGTTGATCTTGCAAATCAAATTCGATTTCGTTCTGTTTGCAAAAATTGGCAACAAATACAGATCAAATCCATTGATAAAGAACGAGTACTACCATGGCTTGCTATTTGGGATTCATGTAATGATACTAATTTTCAACATTACCATCTCTATAATCTATCTAACCATGAAATCTACACTGTTAAGAGTAAGAATGTGATGCTTCAGTGTTTTGGGTTTTGTCGTCTTAGAGTTTGTGCTGCAAAATCAAGCTGGTTACTTCTAACAATATCAGGCAGTTCAGGTAAAATTTTCTTGTACAATCCATTAACTGACGAATCGCTTAATCTTCCCACTTTGATTTGTCTTAGTGGTTTCAAGGCAACTTTCAGCTCTAGCAATCCAAATTTGGAAGATAATGTGGTTTGTGTTATACATGAGGGAAATGGACTTGATGAGATTCTAATAAGTAGTTATCATCATGTTGGTTCTGCTTTTGATAAACAATGGAAAATGTTTACACTTGCTGGTTCAATGAGGCATGTTCTTGATGTGTTGTACATTAAAGGGAATTTTTATTGTGTTTTGAGGAAGTCAGTTATGTGGGTTTTTGATGCAAATTGTCAAAATTGTAGGGAGATAAATGTTGGGTTAAGAATTCCTTGGTCTAGTATAGTTTTTGAGTGTGAAGGAGATATATTTTTTGTATATTCATATGGACAAAAGAACTCTGTTTATATGTTAGATTGGTTGGAGATGAGATGGGTTGAGATTCGAGACAGAAGCTTGTTGGGTGATAGAGTGATGTTTATTGACAATCCAAGTTATTGTTTGTCCTCTGCTACTAATGAAAAGTTGAGAGATTTTGCAGGGTTTATCTATAGTTTGAATGATCACAAAGTTGGTTTTGATGTTCTTGAGCCTGGTGAGGGTAAAGATAAGCGTAGTAGCTTCTTGTTAACTCGATATAAATGTAGTTATAGAGTATCTTGGACAAGGATGCTCAAAGCTTGTATTGAACCACCATGTATTTGAACAATTCAGATTTTAATTAAATTTGCTTTGTATTTGGAACTATATATAGGTGCTGCTTTTATATGCATATAGTATTTGTTTTTTTGAATTTTTTTGACATGGTTGTATTTCAAAATAATCCTTATACACTGAACTGAACGTTATGGCTTGAACATGTCTTTATAAGTTAGCAAACATGAAAAGTGTCCGGTGCTTAAAATTGTTTAGAATTGAACTCTACTCTCATGCACTTGAATTATTTTTAGAGAGCCAGTATGATAAAATAAACACAATTAATTTGTAACAAAAGTCTTCTTTTTTTAATAATACTATTCAAATTTATTCAAATAACGAAGATAATTACTATTAAATTAACAATTTAAAAACAATACATATGTCGGTTGGGTGTATCTCTCAAAATAAACGGATCGACGTTCATTCTAGTTTTTCTTTTTTCAAAGAATGGATTTAATATTCTTTGATTGTTTTTTTTCTTGTTGTTTATTCTTGATCTAATAGAGTATGACAAAAAAAAAAAAACACTTAAAACTTATTCTAAGGTTTTGAAAAAGAAAAAAAAAACCTTCTGTAGGTTGCTAGAATAATTATTGTTCATTACAACTTACAAATATTTCCAAACAAATTTATTTATAAGAATGGTAAATATGATAAAATGTTTCTTTGTTAAAAGAAGTTAATTTCTGTGGGTATATTGGAATATCAATTTTGAGACATGTATTTATATTATTTATATTATTCAATGAACATAGTTGTAATTCATTAATTTTTAATTAGAAAATATTTACTTAAAACTAAAAAATTACATATCAACTATAATATTTTTTTAAATAATTTTTTATTCATTTGCATATGAAAATAGAAAATGTATATATAATATTTATGTTCTTTAATCTCGATCTAGATCGATATATTGTTTAATCCATAAAGAAAATTCAAGCACAAAATTTTGATATTATATATAACCAGACTCATGATTGATTTTATATTTTTATTATTGAAAATTTTTCTTTTATTAATTTGGTTGATAAAAAATGTGGAGTCTTTTTATTATTTTATATTTTTGTAAGAATATTCACATATATCAAGGGAAATTTTAGAATTAAAATATTAAATATGACATAATAATTAGAATATAAAATGTGGATGAACTGATGAATGATGGATATAAAATGATATATAGAAAAAAAAAAGCATGAAAAACTTTTTTTTGGAGTTATAGTTAATTGAAGTCTCTTGTTAACCAATAAGTAAATAAGATGCCATTTGTCATGATCAATTAATGTTAAGTATGGATGAAAGATGAGTGTGATAATTCATACTATTAGCTTACAAAAAATATATTAAATGTATATAGTTAGGAAAAAAGGAAGTTAATATTATAAAAAGATACTATAAAGTTATCATAATATTTTTTTTGAAAAATTAACCTACACAATTGATAAAATTAGATAATTTGACCGTTTGAAACTTATTGGAATTAATTACAAAGTAAAAGTATTCTTTGAAAAGAATTGTTATACATCCTCTTTTTCATTTATTTTTTTAAACAACATAATGAACTTAAAATATAAGTGAGGTACCATATATGTTATTTATATTATATCATCATTATTGTTTAATTATCTAGATTAAAAATATATTATTTAATTTTTTAATTAGAAAAAATATATTAATTTATTAATTTTTTTATTAAAATTTGATTGTTTTTTATAAAGTGATTAAAACAAGACTAAAAAATAAAAATAAAATTTAATATGAAATTATTTAATAAAAAAATGATATTAAAACATATAATTATTTTAATAAAAATAAAAAATTAATAAAATATTAAAATTTAAAAATATTAAAATAAATTTTTTATTAATTTTTTCAACTTTCACTAATATTTTAATTACGTTAAATCATTAGATTAAAAAATAATAATATTTTAATAAAAAAATATTAAAATAATATAATGTTTTTAATTTACCTATTTTTTAATAACTAAAAGACTTGATAATACAATTTTAAATTTAAATAAATAAATGATGTAAATTATCTGATATATATATTTCTTTTAAATATTAGTTATGCACGTATAGTTTTTTACAAACAAGTTTTAGGAATTGTTATGTTTATATTAGAATCATAGTTTTGTTTCCTTTTCTACTTCAGATTTTTTTTGTTTTATCATGTATTATCATTATAATTTTCAAGTATATAAAATTGAGTTGTTGATTATCTAGATGATAAAAATATAAAAAATAAAACAAATAACTCATAATTAAAACTAATGAATTTCCTTTCTTATCTGAAATAAGGTACTCACTTCTATTTTTTAAAAAAATAAAAACACTATATACGTGTTTTTGAGGAAGTATTTGCGAACATAAATCATAGTTTGATTAATATTTTGGGATGTTGTTACAAATGAGTTTTTCTTTGTTCTTCATTTTATAAAGCTTAGAAAGTATGCGTGTTTCTTTTTCAGAAGATGGGTTTTTTTATATTTTTTTACAAAAAAAAAATTTATAATATCTATAGAATTATAAATAAATTCATGTATTAAATAAAAATATACACAATAAATTTTAAATTTTATGTTTTTATCATTAAAAATTTCTTATAAATTAAATAATTTAAATATATTTGTAGGATATATATATATATATATAATTTTTATTTATCTAAATTAGAAACATAAGATAAAGAATTATTGCAAATATAATTAATATAATTAATTTTTATTAAATATTGTTATTTAAATTTAAATACACTATAACTTTATTTAATATTATATATACATATATATATAAAAATCAAGTGCACGTAATAAAACGAGTGATGATATTTCACCCGAATGCTTTTTAACACTGAGTTACATAACACTTTCATTGATTAATATAATTATTTTTAAAGAAATAAAAGAAAATAATATTTAAAAAATAATGTTTGGTTAAAAATTAATTGCCGCATATACTAGTCGGTATAAAAAGACCTTTTCATAATAAATTGCATGAGTACCACGTGGCAATATATAATTCGTTAGTTTTCAAGTTACCCGGTGAAATGCCCGATTCTCTTCTGAGTGAGACTGTTTCATGCCATCTGTCTCACAGAGTTCGAACCTTCTGGAGACAACGAGCAAAGTGATGATATGCATAAACCTCTTTCTTTGGTAAGACTCTGAAGTGCTTCAATTTTTCAGGCCTTTTTAAAGCGTCTACGCCCATAATTTTCTTCTGCGAATTTTGTTTTTGAAACTGGAATACTATTCTCAAGTTACGAGTATTCGCTTTTGATTTTTCTGAATCCCTAGTTTTCATAGCTGCTCTTCCTTTTTTTTTGTTTTGCTTTTTCTTACTGTTGATGATGCCTACTTCTCGACTATTGCATGTTTCTATTTTGTTAGGTAAAGTCCTTATCTTATTGGAATTTAGGGTTTATCAGCTAGATTGTACTTGAATTTCACCTAATTGAAATGTTTTAATTGTGATTCGTATGCTGATTAAACTGTTAAATTTTTTAAAAGCAAGCGGGATAATTTGAAAATTGTTTACTTTGTTATTGTCAACAAAAAAGAAAAAAAAATTGGATGGATTTGGCAGTTGTCTTGGTTCGTAGAATATATAACCCATATTGATAGCAAGAAGGACAAAAAGGGTGGTTGAAGAAGAGAACTACATGATTTTTCTGCAACCATGCTGAGCATTAGGGTGTACTAAAAAGATTATTCACGCCCCCCCCCCCCCGGTTATTGCGAGTTCTTTTGGTTAAATACAAATATGATATTAGAAGTTTTCCATAGAATAAACAACCCATTTCTGATAAATCCGTAGTTGCGAGACGGAGTACGGTGCTTTTGGTTTGTTGTTCGTATTTTGGTTAAAAGGTATTAAAATTAATGCAGAAATTCTTATTGTTAGTGGTTCTATTTTTATGTTTTGTGACAGTTTATTTTGTTAATACTGGTGTCCTTAATTGTAAGAGTTGTTGTAACTAAAGTGATTGGTTTATGGAGTTAATGGTTAGTGATTTAAGTTATGGAGTAGTGCTCCAAGTAATGGGTCCTAATATTTGGGAAATTCTACTTACCTTGTTGCCTATTAAAAACACAAATTCTGTCAAATAAAGTATCCAGAATTATTTAAAAAATATTGTCTCCCTTGCCCTATTATTCTCTCATGCTAACAATTGTAAATAATTAATCCCTTGGGCAATTACCAAACCTTCTTTAAAAGTTCTCAAAACGATTGCAACTTTTTATAAGCCTAGCCACTTTACACACTAGGTAGTTATGTATAGGATTCGTATTATTTTCTATTCCGTGTTCTGTGTAATCTTTATTAGTGTCGTTAAAAGAAAAAAAAAGACAATATTTGTTGGTGTCTTTTGTTGCTATGCATAATATCTCTTTATTGCTTATCTGGTTCTGTCTTGCTCTTTTTATCTCTTATTGGGTTCACATACTTGATGCTGGTATATTGTAAGCACTATCTTTTGGTTATCATGTTTGAAGCAAATGACTATTTGCATGTTAGACGTGCAATGTGATTTATTTCAGAAGTGGTCTCAGATGCCCTCTGAAAAATGCACATTTTGTCGAAGTGCGCTGCAATAACTTTTAATCATTAAGGTGAATAGCTGATTTCTTCATACAACGATCATGTTATGCGTCATAAGTATATTAATTAAGTACTTGATCTTTAATTTCTCTCATTATTATTATTATTATTATTATTATTATTATTATTTTAATTTGGTTGTTTCTTTCTTCAACTGTAGACTACTTCTTAGGCCGCAAGAAGGTCTAGTGTGAATAACAAAAAAAATTTACTAACTGAAGATGAATCAAGATAATCAAGTGAACAACCCTGATGGTTCAACAGACAACACAATGAAGCGAAAACGTGGTCGTCCACGGAAGTACCCAAAGATAAATAATGGAGAGAATGTTCGCATTCCAAATAACCGGCATATAAACATGTCTCGATTTGAAGAGGCGAATGGAAGCAGGCCATGTCAAGCTGCATCTGTGATTGATGATGCTAGTGCCATAGTTGGTCAGGAAGTTATTGGTGTTGTTGAGGCTGCATTTGATGCTGGATATTTAGTTAGTGTTCGGGCTGCCAACTCAGGTATGATTTTAAGGGGTTGTGTGTTCAAGACTGGACATTATGTTCCAGTGACAGCAGAGAATGATGTGGCCCCAGATGTTCCAATGATCAGAAGGAATGAAATCCCCCTTCCAGCTGAAAATAACACTCAAGTTCCCAAAACTAACTCTCATTCCAGAGAGAAGAACAACAGGCAACAAATTTCTCAAGGAGATGGAACTCATTCATTCAGTGAATCACAAATAGCAAACCAGATGCATAGAGTTGCAACGCATTCAACTAATCATGTTGCCTCAAAAGACAAACAGGTGCTTTCAGTAGCATCTCCAACCACTGCTCCAGTAATATCAAGAGGCAATGTGGTGCCTGTTATACTGCAACCTGCTAAGCTATCTGATGTATCACCCCTAGGAAGTGAAGTCACTCCTCTTTCAGTCCAAGCTTCTAGTGTGACAGCCTTAAAAGAAAAACAGGTTCAGGCAACTGATAATCTTTCAAATGGTTTAGACTCCCCCAGCCAGGTACCAATAGTAGTGAATCAAGCACCATCTGAATATCAAAATAGGCAAGTGTCAATGTCTGAAGGCATGCAAAGTGAACATTGTCTCCATGTGCAGGTTCAACCGGAGGTGACAGCTGATAGGGAAGCCAGAGCATTAAAACTGTCGGGTATGCCTTTTGAGCATCTAGTATCCGAAGTTGTTAAGAGAATTGATGCCCCTGATGAATCAGACGAGACTCAAACCCTGGATGCAAGTTCTGCTGTTAAGACTTCAACAGAAAGTTGTAACCGTAGCATGAAGGATGAACCTCTTGTGATCGAGCCCCTGCAAGCTTTACAGCCTGATGAGATCAAAACCCACTCTACATCGACTCTCAAATCTGTGGACGGTAGAACTGAAAAGATGTCTGAACTTTTACAGGTAAATTTAGTCTTTAACATAATTGCCATCAGTTAGATAATAGGCACGTAAGGTCCTGAACAAAAGCTAATATTTCAATTCATTTATAAGGCTTTGCAGGAAACTGTTGCAGAAACTGAGATGCCACGCACTGAAGAGTGAGCCTCACCGTTCATGCCAAAGTTGGATGAATTGAATGCGCAAAGTGAGCCTGAAATCTAAGAAACTGATTGTTACCACTTCCATGTAATCGAGCATCAATTGCCTTATTTTAAATGCTCAAAATTAGCTCCCGTAGAATTTATCAAAAACTGGAAAATTTCTATGCGACGATTGTTCTTAGTTTTATTCAAGGGCGTTAAAGAATGTTGCAGGAGACATTGTAATTTTTAGAATGGGTGAAAATTAAGGAGGCTTGTTCATAGTTTAATTGTAGTAGGAAGATCAAGTGCGTAACAAATATTGACATTCTTGCTGCTGCGTTTATTTGGAATTCAACTATTAAATTTTCCGGGGAATAGTTGCTATAGCCTCTTAGGTCATGTTATTTGAGTTGTTTAGAGAGTTAGTTTAGTTATGTAATTTAAAATTATCTATTTTTATCTAGTGACTTTTAAGATAAAATTATTTTTTGATTATTTTTTAGTTAAATTTATACATGATTTTATTTATAGAGATTAGAGTTATATTTTTGAATATTTTTTTATCATTCAATAACAACTTAACACTAAGTCTATTATTTTTGTTTTAATTGTTTTTACTTTAATAATATTTTAACTATATATGTTAAACAATAATATTTTAATGTAAATTTTATCAAAATTTAAATTTTTATCCTTCTACGATCTCTTTAGTGAATTGTAACTTGAGGTTTAAGTTCATAGAACTTTGGCTCTCTTTTTCCCCAAGTTTTCAGGACCAAAATAGGTTATTCCCTAGTTAGGCATCGGTTAAGGATTAATTGGTCCAGATTAATGGTACATGCAAATAGCATATCTTAATCATGGAGGTGAGACAATAAAAAATTTATAACGTACCCATTTTTTTTTTCTTTTATCCATTTTATTTTGCATATTGTGGTATGGACAAGTATCAATACATCATCGTCATCATTGGTCCATAACGAATGCATGATTTTTTTGCATTTGATTCGTTCATAAGGAATAAAGGATTCATGCATTATCCCTATGATAGTAAGAAGGGGAGAAGACCAGTTCAAAACGAAAATAAAACCTTTTTACATTCACCAATGACAATTCCCGCAATTTACGTGGTAGTAGAAAAGGTCGATGCTACCATTTATTCCCCTGAATAAATTTACGAAAAACCTTTTTTTATCATAAAGTAATATTAGTATTTTAATAAAATTCATGATATAATATTATCTTATTTTATTTTATTTAGATTGTAATTCTAATAAATTTAACCTTAAATATATATTGTATCATTTTTATTAAACTTACATTATAAATAATTATATATCATATTTTTATATTCTTACTTATCTTATTTAGACTGTCTTATTAAAATCAAGTGAAATAAGATGAGATAAATTTTAAAAATTAATAAATTATACTATTAAATTCATTAAAATTTTATTTTAATTTTTATCTCTAATTAGAATAAATGTGTTAGTCAATTATAAAATAAAAAATGATGATTTTTAATATTTTAATCGATAATTATTTTTCATAATAAAAAATTGTTTTTTTTTCTATGTTACTATCTATTTGTTTAACATCAAATACTTGGGTTTGAACGTGTAAAAATTAATTGATTTAAACTATTCCAATAAGCATAATTGAAGAACACCATGGGCATTGATCCTTCTTTAAAATGAACATTATTTTTTGCGTAACTATTTTTATTTTGCATATTGTGGTATGAACATTATCTTTAAAGTGAACACCATGGGCATTGATCCTTCTTTATCTATTTGTTTAACATCAAATACTTAGACTTTAAAGTGTTCTTAATTTTCATATCAAACTATTAAAAAACATTTTTGCTTCTGAAAATACTGATAAATATTGCATCAAAAGTCCAAACAAACATATTTGAAAAATAAATATAAAATTTAATTCAATAAAAATTATTGAATGATTTTATTAAATAGGGTTTTTATATTTCAATTCATCCATTCTATAGCTGGCATTATGAATAATAATATCAGAAATAAGGACATGTATAAATTATTTCAATAAAGAGGGACATTTTTGCAAAAAATAAAAATAAAAATAAAAAATTTGCAGAGTTTCCACACAGCATCAATCGTCTGAGTCCTCTCGCCTCCTTCTCTGTTCACTTCTATCACTAGATTTTGTTCTTGATTCAGGTTCTTTAATCATTTCTCAAAAATTTCCTAATTCATTTTATAAATCTGTTCTTGAAAGTTTTGCAATCTTTTTTTTTTTTTTTGCTTCCAGAAGTTAAAAATAAGGAGTTGTAAATGGGCTAGTTCCTAAGTTTCTTTTTGGCTATCGTATAATTCTTCAAGCGAAATTAAAATTAATGGAGCTCTGTGAATTTATGCAATTGCTTATCTGATGGAGATGATGTTCGATGTTTTTGAATTTTTGACACTTCTGAGTTAATTTTTTTGTGTGAAGGGGAGGGAAACGGGAAAACTGGATTCAATTTATCTGTTTCAATTCCGATTAATATCCTGGGCTGTTGATCAAGTACGTTGGGCTCTGCGGGTTCAATTTGGTGCTTTTCGCTGTGATTCTCGCTTTGATTTTGTGAGAGTAGAAATGAGTGTGGTTGGCTATGATATCGGAAATGACAATTGTGTTATAGCTGTTGTGAAGCAAAGGGGTGTTGATGTTCTACTAAATGATGAATCTAAACGAGAAACCGCCTCTGTGATATGTTTTGGGGAGAAGCAACGCTTTCTGGGGTCTGCTGGGGCTGCTTCAGCAACAATGAATCCGAAATCAACAGTATCTCAGGTGAAGAGACTGATTGGTCGGAGGTTTAATGAATCTGATATTCAACATGAGCTTAAAATGTTACCTTTTGAAACTTCTGAATCGCAAGATGGTGGTATTTTGATTCACTTAAAATACTCGGGCTCTACTCATACATTTACACCAGTTCAGATTATGGCGATGCTGTTTGCACATTTGAAAGATATAACGCACAAAAACTTGGAAATGCCCATTTCAGACTGTGTGATTGGGATCCCATCATATTTTACAGATTTGCAAAGGCGTGCATATCTGAATGCTGCAAAAATTGCTGGCTTGAAGCCTCTAAGATTGATGCATGACTGCACTGCTACTGCACTTGGTTATGGGATTTACAAAACAGATTTCTCAAATGCTGGCCCAACATATGTTGCTTTCATTGACATTGGTCATTGTGATACTCAGGTGTCAATAGCATCATTTGAAGCTGGGCATATGAAGATGCTATCTCATTCATTTGATAGAAACTTAGGAGGTAGAGACTTTGATGAAGTTTTGTTTTGTCATTTTGCTGCTAAATTTAGGGAGGAGTACAGCATTGATGTGTATTCTAATGTTAGGGCATGCATCAGACTACGAACTGCATGTGAGAAGTTGAAGAAAGTTTTGAGTGCAAATGCAGAGGCACCTCTGAATATTGAATGTTTGATGGATGAGAAAGATGTCAAGGGACATATTAAAAGGGAAGAATTTGAGAAGCTGATTTCTGTGTTGCTGGATAGGATAAGCATCCCTTGTAAGAAAGCTATAGCTGATGCGGGGCTGATGGCAGACAAGATCCATTTAATTGAACTTGTAGGCTCTGGATCTAGGATTCCAGCTATTGCAAAATTATTAGCTTCTCTTTTTAAAAGAGAACCCAGCCGGACGCTGAATGCAAGTGAGTGTGTAGCACGTGGTTGTGCTCTTCAGTGTGCAATGCTAAGTCCTATATTTCGGGTTAAAGAGTATGAGGTTTGTATCTCATAACAAATTTCCATTTCTTGATTTGTTACTTGCAGTAATATATTTTGGGCAACATAATGGTTGTAGATGTCTACTCCTGAGTTTGATTGCCTTTCTTTATCCCAAAAAAAAAAAAGTTTGATTGCCTTTCTTTTACTTTGTGTGATTTCTATCTTTTGCATTTTGTCATGCTGATAGACTATGGAAATAACCATATGCTGTGCACTAGTTGAAATAGAGGGGGGCAATGAGTATGTTCTTGTTGATGCCATTTTAGTTATACATTTATAATTTATATCTTATAATTTTATCTAACTTTTACCTAGTACTCATTTTTCTGGCGACTAGAAGTGTAATTCTTTTAGGTATAGGAATCATCAACTTATATCACTTGATTAATAGCAGTATAGCTTATAACATGCTATATTTTGAGTGGTTACAATTTATATATAACTGATTATTTCACCGTAATTTATTTGTGTTTATTATTTATGTACCGTGTTCCCCCAAAAAAAAAACAAAAAAAATATCAATGGAGCTTATGCTCTTGAAATGCAGGCATGCATATGCTTTTTTAGATATACTTGCGCACAGTGTAACTACATTTCATCTTCTTTTATGCAGGTTCAAGATACAATTCCTTTCTCCATAGGATTCTTATTAGATGAAATTCCAATTGGCACAGGGTCAAATGGTATCCTGTTCCCAAAGGGTCAGCCCATCCCAAGCATTAAAGTATTGACATTTCAAAGGAGCCATTCGTTTAACATGGAAGCATTCTATGCTGATTCCAGTGAATTGCCTCCGGGAGTTTATTCAAAAATTAGTTGTTTTACGGTAATACCTAACATTCACCTTGATACTTTACTCATTATTCAGAGTTGTAAATTTCTAATAGTTTTGGCCAAGTAGTTCTTAAAGCAATGACATCAAATATATGATGCAGGAAGAAAATAATTGCTGGTTATTTAGGAATTTAGGAAAAGAAATTGTAGAAAGTAAGAGATGATGAAAAGGCTACTCGCATCACACAAGTAGGTTCAAGAACCAAAGCATCACACTTTGGTTTGTTTTGTATCACACTAAATAGTTATTGTATGAAATCCCAAAAAACTGATTCTTTTCATTGACTCTCAAAATATACAGAGATATATCAAAATTAACACACAAAAACATGAACGAAAACAGTTTCATAGATTTGTGAATTTGGATAAATTCATGAACAAAGATTAAATAAAAATAAACAGTCAAAGTTTGAGTTCACAACTTCCAAAACATGGTTAAAGATGCTCTGCTGTAAAAACACAACACAAAAGAGGACATTAAAAATAAACAGCTCAATTGCAAGTTGGATCAAGAATTCATTATGCCTGTTCCAGGCATTCTCTATTTTTAAATTCAAAATATAAATTCAAAATATGATGATGATAAAATTCATGTTGAAGTAGCTTATATTGGTATTATCCTGATTTTTTGGTCGATCTATAAATTATGTTATCTAGCTGTAAGTGTGTGCTTTTGTGTGTTCTTCTACATATATAGGCTGTGTGGACATATTGTATGTATTTACAAATTGGAAGTTGGCATAGTTTAGGGAGGAGATGTTGACCAGTCAATGACTATGCAGTGAAAAGTAACTACTTCAGTGAAGTAGTGAACTGCATACTACTTTTAAATAAATGAGCCAATGTGTGTGCAGATTGGTCCCATCCAGAGCTTGCATGGAGAAAGGGCAAGGGTCAAAGTTAAAGTTCACTTGAACCTCCATGGTATTATTAATGTTGAATCAGCCATAGTAAGTAATAAGGCTAACCTTTATTCTGTCACAATCAATTTTGTAATATCCTAATATATTTCACGTATACAACTGTGGCTGCAGCTGGTTCAAGATCAGGATCAGGTTGATGACTCAGTCACAAAGGGAGATTCTCATGCAGTGGATGCAATTGACACGGAGTCTGTACCTGTTTCTGGTTCTTCGGACACAATTAAAAATGAGGTTGGAAATAACTCCAAATCTTCACATATTTGTTTAAATTTTCTGTCAATCCAAAGATTATTGTGGCTGAATTGTTCCTTTACAGCTTATCTGTTTAGTTATTGTCCACAATTTCATGTAATGGTTGATGAATATTAGATACTACAATCTGAAAGTTTTAAATATGTCTAATGCATTTGTATGGCAAAGATCTATTGCTATAATTTATTAATCTACATTTAGCAAGCTATGCAGTGCATGTAATGCAGTTACTTCTCTCTGCAGGCTACTGGTACCAGAAAGGACAAAGCCACTAGGAGGTTAGATATACCTATTAGTGAGAATATATATGGTGGAATGAGCAAAGTTGATATTTTAGAAGCTCAAGAAAAAGAAGTTCAGTTGGCCCAGCAGGATAGAGCAATGGAAGACACAAAAGACAAAAAGAATGCTCTCGAGTCTTATGTTTATGAAATGCGTAATAAGGTATGGCTTGTAGGTTCTTTTGCACTGCAATGGTAAATTTGTCATCATGTTATTCATTCTACTCAACTGATGAGGACATATAGCCAGATTTGAGCCGCCGCACTGGATTAAATGCCAACAATCCCTTGTGATAATAGTTACTGATATGTGCTTAAGAAACCATTATCAATACATTCTCAGGTTTTGTAAGTATTTTGTGTTAAATATAATGCTTATATTTTTAACTCAATGAGTCTTGCTTTCCATCCAAAAATGGGAAAAGGTCAAACATTATAGTTTAATCATGCTTGTGTAAGATGAATAAGTTAAAAACAAATAAATCTTCCATTCAATTGTTTATAGCGGCTTGAGTTAGAATACCATATGACTTGTGTTACTATCTCAGATATTGTGTCTCTCCAGAATTTAGGTGGAAAGAGTTAGTATTTTGCTCTACTATCTCATATTTTGCATTTTGCATTTTCAGTAGTAGTTTAGTTGAAGCCAAGTGGACCTTCAACTTTGTATTGTTCTTCATAGGATGGAATTTGATTGATATGCATTTGAACAGCTTTTTAACACGTATCGGAGCTATGCGAATGAGCAAGAAAGGGAGGGAATCTCTAGGAGCCTACAGAAAACAGAGGATTGGCTTTATGATGATGGGGATGATGAAACTGCAAATGCATATACTTTGAAGTTGGATGACCTTAAGAAGGTTTTGCTTCATAAATTCGGAAAGTCTTGACTTTTTACCTTCTCCTTTCTTGACTTTTTCTTCGTTCATGTAGCTGATCGATCCAATTGAGGATCGATACAAAGATGAGGAAGTAAGAGCTGAAGCTACAAGAGATCTACTAAGGTGCATTGCGGATTATCGTATGGCTATTGATTCATTGCCCCCAAAGGACAAAGAAACGGTACTTCAATGAAGTAGATCTGTGGTGGCTGTTACAATGTTGTACCTGTTGTAACTTATACTTCATTTTCTTTGAACTGTCATGCTTCAGATTGCTAACGAGTGCACTAAAGCAGAGCATTGGGTCAAAGAGAAAACCCAGGAACAAGATTCAATGCCAAAGAACATGGACCCGGTATTGTGGTCAAACGATATCAAGAGCAGGATCGAGGAACTAAACTCGTAATACTTCATACTTTAAACCCGTAATTTACTTAATTAAATTGCTATGCGTTTTTTTCCCCCAAATGCATGTGATTGTGTTAACGGTTATAGGTTGCACTTATTTCTCTATTTCGTAATAGCTGTTACATTCTTTATGATTGATTGTCTGGTGCCACTTGCTATGTACAACAGTACAAGTATGGAATTTCGCGAGGAAGATACATAATGTGGAATGATCAGATGACCAAGGTTATTTGTTTCAGTTTCTCTGTTAATCAAAAAGAAAAAAGATTTACTAATTTTTTTTCCCGGCTGAAAAGAACAAATTGTACTTTAGAATTGAACTGACATCTTTCAATTGTATAAAGTAAATGTGAAAGGACTCAAGTTGCCTCCGAGTCCCCAGCCACTGTAGGTTTTGGTTGACATACCCTGTCTATCATCTGTTACTTCTATTTACAGGTTTTTTATTATTAGAAATTAATCAGTTTTAATTTCATTATTTCAGGACGTACAAACATATATTGAGATCTAGGGCTTCAGCTTTACCAAATCAAGATGACCACAATGGCTTGGACCAGCAGGATACTTCCAACAGCAAATGAATTGGTTTTATATAAAAGTTTAAATCACGACTAATATATTTTTTTATGAAATTATCTCTAATTTAAGCTATTGATGTTGGTTGTCATTTTAAGATTATAATGACATCAATCAAATAAAGACTACGTCCGATAAGAATTCTAATAATATGATGACTAATAAGAACACATCCAATGAAGATTTTAAACTAATGTGTCTATTTATATTTATAAACTAATTTTAATTGGTAACATTATATTATGGTTTAAAATTTTATTTATTTTAAAAATTATAATATATAGTTTTTAACTATATATTATTTAAAGATATTTTAAAAATGGAAACTTTATATTCAAGAAAATTTAATATAACAAAAATTAAAAATTATGTGCAGATGCATATTATATATATATATAAAAGAAAAAATTACCCTGTTTTAGCAGATTTTTTATATATAAAAATAAATATAGCAAAATTAAAAAAAATTATAACAATAAATATAATATATGAGATAAATGTAAGGTGATGTTTTTATAATTATAAGTTTTAATTTTTTTTTGTTTCAATGATATATTAATGTTGTAAGAAACTAATTTAACGACCACTCAATCCCATAATTAGCCAATTTACTCGATCAGTTGATATAGTAATTATTAAATTTATTTCATCAATAAATCCTATAATTACTCAATTTTCATACCTTGAGACTTATACATGTTATAATCTATATAGATATAGGGCACATAGGAACATACCGTCATTTTCCTCATTTTCCTATAATTATAGACATTATTTCCTCGTACCAAACCATTCTCAACAACTAATATATTTAATGAAAATTACAAAAAAAATTAATATACTAGTTAAAAATATGTAACATGCATATTAATTATTATACTTTTTTTAATTTTTATTAATTTCTACAAAAAATTTAAAATATATAAAAAAATTAAATATCTTAAGCTTTCAAATTAATTGTGAAAGAAAATTCATCGTAAAAAATACAACTAAATTTTGAGTTTTGAACATGTGTAATGTCTATAAATTTTCTAAGCCAATTAAGAACACTTTGCCTAAAATTATTAATGGTGTGATTTTAACTTTATATAGGGTATAAATTTTAATAATTCATTACTTAAATGGTTAAAAAAATATCTTAAACAAATTATACAATGATTAAAGAATTAAAGACAATAGGATTCATTATTCTAAAATACGTGGACAATTTTGTTCAAAATTTTATAAAACATGATGTAAACTTTTATGGGTAAATTAATTTTTATTTAAATATATTTTCAAATTAAATTAACTATTATTAATTTTTAGCTTTAGAATTATAAAGATCATGACTTAAGTATCAACATTTTTGTTGTAATTCATAAAGTTAATATTCATATTATCATACTCAGTAAGTTAATAATAAAGCATTTAAGATTTCTAAAATAAATAATATTAGTACACTAATTTATCATATAAAAAAATTAAAATTTTAAAAATATCAAAAAAGATTAGTATATTGGTATGTTGTAAGTATTAAATATAGTTTTAAATTTAAAAATTATATTATATATTATATATTAATAAAATATGCAAGAATCAGAATCATTCAAAAGAAGAGGAAAAAAAACCCTTTTAGCAAAAAAAAAAAAATACAATATATTTCAATTATCTTAGAATGGTGAGTTTAAGTTGATGTACCAACAATACAATTTATTAACTTTTCCAGTTACTTTAATAAAGGCAGAAGGGTGGTGTTTGAGACATTTCAATTAGTAAAGTAAAATAATATCATTATATATTCTCCTATTACAGTTATTGTACATAACGTGCCACTATACAGGCATATGGTGCCAAAAAATTTAAAAAAGAACTATTTTACTCTTACCTCAAATTACAAAGATTCGTGCGATGAGAAGAAGCCTTTAAACACAAAGGTGTTGGTGACAATGAAATGCTACGAGTCTAATTAATCAAATATGCATTACACATGGGCTTATTTAACAATTGAACAACCAATGTCAACATTGTGATGCTTGTCTCACTTGTGATTCTAAGAACAGTGATGAAGTAATCTCCCAGCAGAAACATCTTACTGATGGTACTGATGTATGGCAGTGCCTTAAATAGTCTTTGGTACCCAAAAAAGAATCACTTTCAAAATTTCATGTTCTAAAAGGTAGAAAACATAAGCCAGTTTACAAAATTAGGGGTGAAAAAATCTCTCATCTCCCTAACATTCTAAAGAACCATGTTACAGTGCCAACAAAAGCTCGAACTGACCCAGGAGCTTCTTATAGTTGAGACAAATGGTGAGCACCTATTTACACAATTGTTCTTTACAACCTTAACTAAATTTCCTTGGATATGCAAAAGATTGCAACTGAAACAAAAATTCATAAAGAGCCAATACCTGAGTATTATTACTCTTGACATTGATTGTCAGAACAGAAAGTTGTTGAATTCCTCCTCATTCTTGGGACAATGCATCAACCATGCAATGTAATAAGCACTAACTTGAAATTAGATAACCATCGTATCATCATTAGAGACAAAAGATGATATGCAATCATATTATTAGTCTTTCTAAAAATATATACTGCATAAAATTCTGTCCTTTCAAAAGTCAGAAATTAGACAACAATGAATATAAAAAATACTACTTCCAAATACAACAATAAAGTATCACTATATAGTGATTCATTTTTAGATGTAAACGATTAAGTCATAAAGCATTGGAAACTTTCCATCAAAATGGACAGCAATAGTAACTTAGAAATTGGTCAAATGGAAAAAAGTGAAGCTAAAGTTTTCGTTAAAACTATGACTAAAGGGCAAAACGCTTTTGATGCATCAAATGGGCAAGCTCGGCAAGATGAAACCATTGTAATCCAAAACAAAAACATGTGAATAAAGAGATAAGAATAAGGTGAAGTATTAACCATTAGTATATGAATGCAAGTCTAGGAATATCTCTATCTTCTCAGTCAATTCACATCTTCTACCTTTTCGTCATTACCTGAACCTTTCTTTGTGAATTGCACACAAAAATTGTTCTAAAAAATTAGTGCCCACCAACATAAGTCATGTCTCTGCAAGTGTTCTCACTGTGAACAAACCCATAATTGGTTTCAATCCAATGGAAGAATTCCATTGCTTTACTCAATCATAAATCCACATTGTTAGGATCTCTATAAGCAGAAAGGCCAAGGACAAAAACCCCATTTTGAATCCTATTAGAGTTTTCTTTCTGATTGTGTTTGTCAATGAGGCATACTATCTGAAACCTTTTTGGCAACTAGTGGAACATGGGAACTGGAAGAAGAATCTAGGCACATACCTCAGCATCTCTAAAACTGCTTTGAAGCTCCAACATTGTGATTCAGATGCTGAGGCAACGAGATAGGCATCACTTGGTTGGTTCTAGAGCATAACAAGAAGTACTTGGTCTGCAATTGGAGTGAAACAATACGGAGGCTTTGAAAAGCACAACTTTTCAAATGTCAATCTTCCAATTTAGGTAAGAATATTATTGAACTCAGCTGCTTGTTTTGAAATTCGGTAAGCTCACTTGAAATAAGATTTCAAGACAGGAGTCTACCTTAAGTGAAGAATTTGAGAGTTATTGGGAAGAAGACAGAGAAAATAATAAAAGAGAAGAAGATGGAACAGGTTGTAACCAGTAAGTTACTTGCTAAGGAACCAAATTGTTAGGAAAGTTATTTGGGGTCTTGAAATGATAATAGGCTCTTGAAAGAGCTTACTGTAAAAAAAAACCAAAAATGAGGTTATGCCAAAACATTATATTGGATAATTAGTTCAAAAAATTATAAACTTAAAAACATCTTATCCACTTTTCCGCTCCAGCTCTCGCTCTTCTTTTATCTCTCCTCCTCCCTCTGGTTTTCTAAAAGTCCTCTCTCTTGTCCTATCTCTTTAGGCGATTTTTGTTTTCTTCTCAATTGTTCAAACAAAATATCTCCCTTCTTATGTCATGTCTCATGCAATGAGGGCTACTATACTCAAAGGGAAAGCTTTATAGAAATGACCTATTACCCTAAATAAAAGCCAAAAAAAAAAATCTAACTGGTCCATCAGTGATCTAAAAAAAATGATGATTGCCTGGATCTATGTATATACACATTCTCTGCTACTTGTGAATGATTCAGTCTCCAGCCGTCTATGTTAAAGGGTGAATATATTATATGTACAGTATTCCTAGTTATTTTAGGATTCTTTATTGTTCTTATTCTATGTATATTTAAAAGTTGTCGCCTCGTAAATGTGTAAATACTCATATTGGCTAGTGAATAAAATCAAGCCTTTCATAAATTGATCGTCTCTAACCAACATTCGGAATCATCAATCTAAAGCTAACAACCGTTCATAGTTGCACTTGCGCCTAAACATTTATGACAAAACCTCTATATTACCATTTACTGTTAAGAACAAATTCACTGAACCCATTTTATGAAACAAATATAAAAGTTGCTTTACAAAACACAGAAAATTAGTAGCTGAAAAGAACTCTTGCATTTTACTGCAACTCGTAAGACTCAAAACAATGAGAGAACGTCAATATATATATAGGAATTTCAAAGGTCCTTACCAAACTTTTCTTTCAAAAATTTCAGAAAATAAAGCAAAAGAACAACTTTAGGATGACAGATGGTTTTAGAACGAAAAGTATTAGTCCAACAGCAGTTATTAGAACCTGCTAATCAATACAGTTAGCTTAGTTTAGATGGAAGCTCTCAACAGTTACAAATTATTAGATGGACGTGAAGCAAAAAATACCTGAACACAAGCATAGGCTATGATTCCAATACTTGGAGTCAATCCTGGAGTTGACATGACATTAATAGTAAATATTCGTTTAGCAGGAAATGAAAGACTAGACATTGATTTTACCAGCTACAAACATAACATAGATAATTAGACAATTAAAGGTTTAAAAGTTTAAAATTTTTCCCATTCAAGTGAGGAGAACCCTATCATTCTAGCCAAAAAGCAAGAACAGCAGAATACATGCTAGAAAGTTTTTCTTTTAACAAGGAGAACAAAATTCTAATGCAATTGAGAACAACCATTATGAGTATGGACTAAAGTAACCATTTCAAGAGCACCAATCTCTGGCATTTTGGAACATCCTCAACCACGGACTAGGGCCTTTCTTGTCCATATTCCACTGATTTGGATACCAAGGGAATTGCCACATCAAGAAGCATCTTTCTGGATGAGGCATCATGGCCAGGTGCCTCCCATCTGGGGAACAAATTGCAGCAATTCCTAAGGGAGACCCATTCAGGTTGAATGGGTAAAGCTCTGTCTCATTTCCATCATCATTGCAATATCTTACTGGAGCTAAATTTGAATGAATAATGCAATCACGAACACCATCATTGTGGAAATAGGCTCTTCCCTCTCCATGGGCAGCCCAAACGCCTAATGTACTTCCCTCCATTCCTTTAAACATTATAGCAGGTGAATCCTTTATTGCCACACTAGTGAATCGGCATTCAAATCGTCCTGATTCATTGTGGATGAATCTTGGCTGTGATGTTTCTCCCCCTGCACCATCCACACCCCCAACCTCAGGACCTGGAACCCACCCCAATAGAGCCATAAGCTGACATCCATTGCAAACACCAAGACTAAAAGTGTCTTCTCTCTTGTAGAACTCTTGGAACTGATTCAGAAGGGAGTGATTAAACCGTATTGAAGCAGCCCAACCTTTTGCAGAATCAAGAACATCTGCATAACTAAAACCCCCAACAAACACAATCCCACGGAACTCATCCAAGGAGATGACTCCCTTAAGAAGGTCTGACATTGTAACGTCCCATGGCTCAAAACCCGCACTATAAAATGCAGCAGCCATTTCCCTATCGCCATTGCTGCCTTCTTCTCGAATTACAGCCACCTTTGGTTTATCTTTTGCAGTCATATACTTATCATTGGTAAAGGAAGGAGTGAAGGACAATTTCCATGAAGGCTCTTGCCTAAGTTTTAACCCCTCTTTCTCCAGATTAACACAAGAAGCCAGTCTTTGAAACTTTTCAAGCTCAAAACTTGTTTCCTCCCACATGTCCCTTAGAAGAGAAGTCTTCTCATTAAGATGAGTTACCCCGTCGACCTTTAATGTTATAGTAGGCTCAGTAGTTACTTGCCCAATCAAGTCAGCATGGATACCTTCACTACTTAACTTCTGCAACACAGTATCCAAGTTCCTGGTGCTTACTTCAAGAATGAGACCAAGTTCTTCTGCAAAAAGTGTGTGGAAGATGCCCATCCCACGAGAAGTCAAGTCCAAGGCCATACCAAAGTTCCCAGCAAATGCCATCTCTAGAGCACATACTAATGGCCCGCCATCACTGATATCATGACCAGCAGAGATAAGCTCATCACCAATAAGGTCCTGAGTGCACTCAAAAACCCTTTTAAGATAAGTAACATCCTCAATGTCAGGGCACTCATCTCCAATCTGGTCAAAAACCTGAGCAAGAGCAGATCCACCCAACCGGCGCTTTCCCCTTGCTAAATCAATATGAAGTAACACACCGTCATCTCCTAGCTTCAAATCTGGGGTCACTGTTTTCGTAATGTCGGGACACGTGACATAGACACTGATAACAAGATTTCCAGGAGCCTTGACGACCTCCCCACCAGCATGGGCTGCCATAGAAAGACTATCCTTTCCCCCATCAATTGCAATGCCAAGTTCAATCATAGCTTCCGAAAGAGCTATGGCAGCATCATACATGACTGCTCCTTCCCCATCAAGCTTGGCAGCATACATCCAATTTCCACTAGCTTTCACATCAGAAAGAGAAGTTACCTTTGCCCAAACAAGATTTGTAAGTGCTTCTCCAACTGCCAATCTTGCCATTGCTTTTGGATCCAACAAACCTTTGATTGCTTGCTCGCCAATTGCACAAGCACCCCCCGTGAATTCAGAATAACTCTGGGCGATAACTGCAACATCAGAAAGTGTAATTTGCAGTGGCCCCACCGTTTGTTGTTGTGCTACAAGACCAGTTACACACCTATCCACTTTACTTGTCAAGAAGCGCTTCGAACAAACTGATGGAAGTCTTAATACTCTTTTAATACAATCCCACACTGTTGTGCCTGGAGCAATATCAAGTGGCTCCCTTGTATCAGTCACTCTATGAAATTCAAAGCATTTTTGCGGCATGTCACCAAGTACTTTATCAAGCTCCAAATCTACAGCAGGAGGGGGAAGAGGAATTCCTTTTGCATGGCACTTTTGAATAGCTATGCTATCAACAAGCACAACACGACCCTCACCATTTATTGTCCCGATAACAGCCATAGAAACCCTTTCTCTTTCACATATTGATTGAAGAATGTCACGACTTTCAGGATTGACCAAGATTGCATCTTGCTCTTGATATTCCGCACCCCATATCTCCAAAACAGACATTGTGTGATCACCAACTACAACAGCCCGGATATCAATCTCAGCTCCCTTAGGGTAAATGATTTCCTTGACAACATTGCAATTACCTCCAGCTCCCTGATCATGGATGCTAATAATTGGGTTATTTTCGCCCATCTCAATGCAAGCACGAACAACACGGTACAATTTCTGTGCCATTTCAGCATCTCCACGCTGTACAGCATTAAAATCAAGTTCAGCATCATTCTGGCCACTAACCATGCTAGATGCAGCACCACCTCCCATTCCAATACGGTAAGCAGGGCCTCCAATCTTTACAACCAGCATTCCAATTTCAGGCTCCCCTTTTGAGATATGGGTGTGGTCTATCTGCCCAATGCCTCCACTAAACATAATTGGCTTTAACCATTCACGTCTTTCACCACTTGGGAGCCTCATTCCAAAAGTTCTAGTGTATCCCTGAATCAATGGTTCTCCAAATTTGTTTCCATAGTCTGATGCCCCATTACTGGAGTCTATAAGAATCTGCAAAGGTGAGGCCAGATTTGATGGATATGAAAAGGAGGAATGTTCCCAAGGAGCATAAGAACCCTCTATATTAAGATTTCCAACACAATAACCAGCAGTAGCTGCAACAACAAAAGAACCCCTTCCTGTTGCATGGGTATCGCGTATGCGACCACCTGCTCCTGTCTCTGCACCTGGATAAGGAGCCACAGCACATGGAAAATTATGGGTCTCGGCAGTGAATAAAATATCAAGATCACGAAAATTGGTGTTTAGTGGGCATGTTGAACCCGGTTGTAATGGTCGTAATTGCATCACACCAAATCCCCTAATCGCACTAGAGTTATCCTTGAATCCGATGACAGAATTGTTAGGGTTTGCTTGCAAAGTACTTTTGACAATCTGCATTAGAGTCCTATCCATAGGTTTTCCATCTATGATTATTTTCCCAGTAAAAAACCAGTGCCTACTGTGTTCACTATTTGATTGAGCAATATCAAATAGTTCCACTGTAGTTGGATTACGTTGTATTTCCTCTCTGAAGAGCCTCGTGTAGTAATGCAAATCTTGCTCATCAAAAGCTAAACCCATCTCCATGTTGATTTCCTCCAGAGCTTTCCGACCCCTTTCCATGACAGGTATAAAATGAACTTCATTTGGAACCACACTAATAGCAAAGGACACGAGTTTATCAGTATAGACACACTCTGTCATCATGTCATGAACCATTGAAGCAAACTCATTAATTTGATACTCTTGCAATGGACCCTTACTATACAACAAATACCTCCTTGATCGTTCCATGCGAGTCACTTCTGTCAATCCACAAGCTTTACAAATTGATACAGCATTAGAAGACCAAGCTGTTGTAAATGACATTCGAGGACCAACCTCAACTATAACCGTACTTAAACCTTCCTCTCGCTTCTTTTCCAGAAAGCTCTCAACCCCAAGATTGTCAGGTTCATAGGTCTCCTGTAGAAGCCACTTGAGGACAGAGAGCTTTTGTTCAGAGAGCTCAGAGTGCAAGCTGATATTGAAGCACTGCTCTGTTGTTAGACCAACAACTTGATTAGAAATTTTGTTCTGAACAGATTTGAGAAGTTCAGATGTTGCACTCTCCTGAATCAAAGGAATACGGTAAAAATGTACAACTTCCTCAAAAGCAGGCTTTTCAAACAAGTTGGATTGTTCCTCTGCAAGGCTGCTTATATCTTGAGAATCCAAAGCTCTGCCTTTTCCTTGAGAACAACACCTTAACGAAACATTTTTTTTAGACAAGAAACCCAGAGTTGAAGCAGATTGCCGAAGGGTGCTCCATAGCACATGCCTTCTCTTAGTGTTAAAATTTCTGTGCAGAAATAGACTTTGCCTTCGACTCCCCTATTATAAATTCAAAGGTAAAAATTGGAAAAGAAGCATAACCTTCAATATGAAGAAAACCAAATTGCAAGTTAGCTACCATTTTAATCATCTGAATCCTCAAATGACGTGTATTGCTGTAAATGTTCCAAATCACAATAACACTAAAATATAAAATATTTTATCACACAAAAATCACGACTCTTAATAAATTTTCAAAAACTCAAGATTATACATACTTGCAAGAACTCAGTAGCTGTAATTTCCAGAGTTCCAGCCATTCCTGAACCTGCTAGAACAACATAACTAATTAGCCTAAAAAATTATTTTTTATGGAAGAATAAAAATAATGTTTCCATACATCTTTGTAAATATACATCTTGCATGTTAACCTCAAAATTTAGATGTGTAATGATGTGGAAAAGAAAATTTAGAACTAATTTATTGACTTAACAAGATAACAAACAGAGAGCCATTCCAAGCTAAAGGAAACAACACATTACATAGAAGTTCTTTCAAGTCTTAGCTAGTAGCAAAAGACAAATTACACCCAGAGAAGATTACATTGTTGAATATGACTATTGGTTAAAACACCTCACATTATGGGAGATTTTATGATCCAAATTTCTATTACGTTTCTGTCATATTTGAACATGGAGAAGCCAGATCAAAAAACCAATGAAATTTTTGAATGCAAACAAATGCTCCCAAGATTTTTACTTGTTCAATGTGATAAGCACCCTTTTCTACAAGTCGGACCTAAACTGTGAAACCCACAATTTTGGGGCCTCAAATTCCTTTTCTTATTGGGGGACAGGAGTTGGGATTTTAGCATAAGCTCCATGGTATGACTTTCTCAACTGTTATAGTAGTCCAACCTACAACCTTTCATCCAACGAGTTCTCTAAAATCACAAATTCGCTAATCTGGCACGTAACAAAGCATGCAAGTTCTGACAATAAAATGTGGTTAGCAGAGGTAATTTTCATATGTAGCATATGGGCTCTCATTTCTAAAGAAAGAAATCCCATAAATAGTTTCTCAAATCCAAATAGGAAAGATTATCACACATAAGAGAATAAGATAATAAAAGTTCTAAGAATTTGATGATAACTTAATTAGACAACAAGAACGCAGGATTTGGCAAAAATTAAACATGGGACCCTAAAGAAATGCCTTTTGAAGCCAATACTGATTTACAACTATCGGACAATTATTTCGAACATACAATTCATAATGTAACCGTTAATATTGTAATTGCGTAAAAAATAAAAACAGTAGGCATAAAGAGTTTGTAAGGTTAGATTTCATTATTACAGGAGATGAAAAACATATTTTTCTAAACTCTAAACTAAAAGAATAACTATGCTTCAGCAACTTCCTCTATATAATCTGCAAAGGCATCCTTTCATTTATAACCAAGAAAAACCTTCAAAATAATATACAAAAGCATGAGCTTAAAGATGATTCCTAAAAATAGCATGCAGAGAAGAACTCATTGCTATCAGCATATTAAAAGATTAAGAAATGTTCAATTTTTCTTCAATGACAACAAGTAGGAGTAAAACAATAAGGAAAACAAAGCATATAAAATTTCACATAGAAAACTTAATTATTGGAGAGAAAGAGATTCTAATCTAATACCTAGCAATCTTCAACAGGAAGAATCTTTTTGCTTGGAAAAAGCTTGACTATGAATGCTATCAACAAATAGCGAGGTAGTGCATGAAAACAGCTAGAACCCAAAAAATAAGCTACTATATCCTTGTCATAGTGGGCTGGTTAAAGTAAGAATTATAAGCTAAAGGCAGAGAAAGATAACATGACCTTGAGAAAACAAAAGTTACAACTTAGGACTACCAGAAAATTCAAGGTTCTAACCTATTTCCGACATCTAAAACCCAGTTTACCATAGTAGACTACCACAAAATCCTTCTATTGTTGCATATTGTTTTTGGCAAGATAAAAGCCAAGCAGCACTCATGGAATCAAATCATAGTTAAACCCATCTGCAAGAAATTGTAACTGGGAAAAGGATATATTTGCTTCCAAATCCCAAAGTGACAAGGACAAACAACAAAGTATCGTTGGCATTAGAAAGCTCTACACAATAGGAGATTAGTGGTAGTTGATCATGGTGGAGGCAAGGATTTTTGCTACCCACGTTCCATCAATTGAAGACTCGCAAGTATGTAAACCGACCACTACTAAACTTTTCACTCACTGAGAGTTTTCAATGCCACCCTTCATCGGAGATATATTCCAAAAATCAATGCTCGCCAAACCACTTGATGGACTTTTAATTCTACTTTGCAAACTTAGTGAACTTCTAGGATACTAGATAAAAAAACTATTGGATACTCCTAGGGTATTTTTCCCTATATACTAAACACTATGAAAGTAGCAATCCCACTATGATGATGAAAATACTATAATATGCCTACTTTTGGATAAATAACAACTATGCCATGAAAATCATGACCACTAATTTTATAATTAAGCTATTGCTCGAGTTTTTACAGTTATTCATGTTTTCACAATTAACTTTTTCAACAAAAAAAAATTGAGAAATTAATGTGAAAGACTTCAAGTTATCAAAAAATCATGAAGTATTAATTCAATCATTCAACAATTAAAAAAAATTGATGTATTGTAAAGTTCATAATAACACTTTTGAATGATTTAGAAGTTCATAAAGCTATCACATAGATCACTAAACTAGCTAATATCATAGTATCTCAAAAAATCTAAGCATAAAGAATAAAAGTAACATTTACAAAAAATGCTACTCCCTTGTCATGTACTCCATCTCTCAAACAAGGGAGGAACATGCTTGGGCTACACGGGGATGTAGCCTTGGTAGAAATATTTACAAAAATGAAATATGCATGTATTTTATTTCTAATAATATAACAAAATACTTGTCTTATTATAAGGTGTAACAAAAAATAATTGAAATATTTAACTTTTATCCAATTCATCGATGAAAAAATGATAAAGAAAACCTAATAAAAACTAGGAAATACAAGAAGTTTATTTTAAATAAGCAACTATATTCACCAAAGCACGTATCACTCATATGTGTTATTGAAAGGGAAGCTTGATGACAAACTTAGGGCTAAAGCATTGAAGGTTTTCTCATTCATTTCATCAAAGTTTCTCCTAATATTGTTCTCTTCCCATTTTAAGACATTATACTATTTTTTATAACCTTTTTAATGTATTTAAAGTCCTCAAAAAATATAATATTTCTTTGGTTATTTGTTAGTTTTTTCATCTTTTTTATTTATTTTTTATGATGCAATCTTAAAATGTTTATCATTTAATTATAGTCTCACATTTGATACTATAAATCATATATTAATTTTTAAAATGTAAGATGTAACAAGGTAAGATGTGAGTCTACGTATATGTGGGACTACTAATTATGTAGAACAATACTAATACTATTTCAGATTTTTCCAACTTCATGATACGCCCAGTTACATAGGTTACCTATTACTAAAAGAGTATAAGCCAACCAAGCAGCAGATTATCGAAAACGGTAAACCGATGAACCAAATGTAACCTTAATCTAAATGATCCTAAGAGAGGTTTTCTTTGATTTGCAAGAATCATGAAACACAACGAAAAAATCATTTCAAATGACCAGCTAATAACCCAAATTTGAGAATCATAAGCTGAGTCAGAGAGAGGTATCTACCTGTTACAGAAGAAGAGGGAGACAAAATGATGCAGAACAGCGAACGGCAAGAGTCTCACAGTCGACCGTGGAGATTATTGGCTTAGTTGATGGCGCCAATGGTGCTTAGCCAACTGCAGTAGCTGTGAGCATGGGGCGGTAGAGGAGGCCAAAATAGGATAACCGGTGGCGTAGGAGCAAAATAAAAGCACGTCAAATCGATAGTAATTTGGATTGGGCCTTGGGGCTTTGCTTTGCGACGAGTCTCTTTGACTCTTAATTTTTTTTTCCACAAAAAAAAAACTCTTGATTTTATTTTTTATTTTTATAATTCTCTCATATGCTAACATGTTTCACAAAATACCTGGTACCTTGTACCACCAAAATGCCTTATTTTAGGTAGATTATGAATGATAATATGATAATACAATATAAATAAAAAATATAATAAGAATTTATAAATAATTTTTTATATTTTTAAAAAATATATTATTTTTTATCTTTATTAATAGATAATATAATAAAAAATCAAATAATTTTTTTTTTAAAATGATATAATTAATATTAATATATAATACGAATAATATTAGAGAAACACCGTATAAACAATACAAAACAAACACACCTAACGTCGTTAAACAATAAGCGTTATATGAGGGGGGAAATAAGTGTTTGTACTTTGTACTACTCTAATAACATGCACACGATTGGCTTGGTCGGTTCAAAATGAATTTATGCCAACGTATGAACCGAACCATCTTGTATATTTGGCTCCACTTCCACTGATTTAGAGCTATTATTATTTTTTAAATAAATTAAATTATTTATTTGGAAGAAAAATTACATGAACCGACCAAATTAATAGCATTAAATAAGAAATAAACTAATGCTTAAAATATATGGAAAAATATTAATGCATTTTTTTCTTAACTTAGAATTCTCCTTAAATTAAAATATAATCAATAATGGTATGCTCTCATAAAGTACCAAACTGGTACTGTTCGAATCAACTGAATATTGACTCGATATTTAACTTTTAAAAAGGCGAGTTCTAATTTCTAATTTTTTAAAATGTGTAATTTAAATTTCTTATTTATTTTTAAATATATATAAATTTATTTTATATTAAATATTTCAATTTAACAACCATTTTGATATATATAAGTCATGTATAGCAAGTGACTTATTCTTTTATTGGAAATTTCTATTCATAAAACATATAAGATTAATGTAAAAATAATTAAATATTTCATCTAATAATTTAATATTTTTGAAAATAAAAACTTTAACCACCTTACTTGTTAACTTTATTAAAGTTTAAAATTTTTAATTAATATTTTTGTTAAATATCATCTGTACACTTGTTTAGTTCACTTTAAAAGTATTGATCTTGAGCTTGAAATTTATTAGTACATATTTAAAAAGAACGAAATCAAAATGATGTTTAATCTACTTTGATATTTTAGTCAATATTTTTATAAATTTTTCGCATCAATAATTATAAAAATAAAAGATTATGCGTATAAATAATATATCTTATAATTATTATATGAATAAGTTATTTATAGGAGTTGAATCGATACAAATAAATTCCAACGAGATGTATTTAAATATCTTAATTAATATCTAATAATATCTTATTTATTTATTAGATAATTATCTCATAGAGGAAATATGTTATTAATATTATTTATGTTCCAATCCAAACTCATCTACTAATTGTGATGTATGATCATATGCTAACTATACTTTTTTTGAATAATCAAAATTGACATGAAAAAATTAGATAATGCAACATGTACATGGTGAAATTTTCCCAACGTTAACTCCATAAGTCTCTTAGATTTTCTTTGACGTGTTAAGTGGTCTAACTACTTCACCTAAATATGATGGCACATTTGCATCATAATATGAGCTTCTTAACTACCTAGGAAACTAGTATCTCTAATCTCTCTACCTAATTTAATTGTTGACATTTTAAGCTTTTTAATGGTTGTTTTTGTGCATTAAATAAAGCCCTATTTAGAAAGTTATAATCAATCAAAGTCCTTGATATAAGAGTCAACAAAGGCTAAGTAATTTTTGACTCTCAAATCTTAATAACTATCTGACTTAATTCTCGATTATCTCTTTCAATTTGAGCCCTTAAATCATAGATAAGAGAGATTGTTGAGATTGAACTTGTGAACTTGGATTATAGGTCGTGCCTCTATCAAGATCAATTATCCAAAGTTCATTTAGTCAAATATTGGAGTATAATATGGTCGAATATGAATAGATGACCACGATCTTAAGGATGACTAGTATATTTGGATGCAAAATTCTTTGAATAGATGGATCTATGGTCTTAATAATAACAATGATGTACTCAATACTTAAGTGAATGTTTGAACAGAACCTTCAAAAAAAATTAGATGAAACTACTTGTATAATTTCAATTGAACTAGAAGATCAACTTGAATGGTTGATTTGGTTTTGATAGAACCAAATGACTAGAAATAACTTCGTGATTTTCTAGTGAAATTTTTATGATTGCCCAATTTTAATTTTAAAATAACATATGTTATAGAATTTAATTGTCTAGCTAGGAAAGCTACAAAGAATACTTTGAATAGATCTATGAAAACTAAGAAGAAGTACTACCAAGCTATCTCGAGTTACAAGAGATTATTGTTAATAAGAGATGGATTTAATATATGAGAAAGTAAAAATCTAAGAATTATCATGAGCTTCATGGTTGATGGAAAATATTTAATATAATAATAGATAAATTTTAATAATTAAAAAATTGACTATTCCATAATTTAATAATTCTAAAAATAATAACTATATCTAACTTATTTGTTAAATTTATTATTGTATTTTGAAAATCTTAATTAATATTTGTATGTAACCATTAATACAACTAAAAGATCATTGTAAAAGATTTATATTTCAAATGAATCCAATAGGTATCTAGAAATTACTATGAAGCAAATCTCAAGTAGTTTTTTTTCCTTTTTAAATCAAATCTCAACTTTTAATCCATTAGAGTGATCTATAATGTATTAATCAAAATAATAAATATTTGTCTTAATTTTCGATTATCTCTTTCAATTTGAATTCTTGAATCATAAGTAAGACATATTATTGAGATCGAACTTATAAACTTTGATTATAGATCAAACTTTTATCAAGATCAATTCTTTGAGTAGGTGAATCCTTGTTATTATCGATAACAATAATATACTCAATATTCAAGTGAATGTTTGAACATAATGTTCAAAGAAAATCACGAAAATCACTTGTATAACTTTAATTGAACTAGAAAATCAAGTAAAATAATTGACGTGATTTTAATAATATTAAATGATTAAAAGTTATATTATGATTTTTTAGTGAGATTATCGTACTTATTTAATTTTTACTTAAAAATAACATATATTATAAAAGTTAATTTTCTAATTGAGGGATGCAAATAAGACTTTGAATAGATCCATGATAGGTCAGGGGAAGTCCAACAATACTATCATGCTATCTTGAGATCATTGTTAATAAGAGATGAATTTAACATATGAGAAGGTAAAAATCTAAAATTCTATTATGAGTTCTATAAAAATACTTAATGTAATAACACTTAGATTTCAATAATAAAAAAATTGACAATTTTTATGTTTTAATATTTATAAAAATAATAACTATATCGAACTTATTTGTTAAATTTATTTTTACATTTTGAAATTTTTAATTAATATTTGTAAGTAAAAATTGTAATAACAAAAAGAGGCAGAAAGAAGATTTTATATCCCAAGTGAATCCAATAGGTATCTAGAAATTACTAGGAAGCAAATCTCAAGTAGGTTTTTTTTCTTCCCTTTGTAAATCAAATCTCAAGTTTTAGTCCATTAGAGTGATGCTCTCTTATTTTCATAGACAGCTTTCCAGAATTCCAGGATATATAATATGGTGTGTAATCCAATCATTCATTCCTTAACTACATGCACCCACCGCGCGTAATATATTATTACTTGTAAAGATACTAGAATCATCGTCACATTGAAAACTGGACTTGTTATAATGCTAAGTTGTTTTTTCTCTTGGCATACGTACTGCTAATCCTTCCTTGCATTAATTTCTCTATATTCATGACCCTTTCACATATTATGACATCCTTGTTGATCGAAAATGTCAAACTTTACTACAGAGTAAGTTGTTCTTTAAGTCCATTATCGGCTGGTGGGATTGGGAAAGTGATTTTGGTTGAGTAAATATTTTAGTCATTTTATAAGAAACTCTTATATCCAAAGCAGCGCAGGCTATGGTCTTACTGATTTGATAATTTTTATTTATTTATATAATATTTTTGAAGATAAAATAAGACATGGAACATTTTCCATTGCAATAAAATTATTATTATTATTATATATAAATAAATAAATATAAATAAAATAATTAATATAAATTTTTATATTTTAAAAAATATTTTATGTTTATCTATCATATAAATTATAATTTTATTTACAAATAAATAATTTATAACATAAAGATTGATTAACTCCTGTACACGAATAAAATAAATTTTGAATCCAAACCAACTTTAACCCCTCGCAAATTTATTTTGATTCTTCCCCTGCTTACCCACTTTTTCTCTAAAAATTAGACATTTTAATTACTTTTTTAATAGTAAAATTTTAGTTTATTAATTAAAATTATGATAAAATAATAAATTGAATTTAATAGGAATAAATTATTATTTTATTTTAATAATTTAAAATTAAATTTGAATATTATAATAATTTTTAAATGTTTTGACAATTATTTTTATAAATTTATATTTTTAATATTTTTTTATACCATTTTTTTAAATATTATGTTTAAATCAAAACTAAGAAAATAATCGACTTTTATGTCTACTGAGTTGTTTTAAGACCCCACCGATTGCTTTTCAGCCGTCACTATAATGTATTAATCAAAATAATTTAGTCACTGGTGGCATGAATCTGGCATTTCTTATCAATAAAAATTGACAGATTTTCATTTTTCTAAGTGTTTATATATAAAAATCGTATAACTAATAATTATAAAAGTAAATAAAACTGTTATTAATTCACAGTACCATACTTGCAGGCTTAAGAATATTTGATTTGGTATGACTTTCCAGCATTACATGTCGAGTTAAGGTTATTTTCGTCAATTTAATGGAGTACATAAGCATCATGATTTGTTAACTTCCAAAAATTTAATCCAAAAAAGTAAAACTGATTTAATTTGTAAATGATATGTTAATATTATTTTTAAATAATGTAAACAATTTCTTTTCATATTCTAGCAATCTTAAGTTCTATGTTTTACCTTGACATGTTCTAGTTAATGGATTTTACTTTTCATACCAAAAGAAAAAGAAATGCTATGTTTCGTCTTTGAAATTGACAATTTTGTTGCTAAATTCGTTGAATGATGGCTCTTCAATACTACATGTAAAGCTAAATTGAAAAAAAAATGATATTTTTAAGGATCGGTAAAAATCTTAATGATATTTAATTGGTTATCACATAATTTTTGTATATTATTTAATGAAACTTTTGTTAGGAAATTTAAATTATATGAAAATCATAAATTATCTTTTTCATGTTAATAATTACATAATATAAAATAAAATAAATAATACACGATATAAAGATTTAAGAAAAAACTTTTAAATCGAAGAAAAATTATTATTGTCGTCAAAAACATTTCAAAAAAAAAATTTGCATGTAAAAAATTGTTACAATTATATTCTTAATATTTTTTCTTATATTCAAAATCTAAATACACTCAGTTTCTAATAAATCTTAAGATTTATCATACAAAATAAATTTATTTGTAGATAATTATCTTTATTCATCAAAATTAATCGATCTAATGTAATCACTTGATCTCCTTTAATAGAGGTGGTTGGTTTTTAGTCTTTTTATTCAATTTTGATATCTACTGTATCTCCAAAATTTAACAAAAAAAGTTCAAACATTTTAGTATAATTTTTTTCTATTTTTAATCTATATCTAACAATCTCTACTTTGATTGAAAAAAGAAATAAATTGTAACTTTTGTTACAATAATATATACACAAACGTTCATAATTATCGATAGAGAGAATTATCATACTTCATCTTATAAAGTACTACACTGATAATTAATTATTCTAAGTTTTTTGTTTTAACTCATAAAAAAAACTGTTAAAAAATTAGAATACAACTTCAACGTTAGTTTGTTAGGAAGTTTCATTGAGTATCGATATCAATTTCATTACAAACCTTACATCAATGTCAATCAATGTCTGTGTGTAAATTGTGTACACGTTGATAGTAACACATTTTCTTTCGTAACAAATTTAGAGATCAATAACATGTCAAAAAAATAAATATAACCTTTTATAAAGAAATTAACGATAATATTAATATATTTGTTTATTGATTTTGGAGCTATTTGTTGAACTCCCGGTTTTTCTTTAAGTATCAAGATTGCCCACATCTTTCAAATATTGTATAATCTAGATTAACTCATAGACTTCATCTAACACAAGTCTACCTATCAAATTTCTTCACTACAAACTCAAAATAGTTTGAAATATTTTGATAAACCTATTTTTACTACTAATATGAATCATCATATCTATGACAATTTTATCAACTAAATAACATTAACATAATTCATCATTAACCAATTTTTACTATTCATATTTTGATACTAATTGTTAGAAAACTTAGATCATTTAAACAATCACAAATTTCATTTCATAAAATCATAATCACAGGATATAAAATAAAATGAAAAATAAAAAATACACAACATAAAGATTAATTTAATGTGAAAACTTTAAAATTGAAGTTGTCAAAGATAACTTGAAAAAAAATATTAGGTAAAAAATTGTTACAATTATATTTTCGCACGTCAAAAACTCAAATACATTTAATTCTCATTAAATCTTAATGCTTTTTTATACAAACAATATTACTTATAAAGAACTCTTTTTATTGGGATTAGACACATGATTCTAACAAGAACAAAAACTCATTAACAAAACATTAAAGGAGACAAATGATTTACCTGATTAATCACATGTTTAAGAGATTTTCTTTTTCTCTTTGGATACATATAAACAACGAAAAATCAAAGAACATAGACATTCAACATTCGTCAAAATTAGACCATAGCCTAATTTTCTTCAATAACTATGGTTTTTAATATATTCTATTTAATTTTAATATTTATCCATAAATTTTAAAAAATTTAAAATTTTATAATAAAAAAATTCTAATCTCTTAATATAATTTTTTTTTTATTTTCAATTAATATATAACACCTTAAATACTGTGTTAAACAATTGAGAATTGCCATAAATATTTAAATAGAAATGAGTAGCATTATTAGGCTCAAATGGCTAGACAAATAATTTCTTCCTAACAAAGAAATCGATATTGACGAGTGATATGGTCTAAGGGTCGTTTCTTTATTGCAGGAATCATTTTTGTCTTCCGTCATCACTGAAATCTTCTAGAATATATATATATATATATTTTTTGAATAATTTATTTGTATTTTGTTTAAACTTGTTTTTAGCGATTGCTCTTATAATAACACAACCTCGTTCGTTGATGAGCATTTGTCCTTTTCTCTTCCTTTAACTTTTAGTATCTTTATCCAACGTCATCCTTATTTGCAAGTTACAATTATTGAATTAGGTTTTGAGGATCCATTATTTTTAAATTTATATCTTAAGATGATGTTTTATGTACCTGAGTAATCTATATAGAAACATGAACATTTGCTTTTGAGATTTTAATCATAATCTTATCAACTGAAACATCAAAGTCATGACATGAATTCAGATCCTAATCTTTGAGACCATAACATAATATATTCTTTTTCCTTTTATATTAGTAGATTGAAGTACACAATTACACGTCAACCTTTCTTATGTTTAGTACTTTTAAGAAATTTAATTATTCAATTTATATTATTATACATCAAAGAAGGAATAACTTAAATCTACCTAACAAAATATGTAATAAATGTAAATATAAATTAATCGATCTAAATACGAAATAAATAAATTAAAGAAATCGAAAACAAATAAAATAATAACTGTTGAAAATCAACACCAACATAATAATTAAAGATGTAGAGAAATAAATGAAGTAGTTGAAGAAGTAGAGAAATAAATGAAGTGGTTGAAGATTATAGAAATAAACGAAATGGTTGAAAGTTATAGAAAAGAGAAGTGTGTATATAAGATTTGTGTGGCTAGTATTATTTCTTAGTTTTATATTTGTGTGGTGTATATTGCAGGGTAAGGACTATAAATAGCCTACCTTACATTTGATTTAATCATTCCATCAAAAACAAAAAAAAGTCTTTGTATTCTTAGTTTGAGTGTGAGTTGAGAGCTTTCTCTTTGAGTGTTTGTATTTCTCTTCAATTTGTGAGTTGCCTTTGAAAGGTGTTATAGTGAGTATAATACAAGTAGTTTGTTTACTTGTTTGGATCTAATATTAGTAAATTTATAGTTGTTTATTCTAAATTTTACTCAACAATTGATATCAGAGCGGGACGATCAGGGATCGTTCTTAGTGGAGTTATCTTGAGTCGTGAGGAGTTTGGTACTCTGCAAGTTTATTAGTCAAGCTTGTTCGGTATAGTCGAAGTCTTGCCGACACGATGAGTGATTTTCAAGTAGTTGGAGGAATCAAGAAGCTCAACAACAAAAACTATAACACATGGGCAACATGTATGGAGTCTTACCTACAAGGTCAAGACTTGTGGGAGGTTGTTGGTGGTGATGAAGTTACATAACCAACAGTGGAAGATGCAAACGGCATCTTACGGAAGTGGAAAATTAAAGCAAGCAAAATGATGTTTGCTTTGAAAACCACAGTTGAAGAAGAAATGTTGGAGCACATTCGGGATGCAAAAACACCAAAGGAAGCATGGGACACTCTTGTTACACTCTTTTCAAAGAAAAATGATACAAGATTGCAACTTCTGGAGAACGAGTTACTATCGATGGCACAACACGACATGACGATTTTCTAATACTTTCACAAGGTAAAGTCGTTATGCCGCGAAATTTCAGAGTTAGATCTAAAAGCTCCTATTAGGGAAACAAGGATAAAGAGAATAATTATTCATGGTTTGAGACCCGATTATCGAGGGTTTGTTACCGCTAAACAAGGATGGCCGACACAACCATCTCTTGTTGAGTTTGAGAATTTGCTAGAAGGTCAAGAAGCTATGGCTAAGCAAATGGAAGGAGTCTCGCTGAAGGGTGAAGAAGAAGCACTCTACACTAGCAAAAGTAGAGGCACTTTCAAACGGTACAATGGAAATGGATATAAAAATGATGGCGACAAAGGAAAAATTCCTCAAGGAAAGGAAGGCTTTCGTCCAGGGGGAGCTTGGAAGAACCGCAATAACAATAGAAAATTTGACGGTGAATGTTACAACTGCGGAAATATGGGTCACATGGCAAAAGCTTGTTGAAAGCAATACAACTACTTCCAGTTCTAAGGAGCATAGCGAAGATGGTTGGGATGTTGAAGCATTATTCACTACAGAATAAGGAGAACTGGCTCTTATAGTGACAACATCAAAATAGATTGACTACAAGAATGACTGGATCGTAGATTCGGGCTGCTCAAATCATATGACAAGTGATAAACATAAATTGGAAAACATGTCTGAGTACAAGGGAGGTCATGTAGTGGTGACAGTTGACAACTCAAGGTTACCGATAGCCCACATCGGTAAGACGATAGTTACGCCTCGATATAGTACTAACCAAGTACCATTTCAAGATGTTTATCATGTCCCAGGAATGAAGAAAAAATTGCTATCTGTGGCTCAATTAACATCATAAGGCTACTATGTCTTGTTTGGTCCTCGAGATGTGAAGGTGTATCGTGATCTCAAAATCTCAGAAACATTGACAATGGAGGGGCAACGATTGAAATCAGTCTACGTGATGTGAGCAGAATCTGTATATGTAGACAAGACAAGAAGAAATGAAACAGCAGATCTATGGCATATGCGGTTAGGTCACGCTAGCTATTCTAAGCTAAGTGTGATGGTAAAGAAGTCAATGCTTAAAGAGCTTCCTCAACTAGATGTGCGAACAGACACAGTCGATGTAGGATGCCAATATGGTAAAGCTCACCAATTGCCATATGAGGAATCAAAGTTTAAAGCAAAAGAACCATTGGAATTAGTTCACTCTGATGTATTCGGTCCTGTTAAGCAACCATCAATTGAAAATATACGATAAATGGTGATATTCATTGACGACTTCTCAAGGTATGTGTGGGTTTTTTTTATAAAAGAAAAATATGATGTATTCTCAAAGTTTAAAGAGTTTAGAGAGTCAATTGAAGGAGAAGTTGGAAAGAAGATATGTTGCTTATGCACTAACAATGGCGGAGAATATAGCTCAATCGAGTTCTCTCAATACTTAAGGGAATGTCGAATACGTCATCAATACACTTGTGCCAACATGCCACAACAAAATGGTATAGCAGAGAGAAAGAACCGACATCTTGTAGAAATTTTTCGGAGTATGCTACATGAAAAGAATGTACCTGGGAGGTTTTGGGCTGAAGCAATGAGGACTGCAGCCTTTGTGATCAACAAAATTCCTCAACCAAGGTTAGAATTTGTTTCACCCTTTGAGAAACTATGGAACATGAAACTTACAGTTAGCTACTTTCGAGTATTTGGCTGTGTGTGTTATGTATTTGTTCTTGATCATTTACGAAGCAAATTTGAGAAGAAAGCTGTTAGATGTATCTTTGTGGGATACGATAGCCAGAGAAAAGGGTGGAAATGTTGTGATCCAACGAGTGGAAGATGCTACATTTCACGAGATGTGGTGTTTGATGAAGCATCTTCTTGGTGGTCATCAGAGAAAGAAGCATTGTCAGACTCAAGAGAATTTGGAGATAAGCTACAACAAAAGATGGGAGAACATACTATTCAATTCCAACCAAGTTTAGATGAATCCAGAGATCCAAACGATGATGGTACCGAACAAAGAGTAACTTAGAATCCTTGGAAAACTGACATATATCAACAACTAAATGAAGAAGGTGGGCCTAGTGAAATAGAAGAATCAACTCCACAATCTCAACTCCGTAGGTCAACAAGAATACGAAGGCCAAATCCCAAATACGCCAATGCAACTATAATTGAAGAAGCAACAGAGCCTGAGACGTTCGAAGAAGCATCGTAGAGTTCTCAGTGAATGATATCTATGAAAGAAGAGATCGATGCACTTCAGCAAAATCAGACTTGGGATCTCGTGTCAAAGCCAAGAGATGTGAAACTCATACCCTGCAAGTGGGTTTACAAGATAAAGCATCGTCCAGATGGTTCAATTGAGAGATACAAGGAACGATTGGTAGCTCGTAGTTTCTCCCAACAGTATGGACTAGACTATGATGAAACGTTTAGTCCGGTGGCAAAACTTACAACTGTACGAGTCCTACTTGCACTTGCACTAACAAAGACTGGAAGTTATGGCAGATGGATGTGAAGAATGTTTTTCTTCATGGAGAATTGGATCGGGAGATCTACATGATCCAACCAATGGGTTTTCAGAGCCAAGATCATCTTGAATATGTGTGTAAGCTACGAAAAGCACTTTATGGATTGAAATAGGCACCCAAGGCATGGTATGATAAGATTGCTGAATTTTTAACACAAATGGTTATTCAGTAACACTTGTAGATTCCAACTTGTTTGTTAAAGCCAATGAAGGAAAGCTAGCTATTGTGCTAGTGTATGTGGATGATTTAATCATAACTGGTGATAATAAGGCAGAAATTCTTCGAACAAAGGAGAATTTGTCAGTTCGTTTCCAGATGAAAGAACTTGGCTAGCTCAAGCACTTCCTTGGTTTAGAGGTTGATCGCACACAAGAAGGAATATTTATTTGTGAGAAAAAATATTCCAAAGATTTGATGAAGCGATTCAGAATGCTTGAATGCAAACCAATTTCGACACCGATGGAGCCAAATACCAACATGTGTGCACATGAAGGAAAAGACTTGGAAGATGCGACAATGTATCGAAAATTGGTAGGCAGTTTGATCTACTTAACCTTAACTCGGCCTGACATTTCTTATGCAGTTAGTGTAATGAGTCAGTACATGCAAAGTCCAAAGAAGCCACACTTGGAAGCAGTTCGAGGAATATTGAGATATGTGAAAAGTATAATTGACTATGGTCTTTTGTACAAGAAAGGTGGAGAAAACAAGTTAGTTGGTTACTGCGATGCAGACTATACATGAGATTATGACACCAGGAGATCAACAACTGGGTATGTGTTTAAGTTGGGTTCTAGAACAATTTCTTGGTGTAGCAAGAGACAACCAACAGTATCATTATCAACCACTAAAGTTGAGTATCGAGCAGCGGCAATGGCAGCTCAAGAGTGTACATGGTTGATACAACTAATGAATAATCTACATCAACTAGTAGATTATGCAGTACCATTGTACTGTGACAATCAATCGGTAATTCGTTTGACAGAGAATCTGGTCTTTCATGCAAGAACTAAGCATGTTGAATTATACTATCACTTTATCAGAGAAAATGTTCTGCAAGAAGAAATTGAAATGAGGCAAATCAAGACAGATGATCAAGTTGCGGACTTGTTCACAAAAAGCTTAACCGTTAGCAAGTTCGAAATGTTTTGCCGTCAGCTTAACACAGTAAAAATAGTGAAAGTTGGTGTTGAGGGGGAGTGTTGAAAATCAACACCAACATAATAATTAAAGATGTAGAGAAATAAATGAAGTAGTTGAAGAAGTAGAGAAATAAATGAAGTGGTTGAAGGATGTAGAAATAAATGAAGTGGTTGAAGGTTGTAGAAATAAATGAAGTGGTTTAAGGTTGTAAAAATAAATGAAGTGGTTGAAGGTTGTAGAAATAAATGAAGTGGTTGAAGGTTGTAAAAAAGAGAAGTGTGTAGATAAGATTTGTGTGGTTAGGATTATTTCTTAGTTTTATATTTGTGTGGTGTAGATTGCATGGTAAGGACTATAAATAGCCTACCTTGTATTTGGTTTAATCATTCCATCAAAAACAAATAAGTTTTTGTATTCTTAGTTTGAGTGTGAGTTGAAAGCTTTCTCTTTAAGTGTTTGTATTTCTCTTCAATTTGTGAGTTGTCTTTGAAAGGTGTTATAGTTGGTATAAAACAAGAAATTTGTTTACTTATTTAGATCTAATATTAGTAAAATTAGAGTTGTTTATTCTAAATTTTACTCAACAATAATCTTACTTCAAATCATTAAATTATTCTTCAAGTTTTATAAATGATCAAAATTAAAGTGTTATTTATATTTGAAACTTTTAAACTCTCAACGTTATTCAAAATAGATAATATATTACGCTTAAATTGTGTATTAGTTTAATGATCATATCACACATTTTATAGTTGTGTTTCCTATCAAATCATTTACATCAATTATTAGTTTTTTTCATAACCGATTAGCTTTTTCATAACGAAAACGTTTAGAAGACTAAATAATTAAAAAATAAAAAAATCAATTACAATAACATCTTTTGCTTTAGAAATAATGCTCTGATTTATAGGTTTTGAAAATTATTTAGTAAAAATATTAAAGTATATAAATTAGATAAAGCATTTGCTCACCCACTAAAGTCACCATTATTAACTTTATTTGGGAAATTTTTTTTGATAATATAAAATATACTATTCATCGAGCATGCCTAGGGCTGCACTGTCCCTACAGTAGGAGAGAAAATTTAAAACTGATAACGAAAACTGTAAGGATGAGTGAACGGGGTATTATTTATTATTTTTTAAGGTATATTTTTTATCAATTAAATTTTTTTCATATTTTATTAATTAATTATTTTTTAAAATAAAAAATATACTAATTTTAAATTTTCTTAATATAAAATATTACTATTATGTCATTACCTACTTTACTGATAATTAATAATTTATAGGAGATAAAAAGTAGCTATAAACTCGTTTATTTATTTGTTTTTGATGAAAAAAAGCTCATTTATTTATCATAAATAAATATTATTATAATACTTAGATTTCTATATTGCCAAAAATTATAATAAGTGATCGATTCTTTTATCAGCTTCACCAACTCTTTTCAGGTCCAGAAATGGAAGAGAAGATATTCTTAGTCATCCAGGGAAGGTTACCAAATAAGAGAGTAATTTCTGAGTCCTCCTGAGAAAATTACCCAGATAACTAGCTTTAATACCTAAAATAAAAGGAATTTGTTAGCAAAACGCTTTTATCTTTGAAGAAAGTTTAACGATAAAAGACTGGCCTGTTATAAGTAGAGAAGAGAATCAACAAGTTAACCTCTTTTCTCAACCAACTTTTCATTCAATCTTCTTCCAGATACGAATTAAGAATCTGTAGTAGCTTTTTGAAGATTCTCAATCCAAAGGTAAAAAATTTTGCTTCGCTCAATTGATTTTTTTTAAGAGTTTAGGAGAATTGATATATCACTTTAATTTTATGGTATCAGTTCAAAAAGATCTTGACATAATTCCAAGATCAAATCAAATTTTCAAGTTTGATAGGTTTCAACAAAAGACAAGGAAACACTTGACAAAAGTTCAAACAAAAGGTTTCGTAATGACAAAGTAACCCAGTTGAGAGTGTGTTAAAAAAATATAAATGCATTGATAATTTTACTACTTCTCACAAATTTTAACTTTTTGGAGAATTTGTGTATAATATTTCTTTACTTTTACAGGTAAAGCCTTTTGGTTTCTCAAGGGCATAACAAATGCTTTAAATTGGACAAAATGTTTTTTTTTTAAGTAAACATGCAAAATAAATAAATAAATAAATAATAAATGTCAGTGTAATACAAGATAATTGAGTAACAAAGTTTCTATATATCTTAGCCTTTTTGAAATCTTATTGTCAATTAATAATTTTGGGTATGCAGGGAATTAAGAATGGAGAATAGGAATGGTTTATTGAGGCAGAGAAGTGGATTGTGGAGATCTCTAAGAGATGGAGACTTTGAGGAAGAAGATGTTTGGGAAGTTCTAAGAGATCATAGAACAGAGTCTATTTCCAAGGTTGGTAAAATCAAAGAGTCCTCACTACTTTCTTCAACTTCTGCAAAAATGATACCTAGAAGTAGTAGTGGAAGGAATAGTGAATTTGAAGCCAAAATTGTTCAACAATCAGCACCCATCAACATTCCTGATTGGTCAAAAGTTTATAATCACAAATCAAAAAAGGCGCACCATAATTCTTCATGGCATAATGATGATGATGATTGTGGTTTTGTTAATGGTTGTGTGGATAGTGATGGTGAAGAAGAAGAAGAAGAAGATGATGAGTATGATGACAAGTTACCTCCACATGAGTTGATTAATAGGAGGCTAGTAAGGAGTCAAATTTCTTCTTTTTCTGTGTTTGAAGGTGCTGGAAGGACTCTTAAAGGAAGAGACCTCAGCAAAGTGAGGAATGCTGTTTTAGCAAAGACTGGGTTTCTTGAATCATTGTAAATTTGTAATGTGTCTCTACTCTGCATGTTGTATTTATAGCAGTTTTTGGTGGTGTTGCTTAGTCTGAGTAGTCATTTGTTTAGGGTGTTTAGAAATCGATTTTACTGTCAAAACAAGGGGAAAGGAGAGTGAGATATCATATATATCATCTCCAATTTCATAATTTTGGGAGTTATGTATATTGCTTTGATTTTGTGATGGCCCAGGATATCAGATAGTTCATAGTGGGAGTGAGATATCATATATATCATCTCCAATTTCATAATTTTGGGAGTTATGTATATTGCTTTGATTTTGTGATGGCCCAGGATATCAGATAGTTCATAGTTTGACCATAAATCTAAACAACTATCTGGGTTCAGAAGAAAATGATGAAACTTGTGAGATTCTATTATACTTTCTATAAATCCAACTAAACTAAACTGTTGTATCCGGGGATGGTGAGTGAGAGATGCGTCATGCCCCCATTGGACTATCTATCTATCTATCTCTTTCTTTCTTTCTTTCTTTTTTTTTCTTCCTTCCATCCTTCTTTTCTTTTTATTTTAATGGCTTCATCAGAGGCCCAAATTGGATGATGTATTTTTAACGTTCAAGGGGCTACACTGAAGTTTAAAAGATGCATGCATGATAAGGCCAGAGTTAGTAAGCACTTGGTTAAGACATACAGGAGTATCAGTACCACTCATTTTACGAGAATTCAGTTTATCTAATTTATAAAAATGTAATAAAATTTAATTTATCTAATTTTTAAATGAAATAAATTGAATTTGTGCAACTTATTTAATTTTTTTAAAACTCATTTACATTGTTTTTAAAGGGTAATCGACACTTTATGTTTAGCACAAATATTAGTCTCTTCAATGACGTGTAAATGTCTCAAAAATAATACTTTATGTAGAAAAAAAGAAGAAAAAAACCAAATGATTTTCATTTTCATTGCTTTTTATATTTTTTATTTCAAAACTTGCCGAAGGCAGTAAGCTTAATTATTGTTAAGTTGCTTACGAAAAAGACGACTGCCATTACATCAAAGAAGATAATGTTATAAGAATGAATTCTTAGCGAGTTCACGAAAGAAGAGAATTATTTTAACATAATCTAATCACACCAATCATATTCTTTCTCCTTCAAAATTTCTTTTATCAATTTAAATAAAATTAAAAAAAATCATGAAATAAGATAAATAAATGTAGTAAACATGAAATAAAATATTATTACTATAACATTCACATCACATGCCTTTGTCCTAGTTCCTTTATTGTCTACTTACATCAACCACTAAATGCTATGCGCTACACACCAACAAAACTAGATATTACATCAACATTTCTTCCCTTGAAATGTTCCAATTCTTTAAGTGCTAAATCTCTCATCTCTTCTACCACTCTCTCCATTTCCTTGTCTTTACTTTGGTTTCTAATTAAATGCCCTTTCACCATCCCAACATAATGACCAAATTTTCTTAATTTCTCCACCTCCACTTCACTTGCTTCACCCAAAATTGCTCCACATGCTGCAGCACACGCGTGCAATCCACCTTCCTTTTTCTCACACACATGATTGACCCATCTTGCATGGTCTAACTCTCCATCGTCCATTTCATTGATTACCATGTCATGATATTGACCATTAACAAACTCATGCGACCCAATCGCACGTGCGATTTCAATAATAACACGCAAAATCCGGTCCGAGTTACATTGGGCCGGATCGTCAGACTTTGCTAACAACTGAAACCCAAAAGGGATAATTCCATCTCCGGTTAGAAGCTCTATGTTTGGACCGAATTCGTGGGGAATAATGGGCCTGTCTGTCAGAGGAAGGTGTTGGTGAGTAAAAATAGCAGCATTCATGAGGTGTAAAGCTGATGCAGCAGGAATGGCTTGGTCTTTGTGGCCACCAACGAGCTCACAAGCAGCTAAGCACAAAGATGGTGCAGTGTTTCTTGGGGCAGCAAAGACCAAGTGATGCATAGGCTTGAAAACTGAGAGTGGAGGCTTTAGAGGAATTGCTTGCTTGAGATAAGTCTCTATATCAGCATTTAGGGAGACCCAATATGGCTGATTTTGAGACATTTTGATTGTTATAGGCATGTAGTGTAGTGATTGACGGTAACATGTTGATAGAAGTGGATTTGAGACTTTTGGTTTGCCATTAGTGTGGCTACAAGCAACCATTAGAGAGCTTAATTAGCAAAGAAAGAGAAAAGCTAAGGGTTGTAATTTGAAAGAAAGAAGAAATTGGGTTTTACAGTTAGGTTGTTTGCCTTTATATGGTCGAAAAGAGAACCATATTATTTTGTCTTATACTTAATTTTCGTATTAATTATCATAATATAATAATTTATAATAAATAGATTTATTTTGATAGAAAATTTGTAGATGATTTTCTATGATCGAGACCACACGAGACGTTTGGCAAGGAAAAAAAAACAACAAAACAAAACAAAAGAAAGTAATTGACATGATTTCACTAAAATTTGCATGAGTTGTCAAAATATGAACAATGACCGACATTTACTTTTATGTGAAAGATTATCTGACTGATTGATTATTATATTAATATTATCATGTTTAACACCTTTTTTTGTTTGGTTTTTATTTTGGTCGAATAGTTCATGTGATGGTGATGCATACCAAGTAATTATATTAAGTTTTTATTTTATTTTTTAAAAGCAATTATTTATTCATGCCAAAATGTTTTTTTTTGTGTAATGTTGAAAAATAAAAATAAAAATTGAAGCGCTCACTTTTTGTAATGTAATGCCTTGAATCAATTTTACAAAAATTAAAATTTTGATTAAATTTATTAAATATAGAAATATTAAAAATTAGGAATAAAATTATAATATCTTTTTTATAAAAAAAAGTAATTAAGTCCTTTTCTTTTTATTAAAATAAAGAAAATATTGATAATGGTAGAAAGTCATAACTTGTAAACGAAATAGATACGTACATTTTAATAATAATGTGCCCATGGTCGAAGAGAGATTGGGCCATATTTAAAGTGCAATCGGACTTAGATGATCAGGAATCAAGTTTATTAATTATGGATCACATACATAAGAATCATATATTTTTCCCTAGAAACTATACATATTATTTAATCATAACAAATAATTAAATAATTAAATAGATTTAAAAAAATTATTTAATTACTTATATAGATAAATTTTTTAGCACAACATTAAGTCTTCGATAATGGCACTAAAAACATGATGAGCACAAGATCGACAATGTAATACTGATCTTGTAGATATTTTGGTTTTATATTTGTGGTTTTATATTTTTAAAACTTTCGTAAGTGCACAAATCATTTTATAAAAAATGATAAGTATATTTCCAAGGTCAATTTAAAGAAGAAATACATGTGGTTTTAATTTATTATTCAAAATCTTAAAAATTAAATTAAATTCTAAACATCCTGTAACGATATTTTGATTTTATTTTCTAATCTAATAACATAAAAAAATAAACATAGATATAGATTCAATAAACAATCATGCAAATTTTTATAATTCATAACAGTTGAGTATTTAAGGACATAATAATTAAGTTAATTATGTTTGTTTATATTATTTAGGTTATTAAATATATAAATATATAAATTGATATATGTTGATTTTCTCTTTCTGGTATTGAAGTATATTTAGGTGGAGCTCAAATTTTTTTGTTAAATATTAATTAACTAATATCCTTAGGCGGAACTTATTAATTAATTAGGTATTAAATTTTACTTTTATTTATAAGAAAATAATAAAACATCTAATCACAGTTTTAGGCGGAGTGAGTTAATTAGATTTTATTCAAGGTTTTCAAATTAAACCTAAGAATTTAATTATCTGAGTACTAACTTTCAAGTTTTAAAACTATTACTGATAATATGTTGTCAATATATTTTCGAATAATAATTCTTATAAAAAATTTTAAAATAGAGCTTCACTTTAACTACGAGGCGATTGTACAAGAGCACTACTTTAAATCAGATTGGATAATTAAACCTTAAAATCTAATTTTTAGATTTAAGTTTGTAATGAAAAATAATACATTTCTCTCTAACATTCTTAATATAAAATATTGAATAAAAACAAGATCAATTTATTTTTTAAAAATGTTTTATCTATTTAATATTTCACAAGTATAACAACATTATTATTATATCATATTTACAAATAGCTAGTCATATTAAATTTAATCACAGACAAATCAAATATAACATATAAGAATAAAACATAAAAAGATAAATATAAAGGATCCATTAAAATTATACCTTAAAATAATCCTCACAATAATTTGATGCTAATTCTATTGCTGGAAACTTCAAAATGAATTTTCATTTTCGCTTATTGTATCAAAAACTACAAATCTATAAAAACATAGGTAGTTCTTATAAAAAGAAATAACTCTAAAACTAAAAACTAAAAAAAGAAAATTTTCTAAATAGAGAAAGATCTCGAAAAATTGTGTGTTTTGAAATTAGGAAAGATGGTTCTTTTATAGGTGAGGAAAAGACCAAAAAAGGGAAAAAATATTTTAAAATTTGAATTTGGACCCGTTTGGACAGATTGGTACGCGTATGGGGTACAAAATTTTTGGTAGATGATCAGTTGGTGTGATAGACAGGCAGTTGGCGCGAGACACGACGAGGAGTATGCTGGCGTGCGCGACACATATGCATTTGCTGGCGTGCGTGAAAGTCAACGTGGTGTGTGCTGACCATGTGTGGGCATTGGTGCGCATGGGACTACGCACCGATGGGCTACTACGTGCAGGATTTGGTGCCAACGGGTAGCTACAAGCATAAGATTTTAATCGTTTTGGCATTTTTTACCCATTTTTTTTATATCTTTTTGATTTTTTTTCATATCTTTTTTCAATATATATTGTGATGTATTGTTTTCAGTATTTTCTTCGTGTCTTTAAGTTATTTTTGAACGAAAATATCTGAAAAATTATAAAAATATTTGTGATTTTAAAAATAAAAATTTATATAAAAATATGATAAAATCATACAAATATATCATGTTTAAGATCAATTTCTGTCACTCTCGATCATAAAAGTTATAGAGTTTCTCGTTCGCAACTTCGTGTAGATATTAAATTATTTAAAATAAGTGAATAACTAACTTTCAATTCTTGAATTATCAATTGTCGTCCACTCTCAATGGCAAAGAAGAAAGACACTCACGAAAAATGATTAACAAAAAAGGAAAAAAAGGTATATCTTTGTCAAAGACCTTCATCTGACTTGAAGAAACCTAAGATTTGGCCATCGACCAAACAAATATAAGAAACCGAAGAAATGCATTCATGAATTCACTTCACAAATCTCTCATGAAACCTCCCTTTTTTTCGAATAGTGACAACAAAGTCTCATTCAATATAGTTAAAAGTTTTATTCATATCTAATTTAAATCAAACATGCTAATTTTTTATATTATGTCTTAACGGAGATTATGGAAAAGCTCATATGTCACCAAAACATTATGAATTATCAATTGATCTTTAACAAAAGTCATTTAAAAATACAAATTATGCATAGGAAGATCAATTGCAACCTCACAACAATAATCTTAAAGATTATTTTATAAACAATAGTACAAATACTAATCTTAAAGATTATTTATAAACAGTAGTACAAAGACTAACAGGACGAAAATGATAAATTGAGGAAGGATTAGATACCTTAGAGATTAGAGCAATATGGGAAGTATTTGAGGCAGTGGAGATGTTTCCACGATGAAAGAAGCTTTGCATTGTTTTACTTACATTTAGTGTAGCCTCTTAACCTACCAGATAATAGTTAGGCTCCAAAAGTGTATGCATTTATTAATTAATATTATAAGGCTGATTGTCTCTGAATTTTTTTAAAATGAAAAAAAATATATAAATATTTTTAAATTATTAAAGCAAAAAAAATCCATTGATAGATTGTAATATTTTTAAGTAGAGACGTTCATAAATTAGATTAAATTGAATTAAATAAAAAAATCAGATTGAATAGAAAGATTTTTTAAATTAAATAATCTGATTCAAATTTTTTTTTTCAAAACTGACCGAAATGATAAACATCCTTATTTTTAATTACTTTAATTTTTATTTGGTTAAGATTTAATAAGTGCTAATCGATTACCACAAAAAATCACATAGAATATAAATGGAAGTAATAAATTAACCTTAGTTTACGCAAAGAGTAACTACGATTACTATTAAATAACAAATTTAAAACTTTAGATCTCTATCGTGTTAGCAGAAAAAATTGACCGAAATTGAGCATTGATTCACCACCCAACAGAACCCTCATGATTTCTCTTCGTCGTCACATGAGAAGAAGTAATGGTCGTCATGTCGTTGCCTTTGTTGATTGGTTTAGGGAGGTAAAGAGATAAAGAGAGGCAGGAGATAGAAAGTCGCCAACATAGGTAACAAAAGAATAGTAAAGTAGTAACTAGAATAAAGTTGTCTTTTAAGAGAATGTGTATACATAAATGGTGTGTATAATTTAAAATAAAATTATTAAAAAGAATCTATATCAACTTTAAAAAAAAAAACTTATTTTTCAAAAACTTTTTATTTCCTATCACTTTAAAATTCTAATAAAAAATAAAAAAAAGCAAAATCTGCATATTTATATTCTCAAATTCTCAAGTAAGCACAATTGTATGGAACAAAATTACAACAAATTTTTGAATTTTCGATTCAAATATGTCAGCATCAAGAACGCTATAACGCTGTATTGATGTTATAATTTAAAAAGAGACAAAATACTTGTAACTTGAGAATTAATTTTGTGTAGGTTTTTTAACTTTTAATATTTTTAAATTTATTTAACAACTTGAATAATATAGTTTCATATCTATATAAATTGATAAAATAATTTAAAAATTAAATAATATAAATTAATAAATATATAAAAAATATATTATAACAATATTAAATATATAGTATGTATAACAATAAATATTTATATATTTATGTGATTTTGTTTATAAAAAACATATCATACGTAATAGTTTAGAAAATAGTTGAATTGTGTTTTAGTTTGGGCAAAATTTAACCTTAAATTTAAAAACTTATTTTTTTTAAATTATTTTTTAAAAAAATAAAAAAAATCTCATTTTACAAAACATAATTATTATAAACATAAAAATATTAATATCTTATAAATTTATAATTAATTTTAAATATAATATAATACATTATTATTATTAATAATAAATATAATTATAATTATATTTAATAAATAATTATGATATAAAAAATAATATTTATATATATCCAACTTTATATAAGATACAATACAAACATGGAACATTATATCGTAAATTTTGCGTGAAAATATTATATAATATATTATTATTATTATTATTAATATAATAAAATATATAAATTATATCTAATTAGTTATATTTTAATACTTAAATAAAATTATTATTAATAAATATTTGTTATCTTAGTAATAATTAAAATTATAATAATATTAGAGATATGTGTTACAATGTAATTTATTTTTAATTTTTTTTTAATCTTAAATAATTTATTTTTTTAAAATGTCAATAATTATTGTAACTATTTAGTAAAGTTTTTAATAATTTAAATTTTTATAATTTATTTTTATTATTTTTATTATTTTAAATTATTTTATAATAAAATTTTGATAAATTATTTGTTATAAAAAATATATATTTTTATTATATAAATATAAATTATTTTTTAGTTATAATAAAAATAAATTATTATTTTATTTTTGTTTTTTTTTAGAAAATAAGAAGAGAGAAAAAAGAAATGAAGTTGGGAATTAAGGAAGGAGAGAGAAGAAGATAGTGGAATGGTGAGTTGAAAAAAAAAGGAAAAAAATAGTAGAATGATGAGTGTGAAACAAAAAGGAAGAGAGAAAAGAAGTGAATCGTGAGTTGAAAAAACAAATTTGATCGGCAAATGGTTGAATAAGTTGTAATTTAACTATTTTTAAATTAAAATGCATTAAAACATTTTTTAAAACTATGGAAGAGAATATGATTTTTATAGACAAAAACTCCTAAAAAGTTGCCAACATAGGTAACAAAAGAATAATAAAGTAGTAACTAGAATAAAGTTGTTTTTTAAGAGAATGTGTATACATAAATGGTACGTATAACTTAAAATAAAATTATTAAAAAGAATCTATATCAACTTTTTTTTAAAAAAAAAACCTATTTTTCAAAAACTTTTTATTTCCTATCACTTTAAAATTCTAATAAAAAATTAAAAAAAGCAAAATTTACATATTTATATTCTCAAATTCTCAAGTAAGCACAATTATATGGAACAAAATTACAACAAATTTTTGAATTTTTAATTCAAATATGTCAGCATCAAGAACACTATAACACTATAAGATTCTGTAACAGAAAGCATTTTTAGAAGTAATTTTTTTTAAAGTTAGCTACTAAAAATTACATAATTATTTAATTTAAATAAATTAATTTTATAATTATTATATTAGACATAAAATATTTTATAATTTTTTTAAAATATATTACAGTAGTTTCGTTATAAATAAATAGTTTAATCTTATAATTTTTAAGTTAAATATTTATAATCCTTGAATTCTCTTTTAATATTTTTGAAAGATAAGAAAGTAATATAAAATTTAAATTTACTGATTTCAAACTTTTAAGATTGTATTATTCACATGAATTCGGATTAAAATAAGTTTTAAATTTTTTAATTTAAATAAATTAATCAAATTATTAAAATAATTTTAATTATACATGTTTTAATACGACCTAGCAGAAGAATCTAATTTCAAACCCTTGTTATCTTTGCACTCGTAACTTCTTATTCACGAGAATTTTGCATATAATAAAATACAAATACATAATAAACGGAATTATCTTCACTATTATTTATATATAAAAAATATATTAAAAACGACGATAATGATCTATATTAATAAAAGGCATGTAATATGAGCCTAATCTGAGAAGTTACAGTTGCTGTCGATGGGATTTAAACGAAATATATTAAATGGGAAGGTAACAAAGTTTCACTAAATTGGAGGGTAGTTAAGCTGTCTTATGGAAACAGGTAAACGGACCACTTTGGGCAGAAAACGTGAACACGGGTAGCTCTGTTAATGTCGGTTGAGTAATAAAATATAGCAATTCCTCCTAGCATATTTTTAACGGTTGCTGAGTCTTCTCTAGCTTGAGCATCTTCAATTTCCTTGTTGTTGTAAAGAAACAGACAGACAAAGAGAGCTCTGAGAGTGACCCATCATCTAAGCCTCCTTCCTCTCTTCCATTAATCAGTTGTAATATCGATTGATTCAGTTCTTGCTCCGTTTATTAAGAAACTTGGCTTATTTCGATCTGGGTTTTGGTCAATTAACTGGGTTGACTCGGGATTTTAATGGGTATTGCTCAAGTTTAGATTTTGATTTGAAGAGAGGTACACGATGTCTTGGAAGAGTAGACATGTAGACCCTGCTTCGAAGAGTGTTGTGTCACGAAAATGGACCCTTTTGCTCTGTATTGGATGCTTTTGTGTTGGGATGCTCTTCTCTGATAGGTAAATTTTTTCCCTTTTATAGTCTCATTTTTCTTGGTGCTTCGAATTTGTGAAAATTTACCTTGTATAGCCTTGTTGATTATTTTTTTGAAAACACAGATATGGGAAGTTGAGAAGTTTCCGTAAACAACTTATTTTACTATTATGTATCTGTATTTGGGATATCGTAACTTCTAGGAATTTGGAGTTGACATCAGTTGTTATCTGGCAATATTTTGTAGAGAATCTTGATGAAAAATTAGACTTTTGAAGGTTTATTGCGTTTTTTTTTTTGGGTAATTGATATACCTAGGTGATATTGCCAATAATAGGTAGTGATGATTAGTTTAAAGGAAAAAGGAAACTCCTTTTTCTCTCGTTTAATGGCTTTTGCTCCACTCTACATCGTCAGTACAATTTTGAGCCTTTGAGGTTTCTCTGAATCTATACAATGATTACCCCTAGTCAAGTTTGAGCTTTATTTGTATATTTATTACCATATTACTAGAATTAAGAACTATCAACAAAGATAACAAACAAATATTTTTGCTGTCTGGTTGAACTATGCTTTAATCTTTCACATTAAAAAGGTAATGCTCTTTTTGACAAAAAAGTGTTTTAATGCTTTCACTTTCCTTAACCGGTGCTCTTACGTTCCCTAGTCGTTGAACATAGAATTAAAGCATTCTATACGTGTTATCTTAGTTAATGTTCTTAAAAACAATCTAAACCTGAAATACTAATGCTTGTCCGTCCTGATCAATTGAGTACTTCTTATTGAATATTGTATTATACTCTGTTAGTAGCTTATGTTAGGTCATATGCTTTTCTGGTTGCTGCCAGTTACACTTAAGTCTGAGTAAATCTTTCCCTTATTTCGCTCTTTTGTAATACTATAAAGCTGCTGTTTGGGTTTTCTTCCATGGTTACTGTATCAGTATGTAGGTTACATCATGTGCTCTATTGATTCCACACATTTTTGTGATAGAATGTGGACTGTGCCTGAAGTTCAAAGCATACCAAGGAGAACAGTGGCTGAAGATAAAGTGTTGAAATCAATTTCGGGTTGTGTGACAGCTAATGTGAGTATCCTTTACGCATAGAAAAATTTCTATACCTTGTTTTATTCCTCTTTTGATTTGTTTTTCTTGTTTCTTGAATCATGTGTACCTTGGGGTTTTTTTAGAAGGGTGTAGAATACGAAACCAAGGATGTCTATGGGGAAGTTTCTAAGACACATAATGCTATCCAGTAAGTCAATGCTTATAGGTTCTTAAGTTTACCAAAATTGCCTCAATGTTATAACACTTACAAAATGCAGTACACTGGATAAAACAATTTCAAATTTAGAGATGGAATTAGCTGCTGCAAGGGCTGCACAAGAATCTATCCTTGAAGGTTCTCCTATGGTGGAGAATTTAAAGATTACTGAACCAAGTAGCAAAAGAAAATATTTGATGGTCATTGGAATAAATACTGCTTTTAGCAGCCGAAAGCGAAGAGACTCAATTCGTGTAACTTGGATGCCTCAAGGTTTTCATAACTCAGTTTATATTACTGCTTATTACATGTTTCTGTTAATATCATGATGCTGACATCTTTTTATTTTTCCTTTTTTGTCTGAAATCAGGAGATAAAAGGAAGAAGCTTGAGGAAGAAAAGGGTATTGTAATGCGTTTTGTAATAGGTCATAGGTAAGTAACTAAACCCTTAGCTCAGATATCAAAAGAAATACTTCTGTAGCTTCTAGCTGTGTAAGGGTATTCTCCTCTCACCAATTTTTGATCCTCTGTTGCTTACCAGAGTATGCTTTATATATTGTCTCTTCAATTTTTTAATTTTATTGTTATGTTCTCATGCACCGATTCTCCCAAAAGCGTAAGCTTGTGGGAGGGGAGCCTAACATTTTATTTATACTCTTTAACACTCCCTTCAAGTGTAAACTAATTTATCTTTGTAAAGGTTCATCAGTTGTACTTTTCTCAAAAGTGAGTTTTCTTATCTTTTTGTAAGACCCATCAACTTGTGAATTTAATTAAATTTTGGGGGTTGTTACAGAGATTTAGTGTCATGACTTTACTATTCTGATAACATGTAGAAATTGTTGAGAAGATAACTTTGTCAAAAGTTTAATCTTGTCGGAAAAGGGCCAACAATATTTTTATACATTTATCATTCTCCCTCAAGTGTTAGCTCAATATACTATACAAGTCAAATACTTACAATTTAACAATTACAGTTAATGAGCCTTGAACACTAGATTTCGAGCTCTGATACCATATTAGAAATTATTAGAAAACGCTATCTCCTAAAAGCTTAAGCTAGTAGGAGAGGCGAATAATACTTTACATATTTATCATGTTCAATTTTTCATGACTACTTATATTTGGTTTGTTCCTTATTTGTACTCTTAATTCTCAGCGCTACATCAGGTGGTATCCTTGATAGAGCTATTGAAGCCGAGGATAGAAGGCATGGTGACTTTTTGAGACTGGTAGAGTTTTTCTCTCTCCGGTGTTTCTTAAATGAGTTCTACTCATCTTTTGTTTGAAATATTAAACGGCTGGCACAAATTATGGAGATTTGTTCATGCTTTTGTAATCAGGGAAAACAACTAGCGAAAACTGTTGGTTTTTGTATATATGCAGGATCATGTTGAGGGTTATCTTGAATTGTCAGCAAAGACAAAGATATACTTTGCCACTGCTATTGCATTGTGGGATGCAGATTTCTATGTCAAAGTTGATGATGATGTGCATGTAAACATAGGTAATAGGATGCAGCATATGTCAAACTTTTCATTTACTTGTTTATTTAAGTTCATTTTAAATTGGAAAAACAGAACCCAGTTTTCAATTGTTCTGTATGCAAATGCAACTTTTTAGTTTTGCGTTATCTGGTTCTTGAAGTTGCCTAATCAGTTTTTTAATATGTTTACTTGAACACCTGATACAACAATATGATACAATAGAATGCAGCATCAAACTTTCTCATTTACTTTTGTATTTAAGTTCATTTTAAATTGGAAAAACAGAACCCTGTTTTCAATTGTTCTGTATGCAAATGCTAACTTTTTAGTTTTGCCTTATCTGGTTGTTGAAGTTGTCTAATCATTTTTTTTAATATGTTTACTTGAACATCTGATACAACAATATGATACCAAGCAGGACATATCTATGTAATTTAGGGCAGTTCAAGCAATTGAATTTTTGTAATGAGCTTATACTTAAACGTGTTCTATACATTGTTTGCATTCGTAGCCAATTTGATCAGTCTCATTTAATTAATTGATCATTGTTGTCATTTTTCTCCATATTTTGTAAAACTGAGTCCACTTATTCTGATGTTACAGCCACACTTGGAGCAACTTTGGTCAGTCATAGAGCAAAGCCAAGGGTGTATATTGGGTGTATGAAATCTGGTCCAGTCCTTGCTCAAAAGTAAGAGAGGCACTCTAAAGCTTCTTTAATTTGTCTCAAGGTTTAAGACATTTTCCTTATTTTCCGTGCTTTTTCATCAACAGGGGAGTTAGATACCATGAACCCGAATATTGGAAATTCGGAGTAGAGGGTAACAAGTATTTCCGTCATGCCACAGGGCAGCTCTATGCTATCTCAAAAGATTTGGCTACATATATTTCCATTAACCAGTATGTTTGTGTATGCTTTACATGATAATAGCTATTTTTCTAATCAAGATACATCTCTTACATGGTTTCTCGTGTAAATGATTACCATATAGACATGTCTTACACAAGTATGCAAATGAAGATGTCTCTTTGGGGTCGTGGTTTATTGGATTGGATGTCGAGCATATTGATGATCGGAGATTATGTTGTGGAACACCACCTGGTAGTTATCTTATCACCTTCTGATTTGTAAATATGTTTACATGTTACTACAAATGAAACAAGGTGGAGGAAGAAAAAAATATATTTTCAAGCTGAATGTTGATTATTATGGACAGAAAATTGTGGAACTATAGAGTCTATAAAGCTTTGACTGTTAAATCTTACCACAGATTGTGAATGGAAGGCTCAGGCAGGCAACGTCTGTGTTGCTTCCTTTGACTGGAGCTGTAGTGGGATATGCAGATCTGCAGATAGGATGAAAGAAGTCCATAGGCGCTGCGGAGAAGGTGAAAATGTCTTGTGGAGATCAGCCTTTTAGCAAGCCTGTAAATGCACTGTGAGCTTCTTTCTATAACCATCCATGAACAGTGTTGTAGCAACAAAAAAAAAACAACTATGGAGATTGACATTCATATTTGTAATATAATGCGAGATCAAAGACTAAGGGATTAGCTCTAGGGGATTCTGCTCCATTTTAGATGAGGAGAAGGACCCAAATTGCAAAATCCCAGAAAAGCCAGAGTGGTTGTAGTTCATTCTTTCTAGTTTTTGTTGAGCCAGTATGTAACGATGCCTCTGTCAATGAATCTTTTTGGCTAGCTTATGTGGCCCTTTTCCACTTCTACAAATTAAAGAAGATCTAGAGGTTTATAGGGGCACTAATAAATGAATATGTTCTATATATATATATAATTTAATTGTAAATATATTTAATTTATAATAAGTTTTAATTGTTAAAAAAAACTAATAATAAGCCTATAGCTTTTCTTGACTTTAGACTAAAGTTTTGACTATTTAAAAATGTTTTGCCTTTTATCCATTCATATCGCCGCACTATGATTGTGGAAATTAGAACAGCTCATGTTTTTACCAACCTCTTCTTATTCATATGCAGTAAAGCAGTTTTCATGTCCCCTTAGGAATTTCCATGGTAACTTCTTTCGCTATGATCATAATGACCAATATGGCAGAGTTTTCAAATCAACTAAATAGACAGCTCAGCTAGATGCTTGCGTTTTTGCTTATGTAATTATTTTTCTCTTAATTACGCTCTTACTGTTTTGATAAATCGGGTAAAAAAGGCTTACCCAAAATATAAGTTCCGAAAGTGTTTTTTAAATAATAAAAAAGACGAGCTTAATTTATGGGAAAATGCTATGTACTAAATTTGATATATATATGACACAATATTATCGTAAGTCACGTGTACAAAATTATATTTTATTAAAAAATAGATAAGTTAATTAAAAATTATGATAAATTTTTGGAGTTTCCGATTTCAGTTTTCAATTTTCACACCATGTTGTGATTGATGGGTATTGAGTATCTTGACTATGGAGTCATTCACTTTTTTATTACTAACAAAATGTGTCTTCAACTTTCCACTTTAAATGTTCATATGCCTCAATCATGTCTTTCTTTTTTCTTAATTAAAAAACACTTATGTTCACATTTTTTTTTTATAATTTTGAATTTTTTAGATGATTAATATCTTAATAATTATTTTCAATAATTAAAATTAAAATTATTTATTATGTATGATGCAGGTAAATATAAAATGATAAAATATAATTAATTATTAGCTTAATGTTTTAAAAGAAAAACTTCTATCATCATTCTCTCACTGAAAAAAGCAGAGCGCACTATCTCACTCTTCCCACCACAAGGACGATGTGTAATACCCCTCTACACGTTTTCAAGCACTTGGTTTTCCATTACAGACTTGCAGTCTAATATATATATATATATATATCCACACTGAAGCCATATAAACTTTCAACGACATTTTTTTTTTCGTTTCTTCTTATCTCATACTAAACCTAACCCTTTTGTTATCGGTGAAGTGGGTCTTGCTTTGATTCATAAAATGAGGAATAGAAGCCAAGATGAGAATGTTTCCACTAAGCAATTACCAACACTTAAACTCCTTGATTTTTGTCTTAGAATTTCAGTGATTCCTCTTAGTGTTGCAACCATTTGGTTAACTCTGACCAACAATCAGAATGATACAACTTATGGGAAGCTAGAGTTCAGCAATCTTTTGGGTCTTAAGTATGATATATAATTTTCCTTCATTATTACTGGTTATTTTAAGTACATTAATATTGTTATATATGTGTATATATAATATATATATAAATGTGTTATAGGTACATGGTTCTCATCAGTATGGTTTCTGCTCTCTATGCTTTGATAGCAGCTGTCTTCTCATGGATTAGAAGCATAGCTACTAAAGCCTGGCTTTTCTTTCTCACTGACCAGGTTCCAATCTCTGTTCTTTTTCTTTCACACATATAAGATTTTTTTTTCTCTTCATCTCTTATTTTGTATTTATTTTTTAAATAAAAAATTATATAAATCTCATATTTAGAATAATTTCTCGTCTTTTTAATATTACTCTTTTCTTCTTTTTAATTTCAGTTTCAATTTAACATTATTGATTTTGCTGAGAAGATGGCTAGATATTAGGTTAATTGGATTTTACTCTTTGAAAGAATAATGTTATAAACCCATATGAGTATAAAATTTTGGATATTAAAGTACTCTAATTCTATAAGTTTCAATGTATTCAGTTTTTTTTTTAAATACCAAGTTTACCCTCGAAAAAAAATAACATTTGGAGTTTATTAGAAGTTTTAAAAAACTAGAAAACTCTATATCTTCAAAAATAGGCTTTTTATTTTTTTTATTTTTGAATTTAACGAGATTTAACCCTATTAACTGGTAAGAGGCATTCGTGGGTATAATTTATTATTTATTTATTTTTAATTTAAACCACACACATCAGTATCATTTAATTTACTAAAAAAACAAAATAGTATGATTTAGTTGTAATAATAGAATTGAGTTAATTACTTTACTTTTGTCTTGGTCAGATTGTAGCATACTTAATGGTGACAGCTGGAGCAGCAGTAATTGATGTAATATATTTGGCATATAATGGGGACAAGGAAGTGTCATGGAGTGAAGCCTGTACTACTTATGGAAGATTCTGCAGTAGAATGAAGTTTGCTTTGGTTTTTCATATGCTTTCTTTCTTTTGCTTCTTGGTAATGGCTGTGATTTCAGCTTACAGGGTTTTCAGTATGTTTGAGACTCCTCTTCCTTACAAAGAGGTACAAGAACAAAGGACCTGAAACAGAGACTTTTTTTTTTCGTATACCAGGATTAGGGGCATACTTATGTTATTAAGAAAGAGGGGAATAAATTTAGTATAATTTGATTGTGAAAATAATAAAATATATGCCCCTTTTTAATTTATGTTGTTATTTGAATTGGTCTTATAATATTGAATAACATGAGAAAACCATACATATATATATTTTATGTTTGGATTTTCTTTTTTACTCAATGTTTTTTATTTATGTGTACTTCATGCTGCAATCATAACACGTATAATCCAAGGTATTTATCTTGAGCTGTTGAAGATGATGATAGGTTTGAATTTTTTTTTTCCCATTGTTAGCTGAGCCAAAAAGAAGAAAAATACATATAATTAACTTACATAAGGAATATGCAAACAAAGATTAAACACATGTATAAGAAAGAAATAACTTATATATATATATATATGTTAAGCAATACAATTTAGAGGACCATAATATATGATTTAAAGTGCTCCGTGATAAAAGACATTTTAACATACATATAAGAGAATACAAATTACACTTTTAACCCCCACAACCAAGAGAAATAAAGTTTTCCATTAAAAATGAAGGACGTAATGCTTAAACAATATGATCATATAAATGAGCAACAAAATTTAGATACATTAAGAAAATATAAAGCTTTAACCACCTCAATTAAGGTGAATTTATTTCATTAAATAAGAACTTAATTCAAAATGAATCACGTGTACATTACTTAATATAGTTTCAAAAAATAAAGAAATAAAAATGAATAGATTGTTGAATTCAACAAATATTGTACCAACTTATTCAATATATATTGTATCTATATCGACACCGACGTCGACACCTAACAATATACACGATGTCTATCAAATAATTATAAATTATATGATTCAATTATTATAATTGTTAAAATAATAATTAATATTTATATATATAAACAATGTACATGTCCTAACAATATATTGTATCTATTTCTTTTTTTTTAATTGTTTCTTGAAATATTTATTTATTCATAGGTTCTATACACGGTGGATACATGTATTTTAAGTGAAATTAGGTTTTATTGTTCATTATTACAATGTATCTACATATTATTTTAAATTTTTTATATTTTTTAATAAATCAATTATCCATTATGATATGTGCCCTTTAAAGATACTACTAGATTAGAGTTAGAATATCATTAATATATGGATATATGAGTGTATAAATATTATTAAAAAACGATTGGGTTGTATAGCTATGATATGCTCTGTACTATTTGGGCCGTTTTGGACCTTGTAACAGGTCGCCCACTTCATCACAGTAAAGACCACAAAAGGAATTTTTAGAAAGTACAGCTTTTCTAGATTGTATGTATACATCTAATAATAAAAAAATTTATATTTTAATTTTTAATTTTTTATTAAATATTTAGATGATAATATTATCACAATTTAAAATTATAAATATTTATTATTATTGATAACTTTGCATAACAACAATATTATTAAAGTATAATAAATTATAAAAATATGACAATTAATTCATAACTTGATCATAAAAAAAAATTGTGAAAATATTCTGTGACGTCAAAGTGCCCATGATATTCACATTCCAAGGTTGATTTAGGGATAACAATGGATCAAAATCGTCTTCTGCTTAGGGATTGTACGATTAAGCCCTAAAATGAATCTCTTTAGGGATGTCAAAAGGTGGAATGGGGTCTAATTTAAAATGGACATTTATTATTAAAAGATGGGAATTTTTACAAATTTTAGAGATTTTTTATTAATAAATAAATTTGAATCAATTCAACTGCATTTATTTGTCACGTAACTAAATCTAATAGTTTAATTTTTAATATAAATTATAACTATAAATTACTTATATAGTTAGTTTAACAATAATTGTAATGATTATTGTTTCATATATCATAACATTAAATATTTATAATTAAAATATTGTTAATTTAAGAAGAGCTGCACATATTTGACACTCAAAGAGAAGAGATTAACATCAAAATTCCAATCGTTACTATTATTTTTCTATACTTTTTTTTTCTTTCTTCGGATATATTTTATATTATTTTGTTTTGTGTTTTATTAGTGTTGAAAAAACAAGAAATAATTCTACACAAAAGAGTTCTCTAGTTTGTATTATTTTCTTCATGTTTTCATTACAATTGTATAGCTATTTATAAGGAAATTTTACTCCTTCAATTATTCTTTAAATTAAGCATTCCTTGATTTACTCCTTGAATTAAGGATTCCTTGTTTTACTCCTTGAATTAAGGATTCCTTGTTTTACTCCTTGAATTAAGGATTCTTTGTTTTACTCCTTGAATTAAGGATTCCTTGTTTTATTCCTTGAATTAAGGTCCTTGTTTTATTCCTTGAATTAAGGTCCTTGTTTTATTCCTTGAATTAAGGACTAATATCCAATAGTTCTCGTTGGATCCAGAAGGTTTATGGATCCAAGCTTGAACAAAAGTCGTTGAATCGATGAGAAGCCAAGGGCTTGGTAAAGATGTCACCAGGTTGGTTGAAACTTCTTGTATAATGTGTACGAATTACCTGTGATTGAACTTGTTCACGAACGTAATGACAATCAACTTCAATGTGTTTCGTCTCTCGTGAAACACTTGGGTTTGATGCTATATGCATAATTGCACGATTGTCACAAAACAAGGACATAGGAAGAGTTGTAGGAACACCTAAATCACACGAAGACCTTTAAGCCATATCAACTCACACGCAGTTGAAGCCATTGCACGATACTCGCCTTCGGCACTTGATATGGCAATGACAAATTTGCTTCTTACTCTTCCACGTGACCAAGTTTCCACCGACAAATGTACAAGATGTGGTGGACTTGCGATCAATTGCATTCTCGCCCAATCAAAGATCACAATACCCCATGATTTGTGTGTTGTCATTCTTCTTCATGATAATACCACGACCCATTGATCCTTTTAAGTAGCGTAAGATCCTTTTAATAAGGGTCAAATGCTCGAAGTGTTGGAGAGTGCATGAATTGGCTCACAATACTTACGAGAATATGTGATGTCAGTGCAGTGATTGTTAGGTAGATCAACTTACCAACCGGTCGCTGGTAATAACTTATATCCATGAGTGGCGTGCCGCTTCAAGCTAGGTTTGAGCTTCGTCGAGAGGGTAATAGGTTTAGCATCGCTCATGTTAGCTTCCTTAAGCAAATCTAGGACATATTTCCTTTGGTTAAGAAAGAGTCCTTTGTCTTGAGGTTGCCATTTCTATACCAAGAAAGTACTTCAATATCCCAAGGTCTTTAATTGCAAACCTTTGTACGAGGACATTTCGGAGTTGAAAATCTCGTCGGCATTATCACTGTAATTATCGGATCATCTACATAAATCAACACAACCAATTTGCCCATAGCTCTGTGCGAACAAATAGTGAGGAATCGGCATTCTTGCTTTTGAAACCAACACTAGTGAGACCGAGCTTGGCAGCATACCAAGCTCGTGGGGACTTGCTTTCAAACCATAAATGGATTTGTGCAATTCGCACACTAAATCCGATTCATTGCTTTGAGGATGCCCAGTGGTAATTTCATATAGACTTCTTCTTTGAGATCACCATGCAAGAATGCATTCTTCATATCCATTTGGTACATGGACCACTTTGTTTCTGACCACGGTGAGCAACTCTTCTTGTGTTCATTTTTGCAACAGGTGCAAATGTTTCTTTGTAATCCACCTCGAATGTTTGAGTGAATCCCGAGCCACCAATCTTGCTTTATACCTCTCAATTGATCCATCCGACTTGAATTTGACTTATAGATCCATTTGCAACGCACAACTTTCTTGCCTTTTGGAAGTTTGGTGATGGTGCATATGTTGTGTTGATCTAGGGCTTTAAGTTCTTCTTGCATGGCTTCCTTCCAGACCTCTTCGTTGTTGCGCTCATGAAAGTTTTGAGGCTGTTTTGTAACTCGATATAGTCTTTGAGGAATGCGGCATGGGTTGGTGTCCACTCTCTTATATGACCACGTAATTTGAGATGGGATGTGTGGGTTTGTAGGTGACAAAGTCTTGAAGTCTTGTGGGAGGTTGCCTAACACGCATTGGATTACGTCGTGGAGCGAAGGAGTTATCTCACACTCGTTCACATCTTGTACCATATTGTGAGGATCATCTTGATTATCACCATCTTCGTACGGTGTATCATTAAGACGAGACCCTTCATTGTTACTTTCAGTGAGAGATGCATCAATGTTGACATGGTTGGGATCTTGTTGTTGTGGAGCCTCAAGTTCAATTCTTGGTAATGGAAACACATCCAAGATGCCATTCCCTTGACTTGTGATTTCATGTGATTTGCTGAAAAAAGGGTTAGTTTCATAAAACCGAACATCTTTAGACACAATTAATCTCCTAAGTTGGGGATCATAACACTTATATCCCTTTTGTGTAGATGAATAACCAAGAAAAATACATTTAACAGCTCTAGGATCCAATTTATCTCGATGATGAGATTGAATATGTACAAAATAGATGCAGCCAAAGACTCTAAGGTGTGAAAGGTTAATTTTCCTTCCTTTCATGACCTCTAGGGGAGACTTGAAATCAAGACTTCGGTTTGGGTAATCTATTGATGATGTAGCTTTGTCATAACCCCTTGGGACCAGAATCTCTTTGGTACATTCATTTGTAGCATTAATGCTCTAGTTTTTTCAAGTAAGTCCCGGTTTTTGCGTTCAGCTACACCATTTTGTTGAGGTGTGCCAACACAACTTGTTTGATGCATAATGCCATGAATGCTCAAATATTGTTTCATGATATAGGACATGTATTCGATCTTGTTATGGACCTTAAGGTTTGAATTTTAGAAGAGAAGTGATTTTTAACAAGATTATGAAAGTCCTTAAATACTTCCATAACTTCATTCTTAGACTTTAAAAGATATAACCATGTGACTCGAGAGAAATCATCAACAAAAATCACAAAATACTTATAACCATCAAAAGATTCATTAATTGGTCCCCATACATCTGAATGAACTAGTTCAAAACACTTACTAGCCCTAGACAAGGAAGAATTAAAAGGCAATCTAGTGGCCTTAGACAAGTGGCAAGTTTCACATGCAATTTCATCATTTCCTAAGTTTGGAAATAAAGTTGACAAAATTGGTAGAGAAGGGTGAGCTAAACGTTGATGCCACAATTGATTATCTTGGATAGGATTAAACTTGGCTTGAAACCCTCAGAGATTGTTCTTGGATATGTAATAGAGACCATCTAAGTAAAACCCTTCACCAATCGTCTTTTTGGTGACACAATCCTGAAAAATGACATTGTGAGGAGAAAAAATGGCTAAGCAATTCAAGGTATTTGTGATTTTTCCTACAGATAGAAGTTGGAAAGGAAAGGAGGGGACATATAAATCTCCCGACTCGATTTCATCTGAGATTAATTTTATTTTTTCCTTTCCTAAAACCTTTACATTCTCACCATTTGCAATTGAAACTTGAGAAGGATTTGCTAATTTTTCAAACTTATGAGAGTTTGACACATGGTTTGTCATATGATCTGTGGCACTGAATCTACAACCCAAAAATCATGCAACATATTTATTTTAAGAAGCGAGTTTTAAAGGCTTTTATAATACCTTGCATGTCTCTTGTGGTATAAGTTTTGTATACGCCAAGAAGCATGAAACTTGCCTAGCAATCTTTGTCGAGTTTCCTTCTTCTATGTTATCCATGATCAATTACGGCTCCTCCTGTCTTGCTTTGAAGATACAACGTAAACTCATTCATGAGTTAATTTGGATTATTGTGAAGTTCTTGAATGGATCGGACCCATTAGAGGTAGAGGCAAAAGCATGATTTGCACGGTGTCGATGCGATTCACTTTACGTAAACCACTTATCCTTTATAAAATCGGGTTTTAATTGGATGTAGAATCCAACATGTGTCCTTAACATGGCCCGTATGGTTGCAATGTTGACACTTCAAGTTTGGATGCTTCCTTTGTACTTCCTCTCGTTGGTTAGATAGGCTCTTTGCCTCAAGTGAACTAGCCATTGTACCTTGTTCATGACTTTCCTCCTTATTTCTTCACGTTGAATTGTCGCACATACATTGGTGAAGGAAGGAAGTTCGGTATTCATGAGTATATGACATCGTATATCTTCGTATGTTGAATCCAATTTGGACAAAAGTTGAAATATCTTATCTTCTTCCGCTCTCTTCGTAGTAGAGCTACATCGGTTGTATGAGGACGATATATTTCAACTCATTCCATATGCTTTTCATGCTTCCTAAGAGTTGTACAAAGGCTTGCCATCTTGTTGCAGACCGAGATGTCTTTCTTTAATTGAAAAACTCGTGCGGCATTGTTTTGACCGCCATACATTTCCTTAACCGTCTCCCATGGTTGGTATGCGGTCGAATGGCGAATATTTCGGCTAATTTACGTTCCATGGAATTTAGGAGTCATGACATAACCGGTGATCCTTACTAAGCCAGATTCATAGGTTGGTGAGGAAACATCAGGTACTTCGATGCTTCCATTTATGAACCCCAACTTGGACCTTCCACCTAGAGTCAGAGACACTGCTCTTGACCAAGGCAAGTAATTAAACTCATTCAACAAGACTGAGCTTAATATTTGATTTGGGTTGACATCCATATAAATGCATATTCATGAAGGAAAGCACTGACGAACTTTGACCGATCCTATTTGCTTGTCTTGACCATTTCAAAGATTGAAGATGCTAAGATAATAATAAAGTATAAGCAAGTTAATTTTCTGCTTCCGATACCATGTTGAAAAAACAAGAAATAACTCTACACAAAAGAGTTCTCTAGTTTGTATTATTTTCTTCATGTTTTCATTACAATTGTATAGCTATTTATAAGAAAATTTTACTCCTTCAATTATTCTTTAAATTAAGCATTCCTTGATTTATTCCTTGAATTAAGGATTCCTTGTTTTACTCCTTGAATTAAGGATTCCTTGTTTTACTCCTTGAATTAAGGATTCCTTGTTTTATTCCTTGAATTAAGGTCCTTGTTTTATTCCTTGAATTAAGGTCCTTGTTTTATTACTTGAATTAAGGACTAATATCCAATAATTAGTTTTAATAAAATCAACATAGTTTATGATGTATTTGTGCATAAATCTTAGTTTAAGTAGCTTTATTTTGCACACAAACTTGTTATATTGTGATTTTCAATATCTTTGATTAGGTTTTCGTTTGTTTTTCAATCCAAATTTAGATCTAGATTTGTTATTTTTTTTATTAAAATTGTTGTTATCAACAACAAGAATTTAAATAGATTTATTAAGGTTATGAAAGTATTATTAAAAACAATTCATATAAATAAATTGAACTTCGATTATTATCAAAACCAATAGAGAATAATCCTTGTGTTTTATTATGGTTGTTATTTTTTATTTATTTACATCTTTTAATTAAATTCACTTATATATTATAGTTTTAACGAATTAATATAAATTTTTATTTAATTTTAAAATTTTACATATATATAATATTTTAAAAAAAATTTATAAGCAAATAACGATCGAAGAATAATCAAGACGACGAAAGTAATCCGCAACTTCATCCCAACATAGGGATTGTCCACAGTATCACAAAAAATTTGATAGTATTATTCAATTAGATTGAATGATAAATATATTATATTAATTTTGATTAAATTTAATGATTTATAATTTTAAATTAATTAAATTGAAAAAACTTAAATATAAAATTAATTAAAATAAGAAAGTTATACTACTAAGTCAATAAAATTAAATTTTTAGAACTAAACTTTACGAAATTTTGGTGTTAAATTTAATATTAAGTTTATTTTGTACCATACTTATAAATAAATAAGAATCCATATTCTTTTTGTGTAAAAATAATTGTTCAAACTCTAAAAAAAATAATGAAACTTCAAAAGTCAAATACTTTATATTTTATGATTTTTCATTATTTCATAAAAATATGAGTTTTTATTATCTTAAATATACTCTTATTTTTTGAATTAAATATGTGAATATGTACTTTAAATCGTTAATTATTGGGATTTAAACCATTAATGTAAAAGCAATGAAAACTTATCATATATCTTCTTAAATTTAAGTGAAAATAAAGATGATATATATGATTTATAACTATTATAACCAAGAAAAAGTATTACATAATAATATAAATACTTAATGTAATTTTAGGTATATATTTTCGTAAAATTTTAGTTATTTTAATATAAAATTAAGGGGAAAAATTAAAGTTGGTTTCAAAGTTTTGGATGACTTTGCTATTTATAATCATATTGATTATAATAAATAATTTTATTATTAAATGTATCACGAAGATTTAAATATTTTAAAATTAAAAAGCTAAATTATAATTTAGTCCCTCTCAATTAAATTTTCTAGGTCCTACATCCAATTTATTTGAAGAATTTTCCTACTATAAAAAAAATTCATATACTTTCAAGAAGTCGCATTTTTACACGTAAAATTTACGTTTCATTTTCGATGATACGATGATTTAGTTTGGACTATAAAAACTTAATAAGCAAAAAAAATTTTTATTAATGAATCTTATTATACATCGTCAGTTTAAATTTATAGGTTAAAATTATGAACCAACTTTCAACGAGCAAATTTGTATTTCATTAACACATTAAGTAAGATTTATAATGCATTTTTAATCGTATTAAATAGATATTAAATAACAAATATATGACAATTAAAACCACTTAGAATTTCTTCGAACGGAATTTTATTTTACGTCCCAAAACTGGTTCAGTGTGCTTGACTCCATGATCTAAAGGGTAATCAACCCATTAAATGACTTCTTGATTAATAGGTCAAATTAGAACATATATACCATTAATAGTTACTCTCACTTATGCATACCCTAGAATGACCACTTCGGAGACAAGGTTTTCAGCAACAAACAAGCAAAATGAACTCAACAGATGCAAGAAACACTAACAAGCACGTTCAATACCAAAAACAAGGGGTTGTACACACAAAACACAAACTACTCAAGAAGAAAGCATAGAACAATAGAGATGAGCAGACACCAAGCTGAAAAACAGAATCCAAGTCCAGGAGAAATCTAACAGAGACCAAGTAAATTATTTTGATGCTTGTCAATTGTTTGCAAGATTGTTTCCGTTATCCACTTCCCATTTTAATATCAGCCATAATATGATTAATTTTAAACATAATATTATTTTTTTTTATTAAATTTTTACATTATAAACAAAATGCAAATAAAGAGGAACAAAATAAAAATATAAATGCGACGCATAAAATATCGAAAAACTTGTAAACAATAATGAAATTCTCATAAATATTAAAAAAAATTGAAGATAAATAAAAGAGATCAATTTTATTTACTAAAATAAATAATTATTTTCTTAATATTTAAAGGCATGTTCATTAGTTGGAGAAAATATTTTTTGAGAAGATAAAGTGCATAGGTTTTTTTAAATTTATTTTATGATAATTATGTATTAAAAAACAAAAAAATATATAGATTTAATATTTATATTTTTTAAGTTAAAATAATAATCTAATATAATATAATATGTATAAAATTTAAATATAAAATATGTATTTATTTATAATTTAATAGTAATTCATTTAGATCGGACATAATAGATTAAAAATATATCAGTCTAAATTCGAATAGATTGTATAATTTTTAATCTGAATCTAATCCGATTACAAAATTTATCAATCTAATCCAATTCGAATATGACAAATCGAATCAAATTTATTAATTTAAACGGATTAATTAGATTATTTATTTATTCTTAATTGTTTCTATATTCTCTTTGCTCTTGGTTTTTTTTTCAAATTTATAAGATTGTATTATAAATTATCTTATATTTTAATATTTTTATTTTATTTTATATTTTATATTATTATTTTTAAAATGATATTTAAATAAATTAATATTTTTATTATTGTTTGTAAAGCATAAACAAATGAATGAATTCCGTACTTATTTTCCTTTCCATTACAATCCATATTTATTTACATTTTGATTGATTGCCGTTATGGTTATTATCGACGAAATAGCTCATGAAGTATGAAGCAAAAAGAAAGAAACAACATAAGTACTCCATAATTCAATTTATATTTTATTGAATTAAAGAACCATAAAATTTACACACTTAGCAGATTCCAGGCAAATTATCCCACGAGCCAGAAACTCTGCCATGATCTGTTGCAGAAGAAGCAGCAACAGGTACTAAAGAAGAAGCTAAACGTTGCATCTCAAGCCCAAGATTTTCTTCTGTCACTCCTATGGATTCAACATTTTTATTTGATATTTTCCCACTATCACTATTATTATTATTGTTATTATTATTATTATACCATTCTGTTACCTGCATGTTGGAAGACGAAGGTATAAAACTTAAGAGCTTCGACCATTCTTCTGTAGCTGAGTTGGAAGCGAACTGTTGTTGATTCGCTTCTTCCCTTATATTCATTTCTACATAAAATCCGAAAAGAAAAAAAAAAGGAAAAAAAGTAACAACTAGTATTATTATTATCATCACCAAATTGTACTTGCTTAGTATCAAATTCATAAGAAAGGTTAGAAGCATTCCCAACATGCTTTTTGTGCAATTAAATTGTAGAAGATTACGCTCAAAAGGTGCAGTTTTTAACTTCAAAACCCCAAATAAGGACTGTATCAAGATAATTGTGAATATGGGCTTCTGCATTTGTTTTTTTTTAACTCACATGAAAAGCACTGAAGTTAGGTTCTTTTAGACAAAAAGGCTGAGTAAAAATTACATTTCATCTATAACGTTCACAATTTGTTCATGAAAAATCAAAACATAATTAATTTTCTAGATTCTGACAACACGTGACAGGGACAGAGATGTTATTTCAACCCTTTTTTCAATTATTTGAAAGCACTTAATAATCTGAGTTCTTTAAGCATCAAAACAAAATTTAATGAAGAAAAATATGCTATTTCCATTTCTGAAATTTCATATTAACTTGGAGTAAAAAGTATTAATGCACACACATAGGAAGTACATAGCATTCAATAAACTAATATTCATAGATTAAGTAACTGCAACTATATTGAGCTAAATAGATAGTTTCGAAGTAAACCTCAGATCAAAACTCACCAGTTGGTCCTAAATAAGAGCTTGAAGATCCAAATCGGCTATAATCATCCAATGAAGGCTTCTCTTCTTTTAAACCTAAACCGGTCTTTGCGTTCATAGAACTATCTCCACCATGCATATATGCATGAGCTTCCTCCAAAAGATCATCCAACAACCCAATATTTCTTTGAGTTGAGGACGAGCATAGATTGGAGTCGGTCGTCATATCGGACTGAATTTGGGAAAATTGGGTTGAAGGGAGCTCCGACTTCACCGAACCAATCAAACCAGCCAAACCAATGGGGTCTGTCTCGAATTGGGTCGTCATAGTTTGAGGCAAAGTGGGGTTAAAATTCATTGGAAATTGAAACGAACCAATATTAGGCATCTGGGTCGGCGTGGAATAGCCCAAAAGCGTAGAATTTTGTGAAGTTAAGGTTGATAATGGAAGAGAAAAGCTATTGGACTCATGGTAGCGCCTGAAACGGAGTGGAGCGCTGAGTAATGGAGTCGGACGTTGAAAAGTAAAAGGATTCGAGAAAGAAAATGAAATGGGCTCAAAGAGATTTGGAGAGGTCATGGATTGGTTTGTGGGAGACAGAGACGATGGAAATGATTGTGCAGTTGGTGAGAGAGAGAAGTGGTTGTGGTTGTGGCTGTAACTCTGGTTTTGGTTCTGAGTTTGGAATTGAAATGTTGGGGTGGTTGGTGTCGTAGGTGTTGTTGGTGCCATTGGACTCGTCGGAGTGTTGGGTTGAGCTTGTTGAATATCGCCGGGATAGAGAGGTAGACCTTGACGTTTACGTCTCTTCACTCTCGTGTTCCAATAGTTCTTGATTTCGTTGTCTGTTCGTCCAGGTAACTATAAGCAGAGAAATCACAAATACAGATATGAACAGAAACATTAGAATTTAAAAGCTAATAGATCATATTTTCAGCCCTTTCCCAATAAAGCAAAAACAACCCAACATTTTTTACTGTTATGGCTAAACAACCCAACATTAATTACTGTTATGGTTAAACAACCCATCATTTATTTGTTCATTGAGGTGACTACTAAAAAAAACAGAGTACCTGAGCGGCCATGCGAGCCCATTTATTGCCATATTTGGCATGAAGCTCGAGAATAAGCCTTTCTTCCTCAGGAGAGAAAGCGCCTTTCTTAAGGTTAGGACGAAGATGGTTAGCCCAACGAAGCCTACAGCTCTTTCCACAACGATTGAGCCCAGAGTTTCTCTGAACCGCGTTCCAATTACCTTCACCATGACTCCTCACGTACTCCATTAGAATCTTATCTTCAGCCGCAGTCCATGGGCCTTTCTTCAATGTCAATCCATCAGGGCCACCACCACCACCACCACCTACTCCTAATCTTCCTCCACTTGATTCTGATGAACCCGCATCGCTATGTGTACCACAGTTATCATTATTGTTGTTATTAAATGCCATAGCTATATATAGAAGTCCCAACTCCCAACCCCACAACCAAGTCCAGAGCCAGAACTTATAGAACCAGATTACATGTGTTTCTCTATTCTGTTACTATAATTGCTAGGTCCTTCTGTTATTCCTGAAAATCCTATGCACATGTTATATAGCTCTTTTCCTTCTTAGTTTGTTCTTTTCTTTCTCTCTAAAAAAAAAAAACGATGATGTTTGATGATTGAGCTCACCACCTGGGTTCTCTTCCAAAGTGCGGCAAAAATTGCTAATAAAAAAATTTTCAGCTAATATATGCAGATTTTAGAAAGAGAGAAATAGAAGATTTTGATGAACATGCATGTTTTTGGTTTTTGGGTACATTAAAAAAGATGATAAAAGAGGAGAGGCGGTGGATAGTGGTGGTTCCCTGGCTGAGAAGCTAAGGGTGAGAAGGGACTTGGAAAGCCTATGACAAAAATGTCTAACGGCCTGCAAGTGAGGTGTTTCGGAACATCCCAACCATTTAAAATAGAGAACCAGCTTTTGCTTTTCCGACTACCTCTCGACTTTAATGGCTTACCATTTTATACGCTTTCTTACTTTTCCTTCTTTTCCTATTTCGGATTTTAATTTTATAAAAAATAAATAAATAAACTCTTTATACTTATATTTTGGATGTCATGTGATGACCTTAGTCGTTACAGGCTTACAGGCAGCTATATCTTTGCCTGGTGACTATTTTTGGGTTTTAATTCGCGTACAACCTTGAGCATACACGGTTTTGGAGCACTTTGTTCGGATAAATATCAATAATGTTTTTTAGGTTTGTATTTTTTTTATTTTTTTAAAAATATTTTTTCTTTTTTAAAATATCAAAAATAATCTTCAACGAATAGAAAAATAATATTTAATATATTTTTTAATATCTTTAATTTAAATATTAAATATTAAATAATTAATAATATTAAAATAATAAATAATAAACAAAATAAAAATGATACATCAAATACCATAAAACATAAAAATCAAAAATTAAATAAATTTACATAAAATTAAAAATGTATACACATATTTTATCAATTAAGAAAATACAATTGAAGTATACCAAATGAATTTTTATTATTTATCTCAAATCATGTTGGTATCGTTTGTTTCACGGAATAAAATTAAAATAAGAATAAAATGAAATGAAAAATGAAAAAATATTGTTTGATTTGACCACTAAAATAAAAAAAATGAGTATTACAGTGTTTGTTTTACAAATGGAATGAAATAAAAAATATTTTATATTACCTTAATATTCATATATATTAAGTAAAGTTATAATAATATTATTTAGTTATTATTTTTTCGTCAAAAAAAATAAATTATTAGAATCATTATTTTTTAAAAATAATTATTACTTAAAAATTAAATATATTATTAAAATTATTATTTTTTAAATAGGGTTGATTTTGAGATTTAGGGTTTTAGGTTTTGGAATCTAGGATATAAGATATAGAGTATATAGTATAATTTTTAGTATTTAAGGTTATATTTGTGAGTTAAGGTTTATAATTAAAATTGTTATTTTTCTAAATAGGATTTAGGGTTTTGGATTTCGAGGTTTTGGATTTAGGGTATACGATATATGGTATAGAGTTTAGGATATAAGACTTATGGTTATATTTGTGGGTTAAGGTTCATGGTTAAAATTATTGTTTTTAAATAAGGTTTTGGGGTTTGAAATTTAAGGTTTATAATTTAGAGTTAAGTTAAAATTGGAACAAAAAATGAAGATAAGAATATAATCATGATTCCTTAAGGGGGAGAAATATTTATCATTCCTTCTCTTTAGGATTTTAGATTTTGAGATTTAGGGTTCTAGGTTTTGGAATCTAGGGTATAAAATATAAAATATAGAGTATAATTTTTAGGATTTAAGTTTATATTTGTGGGTTAAGGTTTATAATTAAAATTATTATTTTTCTAAATATGATTTAGGATTTTAGATTTTGAGATTTTGGATTTAGGGTATACGGTATAGGATATATGGTATATGGTATAGAGTTAAAGATATATGACTTATGGTTATATTTGTGGGTTAAGATTCATGGTTAAAATTATTATTTTTAAATAAGGTTTCGGGGTTTGAAATTTAAGGTTTAGAATTTAGAATTAAGTTAAAATTGGAACAAAAAATGAAGATAAGAATATAATCATGATTTCTTAAGAGGGAGAAAGAATTATCATTCATTCTCTTTTAGAAATTAATTTCATTCTATTCTCACTTTTCAAACCAATCAAACATAAAATTAAAAAATTAAAAGTAATCAATTTTGATTCTATTTTATTTCATTCAATCAAACAACACATTAAAGTAAAATTATTACTATTTTCTATGAATAATTTAGGATTCAATTTTAATTAAATATAATTTTAAATAAATGATGATGTAATGATATTAAAATTTATGATGAAATGAGTAATAAAATAAAAAATTAGACTAATTCACAAAAAATATGAAAATTGAGACTAAATTTTAAGAAATTAGTGTTTATTATTATTAACTTTAACTAGGTTATAATTAATTTATATGTTTAATAATTTATCAAATTCTTAAAAACATATTATTTTTCTTGAACGTAACAATCACTTTTTTTAATGATGTAAGTATACCAAAATTAAATTTTTAATTTTTAGAATGGTAAACATATTTTGCCTAAATTTAACAATTAATTAATTTTTTCATTGATAAATATAAACAATGAGATAAAATTTTGAATGACGTAGAAAAATATAAATATTTTTAAAATATGAATGTTGTGGGAGATAGGAAAAGACACGAGTAATAGAATAAATTAAGAAATTTAGATTAATTTTTTAAAACTATTTTTTTAATTTAAATAAGTTTTTATATTTTTATGTAATTCTTTATTCAATATAATTTTTTATCTTTGTAAGGAGTATGAGTGTTGGTTATTTTCGTAGACAAAATATTTATCTGTAAATTTGTTTTTAGGCCTATTATCAAGTCTATCAATAAAAGCCAAACAAATGCTCGAGTTTCAGATAATTCTACTTCGGGTATATCTTTGATAACTACGACACATAGGATTATATTTATGCATTTAATAGCACATGCTTATAAATCTAAAATTATTTTTAGTGCTAAAATATGGAATAAGATATGCTAAAAGATATTAAATAATATATACTTTAAAATAAGATATGTTAAAAGATATTAGATAATATATACTTTAAATTATAGTTGAAATCTTTAGCATAAAAGAAAACATAAAATCTATTTTAAAAGATATTAGATAAGATATATTTTAAATTATAATTGAAATTTTTATTATAAAAGATAACATAAAATCTATTTTAAATTTTAAATAAGAGTTATCTTAATTAATGAGAATTACTAATCCTATTTGTAATAGAAAAAATATTTATCAATTACATAGGATTAAGAGTTTAAATTTTTCTATAAATAAAACTTATTGCTCATTGTTTCAATTAAACACACAAGAGTATTATTTTAATCTTCTTAATTTCTCTCTCTTATTTGACAAATATAATATCATAATTCTTTAGGCTTCTTTATTTAGTTAATCTATTAAATATTAGTGGTTATGTTTGATTGAATAATAAACCTAATTATTTTATGATATTTTGATAATATGTTCTTATGGCTTCTTCTTTATTTTTGTTCTTAAATTGTTAGATCAAATAATTGTTTTTGTCATATCATAATTATTTGATTCGATTATTAATCTTTAAAGAAGCTATTTTTATTGAACTTGTATTTGATATTTTTGCTCTAGGATTTGCTAGTTGATTTAATTTAAATGACATGTTTTGAATCATCTAGTTAGGATTATTCATTATTAAATCTGTTCTAGAACACACACGGGCACTTGTGTTTTTGTGCTAACTATTTTGCAGTTACTTCGGGAACGTATGTGATTGGTGGAAAGCTTATTGGAACGTTGGTCTCGAAACCACTCACACTAATATTGGAAACTATAAAAACAGAGCATGGGCTCGTAAGTAAAGTATATTGGGACAGTATTCTAGGAAGGATAGCATAAAATTGAGTTTGTACTTGAACATTCGATTTTTATAGTGGAAAGTTAGGTGGTCCGGTGAACCGATGGTTTTCCTCTTAGGTCATGGTTGTGGCCTAAGTTGTTTCCACCTAAAAATATCGTGCGTTATTATTTTATTTTCGTACTTATTTTTACACATGATTACATGTCTGTCTGCTTTGTTTAGGTTATTAAATTATAAATTAATAAAAATTAAAAATAAATTATTCAACTCCTCTAGGTTAATTAGGTACATAATTTATAAACTTTCAATCTTTAATCATAACAATATCGTAAACAATTATATTTTTATTTTATTATTATTTTTAAAAGATATTTTAATAATTTAAAAAAATGTGATAAATAAAATTTAATGCCATTATTAACGTAAAATATATTTATGATAATATATCACATTTTTTTATTATTAAATATTATTTTTAAAAATTGAAAATATTTGTAAGGAAAGAATAAATTAACCTTAATATAAGTATTTTTCTACGCTTTGTTCACTGCCAAAATAATTAAGGTAAATATCAATAACATTTTTTTAAAATAAAATATTATTTATTTTATTTTTAGAAAACAATATATTAATTTTAAGCTAAAAAAATATATCAATAAAATTCATTATTATTATAATAATATTTTTTTATAAAAATCTTGAAATTGTGATAAAATTTATGGATTAGATTAAAATATTCAAAAGATTAATTTCTAAAATAAAAAAATATAAAATATGGAAAATTGATTACACCAAAAATTGATCTAGGAAATCAAGAGCTCATTCAGTATAGAAAAATAAAAAATGAAAATTTCAAGCTAATAATGTCCAATTTTCATCGATATAGCTTGATCGTAAACATCTCCTTTTTTCTTACTTAACACTTAAAATTATTATAATAATTTGCAAATTAATAAGAGGAAGAGTAATTGTGCTAATTTTATATAAATTTTATTTATTTATTTCTTTTATTTTTGAGTCCGTTATTATAAATCTTGTTATTATTAAGAGTGAGTATATATATTCTCATAATTATTAAAAATGAATATTTTAGTTTAATAATTACTTAAAATCATGTACTTTAATCCAAAAAATAAAATACATTTTTTACACTAAAATATCTTATTTTTATAAATTAAAAAATTAAATTAATTCATCTATAATTCAATATCCTTTACCTCTTAAATTAAACCACTTAATATAAAAATAAAATTATTAAAATCTTCTCGAAATTTAGATAAATCCAGGCCGCAAATGTGTACTAAATATTGTGTTAAGCGGCTCCTATCTCATTTTTAACTTGCCATAAATAAAATTTAAATATAATATTTATAAAATTATAAATAAATTATATATTTAAAATATAATTATCATCCATTTAAATTTGAAAGTTTTAAACTTTTAATATTTAATATCTCAAAAAGTTTAATATTTTCAACATATTTTTATTAAAATAAGATATTTATAATATATTTTAATAAAAATAAATAATAATTTAAAAATAGATTTTTGTGTGTGTGAATATAATCTGCAAATTCTAAACTTGTTACTGGATGAACCCCAAAAATATTAAGCCATAATAATTATAAGACAGAGGGTGAGTTTTGATATTTTGGACATGTGAATGATTTTTTTTTTTTTTTTGTCTTTTGTCTTTTTTTCAAAATAAAGCATTTTCAATTTATAAAAATTTTACAAACCTCAATCCCATATTAAGGTTTGCTGTTTTGTGTTCATGACGAGGAGCGCGATCTCACCTTTCACCTTCCATTATTTCATTTTATAAAGTAAAACAATTTAATTGCATTACATATTAATATTATAAATGAAAATTTCAACTTTTTACGTATAGATATTATAACATAACAAACTTATATTTTTAACAAAAAAATTAAAAAATAGATGAGTTAAAAGTAAAAATAAATGAATAACTATACCATTTAAAATCTGGATGGTAAAAAAATGTAAAATCTAAAAGCAAAATTTAGCATTAAATTGGAAGAAGAAAATAAAAGGTAAATACTTCGTTCTGATTTCATTATATATATAATTTATCAATATAATTTTGGTATTATAATTATTATAAAATCATAAATGACATTTTTATAGCTTTATATGTATTTTTTATTTATTATTCATATATTTAAAACACGCAATAATAAAAAAAATAGTGTCTATCTTTAATAAAGTAAGAATTTTTCGGAAGAATATTCTCAATACAAATTTGTTTTATTATGCTATCTAAATACTTTATTTTTTTATTTTTTGTATTTTTTTCTCTTTCCTGAAGAAACATAATTCTTTTATATCTTTTTTGTTTTTTTAAATGTTTCAGTTCAAACAAAAAAAAAATAGATACTTTTTTTTTAATTTTATTAGAAATAGGAGTTCCATCATACTAAACTACGTTTATGACTCTCTTATTATATATTATATATATAACATTTTTTATTTTTTGAATTAATTTTATGGAAAAAACTTCAATTTTATTAAAATATGTTGATTGGTTTTTTTCCAATTTTATTTAAAATAGAAGTTCACGAATTACACAAAACTACTCTTATTATTCCTTCACTTTTTATGGATTAAATGTATCAATTATTTTTTATCCATTTTCATTTTCATACAAATATTTAAGGATATCAAGAGAAAAATATCGGAGATTATCATCATCCTCAATTTAAATATTATGAGTTGAGAGGCTATCTTCATCCTCGATTTAAATATTATAGGTGATACGGAAGGTTTTTTCATTAGAGGATTAGGTTTTTTTTATAGGTATCAAGGATTACATACTAATAAATAAATTATAATAACTTAAATATCTATAAAATATTAAGCATATTTATTTATTATGTAATTAAATTTAATAAATTTAAATTTAAGTATAAATTTTAAATATTATTAAATAATTTATATTATTAGTTTAACGATAATTATAATAACTTATGTTTAATATATTATAATATTTAATTTTTTTAAATAAAATGTTTATTTATTGAAATAAATATTATTTTTGATAAAAAATTATTTTATTTGATTATAAAATTTTACAAATCTATAATATATTTTATAAAAATTAAGAAAATAGGATTTGAGAGATAGGGAGGGTGATTCCCAACTCCACCCTTTTCCCCAAGAGGACATTCCCCAACCGCGTCAAAATCAAAATTTTCTCCGATTTTGGTTCTTACATGATAAATTGACATTTTTATAAAATCTTATTAATTTTTTTTATTATTTCATAACTTTTTATAAGTGTTTTTGAAATAAAAAATAATAAAAAGTAGAATTTATGTTTTTATTCTTATATTATATGAATGTATAAGTTAAATGCAAGAAAATAAATAATAAAAGTTTAATTTTTGTTATATTTAACAAAAAAAAAATTAATAGTACTATCGATTATATTCAATTTTTATAATCTAAATATTAAAATAAATGCAATATTTATTGATGTCTAAATAGATAAAAAATCATAATGAATATATGACTGCGCATTTAATCCTAAAAATAGGTAGACTAGATAGTAGATATTGCTTTTTTGTATCAATTTATTATAATAGTTGTATTACATGAAACTACGTTTATTACGTCTATAATAAAATTACTAATAATTTAACTTTAATGAAAATTTGCTTTTCTGGCTCATGTTTTATATAAATTTAAGTTATGAGTTTGCTTGGAAAACAGTACGGAAGATCCTTATTTATAATTCATAATTTTGGAAATTAAATTTTTTTAACTCTATGTACAAATGATAAAATATTTTTATATATTATAATTACATCATAATCATAATTAATATAATAATTTTTATTAAATATAAATTAATACTTATTAATAATATTATACTATATCACTTATCTTTTATTAAAAAATTACTATAAATAGATTTATTTTATTAAAATATCAAAATATAATTTACTATATATAAAAATTTAAATTATTATTTACAAATTTTTGAATAAAACTATCGTATATTTTAAAATATAATTATTATTAATTTAATTAAGATTTTTATTTTGATCAATTAAATAGTAAATTATTAATAACATATTTATTTAGATATTTTTTATATAATATTATTTATCTTAAATAATATAAACAATTATTTTTTAATTAATTATATTAAATCTTATTTATCTTTATACAAATTTGTAACTTAAAAAAAAAGCATCGAAGTCAATTTTTTATTAAATAAGTAAAATTATATGTATCGGATTTAAAAACTTCGATTTAAAGTAACAAGTGAGGAGTCATATTACATATCAAAAGTCCCATTCTTTTCTTCTTATTTTTCTTTCGCACGATGGAAGTTGAAACTATATAGTGTAGGACTCTTTGAAATCTTCTTTGTAGGAGAGTATTTTTTTTCAAAATTGACCAACTAACCCAAATTTAAGTATAAATTGAGCCTATTTTTTTAGGTTGGTTGGTTCAAATATGTCCAAAAAATAACAAAATCGACCTTATTAAGTCGGTTAGAGGTCCAAAAATTAAAAAATCTTACTAAATCAAATTGAGTCTCTACTTCTAATATATATTCATTTTTTAAATATATTTTTTAATTATTTAACGCACTAATAGTGGCAACACCAATGTAACACCTCCATCTTCTCTTCCAACCAATTGTCTCACTGCATCTTTAACTAACAGTCTCATCTTTGACTTCTCCTTCAATCAACGATATCGTCGTCTTGATATGGACATAAATCTCTGTTGATTTTCTCTGAATTTTTAAGAGATAGTTATTGAATTGATTTTTTGGCTTAATGTCCAATGTTATATTTATACATTAAAAGGAAGAAACTAGCCGTTAAAATTCTAATTATTCTCAACACTCCCCCTCAAGTTAGGTGTGTAGATATCGATCAACTCTAACTTGCTTAAATTTTCTTCAAATGATTTCAGATCTAAACCTTTGGTAAAGATGTCCGCCAATTGTTTTTCACTTCTCACAAATGAAGTTTTAATTTTCTTTGCTTGAATTTTTTCTCGAATGAAGTGGAAATCCACTTCGATGTGTTTTGTTTTCTCGTGAAACACCGGATTTGATGCTATATGTTGCACCGCTTGATTATCGCAAAACATCTTCATTGGTTCTTAAATTTTAATTCCGATACCCAAAAAAAGTTGTTTGATCTAAGTTAGCTTGCTTGAGGTTGATGTCATGGCTCGATATTCTGTCTCGATGCTTGATCGTGCCACAACATTTTGTTTCTTACTTTTCCATGTGACTAAATTTTCACCTATAAACGTACAAAAACTAGTGGTTGATTTTCTATCAAAGCTACTAGCCCAATCTGCATCGGAGTAGCCACACACTTCATTAGAATTATTACGTTTCATGAGAATTCCTTTACTAAGTGTCCCTTTTAAATATTTTAAAATTCTATGTATAGCCTCTAAATGTGGTGTTCTAGGTGCATGCATAAATTTACTAATTTGGCTTACTGAAAAAGAAATGTTTGGTCGGGTTACCGTTAAATAAATAAATTTTCCTATAAGTCTTTGAAATTGGCTTATGTCTTCTAAAAGTTCGTCATCCTCAATATTTAATTTGCATTTACTATCTATTGGTGTAGATGTTGGTTTATTCCCTAATTTACCAGTTTCTTTCAATAGGTCAAGTGTATATTTTCTTTGTGAAATAAAGAGTCCCTTGGGTAAGGTTGTTCACTTGATCGAAACCGTTGATTTTATATTCATTCGATCCAATCTGATCCGACCATCTGCTCAGATTGAAACATTCTAATCCCAACCGATCCGATCACCTCTCACATCCGCTCAATCCGACCAATAAACTTAATTAATTCTATTTTTTTTATTTTTAAATAAAAATTTTAAATTTTCACATAAATCATAACATAAAATTATTTGACTTAAAAAAACATTAAAAAATCAAATAAATATATAGTAATTATATATATATATATAATAAATATATATATTTAATTTAATAAATATATATATAATTAATTTCGGTCGCATCAGATGGCGATCAGATGAATCGTAGTGGAATCCGCCATCTGATCCGCACTTAACAGATGGAAATTTTTTTCATCCGATCCGACCATTGGATTGGTCGGATGATCGGATTTTTTGCACACCCCTACCCTTGGGTGAATGTGCTATTTCTATTCCTAGAAAATATTTTAGTAAACCTAAGTCTTTGATATCAAAATTCTCCTTTAATTTCATTTTCACTTTTTTAATTTCTTTCAAATTATTTCCAGTAATTATTATGTCATCTACATATACTAGAATTATGGTTATGAAGGTACCATAATTTTTGAAAAATAATGAGTAATCGACATTATTAATTTTAACATCACAAGAAATTAAATAAGAGTTTAGTTTTCAATACCATGCCCGTGGAGATTGTTTAAGTTCATAAATAGATTTTTTTAACCTACACACTAGACTATAATTGTTTTCTTTTTTATGACCAGGTGGAAGCATCATATATACCTCTTCTTCAAGCGTTCATTGAAGAAAAGCATTCTTGACATCCATTTGATGTAAGGTCCAATTTTGGTTTACCATTATAGAAAATAAAATCCTAACGGTATTCATTTTGGCCACGGGTGAAAATGTTTCTTGATAATCTACACCATAGGTTTGAGTGTAAAATTTTGTCACTAATCGTGCTTTGTACCTTTCAATAGTACCATCAATATTAAACTTAATCTTATAGACCCATTTGCATCCTACGGGTTTCTTTCCTTCGGGTAGTTGTACGACTACCCATGTTTCATTTTTTTCAAGTGCTCTAAGTTCTTCTTCCATTGCTTTGCACCATACCAGTTGGCCTATTGCTTCCTCATAGTTATTTGCCTCATTTTCTTTGAAAATTGAGGTCAAATAAGTCATTTATTATAGTGTAACATTTTCATTAGATAAATAATTTTGGATAGGATATTTTACCTCATATGTTACAAAATCCCGTAATCTAGTTGTAGCTTGTGGAGTTCGATTAGACCTTCTCAATGGTATTATTTCGATAGTATCATCTTCCTCCTCACTTTGAGAAGTTTCTTCCTCTTCATTCTCATTGATTATTTTATTTGTATTTTCTACTACCGTATTTCCTTCTTCAGAATAAAAAAATGGAAATGAAAATTCATTTGGTTTCTCTTGGTTATTAGTCTCCTTTTTCTAGTGTTTTGTAATATGACTCATTTTCTTGGAATGTCACATCTCTTGAAATGTAATGTTTTTTGTTAACCGAATCATAACATTTATAACCCTTTTTTGAGATGAATACCCCAAGAAAATAGCTTTGATTGATGTATAATCTAACTTGTATTGTTTATTTTTGTGCACATAACATGTACATCAAAATACTCTTAAATGATAGATATTGAGTTTTTCTTGGTAAAGGATTTCTAGTGGACTTTTGAAATTCAAATTGGTACTTGACAATCTATTAATTAAATATATTGCGTTGAGAACATCATCCGATCAAAAAATTATTAGAACATTATTTTGAAACAAAAGTACTCTTGTTACTTCAAGTAAATATCGATTTTTTTCTTTTAGACACACCATTTTGTTGGGGTGTGTAGATACAAGTTGTTTGATGTAAAATTTCTTTTTGCTTGCATTTTTTTTTAAATTTTGATTTACAAAATCCATTCCATTATCACTTCTAAAAGTTTTAATCTTTGCGTCATATTGATTTTCTACAAAATTATAAAATTCTTGAAATTGAGAAAATACTTCACTTTTATTTTTTAACAAGTGTAACCATGTGGTTTTTGAAAAATCATCTATAAATATAACAAAGTATTTATAACTATTAAATGACTTAATTGGAGCAGGGCCCTAAACATCAGAATGTATTAACTCAAAAGATTTTTTACTTTTACAATTGGATAAACTAAATGGTAACCTTATGTGTTTCCTAATTTGCAAATTTCACAACTATTACAATCTAGTTGTTTGAAATCAAAAATTCATTTCAAAATCTTATCGGAAGGATGTCCAATTCTCTTATGCCAAAGAGTGTCTAATTCTTCTTCTTTTTTAATATTAAAGTTGCATTTTTCTTCACTCAGAATATAAAACCCATTTTCTAGAAAACCTTCACCAATGATTTTATTCGTTATCAATTCTTAAAAAATCACATTTTTGGATGTAAATATAATTTCACAATTTAAGTCTCGTGTGATTTTACTAATGGATAACAAGTTAGATGTACAATTCTTCACATGCAAAACATTTGAAATTTTTCTTGAAAGAAGACTAATTGAACCATTTCCTAAAATTTCTATTTTTTTTTACCATTTGCAATGATTACAAATTGTTTAGCCTCAATTTTTTTGTAATTATTGAGTAAGTTTTTATTTCCAGTTATGTGATCAGTTGAACCTGAATCGAGAATCCATTTGAAATTTAAAGAATTTTTAGTAAGGTTTGTAATCATACTAGAGGTTTTTTGAGATTTTCCTTGAAACATCGCTAATAATTATGTATACAATTGCCTCATTTGATCCATATCAACCTCACCTTTTATTTCTTTTTCAGCCTTGTTTATACTCATATCCCTTTGTCCTTTTGTGCAGAGTAACCCATTTTCTCTCTACTCTCTACTCAATTTTGTCACCGATCTCCCCCTCTGACGAAGCCTCCATCTCTCCTTTCCTTTGGCCGGAGATGAGGGTTGAGATACCAACATTCCTCGTGCTTGTGTCCTTCCTTCTTACAGTAATCATAGCGAGTGAGTACTTGGTCTCCCCAAATTTCTGGCCTAGGGTTAGATTTGGTGACGAAAGCCTTGGCTTCGGGGTTGTTAGGTATTTGAGTACCCATCACTATTATTCTTGTCTCTTTTCTTTCAACCATCCCTACAACCTCATCAACAAATGGCAGCTCACATATGAGAAGAATTTGTGAGCGTACCCTCTCATAGCTTGAATCGAGCTTGGCAAGGAAGGTGAAAATTTCATCCTGCTCCTTTCTTCTTTTGATTTCATCAAGATCGGTTGTGAAAGGTCAGTACACTCTAATCTCATCCTTCTTTTTTTGGATTTGGCTGAATAGTTCGGTGACAGATTGATTTTGTTGTTGTAATTGTTGAAGTTCTTGTTGAAGTTGATAAATAAGGGAGTAATTTTTATTTTTTCGGAACATCGTCTCAACTTTAACCCATATATCTCGAGCTATATCTAGATATGTCATAAGATCAGAGATGTGGGGTTCCATTGTTGCCAGTAACCAACTCATGACTAGATTTTCACTCTTTCTCCATTCTGAAATTTCTTTTTTTCTCACCAGTGGCATGCTCAAATTTTTCTCTACCGATTAGACCAAAAGTCACTTGACGTGCCCAAAGATGATAATTTTTACCGTTTAGCAGCACACCTATAAGTCTCTCTATATGTTGTGACATTTTCTAAATTTCTTGAACTGATACAGTTCTTGTTTGTAGGATTGATTTTGGAGCAAGATCAAATCTACTTTGATACTATGTTGATTTTCTCTAAATTTTTAAGAGATAGTTATTGAATTGATCTTTTGGCTTAATGTCCAATGTTATATTTATACATTAAAAGGAAGAAACTAACCGTTATTAAACTAGTCGTTACTAAGTAGCCGTTAGAATTCTAATTATTCTCAACAACCTCCAACGTTCTCTTCCTTCACCTCCAATGACGTCCTCTCCTCTAATGCCATCTTTTCCTCCAACACTGGTGTGAGTTCATTTTCTTCTTCTTTTCATATATTAATTGTATGAATCATAGTTGTGGTATAAATAATGATATGAAATAGTTAATTGTTTGTTTCATTATTTTAAGAAGGCTTAAGAGCATGATTCTTTTGTCAAATAATGTTGATTGATCTTCACAGTGTTGTTACTTTAATAAATATTTTGAATTACTCTACTCTTATTCTATGAGTTTTTACTATGCAGTGAAGGAAGCAACAAAAATAGTACAAAATATTACCAATCATATAATAGCATCCAAATTTATCGAGATTTTACCTAAATTTGTAACTCCATTTCATATTCAGTAATTTGTTCAACGTATTTTAATTTCTTTAAATTTTTTTATAAAAAAATTTAATGATTAATTTTAAAAACAAACACAATTTTATATTTACATAATACCTTTAAAATTATTTTATATCATGTTATAATTTTAGATCAAAACCGTCTCGAATCGTTGTTATAGATTGGTTTGAAGATTTATTTTTTAGAGACAATAGATCAGTTAAGATTTTAGATTTCATCAATATAAAATCGATTTATAAAATGGTTCAAAAATCAACGAAATAATCTAAGTAATTCTTTGAGATAGATGCTAATAGGGAGCTCGGCCCCTGCAACACAATTAATCATAAATTGGTTAAATCAGACTTTAGAGTTGAATGGTTGAACAGTTACTCGATTAGAAGTTCTTGAAAGCTTTCGATTAGAGTGTCATTGGCTTAATCTAACGAAATTTTTTTTTCTTTTATTATCTTAAATCTTATTTTTATCCCTTAATTAATATCTTAGATTATTTTGGTGAATTTTTTTATATTTTAAAAAAAATTATATTTAATACAACTAATATAACAATTAATTATATGTTAAAAAAATATAGATATTATTTTTTAACTAATAATTATCTGTAATATCATTATGATTGTTCCATAACTATTACATAAATAAATGCTCATATTTTAAAGTAACATTATTTCTTCTCCTTTTACATTTTAATTTTAATTTTAAATAAATTATATTAAACATGTTAATTAAAATTTTATATATATATTTTAATTAATTTAAAAAATGATTAATTTTTTATAATTATATCATATAAATTTCAAACATATCCAATAATTAAACAATGATTAAAAAAATATTATAATCCGAAAACGTGAGTTTTACTAGTTTTTCCTGATAGTAGGAATTGTAATTATGCCATATTTGTCAACGTCGCCCAGTCCAGTTATTCCAACACGTTTAATTCTTCTTTGATTTTTATATCCTTTTAATTTATGAAAATCAAAGCTTGTGTTATATATTAGACTAAAAAAAATCAAAGAAAGCCAACCAACATTGACCTTGTAATATTATTGAAGCGTATAAATTAACTAAACACGGAGAAAGCTAGACGGATATTATTTATTTATATACTTGGGTTTGGTTGTAAAGAAAACCCATAATTTTTAGCTTTTAACCAAAGCTTTAAAATTTAAGATCACTTCTACTCCATGGCTTTGCTCTCAAACATGTTTTTTGGGTGCTTTTCAGAATCCTCCTCCGGATCCAAGAAGTATATATGCGATGGAGATGTCTGTGTTCTAAGAAAGCCGAAGGAGCTTCATGCCGAGGAGAATTTTAAACATAACCCAAGGCAAATATTTGGTTTTTCTCTTCCAAGTTTTTCGATGAGAAGGTGATCTCATCAAAGCATTAATCTAGACGTACATGGAAGTTTCACAGCCAAGAAATAATTAATGTGTAACGATATTATTATTAATAGGTATAATATTTTTTTGTTTATCAATACAACACAAGTTACTCATTCATAATTTAGATTCAAATCTTGAATCATAAAGATGTTTTAAGTGTGTTCACACAATTATATTTAATAAAGATATTATTATGTAACTACTAGGGTTACCATTCATCTTATATTTAAAATTTAGTTGAAGCTTTCGGCATGTTTATTTATATATGTATATTTGCAGGAAGAGACCGATTTATATTGGTCTCATGAGAGTTTTTTTCTTTTTTCTTTCCTATTTATTTTTTCTTTCCTATTTATTTTTTCTTTATTTTTGTGGACGTACGTTCTCTAAGGCAATTTATAGAAACCATTTATATTTATATCTCATGTGAGAAAGTGTATATATAAAATGAGTCAAAGTAATATTCAAACCGACTAATCAAGATTTTTTTTCCAAAGAATTGATAAAGGTGTTCTAATTTAATATATTATTCACTAATAATATTATTATTTTTTCTTACTAAATATTATATATTTACAATAATCTTAAATTTAATTAATATAAGATATTAAATATTACATCATTATCTACTTTTAAAAAAAAATTATATTGAAGGACGTATCGGAGAAAAATAAAAAGAACTCTTTTAAGTATTTTTACTAAAATAATTAATGATATCAATAAAATAACATATCTCCGACAAACCGATACAACTTCACTCAATTATTCATTTAAACAAAGTCAAAAATGATGAAATATCAAAATATTAGTGTCGTTTTAACCATTTGTAAAAATATAATATTTTGATAAAAATTTATTAAAATAATAAAATTTGATTTTAATTAATTCATTTTTATATAATTAAGAAGTTAAATGATATTATTTTAATGTAAGAGACTAATCTAAAAATAATTATTTTTTCCACAGTGAATAATATTAATTGATTCTTCATACATCATTTTTTCCCCCGTTGTTTTTCCCACGAAAACGATATAAGCACCCATTTTTGAAAATGAGGTGGAGATTATTATTTTTTTCCTAATTCTTATGTATATTTTACTTTTAAATTTAAAAATAACATATATATTTTTATATTATACAAAAAAATACATATGTATCGGATAGAGATATAAAAATGAAACTCTAATTGTGAATAGTTTATATTATACAATTAGATAGATTTTTTTAACCCAATAAAACTGAAAGTTTATAAATTATGGATCTAATTAACCTAGAGGGGGTGAATAGGTTATTTTTAATTCTTACTAATTTATAATTTAATAACTTAAACAAAACAGTCAAACATGCAATTGTGTGTAAAAATAAGTGCAAAAATAAAATAATAACACACGATATTTTTAGGTGTAAATAACCTAGATCACAACCATGACCTAAGAGGAAAACCACCGGTCCACCGGACCATCTAACTTTCCACTATGAAAATCAAATGTTCAAGTACAAACTCGATCTTATGCTACCCTCTCTAGGATACTGCCCCAATGTATTACTTACGAGCCCCTGCTCTGTTTTCACAGTTTCCAATATTAGCGTGAGTGGTTTCTAGACCAACATTCCAATAAGCTCCCCGTCAATCAAATATGTTCCCGAAGTAACTGCAAAATAGTTAGTATAAAAATACAAGTGCCCGTGTGTGTTCTAGAACGGATTTAATAATGAATAATCCTAACTAGATGATTCAAAATATATGTCATTTAAATTAAATCAACTAGCAAATTCTAGACCAAAAAGATCAAATATATGTTAAATAAAAATAGCTTCTTTAAAGATTAATAATCAAATCAAATAATTATGATATGACAAAAACAATTATTTGATCTAACAATTTAAGAACAAAAATAAAGAAGAAGCCATAAGAATATAATATAAAAATATCATAAAAATAATTAGGCTTATTAATCAATCAAATATAAACACCAATATTTGATAGATTAACTAAATAAAGAAGCCTAAAGAATTATGATATTATATTTGTAAAACAAGAGAGAGAAATTAAAAAGATTAGAAGAATGCTCTTGTATGGTTCATTGAAACAATGAGTAATGAGTTTTATTTATAGGAAAAATTAAAACCCTTAATCTTATGTAATTGATAGATATTTTTTCTATTACAAATAGGATTAATAATACTCATTAATTAAGATAATTCATATATGATTGATAATATCTTTTATATTACAAATAAGATTAATATTACTCATTAATTAAGATTACTCTTATATAAAATATATTTCTTTTAAAATAGATTTTATGCTATCTTTTATGATAAGGATTTCAAATATAATTTAAAGTATATCTTATCTAATATCTTTTAGCATATCTTATTTCATATTTTAGCACTAAATATAATTTTAGATTTATAAGCATATGCTATTAAATGCATAAATATAATCTTATGTGTCGTAGTTATCAAAGATATACCTGAAGTATAATTATCTGAAACTCGAGCATTTGTTTAGCTTTTCTTGATAGACTTGATAGTAGGCCTAAAAACAAATTTACAGATAAATATTTTGTCCACGAAAATAACCAACACTCATAGTCCTTACAAAAACAAATACTTTCATTGATGTTAAGAAGAGATTTCAATACAAGTACAAATTTAAAAATCATAAGAAATAATTATAAAAATTTAGAAATGAAAATAAATTTTATAATTTTGACGTGTAATAGATCTAATAGAGTAATAATAATATATTTTTTGAGTTTTAACAATACAACAAATATATCTTTTTGCAATTTTTTGTGAAATTTTGATTAAAAATGTCATATATTTTTATTAATAGAAATTTTTGTTCTCTTTTTTTTTAGTAAAATGCCAAAGATTTGATGAGAAGTGTGTTTTTCCTTTTAATGATAATTTGCTCTTGTCACCATGAAATTTTAGATTTTCACGAAACAACATGCTATCCCTCTCTAATTTTCATTCCATCCCTCACTCATCACCATCTCATATACACTCATAAAACTATATATTTATAATTTTTTCAAGACATTTAATACACCCAAAAAAATTTACAATGGATAACCAAAAAATGTTTTAAGTCTTCACGGGTCTTTATCACATCATCACAAGGTAGCTCACTCAAGCAAGGAGCTTCAAAAACACGAGATACAATAGGTGGTGTACTTTGAGGAAGTAAGGGTGCAACTAATGACATGCTCGGGGGTGTTTTTGGAGAATTCTAAACACTTTGTAGACCTCACACGTAGTTTGTGAACATGGAGACCATTTTAGACTTCATAGCTTGAGCCTTAAAATTGGTCATCACAAAGGATATTTCCTTACGATAACCATGGGTACAATCCTCCTTAACTTTGACAACTAGCTCGTTTAGGTGACGTTTGGTTCGTGGAATAGAATGAAATGGAAATGAAACAATGTTGTTTGGTTTGAGCATTGGAATCAAGCTCAAAATCAGGATTACAATGTTTGGTTTGCCACTGGAATGGAATGAAAAAGGCTGTAAATTACCTTAATACCCCTAGATTCAGTAAAGTTTAAATAATGTCATTTAATTACTATTTTTTCGTCAGATAAAATAAATTATTGAAATCATTATTTTTCTAAATAATTATTACTTAATTAAAAAGAAATATATTATTAAAATTATTATTTTTCTAAATAGGGTTTAGGGTTTTGAGGTTTGGGATTTGAGATTTAAGGTTTAGGGATTTAGGATTTGGGGTTTAGGGTTTAGGGTTATATTTGTGGGTTAAGATTTAGGGTTAAAATTATTATTTTTCTAAAAAGGGTTTAGGGTTTTAGAATTTGGAATTTTGGATTTAGGGTTTAGCGTTTAGGATTTTAGGATTTAAGGTTTAGGGGTTTAGGGTTTTTGGGTTTAGGGTTTAAGGTTTTGGGATTTAGGTTTTAGGTTTTAGGTTTAAGGTTTTGGGATTTAGGTTTTAGGGTTTATGGTTTAGGGTTTATGGTTTTGGGATTTAGGTTTTAGGGTTTATGGTTTAGGGTTTATGGTTTTGGGATTTAGGTTTTATGGTTTAGGACTTGGGGTTTAAGGTTTAGGAATTTAGGATTTAGGGTTTAGGGATTTGGGGTTTTGGGTTTAGGGTTTAGTGTTTAGGGTTTTAGGATTTGGATTTAGGGTTTAGGATTTTGGGTTTTGGTTTTGAGTTTAGAGTTATATTTGGGATGAGGGTAAAATTGAAAAAAAAATAGATGAAAATGAAATCATGATTCCTAAAGGGGGAGAATGAATTGTGATTTCCTATCCTTTAGTAATCGATTTCATTATGTCCCTCATTCTGTCCAACCAAACACACAAAATGGAAAGAATCAATTCTAATTCCTTTCTATTCTTTCCAACTAAACATTACCTTAAGGAAATATTTTGTTCCTCGACTTTTCTTGTTTGTTCCTTATCTATACGAGCACGCTACTCGGCTTCTTTTGTTAGATTGTCAATATTGACAAGAAAATTACTAATGTGGGCAAGGGAATTGACATTATGATAATGAGAGCATAAACAATTGCTTATCTAATAAATGAAAAATCGTTAAAAATTGATTTTTATTATGAAAAAAAAATCAATTTTTAATTAGATAATTGAGGAGTTAAATTAAAAGTTAACCACAAAAGTTTCTTTCAAATATTTAAATATAATATTGAAAAGTAAAATTAAAATTATTTTTATCTATAGAAAAATATTAATTTGAAAGACTTAAAAAATAGTTTCTTAGGTTGTTGGAAATATTCTTTTGAATATAAATGTAAGAAAATAATAAATTAAAAAATAATTTAAATAAATAGAAGAATTTAATTCGAATAAAAGTAGTTTTTGGGAAGTTAAAATTAAAAATAAATAAAAACTAAAAGGTAGTTTTTAGAAGTTACAAAACATTAACAGAGACAATTGTGTATATCATCATGGATGCAAAATCAAAAAATTAACCATACTTATCAAGGCGATAGAAGAAAACTCAAAATAACTAGCACCAAAGTCTATACAAAATACAAACAATTGGCAAACAAATCATTCCAAATATATATTTTCTACTAAAAATTGACAAAATTCAACTAACTAAACATGTATGACGCTTGATCTTCGTAAAAATGGTATGTGAATACAACAAGCATAAATTGAATATCTACGAAGCAATTAGTTCAATTAGCCCCATAAGTTTACCACAAAGTGATTATGATATTAAAAGGTAAATTTTTCAATTAGAAAATTATATTATTGATTCTAAATTTTACCTAAATTTCTTTCAAATTTTTTTAAAACGTGTAATTTAATCCTTAAATTTTTAAAATTTTACATATAAGTCTTAAAATTTTTATTCACAAATATATATATATATATATTTTAATAACGAAGTTAAAAGTTATATATAAATTTTTTAAAATTTGAATATTAAATTATAGGGTTTAAAAATTAAGGAAACTTTATATTAAAGTTTTTGAACTAATGAAGTGATATTTTAAATCTTTAGATCTCTTTAACTGAATTTTATCTGTTAAATTTATTTAAAAAATATTTAAATAACAAACTAGCATAGACGGTGGTAGTCGAATTCAAGATACATCCTCTATAAATTAGAATTTTTCATATTTTTAATTATTATGTTATATAATTTCCCTATTATTTTAATCATTTTTAGAAGTCTATTTTAATAAACTTGTACCTAAACAAGATTTAACCTCTTTGAATATATAAAAAATTTAAAATTCGAGTATCAATTATGAATAAATAAATAATGTAATAATTTAAAAAATATATCATTATCGTTATGATAGTTCCATATCTATGTATAATGGGAACAAATCTTACAATACAACATATTATACCCTTATTAATATCAGTCTTTGATTTCTTTTTTACTTTTAACATCTTTCATTTTTTGGTAAAAAGTGAAAATCAAAATGACTATATTAAATCATGTGTCTATATTATTTTTATATGCAAAATTCTTTGGTAGAATGATAGAATGACTCATCTAAAATATTAAAATAAATTTTTAAAAATTAATATTTATATTACCTTTAAAATTTATAGTCATAAAAATAATACATTTTATGTTTACTTTAAATATTTTTATTATTAAAAAATTTAATCAAAATATTTCTAATTGAAAGTCTTTCAATTGATCATCATTTAAGTTGAATAGTGATTATTTAAATTAATTTAATTTAATTTTTTTTTAATATTATTGAAATGTTATTTTCATTATCATAAAATTTATTAGTGTTATTTATTTAATTTTTTAATAAATTTTAAAAGGAAAATAAAATGAATAAGTTGAAATATAAATACCAACAAAAAGAGTAGATTAAAACATACGAAAACTAGTAAAAGAGAGGGTTTGGCATGTAAATTTATAAAGTTTAGCTCAAAGACACAATGACTTCTTTAAATGAAATTATTTTAAAAATTAAAAGATCTAAAGAATTTCACTTTGTTTTAAATTATTAAAAATTATTTTTTGATAAAATTTTATATAATCTTGATACGAGTATTAATCTTATGACACAATCTGATTATAATAAATGAAGACTTAGAAAAATTGGTCATATATAAATGAAGTTTAATTTGGTTTGAAAAAGTTCAACCTCCTCCTATATAAATAACTTTATAGTCAAATTTAAGTTCTAATATTTCTAATATGAGGAAATTTTTTCTTAGTATTAGTTGGATTTAAATAATAACTATGTTTATATTTTGTTTTTTTATATTAAATTATTTTTTATATGATTTGAATATACAATTTAAAAAAAGAGAACAATGAATCTATCAATAAATAGACACCTTACTGCTCTACTCAAATGGGTAAGGTGTTGGTTTCCTTTATGATTAAAAATTTAATCATTAATTCATATCCCATGTCAAAAATGAATATTTTTATTTTTATCTAAAAAAATAAAATACACATATATTCAACAAATGATATAATTAACTGGGACGGATTAGAGAACCTCGTGAGATTTAAAATGAGAGTGAACCTTGACTTCTTGTGCTCTTAACCCAATGATACCACTCCTGTTAGGTAGGAGTGTCAAACAGCTGTCACGGTACAACAAGTTATGGCTTATTAACTAATCTGTTCGTTGGGCCAATGGGTCAACACATGCATAAAGAACAAAACAACATATGGTTCGTGATATCTAATAGGCAAGCCTAAGATTGGACAAAAATATATATATGTTTCAGTTATCTACGGTTATCCGAATTATTGGTTCGATTTTTATCCTATAAATTTTAAAAATAAATATTATTTTAGATATAAATTGAACATGAAATAATAAATATTATATTGAATATTATATCATTTATATTTATTTAATTAATTTATATATTAAATATTAATTATATATTTTTTAATAATCGTTATCAACTGGTATCTTTAACTAAAATTTCTTTCGTTTTCAAATCATAATAATTTTTGAATGATTTCGAATATAAATTTTATAATTCGATTCGGAGATATTTATATCAAAAACTGTCTCACCCGTATCCGTATTCATCCTTAGACAATCCGACCTATTGTAAATCTATTTTAAATAAAATATATTATAAATATACGAAGGGGAGGTTTTTTCAAATTTTAATATATAATAAAGAAATATATATATATATATATATATATATATCCTATACGAATGCACGTGGAATAAATTTTAGATAATTTTATCCAACTTCTTGGTTTAATTATCAGTTTAATTTATTAATTATTATGATATAATTGTCCTTGCTGATTATCATAATTATCTGTTTATAAATATCACATAGATTAATTATTCTATAAAAATTATTGAATAGAATCATAATTTTATCATATAATCTCAATATATATTTGTATAAAGGAAGACAATTTTTTTAAAAGCAGCAACATATATATATATATATATATATATATATATATATATATATATATATATATTTATTTAATAAATAAAGTCATATTTCTCTTAAGTCTCCCATCCGCATACTCATATTCATATATCATTCGATGGCAAAACGATCAAGTCTTATTCATAATATTTATCAAATTAATCATAAATAAAACCAAAAAAAAAAATTATTATAACCAAGTTAGATACTATATTCATGAGGTCAAGGTTAGCATTTAAATATAAAATAACTATTTTATTTTACTTTTAAAATATAATATATGTATTAACATGTTAATAATAATTTTATTTTATATTGAACTTTTTTTATGTAAAAATTATCTCTATTTTGATTATATCTTTTATTTATAGTAAAATTTATAGTTCTATATTAGAAGTTATTTTTCACTATATCCTATTTATCTAAAATTATATTTATCAATATAATATTTGTTAAATATCATTGTCCCACATCGAGTAGTAACAAAGCAACAAAGTTGCTTATAAGTTTGGGCAATCCTTAGCTTAATGAGATCTTATTAGATTGAATTAGGCCTGAGTTTCTGACATGATATCAGAACTGGACCTAGTCTCTATGTATTTGTACCTAATTGGGTTCTACCACAATCTCACTGTAGCGCTAATGTTCACCTTTGTTCCTCGTGTGGAGGGGGCTATTAAGTATCCTTGTCTCACATCGACTAGGAACAAAACAACAAAACTACTTATAAGCTTGAGCAACCCTTAACTTAACGAGATCTTATTAGGTTGAATTAGATCTGAATTTCAACAATATTAAATTAAAAACTAATTATTATTAAAAAATTAAAAATAATAAATAGAAATAATATATAATTCTGTAACATTACACTAGAATTATATATAAAACAATTTATATCACATCACTAACCTACAATAATTCAAATTCATCTAACATTTTAAATTATTTCAATAAACTTTTATATTATATAATATATATTTTCATTGATTAAGATTTATTATTTGTAGATTAAGGAATTAAAAACAAAAAGGTTATTTAAGACAAAGCATTTTGTTCTTGAATGTTGATATTTCATCTCAAATGTAAATTAGTGACAAAATATTTTATCCATCACTTTGTTTCAAATTGAGGATAACAGAAAATCAAGTAGAATAAAATTTGATTTTGTCTTGAAAAATTAACATCTTCTAGGACAAAAAATTTGTCATTAAATAAAATATTTTTTTCTTTGAAAATTCATATACAATATTATGGAGAATTTTTAATGATAAATTATTTTTCCTTTTAAATTAAATATTTTAACCCAAATTTTTTGTCCTTAATGCTAATTTTTAGAATGAAATTTTTTGTCCCAAAACAATTAAATTATTCCCTAATTAACATATTTTAGGACAAATTATTTAATCAAAAATTAATATTATATTTCGTTTATCCCCGAAAATAAATTTTGGGGTGAAAAGGTAGCAAGCTATTTTGGCCTCAAAAATATTTTTGAGACAACTTTAGGACAAAATAGTTAGTGTTAACAAATATATTCAAGGACTAATTTGTAACAAAATATTTTGTATAAAAATAATCTTAGATTATTATAATAAAATTATTTGATAAACAAGAATGAAGTTTAATACAAAAGTTTCTTATATATATATATATAACACATTTACACTAAGGCAATATACACAACTTTAATTGTCAAATTATTTAATATAAAGATGTATATTATATCTCTATTTAATAATACAAAATAGTTCTAAAATAATAATATGAGAGGACAATGTTCTACATTCCATTAGAATCAAATAGGAAGTTACTCAATGAAAAACTTTAGATAGTTACCTTCAAAATGATATGACCAATTTAACAACCCGAAAGCCTGAAGTTAATAGATAGAAATTTTGGATGAAAGAGAGAAGAAGTGATTGTTTAATCTGAACCGCTAAAGTCACCTTCCTTAGTTAGAAAGTAATGAATGTTAAATTTAGTTTTAATTTTATTTTATTTTTGAAGTTTCAAACTCAATAGAAACATTAAGTTTGTCCAATAAAACGTGATCTCAAAATTTATATATTCACTAAAATATGATATTGTAATTACTTGTATTAAAATCATTTATTTTATAACAACACTTTTAAATGGTTTATTTTAACATGTTACTTAGTGTTATTTATTTATTATTATTATATGTATTTTCTATTGTTATCTTGTTTTTATGCATTTAGTATTTGAATTTTATTGATATTAATTATTATATTTTTTTATAATTATACGATACTTAAAATATATATAGTTTTAAAATAAAATGTACACTCAAATCATTATTGTTATATAAAATCGTATCTTCAATAAAATGAATCTCATTGTAAGTTTAAAATATTTAGTATTTAAATATCATAAAATTTGTTTATCACTTATTAGTCTGACTACCAAATACATCATCTTTGCGGTTGTTTCTTCAAGCCTTAATTGAGATATTGTTTATTTTTTTCACTAATAATGGTCGCTTTAAAAGTCAACTTATTATTTCCAATATTTTTTTTTGCTAATCACTATTTTTAATAGGTTAGATAACTTTGATAAAAAAATATAATGAAAACTAAAATTGTGTTAAGTTGTTTTATAAGATAAAACTCTAAAAATATTATTATTTTAATGATTTTATATTAATATATTATTTTTTTATCAAGTGATTAAAATACAAGTTTTTAATAAAGATAAAAATAAAATTTAATCTGAAATTGTTTAAGAAAAAAAAATTCAAATAAAAAATTATTTAAATATATTTTTAATTTTTTATAAAAATTAAAAATTAATTAAACATTAAAATAAAACAGTGACAATTAAAAAATATTGAAAATGAATTTTTTATATAAATTTTGATTTTATTATTATAAAGATTCATAATTTAATCATATTTAATCACTTGATAAAAAATTATAATATTTTAATGAAAAAATTATTAAAATAATATCATTTTTCATTAATCGATACATTTTATAAAGTTTAGAAACTCAATGACATTGTTTTTAACATAAAAGATTAAACGACATAAATGATCTAATTAATTTAAGAATTTTTTATGACATTTTTCTCTTATTACAAAATTTTTTATTTCCAATTTCAAAAAAGTTGTTATTCATCTAAAATTATTTTAAATCATATATTATCTTCTTTTTTTTTCTTGCAAACATTCGCTATAGAATTTATAATTATATTAACATATTGTTTCCCTTCACAAACCCTTGGGCATTAATTTTTACTTTTTCATTTTATTATATCTTTATATTATTATCTTTTCACATATTTTATTTCTTTTTCATCTGTTCTATAAAATAATTTACCTAGTCATTAAATTGATAAGTATCTAATTTTACATTTTATTTATTTATCAATTTAAGTTTTATTCATAATTTTTTTCTTCTGTTTTAATGATATTACAGAAAAAACCCTTTTATACTTATATGTATATTTTCTTTATATAATCAAAAGGACAATTTTATTTATATGCTAAAGTGTATCATTATATCAAAAAATTTAATTAAATTTACACATAATTTCTCAAACTTTTAAAAATATACTTAGTTTTCAAACTTGTAAAATTTCACATATAGATCCTTAAATTTTTAAATCCTAAGATTTAGTTCTAAATTTTTAAAATTTAACACATAGATCATAATTTAACGACTAAAATACATATTTATAAATAAAAAATTTAGGATTTATGTGTGAGGTTTTAAACATTTAGATATTAAATCGTATGATTTAAAAATTTAGAGATCTATATGCAAAGTTTTAAAAATTTGAAATCTAAATAGTATATTTTAAAAGTTTGAAGAGCTACTTATAAATCTAAATAAAATTAAGAATCTATATGTTAGGTTAATAATACAATTTAATCATATTTATATAAATATAAATGATAGCAAGTAAACATGTATATAGCTGATCATCAATTCACTACTGTATTTATATACAAAATAGTTGAGTGAAATGAGACCGCCCAGTTTGACATCCATACAGTTAAGTGAATGCATCTATACATAATTGCATATGTCAACCAATAACTAAATGTGATGCATTCTTAGCAAAAATAAAATAATAATAATAATAATAACGGTAACGCATACAAACTCAATAATTTAATTATATTTATACTTTAAATTACATAAATATAATATTTTTTTCAATAAAAATAATAATAATTAAAAAATAAATAATAATATTTTTATTATTATTCATACATATGTTTGAGAAAATAAATACTAAATGAAGGTAAATGTTTGACAATGTAAGTATCAATCATAAGAAATAGATCTCGTTGATCTCTCTAACTTTTGTAGAATAAATTAAGTAGCATTGTTTGGATTATTTTCTTGGTATTTCAATTAAGAAATTTTATTGGGTTTTATTTTTGAATCCTCTTCCCTAGTCAACTACATAGATATATCATATAAGTTATTGTTAGAAACTCAGGTTTAATTTAACTTAATAAAATTTCATTAAGTTAAAGATTGTTCAAGTTTATAAGCAGTATTACTGCTTTGTTCTTAATCGATGTGAGATAAAGATATTTAACAATCTTCCTCCACACGGCGAATAAATGTAGACATTAACGTCACGGTGAGACTGTGGTAGAGCCCAAGATTCAAACACATAGAGATTAGGTCAAACTCTGATATCATGTTAGAAACTCAGGCTTAATTTAATCCAATAAGATCTCATTAAGTTAAGGATTGTTCAAGCTTATAAACAACATTATTGTTTTATTTCTAATCGATGTGTGATAAGGATACTTAACGTGATAAAACGTTGCTTACCATGATAAGATGATTTCCCAAAAAATCATTAAAAACAAAAAGTACTTATTTTGATGTATTATAATGTGGAAATTAAAGGTATTTAAATGGATTATTATGATAAAGGCGAACAGGGATTACATAGAAAGAACATAAGAATTTAAATGGGTTTATTAATTAGTTTTTGGTTATTCCTTCAAAGTTACATTTTTTTCTGTTGCAACCGCCAACATCATATCACTTATCACTTGAGTCCTAATAGAGAAAACTATAGAGAAAAATATGAGAGAACAATGTTCTAAATTCCATTAGAATCAAATATGAAGTTGCTCAATGAAAAATTTTAGATAGTTACCTTCAAAATGATATGACCAATTTAACAACCCGAAAGCCTGAAGTTAATAGATAGAAATTTTCGATGAAAAGAGAGAAGAAGTGATTGTTTAATCTGAACCGCTAAAGTCACCTTCCTTAGAGTTAGAAAGTAATGAATGTTAAATTTAGTTTTAAATTTTTTTTTTTTTTGAAGTTTCAAACTCAATAAAACCAACGCCTTGTCCCCAAAAATAATTAAGATTTATTTACAAATTTTTGCATCGTTCCTATAAACTTTATCCTCAAAATAATCAAAATTTTCTTAAAGTTTTTCATAAAGTATAAATAGAAACATTAAGTTTGTCCAATAAAACGTGATCTCAAAATTTATCTACTAAAATATGATATTGTAATTACTTATATTAAAATCATTTATTTTATAACAACACTTTTAAATGATTTATTTTAACATGTTGTTTAGTGTAATTTATTTATTATTATTATTATTATTATTATTATATGTATGCAATGGTTTTTATTGTTATCTTGTTTTTATGCATTTAGTATTTGGATTTTATTGATATTAATTATTATATTTTTTATAATTATACGATATTTAAAATATATATAGTTTTAAAACAAAATGTACGCTCAAATCAATATTGTTATATAAAATCATATCTTCATTAAATTATTTCCAATATTGTTTTTTGCTAATCACTATTTTTAATAGGTTAGATAACTTTGATAAAAAATATAATGGAAACTAAAATTGTGTTAAGTTATTTTATAAGATAAAACTCTAAAGATATTATTATTTTAATGATTTTATATTAATGTATTATTTTTTTATCAAGTGATTAAAATACAAGTTTTTAATAAGGATAAAAATAAAATTTAATCTAAAATTGTTTAAGAAAAAAAATTCAAACAAAAATTAATTAAACATTAAAATAAAACAGTGATAATTTGAAAATGAATGTTTTACGAATTTTTTATATAAATTGTGATTTTATTATTATAAAGATTGTAATTTAATCATATTTAATCACTTGATAAAAAATAATAATATTTTAATGAAAGAATTATTAAAATAATATCATTTTTCATTAATTGATACATTTTACAAAGCTAAAAAATTCAATGACATTATTTTTAACAAAAGAGATTAAACGACACAAATGACCTAATTAATCTAAGAATTTTTTATCATATTTTTCTCTTATTATTAATTTTTTTATTTCCAATTCCAAACAAAGTTGTTATTCATCTAAAATTATTTTAAATCATATATTATCTTCTTTTTTTCTTGCAAACAATCGCTATAGATTTTATAATTATATTAACATATTGTTTCCCTTCACAAACCCTTGGGCATTAATTTTTACTTTTTCATTTTATTATATCTTTATATTATTATCTTTAACATATTTTATTTCCTTTTCATCCGTTCTATAAAATAATTTACCTAGTCATTAAATTGATAAGTATCTAATTTTACATTTTTACATTTTATTTATTTATCAATTTAAGTTATTTTTTTTGTCTGTTTTAATGATATTACAGAAAAAAACCTTCTTATACATATATGTATATTTTCTTTATATAATTAAAAGGAAAATTTTATTTATATACTAAAGTGCATCATTATATCAAAAAATTTAATTAAATTTACACATAATTTTTCAAACTTTTAAAAATATATTTAGTTTTCAAACTTGTAAAAATTTCACACATAGATCCTTAAATTTTTAAATCTTAAGATTTAGTTCTAAATTTTTAAAATTTAACACATAGATCATAACTTAACTACTAAAATACATATTTATAAATAAAAAATTTAGGATTTATGTTTGAGGTTTTAAATATTTAGATATTAAATCGTATGATTTAAAAGTTTAGAAATCTATGTACAAAGTCTTAAAATTTTGAAATCTAAATAGTATATTTTAAAAGTTTCAAAAACTATATATGTAAATTTAAATAAAATTAAGAATCTATATGTTAGATTAATAATACAATTTAATCATATTTATATAAATATAAATGATAGCAAGTAAACATGTATATAGCTGATCATCAATTCACTACTTTCTATTTATATACAAAATAGTTAAGTGAAATGAGACCGCCCAGTTTGACATCCATACAGTTAAGTGAATGCATTTCCATAGCTATACATAATTGCATATGTCAACCATTAACTAAATGTAATGCATTCTTAGCAAAAATAAAATAATAATAATAATAATAATAATAATAATAATAATAATAAGTAACGCATACAAACTAAATAATTTAATTATATTTATACTTTAAATTATGTAAATATAATATTTTTTTAATAAAAAAATATAATAATTAAAAAATAAATAATAATATTTTTATTATTATTCATACTATGTCGTTGGAGAAAATAAATACCAAATGAAGGTAAATGTTTGGCAATGTAAGTATCGATGATCATATGAAATGGATCTTGTTGATCTCTCTCAACTTTAGTAGAATAAATTAAGTAACATTGTTTGGATTATTTTCTTGGTATTTCAATTAAGAAATTTTATTGGGTTTTATTTTTGAATCCTCTTCCTTAGTCAACTACATAGATATATCATACATGTTATTGTTAAAAACTCAGGTTTAATTTAACTTAATAAGATCTCATTAAGTTAAAGATTGTTCAAGTTTATAAACAATATTATTGTTTTGTTCTTAGTCGATGTAAGTCAAAGATACTTAATAGTTTTCCTCCATACGGTGGACAAAGATGGACATTAGCGTCACGGTGAGACTGTGGTAAAATCCAAGGTCCAAGCACATAGAGATTAGGTCAAACTCTGATATCATGTTAGAAACTCAGGCTTAATTTAACCCAATAAGATTTCATTAAATTAAGAGTTGTTCAAACTTATAAGTAATATTATTATTTTATTTCTAATCGATGTGTGATAAGAATACTTAATGTGATAAAACGTTGTTGAACATGATAAGATGATTTCCCAAAAAGTCATTAAAAACAAAAAAAAGTACGTATTTTGATGTATTATAATGTGGAAATTAAAGGTATTTAAATGGATTATTATGATAAAGGCGAACAGGGATTACATAGAAAGAACATAAGAATTTAAATGGGTTTATTAATTAGTTTTTGGTTATTCCTTCAAAGTTACATTTTTTTCTGTTGCAACCGCCAACATCATATCACTTATCACTTGAGTCCTAATAGAGAAAACTATGGAATTGTTCTCTGGCTTGGCTGGAAGTTGTTGCACCCGTACGTTTTCTAAAGGTTTACCCTAAAATAATAGTTAGTTAAAGTAAAATAATAGATATGATAATAAAAATAAATGATACACTAAATTTTAAATAGTTCTATTTTTGAATTTTTGCTACTGTATAAATAGCATTTTGAAGATTAGAGCAGGTTATCCTTACTACTACTTTTTTCTTTTTTACAATCTTTTAATTAGCAGATAAGATTAAGAGGGTTCGCATGTAATTAATAATAATAAGTTAACCCAAGATTTGACACACATATATATATATATATAAATTTTTCTTAGATTGACAGATACATGGATATAATATTACACCAATCACAATTCGTTACAATTTGGGTGCATTACATGTGTTATTATTTCCCACTGCTTTAATTTTACTAGTATTGGTTTGATTTTTAAGTAATCTATCATTTTTATCACAAATAATTTAAATAAATAGTATTTAAATAAAATTATTTAAAAATATAAAAATTTAAATTAATAAGTAATTCTTAAAATAAAAAAATATTTAATTATAATTAAAAATTATATTTATTCAAAAATCGATTGACAACAGCCACCTTTAGTAATACTTGGCTACTTGCTATGTTTTGAATCTAGAAAGTTGAATGGTATTGGTTTATAATTGTGACGCCGCGGGCGGATCAGTAATCTTTATTTAGAAACAAAATCATGACTCTTCACCGGTCGGAAGTCTCATTTATATATTAGCTAGCTTTTCAAACAATTTAAGTCGTGCATATGTGTAAAATTATTCGAAAAGCTAATACATATAGTATTTTTTTTCCCCTTAAAAAAAGCTATATATTAACTCAAACTATTACTAATTAGGCAATTAGCTAGCATATTAATATATCACCACTATCTCTTCATGCTTTTCTTAATGACCCTTTAAAAAGTTTTTTTTTTAAATATGCCATTTAAATCATTTTATTTATGAAAAAGATAATAAGTAATATCAAGTTAATATTTTATCTTATTTTTTATTAGATATAACCAAATAATATATATATATATATATATCATATATATGTTTATATTTTTTCTGATAAGTATAAACGTAATTTTTTTTAATAAATCTTAAGTAAAATTTGTACTGTCTAATATATAAAATCATACATTAAACAATAAAAATTTAATTTAAACTTAATCAAAATATTTGTTAAAAAAATTGAGTAATATTTTTAAGAAAGGAGAACTAAAATGATCAATTTGCTTATGTCATTGAGTTCTATTGCTTATAAAGAATGTTTTAAAGGCTCTTTAATTATGAAAAAGATGTTTTAAAGGGCATGCATTTGCTTGTAAAAAATGTGTTAAATAAATACAAATGAAAAATTAACACATTTTTCACAAAATAATTGACTTAAAAATATATTTTCATAAATAAAAAAACTTAAAAATATATATTCTAATATAGATGACTAGACACTATCTTTCACAAAAGCAAAAAAGGACTTTCATAATATTTTTTTTATCTAAATATAAAAATATGCATGGGGATGTGATATTTTATTATATTTAATAAAAAATTAGATCAAAATTTAATTTTATTCTTATCTGATATATTTTTTTTTATAAATAAATGAACTTGATAATACATTTTTTAAACAAATTGACCAAACAATCCTTAAATCTTAAAACAAATGTACCTCTACGAAGATTTTTCCTATAAACTAACCACATTATTAATTTATGGCTTGAATCAAGAAATATTCTACACACATTTAACCACCTCAATTGAGTGGAAGGGACAATAGCCTCTGCATAATCCCAAATTTGAGATGGATATATTTTTATTTTTTACTCTTTTTAAAACTGTAAGGAAATAAGCCAATATTATGTTTGAAAAAAAAATGGCCTCACATGTTAAAAACTACACAAAAAATAATTTTTCCTTTCAAAAATCTTACAATGCCAAAACTAAATATTTTCACCAAGAGTCACTTAAAAGTGGGAACATTTTATTTAACAAAAACAAATGATTGAATTGCTCCAATATTAGAATTTACAATACGGGCTTTTTTATATGGTTCATTTTAAAAATGATTTTTTAAAAAAAAAAATAACTACGGACAAAACAATGTTTACGTTGATTAAGCAATAATTGGAAGCAAAACTTACCCATAATATCATAATATAACATCCAATCAACTATAATATAGAACTTGTTGGTCATGTTTTGTACTTTTGTGCAACTCATTGTTTCATTTTTAACACATTCTATTCTGTGTACATATATTTTATTTTTTTCATATAATGTAAAAAATAAATATTTTTATATGTTTAAAAATACACTACATATATATATATATTTTATTTTTTTTAGAAAACACTAAAAGTAAAATTATGATCATATAAAAATCAAATGGTTGTAAAATCAATTAACCCTCTTATTATTTCAACATTTTTATACATAGGACTCTACCAAAAGACACCCGCCTAAAAGGATGAGATATATGTTGTACATCTCTCTTTTCCTGTAAGAGAATACATACATTTACATTAATTTCTATATAAACCCAACTCTTTGATGTTCCAAAACGTGCTACATTGAGAGAAGCAAATTAAGAAGTTTCTTAGAATGACTTACAAACTTTTGCAAGTGGTCTTGTTGTGCCTCTCTTCCTCTGTTATCTATGAGGGCTTCAAATTATCTGAAGCACATAATATAGCGGCTATGTATGTATTTGGAGACTCTTTAGTAGACGTTGGTAACAATAATTACCTTTTATTTTCCTTCAACAAAGCAAATTTTCCCCACAACGGCATTGACTACCCTTTCAGCAAAGCAACTGGGAGGTTTGGTAATGGCAAAAATACTGCAGATTTTCTAGGTAATTATAATTATATCCAAAATCAATATTTTAGTTATGAGTGCTAGCTAGCCTCTTTGATACTCTCATTTTAGCGAAATCTATTACAACTAAAGTAGAATTTTTCAATGCCACCAATAAGTGTAGATTTACATGGGAGATAGGATAGAAAAAATTTCAGGCATAATATTTATAAAATTACAAATAAATTACGTGTATAAAATAAAATTATAATTTTTTAACTTTTAATTTTAAAGTTTGTATCACTTAAAAGCTCACTATAAACATAATAATTTAATCATATTTACACTCAATTGGATATATATAGCATCTTTTTTCATTAAAAAACAAATAGTTATTAAAAGTCAAGTACCTGTTTTTTTTTTAATTATATATATATATTTGGGTTTAATTCGGTTTTCTCTTAAGTTTGTATATAAAAGGTCTCGGAACTTATGTTTATGAAGTATTAAGATTAATTATTATTTTCCAATCAGGGGACCTAACAACTTGCATTATCTTGCCCAAATTAAGAATTTCAGCTCGTAGGTTGATGACTCTCAGAACTTACCAACCCTTATGATATTTTCCCTGTGTTAATTTGTGTTAGTAATCATTTATCCCTAATCATCAAGCACAATTCTACATATTTATTATTTTAAATTAAAATAAAATTACCTTTTTTTAAAAAAGAAAGAAATGTATTCTGAAATATGTAATTGTATAACAATTATGATTTTGGTATTATACTAATGTAATGGAACCATGAGCATGCAGCTGAGAAACTTCGGCTTTCGTATCCAAAACCATATCTGTCTTTGTCATTCAAGCAGAAAATGAACATTATGCAAGTCCAGTTTCTGTTCAAAAATGGTGTTAACTTTGCGTCAGCTGGTGCTGGAATCTTTAATGCGACTCATGAACATAATCAACTTATTGTAAGTTTTGAACTCTATTTTCTTAAAGAATTAATTGTATAGAATAATCACTTCCTAACTCAAATACTGAAAATATATAACTTAAACATTATCAATATATATTCAATACATATTTATTAAAAGTATATTAACATTGTTAAAATATGAATATTTACTCATCTTAATTTATAATTATAAAATTATATTTATATTAAAAAAATTATTAAAATAAAGTGTTATTATTTTTTTATAATTTGATATATTTTATATTTAATTTCAGCGCCAGTCAGTATCTTTGACAAAACAAGTAGACTACTATTCAGAAGTACATACAAGCCTAATGCAACAGCTAGGAGCTTCTGCTGCCCAAAAGCATCTTCATGAATCTCTCTTTCCCATTGTGATTGGAAACTCAGACATTCTTGCATACTATGCCTCCTCCAATATTCGCAGTGAGATCAAACCAAATACGCATATCAACTTGATGGCTCAAAAATTCAAAGAACAGCTACAGGTAATGAGTAAGACATCCATAATTGCAATTTTTTAGAATTGAATTGACCTTAATTTGTGTTTTTTTTTTTATTGAATTTGAGGCACATCTTATTTGAATTTTTGCTAAATCTATTGTGTGAATATTATGACAGCGTTTATACGAAAAAGATGCACGTAAATTTGCAATTACAGGTGTTGGGGCACTTGGATGCACCCCAACAGAAAGGGTTAAGAATTTAAATCAAGAATGCACTAAAGAACTGAATGAGTGGTCAGTTTTGTACAACATTGCATTAAAGTCAATCTTAAATCAACTCAAGAATGAGTACAATGATGTACAATTCTCCTACTTTGATAGTTACAGTCTCACTCAGAACTTAATTGAAAACCCAGCTTCTTATGGTATTCTTCCTTCTCAGTCACAATAATTTATTCATGCGTATTTTATTTATACCTCCCATGTTTTTTTTAGACATATTCCGTATAATAACTAGTTATTTTATCCTTTGATTGTATAAAAAAATTAAGAATGAGAGTTACACGACTACTATAACTTTTATAGAATGAATGTTTTATTAATCCCTTTAAGTATTTTTAATTGAAATGTTTTGACTCAATAGTTTTGATAAAATATATACTTTAGTTATAAAAATCTAAATATACAAGACTTAGTTAAACACTTATTAAGATTAAAGTGAATATTTTTATGATTAAAATGTTACTTTTTTAAGTTATAAAACTTAATAGTACAAATTGAATATTACAGAACTAATAAATTTATTTAACTAAATCTATATAACTACTTATGATCGTCTCTCAACAATTAATAAACATTTCAGTTTTAAAAATGACAAATAATACACGTATTAGTAGATTTTTTTGAAATTTAAAGTCAACGGCTAGTCCCAAACTTAAATTAAATTTACACATAATTTTTTAACTTTTAAAACTTCACGTATAAGTTCATGAACTTTTAAAAACTACAATTTAATCTTGAAAATTTTAAATTTTTATACATAGTTTCTAACTTTGTTATTAAAATACATATTTTTCAATCAAAAATTTAAGATCTATTTGTAAAATTTTAAATCTTTTAAAACTAAATCGTATGATTTAAATATTTAGGGATTTATGTATAAAATTTTAAAAATTTGAGGAATAAATTACACGTTTTAAAAATTTAATAACTTACGCGTAAATTTAGTTAAAGTTTGACGTACCAATGATACAATTTAACCTCTCTTTTATTTTTTATTTTTATTTTATAAAAACATTTAAGTACTTGAAAGTGCTAAATTAAAATTTGTTTTTTAAACACTTCGTATTTTTATTTTAAGAATTAGTGTGTGATTGCTTATATGCCAAACACCAACTTTCTAGCACAAACATTAGATGCTCGTTTTATATCTAGTTGTGTAGTTTTATCATTAGTTTTACTACAAACTAGAGCATATTACTAGTTGTACAACAGAACAACAAGTGAGAATATAAGAAAAAAGTTGAATTTGTGCAAAAATGATAGGCGTACAATTTTCTTTTAAGCTAAAACATGTGTATAACCGTAACAGGAGTCTATTTGTTATTGTCCAAACTTAAGGGTCCAATTGTAAGAATTTGATCTCTTTAATTTAAATTTTTTTTAATAATAATTATTTTATATTAAATACTAATTAAAAGTCTTTTTAAATACCTCTCTCTCAGGATTCCTAGAGGTTAAATCAGCTTGTTGTGGACTTGGAAGGCTAAAAGCAGAGATACCATGCTTGCCAATTACAGAATATTGCACAAACAGGAACCAGCACATGTTCTGGGATGGTAGCCATTTTACCGAAGCAGCTCATAGAGTGATGGTGGATTACATGTATAATGGTACTTTTACACACACTTACCCTATGAATGTGAAGATGCTAGCCCATATTTGAGCTCTTATGCCAATTCCTATGCAGCTCGATCCTCTTACTTAGGTTTAAGTATGTATGTTTGTTTGTAAATGTTCCTCTAGTGGGAATGACTCTGAGTGAAGCTAAATAATGGTTCTCCTTTGGATTTTCTTAAAATCCCGTATCTTAAATGTTTGTAAAATTCACAATGATTACATGTTTGTTATTTATTAATATGTGATTTTGATATATTTTATTTTTTTATGAGATAAGACCATTTTAAACATATCGTATACTTTTACATATTACTACTATTAAATATATATGTTAAACAAAAAAATTTATTGAATATACATTTAAAAATAGTGTTATTTATTTAAGATTTTTATTTAAAAACATAGCTAACAACTTTTGTGTTTTGAATTATCATAATTTTTTTTAATACATACTTAAAAGTAACAAAGAGATAAAGATTGAACAAGGATTTAAATACTTATTTTAATACATGTTTAAAAAGTGTTCATAACTCATAATTTTATTTGACATCATTTTCACATAGTTATTATCTCTTATTATCTTCTATCAATCTCAAATTATATATTTAAATTATATCAAATATTATTTATTAAAAAAATTTATCTATTTAAAAATACTTTACTAATAAATTCTTAACAACATTAATAATCATCGTATTTATTGTAATAATTTAAACCATCCCTTAGATAAATAATTTAATTTTTAATCATTCTTAGTAAAAAAAATATGTTTATTTTCGTATAATATTAAAAATTATATATTTATTTACATTATAAAAAAAATAAACATATATTTTTTTATTAAAGAAAGAAATTAAAAATAAAATTTTATATAAAATGAGATTATATCATATAATTAAATTTAATTTAAATGTGTCTCATATTTTTTTTTGTGATTATTTTTGTAAAAACAAAATAATACTAATTGCAAAATAAATTTAAAATTCAACTTAATAATATTAAAAAAAATAATTTAAAATAATTTTTTTAACATTAGTGTCGTTTTTTTTACAATAACACCATTATTTTTTTTATCTTAGTTTACTAATACTAAAATTTTACTTTTATAAAAATCACTTTTAGTAATGTATATATATATATATATATATATTGAATTAAATGTGTTTTATATATTTAATATTTGAAATTGGTAATAAAAATATTTTAAAGTTTTGATTTGTTGTAAAAATATCCTTAATATTTAAATTCTTTAATATTTTAAGTTTTTTTAATTTCCATTAACAAAGTTAATTTTCTACCGTCACCTTTAACTGTTAATTTTTTAATAAAATTATTTAAAAATATATAAATATTATATAAAATTAAGCTTTCGAGCACTTTTTAACAAATTAAACATTAAGAGTATTTTTGCCATCTGATAAAATGTCATAATTAAGCATTTTTTTTTAATGTAAAGGTTAAACAATCCCAAACCAGCCGAATATGAATTTAAAAAAAAAAAACAGAAAATAGTGATACTAATGAAAAAGATAATATTTTAAAAATTAAGTTGCACAAAAAAGTCCAATAAAGATAATCAGAAAATTAATAAAAGACTACTCCGACGATGAAAACTAAAAATAAAATTTTAAAAAATTGCAAAATAGATCGAATATTTTTTAAACAAACTATACTGAAGAATTCAAAGTTCTCTCGTTTGTCGCCAGCGTAGACACCAGAGACTATCCGACCATCCGAGTCCTCAACCAGCTAAGCTCTCTATCTCAATCTCTCTACTAAAATGCCCTCATTTTCGTGGTTCTTCTCATCGGCGCACTCAAAACGGCCTTAACCTTCGCACACCTAGGTGTAGGATATGGAGGCACCATCTTTTGTATCCAAAGCGAGGACCGCCTTTCATTCCGCGGCTGTTAAAGCGGAACGAGTCTTCTCTGACTTAAAACCCGATCGAGGTGCTCAATTTTTTTTTCTTATTTAGAATTCTCATTTCAACATCGTTTACTAAATTTATCATCAGTTTACTATTTTTACTGCCTTAGACATCGTTTACCTTTATAGATTACTATTTCAATTTTTATTCTTTTTTTTTTCATTTTGTTTTTGTTGTTTAATTTTTGGTTTATGAATGTTAATTTGACTGCTTAATCGGTGAAGATTCTGATAAGCAGTCACCGAAGGATTTGAGAATACAACCCGATTATGAATCTCCGAAGAGCGACGGAGAGTCAAAGGTAAGTTTATGCTATTATTTGTGTTTTAATTCCGATCAAATTTATGTTAATCAATGATTTGATTTATTTTGAGTTTTTGAATTTGAAATGAAGAGGTCGGATCGAGTTGATCGAATTATCCTGGATTTTGTTTTTTGTTTCTTTGATTTGAAAGCATTTTCTCGTGTGATTTTATCTTTGGTTGTAAAGAATGAAAGAAAGAAGAATATGTACATTGTTGCGTTTTACAAGCTACGTGTTAAGCTAGATCTCATTTCAAGAAATTAATTAAAAGGAATATCAGAAATTCACGATCTTTCATCTCTGATGCTATCCGTTATTTCAGATTTTGAGGTCCTAATGATTGTGCATGTTTCAATTTAATTTAATTTTTTTAATTTGAGTTCCCGATAGTTTACACATTCTTTAATTTACTATGGTAGGGTGTACACGAAGTCAAGCATTTGCGGTGGAGACCACCACAGCTAAAGACAAAGCCGGATTGGCAAGATAGATTCAAAAATATTAGAATAGGTAAAAAAGGAGTCGAAGATACTGATACACCTGAAAATTCAACCATGTCTGTTCCTTATTATGATGAAAAAATATACCTTGTCAACATGAAATATGATGCCGAAGCAAAGGTTAGTCTTCATATCCTTACTTACATGAATATGGTTTATAGTGTTACATTGTATCCAATAAACTTAGATAATTTTTTTCCTGCTCTAATAATCTTACCGTAGAAAAGAATCATATTCTGAGCATCGCTTGATCATATAGGGATGGCACATTATGGTGTTAGGAAATAAGGATGAAAAGTCTGCCAAGAACTTGAAATTGATGTGCTCCTTTGTTCCAGGAAGCCAATGATGATTTATAGAAAGCTAAGAGCCCAATCTCTTTGCTATAATGTGCTCATAGATATTAGTATCAAAGCTAATAGTTTTCTGTGTGATTGTTTGGCTATAATGGAGTCATGAATGAAATTTAAATCACCTCACTTTCTGGCCTTCGGTTGGCTGAATGCTTTGAATTTGGTGTTTGTTCCTACTTTTCATTCGACAAATGGTAATACATGCAGACTCAGTTAAGTTAGCTGATAAACTATGAAATGTATAATAGTGCAATCAAAGATGTAATGTCCTATGCAGATAAGTTGCCAGGACTTTGAAATCTTTGTTAATGGCCCAAACAATTTATAGTGGCTATTTTGTCGTTGTGTTCATACAAATTTCCTTGTGTTTATAATGATAATTTGATGTCAAAATGCTCCAGAGTGCAGAGGTGATTCCCTCAGTAGAAGGTTTAGTTGCTGCAAACAAAGGGGACATTCCTCCCCTATCTGCTGTAAAACAGTTGGTTGTTGCTCTTGAGTAAGTTTTTAATGGTATTTTTTGGCAATTCCTCAGCTTTTGTTTTTTGTTTCCGAACATTTTTCCACTCATACATAAGATCTCCAAAACTTCATAGTCTTGTTTTGTAAGAAGGTTTCTTCATTCATAGAACTACGTGTTTTCCCCTTACTGAGAAAATCATTATAGGATTCATGTGATACTCATATTAAATTGTCTTCCAGAATTCTTAGGCATCTATAAACCTGAAAATTTGAATTGACAAGTTTTCTGTCCCAAGTTCTATATCAGTTAAATGGATGAATTTTGATTTTCATTTTACTTGTGCTGTTCTTGGCTTTCCACTTGAATTTTCATCAGGGCTGGGAAGAAGTTGAAGTCCATGAAAGATTTTTTGGCTTCATCTGGAAGTTCTTCACCAGTCAGAGAGAGGGCAGGCCTGAGTCTCTCAGCAGTGAAGTCATTAGTTCTCCGTGACAAGGAGGATAAGCTTACATCTGAGTTTGGAAACAATGAGAATGTTTCATCCCTGATTAACTCGCTGTTCAATGCAGGTATATGCATATTTCAGGTGACCTGGTCACAATGCCTTCTCGTTGGTTAACTTTTTTTTATTAAACTTATTTGCATCATCACACGGTGCTCTTTCACTTTCATTGTAATATTTGCAAGATGATCACAGACAAAAAATTTCTCAGTCGGAATATCAGCTCTGGTTCAGGGGCAATCACGACTACATCTTTTCCAAGAGATATTCATGGTGCCCCTCCTGAAAGTCTCATAGTCAAGGTGGCTGAAGTTATTGGGAGCTTCAAAACCCTGAAGAAAATGACATTGTTCTGGTGCAGAGTTGTTTCTGAAGTGAGTAGTCTGACTAAACTATACAAATTTTGTCTTATGAACTTTGAATGGCTTACATTTATCTTAAAGTTTTCTTGTAGTTCTTATTGCTTTTTGTGGCTTATTTTTCCTTTGTTGAATTTCTATTTTGTTGAAGGGAATTAAAATATGTTTATGAATGAATTTTGTGAAAGCACTCATGTGAGTAGTGGAGAATTATGTGGTTATGAAATGAAAGCCCCTCCACTTAAACTGTATAGTATATTAACTCAGTTGAGATTAATATGTGCATGTGAGAACAATATGGTTAGCTTCAAATATCAGTTTCTATAAACTTTGTGCAATATATTTCTTCAAAGTAATTGGATAGGTTTTCTAATCCTAGGGTCTTACATATGCAGCTGAGAAGACTTTGGTACGAGGAAAAACATATACCTTTCATCCCTATGGAGGAGATTCCAGATCTAAATTTCTGCCTTTTGTATCAAAAGTTGCAAGTTATCAACTGTTGTGTGTCACGCAAACGGCGCCGAGCAATTGCCACTGAATCACTAGACTTTGTGATGAGAGAAGGCCAGTCAGATGCTGAATATCCAGCTGTTTCTAGAATTGTGGATCCTGCAATCCCTATACTGTATGCTAAAGTAACAAGTGGGGAGCTCGTTCTTCGACTAGGTGTGGCTAGCCCATCCGGTAATCTAACAATGTTGGAAACTGGAGAGCCTGTGTACTCACCTATAACACAGGTTGGACTAATTACGTTTATTTAAAGAAAACTTCTTAAATTCACTTCTCAAAATGGGATCTTCTGCAATGTAACATGCAGGAAGGACCTTTGCTCACAGAAGATGTTATTAGAGAAACAGAGGATTTTGTGCTTCGAACTGGGAGGTCTGTATTTGAGCAGATTCTGACTTGGTCAACTTTAGTTTTTATTTAAATTTTTTATCTCTCTTGAGTATTTGGTTACTGCAAGTTATTTAACGTTATTATAGCTAATGAGGTTATTTTCTAATATATTATGATACTATTAAAGCCCCAAAATAGATTTTACATAATCGAATTGATACCAAAATAATATGTTAGTTTATACATATGTATTTGTACACTTTGTACATAAATGAATATATATTATCTGATGTGTAAAAAATAATATATATATATATATATATATATATATACGTTATGTACAACTGATATACTATTTTGGAACCAATTCGATTATGTACAATATATACGTGCTATTTAGGGCCCAAACTCGAAGTTATGCGTATGCTAGATTATACCTTAATGTACATCCGGACATTCTTTGACAAGTTGCCTTTGACTTTCATCTTCAGCGTTGGTGCTGGCTGTTCTCAACTCCTCTCTGATATGCAGGCTTTCAAGGTTTGACAATCAAGAAACTGGCCCATCTTATAGATTTTTATGACTATGTTTTTGTTAACTAACCCCTTATTCCCTTGGATTAGGCTGCAAATCCTGGTTGTATTTTGGAGGATTTTGTAAGATGGCACTCTCCTCCTGATTGGACAGAAGCTGAGGCAACCAGTGAAGCTAAAGAGCCTTATGATGACGGCCAGATATCGTCTACGAGGGGTCAGTTAAGCAGTCGGATGCAGAAAAAAGGTTTGATCTCTTTTAGCTTGACAAGCTAAATATGCCAATTTCAATATATGATATTAAATGTTGTCCCACTCTACCTTTTAATTTGAACTATTTTGTAGATATATAATCTGGTTTTAAAAGTCACTAAATTCATGCCTACTTTGAGATGTATATTTCCAAGACTTAATGATATAAGAGATTAGGGGCACTATTTACACTAGTGATAAGTTGTTAATGTTATATTAGATTATTGTCTTTGAATTAAATTAATGTTGTTTACTTCTTTATAGGGTAAGGGAGTCTAAGGTCCTCTTTAATATTTGTCTTTAGTGGTTCGTAGTTATAAATAGTGGAGAGTGTGAGTTTAGAGGGTAGAATGAATATTGTATTCACTTTGTATTGAAATTTTTCTGTCAAATTTTAATGAAATATTTTTGGATTTGAATCGATGAATTCAATCCTTTTCTAAAGGTTGTTCAATTCCTTTAGATTAAATTGAGACATTTACGTCAGTTAGTATTAAAACTTTGGCTTTTCTTAATTGAGGGTCGACTGTAGTAACCAACTCCTCTGTTTCCTTCAAGAGTACAATTAAAAGAAGGATGAGCAATTTCAAGCTTTCATTCAAGAGTTTCGAGAATTCATAACCCAATTTAGAATCGACGTGGCTATTGAAATTCGTCACCTAAAATCAACTACATGAGAACTACCTCACCAGTTTTTATCTCTACATTAACCTTCTTCGTTTTTTCAGTTCAGTCCCATCTAGACAATATCAACCCTATTTTGCAACTCAAAACAGAGCTCAAATTACTTCCTACAACTCACTCTATCCTTCAATTCCCAAAACTCATCTCATCGACAAGTTCAAATTGATACACATAACCAATCTCCACCTTCACAAGACCCTCACCACCTACCCAAAGCCCAGTGCCACCTAACGCCCCCATCCCCCATAAACTTCCAACAAGAGATTACCTTGAGATCCCCCAAAAACTAAAACCCACCACTCTCGAAACCATCCATAACCCATCCAAACCCCATAGCACTCAATTTCATCATGCTTCATCTCTTCGAGCATCACCCTCCACCCTTCGCATTACCCATCCGACCCAAATCCACCACCCAAAGACCTAGTTGTTGAAGTCGACCTTCATGGAATGCATCCTTCCCAAAATCGATATCCTCAGTCATATACTCAACACTTAGAAAACATCATCTCCTCCGTTCATTCATCTCAAAATCACTCTTATCATCCATTGGAGTCACAAGCTCTTTTCACGACCAACCCAACTTCTTTTTCTATGAGAAAAAAACGCAAGTTATGACATCAGGATAACTTTCATTTCAACACCTCACTTCATCATTACCTAAAACATTCAAAGCTTACCCAACTTCTTCTCACTCTACCAGCATCGTGTATACCTTCAGAACTGGATGGAAACTTTATCCACCAACCCTTTGATACAAATAAAAATTTCAGAGGGGTAAGGAAGGAGAAGAGAAGTTGAGAAAGAGAGGTAATTGTTATATAATTCTTGTTATTTAATTCATCCATCGAGTCAAATTATATAACCTCAATTTACAAGGGGATATCCTCATTCTAACTGAATTAGTGGTCCCTCTCGTTCATGCTTCCTACTTGCATTTCTCCAGTACGTGGTCCCCTCTTCTGCTCATGATTTTTGCGCCCACCTGCGCCCAGCAATGGCTCAGACTGGAACCCAAAATCATGCAGACGAGTGCTGCGCCTGGCTGCCCCCACGGTTTGTGCTGTGGCAGTTGATACTCGTACTATTACAGCCACTTATACTCGTATCACCCTCTTTCATTCCAGTCAATCCAGAATCCAGCACTACCTGAAAGCTCCACTGTTGAAGTCGACAGCAGCATAACACACTCTTCAAATTCTATACACTCTGAGAAATACCCAAACAATGAGACTTATCCATTCAGTTGCAACCATAAAAGTTATAAAAATTCCACTGCCATCTCCTGCCCTAGTTGCTGAATTTGCTGATTCAGTCCTAAGCAAAGCATAAATGGAAGAGCAATTTGATGAATGTGCTTCTAAAGGGCACAGGTATGCTCATGTTCCTAGAGCTAAAATTTGTGATTACCTAGAAAGCAAGAATCAAATTGATACTCAATTTTCTGATGGACGTATTCATGCTGATAAAATTCGAGAGTGATTGAAAATTGTGGAAAACTATTTTGAATCTAAGGGAATTGTTGAGAAGGAACAATTTCAAGTTAGCATTGAGTTTTATTGAAGCGCTCAATCAGTGAGCTATTACGCACTCTTTTAAGGGTGGTTGCTTCTAGGCAAACCTCCTAGCTATCTCTGAAAGGATGCTATGCATTTGGTTGGGTTTGAATGGATGGAAAAACAATCCATGTGTTATGATGTTTCAGAACAGCAATAAAATGCTCATGTGTTACTGTTCCTGTTACTGCTGAATTGAATTGTTTGTGTTTCCTAGAAATTGGTTATGTTATTGAATCAAGTCTTGCAGAGTTTTATTTAGAGAACAAACGTGCTTCAATTAGTTCTTGGCTTGAGAGCATTTCTTCATTGTTAAATCTTGTTCAAATGTGGAGAATCATTCAATCTCGAGTACTAGTCTTGTCTTCCAAAACTGTTTTGTAATTTGGGAGGATTTGAGTTCTATTCGAGGTTGTATTCAGGCCTTGTTTAAACAAGTCCTACTAGCGGTTTCAATGGAATTCAGTTATCTTCAGTACAATAACAACTCTGGAGGATATCTGGAGCATTTATTCTTCTAAGCCAATGCCACATATGAAGCACATATTGATCAACAAAGGAGGAAAGGGGAGTTATCTATTGTGTATGTTGAGGGATTTGTGGAACTATTAAAATACAAGTTAAGGATCTTCAAATATTGTGCTGCATTCAATGCTTGCTTGGGCATGTCTCATTTGCAGTCTCACTGAAGTTAAACCCTCTCAAGTTGTACCACCACTCTGGAAGCTACTTACAACAATCTGTTGTTGAAGCTTTATATAAAGACCAGCTGCAGCGGAAAGAAAAAGGTGTAAATTCGTGGTTGAAGCACTAATATTCTTGGATTCTACAGTAAGAGCGTATGGAGAAACATTAGTTCCAAGTTTGAAGAGCATGCCACACATATTTCCTTCATGGAGAAAGGCTTTATCCAAAGACCAATTTTGGGACTGGTATATGTCCAAGACTGTAGAAATTGAATAGCAAATATTTACAACCAATGCAAAACCCAATATGAATTCTGGGAAACAAAGGAGTGGAAAATCAGTTGGCATTTTAGAATCTGAAAACAACTTATTTGGTCCTACAGAAGATGGTCCCATCATATATGATCAACCAAATAGCTTTGCAGTTTTTGGCCATTTTTAAATGGTTGGTTTGTATGGCTACTCTATTCAAAGATTTGAAGATGAATCTTTTTCTAAGAAGTGGAGAACTGATGTAGGAGATTATTGTTTTCGAATGAAATTAATGTTGTTTATTTCTTGATAGGTTGTTTAGGAAGTCCAAGGTTATTTACATGTTTCTTTAATATTTGTCTTTGGTGTTCCTTAGTTATAAATAGTGGAGAGTGTGAGCTTAGAGGGGAGAATGCAATATTGTATTACCTTTGTTTTGAGATTTTTATACCAGTTTGTAGTGAAAAAAATTTGGGTTTGAATTGATGAATCCAATCATTAGGTTGTTCAATTTCTTTAGAATAAATAAGGACTTCTACATCACTTAATGTTTTAGACAGACGAGTAACATTTATAAATAAGAAGTCTGAATGATGATGAAGCTTTTGATGATAGGCAATTTGTGGCATGAGTTGTGGGAAACGGCCAAACCAGTTCCTGCTGTCAAACAAGCACCCCTTTTTGATGAAGATTTGGCTGTGTAAGTTGTGAAATAAAATCTAATCATTTTCATCTTGACTAATTTTTCAAAAATAATTGTTGTTGACAACAATATATTTTATATTTGTCCTGCAGGGAAGGTATCCTGGACGCTTTCGAGGAACTAACACCTTCTGAGCTTTTTGAGCAATTGTTTATATCTTTGGTGAGTTCGGTATTCTTGTCATTGTTGCTTTTGTATTACAACACCGTGCTGTAAGAATCAATATAAAAAGTTTTAAATACATACAGTAAGGCTTCTGCCAACCGCCCTCTAGTAGTGTAATTTTTCAAAAATTATCTTTTGAATAAAAAAATAGACAGTAGGGCTTCTTGTCTGTACTTGAATGACCATTCCTAAACCTTCCCCATGTACCTTATCTTTTTTTTATTCGTCATCATATATGCTGATAAGGTGACTTCCTTTTTTAAAGGGTGGCTTCATTGTTCACCAAATGGCCCTCTATTTGTATCCCTAGACTTATCTAGTTAATATTGTTCGTATTCATTTCCATGGCTCGAGCATCAACTTTTTATGTTGATTCCTTTATTTTCTTGGAGTATTTTGGAGCCATTGGGAATCATTTTTGCAAATTTTCACTGTTTCCAGCTATAACATACTTTAGTCTTTAAAACACATTGTTTTGTATACCTGCCCGCGTCTTATGAAATGTTTTTCAACCTTCACGTGGTAATTATGTTATTTACATGTTGCAACTTCTGAATTAATTTTTCTTCACAGCCCTCTGTTAATGACGTGTTCTTTTGTTCCTTGGATTTTGCAGCTGGGTTTTGGATTTGTAATTGCTGAGGCACGACTATCCACCAACAATGATTTGTTGAAATTGTTCCATGAATGCAAAGACTATGTGATTTCAACTTGTCATGGCGGCGACTTGCAGGAGAAGGTTGATGATCTTTTCCTGGTAGGTTTCCCTCATTGAAATAAGATAATCACAATGAAATAACTAAATTGAAAAGTCTGCACGGTTAGTTTCATATGCTATTTACGTATTTGAATCAGGCTATTCTCTTCCATGCTTGGGGGGCTCGGGGCATATAAATTAGTTGTGCATTATGTTTTGGTCTATAACTTCTAAACGAACACAGTTTATTAAAGGAACCATAAAAATAAGAGTAAAGCTGAACTTTCCAAGTTGAATCATATTTGAATTCCAATGCAATAGATGCTTAAGCCATGAATATGATAATGATAAGAAATTGAAGAGTTAAGGAAATTTCTACTTCAAATTTTGGTTTAGGTATATGAAACAGTTGAGACGATGTTACGCAATCCAGAGGAAGTCTTAAGGTCATTGAAACAGCCTGAAGATTCCACCCCTACCCCTGCAGGTGAACCAAAACGTCTATTTAAGAGGTTCAACCTAAATTTTCGTGGGAAAGATAGGCAGTCACAAAAACCACCTTCAAAAGATCACAAGAACTCTGAAGAGAACCCGACCAGCCAACCATTTTCTAGTTTCCTTGAAGGCAAGTCATCCTTGTTTTCAAGAAAACCTCCCAGGCATGACAATGTATCTCCTTCCGACAAACCCCCTTCAGATGAAAATGAATGGACGGTCCTTTAGACATTTCCTTATATTTTTGGTCAAGATATTATTTATATTGCTGGCAATTGTAAATAATTTGAGAATTGAATAAATTAGCTCATCCGCCTCTATTATTAACGTCTAGTTATCTTATTCGATTACAGATGGAACTAAAAATAATAATTTGATATAGCTTTAATTCTCTCTTCTTGCTTCCATCCCTCATGAACAGGTACTAGTTTATCATGATTTGTGGAATTTGGTGCCTCTGAAATTTTCACCAATTTCATGATCAACCGGATACAAGTGTTATAGCCCGAGATAGAGGTTCAAGTCTCAATTCCCATTTATAAAGTTAGTTAGGTGACATTTAAATTGGGGATTGATACCTATCGTTCATTATATTGGTACCTTAAATAACACATGTTATTAAAAGGTTTCGTTTTAAGAATTTAAGTATATATTCTTTTTATCCTTTTTGAATATTAATTATATTCTTTTTGCAATAAATACTTTTTGGCTTAGCAAAGGGTTTTTCTTCTTTCTTTTTTTCTTTTATTTGTGGAAATTATTTAGAGTTTAAAAAATATCACTTTTCTGCCTTTCCAAAAAACAAATAATATAAATAAGTATTAAAAAATCATAACATTATAACATTTTTGTTATAACATATGAAAATATTTTTCATGACTAGTAGTCATAAATTAGAAAGGCATATAGATGTTGTAATTTTTGTTGATTAATTTTTTCTTTTTAGAGTCTATCGTATAAGATTTATGAGCGTGAAAAATTAGATTTAGAGATGAAAAAAGTCAAAATTTAGTTTCAAAAATCAGTTATGGATAAACAAATAATAGATGAAACATGTATTGTATACCTTTAATTGATAAAATGACCGATTTATATTAATAATGTTGTAAAAAAAGTTTTTAAAAATTAACGATTTTATTTTCATTTTTAACTCTAGTTAATCTTGAAAGAGAAAAATCCTCTCATTAAAAGGTTAAAATGGTATTTTGGAAAGAAAAAAAATTAATTATTATTCAAAAATGATAGAAAAGTACAATTATCTGAGTTAGGGTATTAAAACGTAATTTTGTAATAATGTAGGAGGATATTTGAGATATTAATAGATTAACCGGGTACATGTGGTATACCGAACTCTTCAAATTGGATGCTTATTATTTGTAAAAAGGGAAAAAGAAAAAAATAAAGGTGTTATAACAGCGGTTTTGTATTTTGAAAGTATAAGAAAACTATCAACTGTGGATGGACATTAATCGTAGGCTAGAAAATTAGAGCTTGTTGCATATGGTCTCATTTCTTTGGTAGAGTTAAAGACTTGTTTGACCATCTAATGCTGTGTTCTCTCAAGTATATCATCCTTGCGTTTTTGACTCACTCGTCTTATCAAATTCAAAAATATTTTATTTGAAGATATGAGAAGCGAAGGAATTATAAAACAATTGCTATAGTGCTCTACCATTGATAACGGGACCCCAGTAATGTAATCAGGACCGTGAAGCATGAAAGTTCAAAAACAATCGGAGTATTTCATTTTTCACGTTAACGAGACATAGAAGATGGATTGATATCTACGCCGAAGTGCTTGCTTGGATGATCAAGCTTTTCTTAGAAGTGATCTTAAGAGATGATTTTAAGAGAAATATTTAGATATTTAGAATAAAAATATTAGAAGTAGTTTAAGTGATAATTTGATAATTATTTTAAAATTTAAGCTTGCATTCAAAACTATTTTATCCTAAAAGTGTTATTTTTAAAAAAAATCTACTTTTTGAACTTTTGAAAACACTTTCAACCAAATGGAAATCATACCCGACTTTCATCTTCAGTTAGGGCTTTCACCTTTCAGAGAGAGCCGTGGCTGGACTTTGATTGTGAGCATGGGTTCGATCGGACTCTTAATTAATAAACAATAATCAAAATAAAAAAATTATTAAAATATAATATTAGTCAAATTAATAAATAAAAAAAATATCAACTAATTTTTTAAAAATAACATAAAATATAAACCTGAATAATTTGTGATAATTCACCTCATTTTATTACTTTATAACTATTAATTAATTAGGAGTGGAGCCTTTTTCTTTATTCATTAAATTGAATGGGGCCAACGGTGGTAACGTGATGAATATCCGCCAAGTTGTCTGTGTGCTGGTACGTAGCAATTATGTAATCCAAAGACCAAAAAATATGAATTAAGTAGATTCAGCTTGCACATATATTATTACCATATATATATCCAATATGTGGTAATTAATTATTATGCCATCTACAATTATTACATAGAGTAAATGGCCTTTGCAATAAGGAGTACAAATCTCTTCTGTAATTTTTGGTGTATCACCGATACCTGACGTACAGGTTGGCATATAATAAGTAACTTAGAAATTAGAGATTTTTACTTGTTTGTCGGTTTTTACTGGAAGACTGAAAGTGTAACAGGTATGTCATTTGAAAGCTACAGTGATACACTTGAGAGAGAGAAATAACAATACACATGTATTCAAAAACTAACAGCAGCTAATTAAATCTGAAAGCAGAAAGTCCATGGAAGTTAATATATATGCAGAGAAGTAGCTGGAAGATCAAATCAGCTGTAAGAAGATCAAAGGAAAGCAATATATATATATATATATAGTGGATAATTTAGTTTAGTCATGGGGTAGGGGGCATCCATTTAGTAATTTTCGTTGTCAAAAAGCAGTTGGGGATTGAATTAACTGTCCCAACACGGTTTTTTAGATTTAAAGTTGATCTCGATTTATGACCCGCCCTTTCTTCATAATCTCCATCTATATAATGAGCTCCTTCCACTTCGCCAAAACTCATCTTCATTTACACACACACTCTTCCACTTTGTTCCTTAATTTACTAAGGTAATTATTATTAGGATGACGAGTAAGTTTCTTCTTATTCTCATTGTGGGTGCTTTCATATGCACTAGCACTGCAAGGAAACTTGAAAAGTCTTCTTTTGAAACCCAAAAGAACTTCTTTCACCATCCAGGCAGTGGTGGTGGTCTCGGGGGTGGAGGTGGTGGTGGTTTTGGAGGTGGTGGAGGGTTAGGTGGTGGAGCAGGTGCTGGTGCTGGTTTTGGTGGGGGTGCTGGAGGAGGAGCAGGTGCCGGTGGTGGACTTGGAGGCGGAGGTGGTGGTGGGTTTGGTGGTGGAGGTGGTGGTGGTGGAGGAGCAGGTGGTGGAGCTGGCTTTGGAGGGGGAGCAGGAGGTGGCTTTGGAGGAGGAGCTGGTGCTGGTGGTGGAGCTGGAGGAGGCTTTGGAGGAGGCGGTGGAGGTGGACTAGGTGGTGGAGATGGTGGAGGAGCTGGAGGAGGGTTTGGTGGAGGAGCTGGTGCTGGTGGTGGGCTTGGAAGTGGAATATTGCCTTGAAAATAATTAAGTAGATGCATGCATGCATGCATGCAATATCGATCCAAATTATGAAATTGATATATTAATGTCTGTCTGTCACTCTAATAATTCATATTACGTACTCTCTTTATTAATTAAAGAAGTGTACGTTTCTCGTGTATTTTAATTAGTGGCCTGGGTAATGAACTCAGCCTCCTTTTACATCATTGATATATGTTTGTTCCAACGTATTTGTCCAAGTGTTAATGAAGATATATATTATATTAATATAATATAAGCTCTTCAAAAGAATATAACTGGCCTTCATTTTTGTTAATTAATTTCTAGTTTAATACAATAACGGGAATTCTAACTCAATGCACATTCTTTCTCAAAAGCACACCTAATCAAATTTTAAAAAAATTAAAATTCTTAAGCACACTCAAATTATCCTAAAATACCTGTCATTAACTTGTCAACAAGAATATAATTTAGGAAAAGGGGTTATGGAAATGAAGTTTTTAGATTTTAGGAGTTGTTTAATCCCATTGTATAGAAAATGTGTTATTAAGTTCTTTATTTTTTTAAAATGTGACGAATAATATAAAGAAATAGTTACGTATATCAAATCTATATTTTTATTTTTTTTAAAGACATATACTTAATTAATCAATTTTTAACAAATCTTTCGATCAAATTTAAATTAAATTTTTATTGTCTAATATGTGACCTTAGATATTAAATAATGAAATTTTTGTTTAAAATTTATTAAAATTTTGGTTTAATTTTGAAAGAAAAAATTTTCAACGTGAATACTAAAATTTAATAATTTTACAATCTTAAATTCAACGTGAATAAAAAATTAAAAAAATCATAAAACTAATACCTTAAAAATTATAACAACAAAAATAACAAATCTTAACACTAATTCATACACATTTTAATTCAAAATAAGAGTTTTATGTGTTGTTATTTTAGGAAATTTTCCTAAAATATTAAATATAAATTTAAGTCAATAATTTGAAGGCAAAAACTCAATGAGATTATTATCTTTTGTCAATGTTATAAGTTAAGTACATAAGAAAAAAATGTGTAAAAAAAAGCGATAAAATATTAAAATAATAATATATATACAAAATATAAATATTATTTTATTTTGATTGGATTGGATCAAATTATAACGGATGATAGAAAGTATAATTTATTGATCAATCCGATCATAATGAATTGAGAATTTTTCGTTCCAATCTAATCTAATTATCAATAAGAAGCTATTCAAGATTTAACAAAAAAAAATTGTATTTATCATAATCATCGAAAGATCAAATACCTAATTATTTAGCAATGTCAAATATGTTTTATTTTTATTTCTTTCTTTTTTGGTTTTTTTTTCAAATGAGGTTCCATATCTTTTACAAAAGAATCGATTAAGTCCTTTCAAATGTAACACTATAATCTCTAACTTTAAAAAAATGTGTTTTTTTAATCTTAATAACTCAGAGCTACATTACTACTTATGTATATTCTTTGTGGGATTAAAATACATTCTTTTAGGATTAAAATACACTCTTTTAAGACTAAAGTACTCTTTAAAGATTAAAGTGTATTTTTTTTTAAATTATAGAACTAAAATCTTTCGATTAAAAACTATAGAATTAAAATGCTTATTTCTCTAAAAGTATATGACTATTGGCACGCTTCTACCTTTTTTGCGTTATTTTTTTTTTTTTTTTGGGTTTATGAAAGTAGTTTTCTTTTGATAAATTTGTATTTAAACTGAGTTGAAACCCTATTTTAGGGTACACTCCTTAAATTAACATGAATTTTAAAAAAAAAATAATTATGATACTTACTAAGCATTTTTCCTTTGATTTATACTAGAAAAATTGATACAATATAAGTTTGGGTTGATTTTTGTTTTCTCGATACCTATTTTGGTAGGTTAGTATAACGCTGTAAGAGTAATTTTAGTTTGACTTGGATTTAAATTATATATTCCCGACCATCCAATTCTTTCAAAGATTTGTTTTACATTGATGCTTTATTACCGAGTAATTTTATAATTACCAATAAATTTATTTGTATTTATTGGAAGAGCCACTCCACGTTTTCATATATCAGACAGGATTGTTTGAAAGATAGAGTTTTTCTCATAATTACATCAAATATCTTGACCAAACAGATCTTGATGTTTTTGGCATTACAATGTCAATGCCCCAGTTTCTAACATTGTGAGTTCGTCACACGTTTAACATTACTATTGATATAGTCAACAAAAACATTGTTGGTCGGTCAGAAATGAAGATTTTGTCTTTAATATCCGATAACTTTAATTATTAAATTATAAATATTTAAATTCATAAAACAAACTTTTGTAGAGATATAACAAAATATATAAAAATATTGTTAAAACTTCTACTAATAATTTAAATTTTTAAAAGAATTAATGATCAATAACTTTTAACAATTAACAACCGATTCAATTCATTAGGTTCACAATGGACTTTTTTGGATCTGAAATATGGCATTTGACTCTGAAGGAAGTCATTTCCATGAAATTGGAAATCAAAAAGTTAAGTGAACAATGTTAGAAAAAAATGAAAGTTTTAGTTTGACTAGTCAACCCATTTAAAAAGTTGGAAGAAAAATAACTACGAAATTTGTTTTCCCCAATAACTCGCTATTATTTGTCCGTACAACGACTCCTCTATATGAGGTGAAGTCTCACTTGTTCACTACCACCACCACCTTCAAATCGAAACAAATCACGGCTTAGAAAATATCCAAACAATCAAATTCATGGCCACCCTTCAATCACAAGTTATTTCTTCCATGCCTTCTTTTCCATCAGTTTCTTTCGGAAAGATCAAATACAATCTTCAAAACTCAAAACAACAAGCTTCTGATCTCTCTATTTCCAAGTATCTAGATGAAAAACTCAGTCGACGAAATGAGTTACTAACTTAAACTACCACCCCAGCTTACATAAACATGAAGCCTAAGATTGAGAAAGTTAAAGCCAGTGCCAATACAGAGGTGTTACATGAGTTATACGCAATATTGGAGATTGTTGCTGATAGAATAGAAATGCACACAAATATTGGAATCCAGAGAGATAACTGGAACAGTTTGCTTCTAACATCCGTCAACGGAATGACAGTAACTGCTGCTATAATGGCTGGTCTTGGGGATGTTATTGGATCTGGAGGTTCTTTGTTGGCTTTAAAGCTCTCCTCTTGTATCCTATACATGGCAGTAACTGGGATATTGATGGTGATGAATAAGATTCAGCCATCCCAACTAGCAGAAGAGCATAGAAATGCTTCAAGGCTATTTAAGCAGCTTTACAATGAAATCAGATCCAGTTTGGTATTTCGGAATCTGACTTCCGATTATGTCAATGAAGTGATGCAGAAGGTTTTGGCATTGGATAAAGCATACCCACTTCCTTTGCTTGGAAATATGCTTGATAAATTTCCTGAAAAGGCCTGCAGTGTGGTGGCCACAAAAATCCCAGTTTCATGAACATGAAAGTGTTGGGGTAAACGAGAAAAGAAATGGGTGGAATGAGAATCTTGAAGAGGAAATGAAAAATATAGTTGAGGTAGTGAAGAGAAAAGATGAGGCAGATTATGTCAGGCTAGGTAAAATGGCATTGAAGGTTAACAAAATTCTAGCTTTCAGTGGTCCTTTGCTAACTGGTTTGGCTGCAGTTGGGTCATATTTAGTGGGAATGTCAGTTTGTGATTCGTGGGCTGCATTTTTTGGGGTGACGTGTGGAGCTTTGGCCTCTGTTGTTAACACCTTAGAGCATGGTGGGCAAGTTGGGATGGTGTTTGATATGTATAGAAGCTCTGCTGGGTTCTACAAGCAAATGGAAGAGACAATAGAATCGACTTTGGAGGAAAAAGTTGTTGGTGAGAGAGAAAATGGGGAGTTATTAGAAGTTAAAGTAGCACTCCAATTAGGAAGGAACTTGTCAGAACTCAGAGATCTTGCAAGTGATTCGACACTGCCTTCAAGGATTAAGCACAAAGAAGAATTTGCGAGCAAGCTTTTCTAGTGAATGTTTAGTCTTAGAAGACGGAATCTTAGTAGCTAGTAGCTAGATAAGGAGTAACCAGTCAACTATTAGTGTTTATTTTCTAATAAGTTCTAATAGACAAGGCAAATTTTAAAGCATAGTTGTTACTTGTTTGAAAAAATAGCTCCACAGTTGATGATTTAACATAAACATAATGATGCAATACAAGCAGGAACTGTGTTAATATATCGATCTATTACCAATATGGCAGCAGCAAATTTATTTGTTGATTCTGAAAGATTATCAAATTCTGACTTCTATGCCTTCATTCAGTAAATGTTCCTTCACGGACCGAATAGGTATCTGCAACCAACAAAAAGAAGGAATTTTCACCCCGAACAATCCATGGAAGAAATACATAATGCAATCAAGCAATTCTCTTTTGCTTTTGTAGCTCATGAATGCAAAGGAAAATACACACCATGTGTAACTCAAATGAAAATTAAACAAAAATAAATGGTAGTATGAGTCTTAATAATGATCATCGTAACTAGTGGTTGGTTGCTAATGTATTGTAGTACCTCCTTCCGATGGAAAATGCCAGCGGCAAGAGCAGCAGATGCATTTGTCCTCGTAAATACCTCTGAAAAGTGTTCAACAGCACCAGCACCACTACTGGCAATCACAGGAATGCTCACAGCATCTGAGATCAACTTGATCAAATCTATATCAAATCCTTTCCCTTGACCTGAAAGAATATAAGCCAATTACATGCATTTGGACCAATTGAACATAGAAAGTAGCATAAAAACTGAAAGAAAAGGTACATGAATTTGAAACAAATCAAGCAATTCCATTCATCTTGGTATTTCTGTACATACTTCAGATAACATAGCCAACTTGTTTTACTTCTATGCTACTTATTGAGGGGCGCAAAAATGTTGTGTGCTAAAAGAGGCAAACGCTTCAATAGAATATGCTATTTCACAAGCTATAGGAAAGAAACTGAATTCCATCTTAAATATACAAATTGGTATGGATTCAATCTAACATACAATACACAAAATATCCAACTTTTTCCACTTTTCTTTTCCCATTTTTTCTATTTGTTTGCAATTACAAATTTACATTTTTCTATAATGATTTGATGCCTATGCATCTAAGAACAAATTTTCTTTTTCAAAAGGGGGAAAAAATCACAAAGGAATAAGTAGTGTTCACCATCACAATCAATACAATTTAGTAGTATTTCTCCTGTTCCAAGCTCCTCAACTGCTTTTGCAAGCTCGTACGCTCCAATAGGCCGACCTTCTCTCCCACCATTAACCTGAAGAAGAAAAAATTCAAAAAAAAATTAGAACCGAAACCATTGAAAAGGAATCAAGGCCTACAGTCTTTTTTTATTCTGCATATGGAGATATGAAATCCCCACTTTATGTCAAAAATTAGTTATTTGAAAAATGAAAAAATGGGTCCTCAAATTATATGGATTCTACAAGCATGGGAGAAAAGTGGCATGAGGTTTCTTTTAAAGCTTCCCTTCTCTTAGCAATTCTAAACTTAGGGCTAAACTTTGAAACTCTAATGTCGATGGGAGATCAATCCTTAAAAGCAGTGGTCCATATTATTAGATAATTTCCATTTTTGTAGGGGCTTTTCTTGTGTCAACAAAAATGGTAAGATTCAGATTGACAAGAAAAATATCGAAATGGAGAGAAACCACGTAAAATTCAGATTTGAGTGCATATATTTTTTCATTGCTGGGGAAAAAAAGGCATGAACAACCATGCACAATTCAAGAAAGCTTACTGTACACTGATACCAAGCAAATTCTTCCCCATTTGGACCTGAAACAAACATTAAAAAATGCTTAACCCGGAAGATCAGAAAAGAAAGTAATTGGTAAAAAAGATATTGTCTCCATTTTTTTGTCCGCCTCATATCAGTAAGCCAGCAATTCTAGAAAGTAGTGCATGCATAATTATCTCTAGTGAGACAAAAGCAAGTCTCATAAAACTAACTGTACTACGTTCTCATGACATGAAGCAATCAACCTTTACATGCAGAATGAGCCAAGATAACTACAACGAAAACACCAAGATAAGTAGCATTCCGAGAATCAAATTTTACACGAGAAAGAAAGACGGAGAGCCCTTACCTAGGTCTGTTAGTTTTATAGCCCTGAACTCTACATCTTTTGGATCTTTCAGGTATACTCTACGAGGATCAATGCTTACCACCACTGCCTGTAAAATAATAACATAGTTAGCTCATTCTTGGAAAACGTAATCCAGTCTTTTCAAGAAGCTTTCACAATGGAATAAAGAAACTTTTAGTCCAGCTGAATGAAACAAATTCCACAAGCCACCCTGCTGAAATAAACTCGTTACAACTTCCAAAAGGAAAAATAAAACCTAGTTGAACAATCAAACAGATGTCATATATATGTGACTAATACATCAAGTAAAACTATATTGTTCAATGGTGAGCTCTCATTTAAATTTGGTGACGAAAGAACTTTTGTCACCAAAGTCAAGCATGAGGAAGGATGTTTAAATCTTTATATTCCAACTCTGCCACTTGATTTTTTTAAACTTGTAGGGGTACTTTGTAATTTAAAAAAACCCAGATAGAGATAACTATAACTCGCCTTTCTGTACATGATATCAATATATCATGTAATTCATAAATGAACAGATTAAAAATCAACTTGATGCTAAAAAATGTCTGAGCAAAGCCTGGGTCAAATAAAATTTTATTTAGTAGGAGAATCTCCCTTCCTTTGATCCAGAGAGGTTTTAAAAATATATTTGACGATGTTTTCCTATTCACGGGACATTTTTACCAAGATGTTACCTGATTTCCATAAACTCTAGATATCTGCTCCAGGCTAGTCTTTCCAGTTTTTACCTGAAAATAAAACCACCATTAGAAAAAAAATGGACAGATAAGTCCACACGAGTATGATTAGGAGATGCATAATGAAAACTAAGCTTACTCCAGTTTTCAAATACTCCTCGGCAGCATACACTGCATCACTTCCAATTGAAATCTTATCGGCTCCAGATCTGAAATATTCTGAAGCAACTTCCAAACTAGAATAGTGCCTGTAAAAGGAAGGAATTTACATACATTTTATTCTAACCCATCTCAAGTAAAAGGTAAATGAAACCTAAAAAAGGGCACAGGACATTGGTTAAATACATAAAATGCAATACTAAACCTGCCATTTGCATCTGTGAAATCCCTAATTCCTCCACCAACTGTTAAAGGTACAAAAACATTTTCTGATGTGTATCTCAGCACCTTCAAAATAAAATAAAAAGAACATTAATAGTGGAGAAAAAACCATAAGAAAAATAAAGAAAATTAGAGAGGAGGAAGTCAAAATATATATATATTTTTTGGGTAATGGAGGCTATACATAGTAATCAGATGAACAAATTAGACAATCGCTATTAATAACCAACCTGCAACATTGGCAAGTCGCCTAGAGGGAAGTCACGGAAACCAGTAATATTTAGAAAACTGATCTGCAATAAAGAATAAGATTTTCACCAGCTTATTGTAGCTCCGTGATGATGCAAAATAATAATAATAATAATAATAATAATAAATAACAAACTAACAAACATTTGTCCAAAATCGAGAAAAAGTACCTCATCAGCACCATCTTTGTAGTACTGTCCAGCAAGCTCCACAGGCTTGCCCAAGTTTCTCACCTATCAATGTTAACAACGGTATAAGCACAAGATACAAAAATACTTATAACTTCCATCCCATGATGAAAAAAGTTTACTATCATTCAACACTTTTACAGACACTTTTACAGGTGATGATTCTATGAAAGTAGAATCATTAGTATATTTTCTTACTTAATATTTATTTGTTTTATTCAATAAGTAATATTTTTTTGGTTAAAAATATAAAAATATGAACTTTATAGTGAAAAACAGTGAAAATATATTCTCCGAATTTTTTTGGATTTTTTCTGAATTTTTTAATACAAGACCAATCAGAAGACCTACTTGAACGCCACGGAAGCAGAGAAGCTAACCAGGCAAGACACGTGGATGTCACACAAGTGAAGAGGGCCAATCACACAATGTTGCGTGTACCGGGTGATGCAAATTGTGCCACATGTCAACACGGCATTCATTCCGAGTATTATCGTGCGGTCAACGATCATACCACGCGTCGTCACACAAATCTTCCATTCTTCCCACCGGAGCACCACGCAATCCATAATCGCAAATCATATCACACCACGTGACACTGACTCAGCACATACCGACCACAACCAATCGACCATGCCACACGTCACACGTTGATTGGATCTATCTTTCTCCCTTGACTGGTGTTGCGTTCCTATTGGCTAGCGTTATTATTTTTTCCTTTTTTCATCTCATCCCTTTGATTTGAAGCTGATCTAACGATCCAGATTTCATATGAGCCTAATTTAACCCCTTAATTGCCTCATAAGCTTTAATGAGCCAAAAATTATCAATTTTTAAAGCCAAGAGAAAAAATATAGAAAAATTCAAAAGAATATACAATTTTGGTGAAAATTTAAGAGAATAGTGGTGCTATAATTCAAAAAATTGATTATATTTCTTCTTCTCCTTTCTTTTTTAATTTGTCTTTCTTTATGAAAATATGAGTTTTGTGAATAAAATCATGTCTAACTAATTTATTAATCTAGGGATCTTCTGAACCCAATTTTCTACATTTGATAATATAATATTTTACTCTAATTATGATTTCAATTTAATTATATTATTTAATCTATTTTTTATATTATTCTTTAACCAATAATTGATCTATAGAGACAATTAAACATATTTGAGAGAATTATTTAATTATTTGTTTTGATTAAATAACGTGCATAGTTTCTAGGGTAGAGATGTATAATTCTTATGTATGTAATCCATAATTGATGAACTTAATACGTAGTATACAATTTAATTGACATGAGAGTGTGATAAGGTTAATTACTATATGATATGTAATTTACTTGAGAGAAAAATTCATATTAAGTTAGATTCAATTGATCGTGTAATTGATTAATAATTATATTGGAAAGATTTTAGTTGAAAATTGAAGAATTAAATATTCCTAGATATTTTCTCATTTATCTTCTTAACTGTCAAATCTGAGTTGATTAATTATTGCTATTTATTTTTAGTTCTTTTAATTTTGTTTTCTTAAAATATAAAATAATAAAAACATAAAAAAAAATTGGTTTTTACTTTTTAGCTTTAAAAATTAGTTTCTAATTACATAATCTCTGTAAGAGCGATTTTTTTCTTATCATTATATTACTTGTTGCGATACATATATTTGTTTATTCATTGCACACAAATCGTGTTCGATAAACATGCAAATAACATGAAATAAACTGAATATGCATCAAGTTCCACCATAAATAAAAGAATCGATACAATTTACTATTTTTCAAGCAAAGACAACCAATCATCCAAATAAAGATATGGTTTGAAAGAATGAAAAATCTCTAAAAGAACCAAATCCAAATAAATAAATATAGAATCCAATGTCTTTCACTAGTGCATATCACACAGACTAGAAGGAGCAAAGAAGAGCCCAGTGATGCTAATTTATTATTTTATTTTTGAAAAAACTATCAAGCATGCATGGTAAGTCTCAACTTTTTTTATTAACAAATAATCAACCATCTCAGCCAAAATGAAAGCAATGATTGCAATACCTCATTCTCTTCTGTATGCTCTCTAACATCATACTGGTCACCTTTGGTGACAACAAGATCTCCTTTATCATTTGCCCTTACATCTAGACACGCAATTACCTAAAGAGAATTTATATAATTCAGTGAAAGAAGTCAGTCATACTCGGCATAATAATAACTTGATGGGCAATTCTAATAAACTATTCAATTAAATATTAACTAAAAATATATTAACTCAAAAGGATAAGGAGTCCTTGCTTCAAAGAAACATTACCCTTTTTGCTAGTTTTAGAGCCTTCCCTTCAGTAGGCTTCTGTCTTCACATGAACATCCCAGCTTGTTAGATAGTTGAAATGAGAAGGCAATATAAGAATTAATAGATCTCTGAGGAATAGAAGCTACCTTTGCCATGCTAGACTTCGGATTTAAAAATCTCCTCAGCACCGATAGACCAACATCTGAAAGTATGTCTTCAGTTATTTGATATTGATGGGATTTTAATAATTTAAAAGTAGTTTCAACAAAATTTCTAAACTAATTGAACTATTGGTTGGTTTAAGCAAAAACTTGTCACAGCAATATGCTGAATCCCATATCAGAAAAAGGCAACAACTAAGCTCTGGAGTAACATTCAACCAACCTCTCGATAGACCAATATCTGAAAGTATGTCTTCAGTTATTTGATATTGATGGGATTTTAATAATTTAAAAGTAGTTTCAACAAAATTTCTAAACTAATTGAACTATTGGTTGGTTTAAGCAAAAACTTGTCACAGCAATATGCTGAAACCCATATCAGAAAAAGGCAACAACTAAGCTCTGGAGTAACATTCAACCAACCTCTTGAACTTATGAGTCGGTAATAATAGTAAAGTTGAACAGCTGGTCCACCAGAACTAATTTCTCAAACAATTTCCAATTTTTCCTCTACTGCTAATTTCATCGCTTTAGGAATTCCCAGTTTATATTACTTCTAACATTCTCAACCATATAAGGTTTTAACATTAAATTATCAGATAGATTCAACTCACCTTGCTGTTACATAACTAGCTTTTCTAGCTTTATCACGCACATTGTTCTTAGAAGCTGACTGAAAAAGAGGGAGGGAGAGGGAGGGGAGGAAGAAAAGCTAAACAAAGTTATATCTTACCTCCACTCTTTTCAGGATGGAACTGAACAGCATGCACGTTTCCCTTTCTGATTGAAGCTATAAAATTGTCACCATAGTTGCAGGTAGATGAAATAAAATCTTTGTTTTCATCTGACTAAAATAAATACAAGAATTAATCACATCACAATACGCACTAAAATACAGGTAAGTATTGTTTATCTTTGAAAACTTAACTAAAAAACAAATAGAACCATACTGGAATTGCTCTGTATGAGTGAACAAAATAGACATGACGATTCCCAACATCCTCCAAAATTTCAGAATCTTTTCTAATTTGCAAAGCATTCCAACCAATGTGGGGAACTCTGACACCAATGGATGAATCAAAACGCTGAACAACTCCAGGTATCAGGCCAAGGCCCTTTACTGAGACACATGATTTTGTCAATTTGTGTTCAAAGTAAATAACCCAAATCACATAAAAGAATAAAAAAAAATCTTTTTAAAGGGTTAATATAATCATTCAGACTCTAACACTAGATATAACTAGATTCTCTTTTACTTTTCCTCTTATACATCTTCATATTCCTTTGTGTCAACTCTTTAAACTCTTCTTCCTTCAGTTACCAATTATAATCATAATAACAGAAGGACAATTTGGATAGTGCTTTACCAGAAATCAGAATGACAATAGTTGATTTGTTAGAATCATAAGTTAAAATGCCACATTATAGTTATCAGAAAGGGGAATAAGTCATAACTGATATGTCCATGACTTAATTTAAAGTAGATTGTTCTTTTTTCCGAACTGGAATTTAAAGTATATTGTTAAATAATAAAAAATAAAAATTGAAGGAAACAAAAAAGAGAAATATATATATAGGATAGGTCCAACAGTCCTAATAAATCTCAACCATTGAGATATGAGAGTGTAAAAAATTGCATAAAAAGTTGGATCCATTGATGCCATCCCTATATGTATGTATGTATGTATGTATATATATATAAGTTGCAGGAAAACAGGGCACTAACCATATCCCTTCTCCTCACTGGACTCAAAAAGTAGCTGAAGTCCAAGGCATATGCCTAGAAATGGCCGATCATCATTGATATAATTACAAAGTGCTTCAACCATACTGCAAAACATTAATGCATTAAAGTTCAATGAAAAAAGCAACAAAAATAAACTTTAAAATTCCCCCTTAACAAAAATTTTATACAATCTAAAATATCTTAACCAAAATAAAATCCAAAGTAATTAACTAGAGGGACAAGGCTCTTGCTATTTGAGTAGACAGAATTAAAGGGATATTCAAGCTATTATTTTTTATATTTCCAAAAATACAGTACAAAAACTTATTACAAATTGTTCCTGAAAGCTTCATCAGTAATTGGTACAACTTCTAACTCCAAAAACTTTGAGCAATTTCACACATTATCTAAACCTGCAACAATTTACCTCACCACTTGCTTCCATTCTCTTGGTATAAACCTATTTTAACTACCCAGTCAAGCAGCTGAACCAAAAAAAGTAGTTGGGGAAAAGTAAAAAGAAAACATACCCATTCTTGTTAACAAAATCCATTGCAGCAGCAAAAGCTCCCACGCCAGGAAATATTAGACGATTTGCATTGATTATGTCTTCTGGAGATTGCACCTAATTTTTTTAAAATAAAATTAAATCATCAGAAATGATATATTTAACTAAAATGCACCTGTATAAAAACGCCAATGTAGAGTAAATGGCCCAACATTATGATTTCATAAAAGCCACAACATATTTCACATAATTAAATTAAAAAATGGTGTTTGTCATCCTGTTTTCTCAACCAACATAAAATAAAGAAAAAATAAGGCATTTAAAGGAAAAATATTACATCTTTGATGTCGAAACCGAGGTAGCGAATAGCATTTCGGATACTACGCACATTGCCAGCACCATAATCAAGTAAAGTTACTACTGAAATATCAAAAAAGAATTAGAAACCATTCAAATATAGTACATAGAAAGAATAAAATATCAAATGTAAGTAATAGAGCGAAAATCACCAGAAGGTCCAGGTCCAGCAGAAGAGGCACGGACAGATAAGTTTCTGGAAGATTTAAATTTGAGGTTATTTTTGGAGAGGTTAGAGCGAAGAAGTATAAGATGGGAAAAGGACGATGACCTAAACGTTTGGACTTGTGACGAAGAAGACAAAGAAGAAAATGGCGGCGCCTCCATTACAGTGACTTGAGAACTCTGCAAGGGAAGGGGCTTGTGTTACTAATGAATCGCGTAAGCCTTGGGAGTCTGCCTAGATGACTCGCTGTATATATCAATGAAAAGTATTTTATTTGATTTAGAATTTTTGTTTAAGGTAATAATTATTTAGTTTAGAGTTTTATTTTTATATATTATTAGATTTTTATATAAAGTATAAATATATGAAATATATTTGTATAACATATTTAAAAAATAATCAATTTAATAATATTAAAAAAAAAAATTTTTTCACTTATTCTTAACATTTTAAGAATTATTATTCTTTCGTCCGTTTAGAAGTTAAAGTTCTTTAATTCTTAAATTAGAGAAATATCTTTAAGTTAGTTCTATCATAGGATTTTTAGAATGTTCGTCTAAAAATAAATAACATATTTAGACATTCTATTATAAATTTGTTATAATACTTGCTTAAATAATAAGTATATTTTGTATGTTTCATAACACAAATACGAACACCTTTTACCCAAAAATAAGTCTAATTAGTTTAAATTTTTTTTATTTTTTAAGTGTTTTCATATTATTAGTGCATTCACGTTTCCGTTATATATCACGTGATATCAGAGCCAAATTTAACTTAAGAGAATGGAACATAATCAAGTTATGTGAAAAGAATATCAATGATTTCGTGAAAAAATTCAACACCAAATAGAGGAGTTTACAGTAATCGTTGCTCAACTAACTAATAATGAAAATAGGCCTCAAATTCAACTCTAAGAAGTAGATGATGTATATAGAGATAGAATCAGGTCAATATTGCCTAGAAGATAAGTGGAAGGATTACCTTTAAGAAGACTTATTAATCCAATACTCTTAAGAAGACATATTGCCCTCACTAATAGTTCTAATGATGAAGATTTAGAAGAAGAATATTTTTAAAGTCGAGTCTGAGAAAGACGTTGCCAAATAGACCAAAAACCACAAGATCATCGTCTCAAAATTAGCCTTCCTATTTTCTGTGGTAACATGAATATAGAGGATTTTTTTTAATTGAATCTTAGAGGTGGAATGATTCTTTGATGTCGTGGGAATTCTAAAAGAAAAACAAGTCAAGTGAGTGGCCTAACGACTCAAAGAAACAACTTTAACATGGTGGGACCAACTCCAAAAAAATAGATTAAGACAAAAGAAAGTTTCAATCAAAACATAACTTCGGATGAATCGATACCTAATGCATATGTTTATTCCCTCCGATTATGAGTAAATATAATTCCAATAATATAAAATTGTAAACAAAGAAACTATTCAGTTCAAGAATATACCACATAATTTCACCATTTATCTGCTCGAAATAATTTGGCAGAATCTGAAGTACAACAACTTATACATTATATTAATGGGTTCCATCCACTAATACATGATCGAGTATCCTTGCATCTAGTATGGACAGTCACTAATGCCTACAACATGGCCCTCAAAATAGAGATTTAATTAGGTAGGGCAAGTTCAAGTACAAGATCACGAGTTATGCTAAGGCGATCAGTTGAAACAACTAGGCCTACACATAACAAAGGAAAAGCATATGAGGATGGAACATAAAAAAAAGCAAACACAATAAGAGGAAACCATTGCTTGTAATCCTCCACGGACCTTTTATGGACACCCAACACTAGAAAAATGTTATAGATGCGAACAAGTGGGTCATTATTCTAATCAATGTCAAGGATAGAAGCAATAAACATAGTGGAGCAAGAATATGAAGATCATAAAGAAGAATTATAATATGATAACTATGAAGGTACGTTTATTGAAATGGATGAAGAGGAACGTATTAATTTGTTGTTCATCGACTCCCCTTGTCACAAAGCAAGACACACAAAGGTATAATATCTTTTCGCACTCAATGCTTAATCAATAATAGATTATATAATGTAATTATTGATAGCAGAAGTAGCAAAAAAATTATTTTATAAAGCTCTTATAAAGGCACTCAAATTAAAAATCAAACCACGCCCATCACCATATCAAATTAGGTGGGTTAAAAAAGGAAGAGACATAGAAATAAATCGTATATGTTGAAGTTGTATGAGATGTTACTGATATGGATGCATGTCACATATTATTGGGGAGACTATAGTAATATGACGTGAATGCAACCCATAAAGACAGAGATAGCATTTATCTATTCCATTGGGGGGAAAGAATATTGATTTGGCTCCTTTACTTACAAAAGAAGATATACCCAAAGCTTATAAAGTGAAGGAAAGATCATTTTTTGCAATATCTTGAGTATTATTCTTTACATAAGTGAAATAGAGTAAAGAGATATTTACCTTGGTAATCAAAGAAGAATCCATGTCAACTTCAACTATTCCTGCTTATGTACAAACAATCTTTGATAAGTTTGAAGAAATCATGCCAGAAGAACTTCCAACTAGGCTACCACCAATGTGAAATATCCAACACTACATTGATCTCATTCCAAGAGAAAGCTTTCACAACCTTCCTTATTACTGCTAAAGTCCAAAAGAGAGTTAAACTCTTCAATAAAAGGTTGAGTAATTAATTAGCAAATGGATAAATCAAGAAAGCATGAGTTTATATGCAGTACTAACTTTACTAGTTCCAAAGAAGGATGGAGATTGGTGTATGTGCATGAACAATTGAGTTATCAATAAGATAACAATAAAATATAGGTTTTTAAGACCACGTCTTGATGACATACTTGATATGCTTTTCGGAGTAGCCATATTCTCAAAAGTTGACCTACATAGCAGATATCTTTAAATTCGAATCAGGCCCAAAGATGAGTGAAAGACTATGTTTAAGACAAAAGAAGGATTACATAAGTGGCTAGTGATTCCTTTTTTATTATCAAATATACCCAACACATTCATGCAACTTATGAACGATATTTGGAAGTCATACATTGGTTAGTTTGTAGTTATTTACTTTGATATCATCCTAATTTATAGTCTAACATAAGAATAACATTTGGAGACCTTGAAGAAGGTACTCACTGTTTTGAAGGAAAATAAGTTATACATCAATTTGAAGAAATGTAACTTCTTGACAAATAAATTAGCATTCTTGGGTTTTGTCATCACTGCTAATGAAATTGAAGTTGATGAGGAAAAAGTACATGCAATTCAAGATTGATCAACTCCCAAAACCATAACCGAAGTTCAAAATTTTCATAGATTAGCAACCTTTTTATTGAATGTTTATTAAGAAATTTATCACTATTGCTACTCCAATTATCGAATGCCTAAAGAAAGGAAAATTCAACTAGGAAAAAGAAGTTGAAAAATGTGCCTAGTAATTGAAAGAGAAATTGACTTCTTCACTAATACTAGCATTGTCAGACTTTGATAAGATCTTTCAAGTAAAATATGATGCCTCAAATATAGAAATCAGAGCTGTTTTATATCAATAAAAGTGACCTATGGCTTACTTTAGTTAAAAGCTCAATGAAGCACGATGAAAATGAACTACATATGAACTTGAGGTTTATGCGGTATTTCGCACTTTGACATATTGGAAACATTATCTCATCTAAAGAGAGTTTATTTTGTTCATTTATCATGAGGTATTAAAGTCTATCAACTATCAAACTAAGTCAAGCAAGATACATGCCAACTAGATTTCTTACCTACAACAATTTTCTTTCATTTTAAAACACAAGTCTGGTCAACATAATAAAGTGGCTGATGCATTGAGTCGTAAGGAAACCTTATTGGTCTCTTTAAGCACTAAAGTTGTAGAGTTTGAATATCATAATTACACGTATACTGAAGATGAAGATTTTAAGAACTTTTAGAAAAAGTGTCAATGGAAACAAGATGCAGAAGATATGCATATATATTAGGGATATATGTTTCGAGGTACCCAACTTTGTATCCCTAGGACTTCACTAAGAGAGAAAACCATTTGAGACTTACGTGCTAGAGAACTAAGTGAACATCTTAGAAGAGACAAGATCATCGTACTCGTTAAAAAAAGGTACTTTTGGCCTCAATTGAAAAGAGATATTAGCAAGTTTGTGCAAAGGTGTTATGTGTGCCAAACGTCCAAGGGATAAGCTCAAATATCGGATTATATAGACTTTTACCCATTCCTGAAACCATTTGGGAAGACTTATCCATAGATTTTATGCTATAACTTCCAAGAACTCAACAGGGTATATATTTAGTTTTTGTTATTATTAATAGATTCTCCAAAATGGCACATTTTATCTCATGTTACAAAACTGCAAATGCGTTAAATATTACAAAACTCTTTTTCAAAGAGATTGCTCGTCTACATAGAGTTTCATGATCAATTATTTCAAATCGAGACACAAAGTTTCTTTCTCATTTTTAGAGGATATTATGGGAACATTTTGATACATCACTCAACTTTAATAACACTACACATTCTCAAGTTGATTGTCAAACATAAGTAATAAATCATACAGTACTTGACAACTTGATTTGTTGTCTCTATAGCGACAATCTAAAGTAGTGGGATCTCACTCTTGCATAAGCTGAGTTTTCCTTCAACAGTAATATACATAGTTTAACTGGCAAGACCTCATTCGAGATTGTATTTATGAAAGCCCCAAAGTATACATTGTATTTGATTAATTATCTAAGGATTTATGGGAAAGTAAGGCTATCGAAGAAATAAAAAATGAGATTTAAACTATTCATTCATAAGTAAAAAAAAAACTTATAGAGTCCAATGCCAAGCACAAAAGAAAGAAATTTTATCAAATAGAAGATATGGTGATGGTATTTTTGCCAAAAAATGCTTTCTTATTATCACATATAGCAAGTTGAAAGATAAGAAATATGGGTCATATCAAATACTGAAAAAAAGATTAATGATAATGTATACATAGTGAACTTATCAAAATATATGTCCATTTAAGCAATGTTTAATGTGTTAGATATTTATGACTACAATGCACAAGAACTATTCTATCTGGAAGAAAACTAAAGATGAGTTTAAAATAAGTAGATGAGACTAATCAATTTAGTAATATTAAAGAAGTTTTTTTTTCTCTTATTCCTAATATTTTAGGAATAGTTCTTCTTTCTTTCATTTGAAAGTTGAAGTCCTCTTATCGGTGAGATAAATGAATATCTTTATTCTAGTCCTACTTTAGAGTTGTTATAATGCTTGTCTAAATATAGATAACATAGTTATATTCTTCTTATTCCATATTTTTCTATAATGTTTGCCTAGCCAATAGTTTCATTATGTTTATTTCATAACACAAATATAAGAATCTCTTATCAGAGAATGAGTATGATTAGTTTAAACTTTGTTCATTTTTTTCTTATTTCTCAAGTGATTCCATATTATTGATATATTCGTGTTTTTGTCCTACATCAATATATGTGTCCATTTTAAACGAAATATTTCAAAATAAATATTTTAGGGATTTTTGTCTAAAAATGAGTTGTTTATATGCTTAATAATAAGATTGGATACGTTTTAGTCCTTTCTAAATTGGAATAGATTGGATTGTTAAAATCATCTAGTTTGATCAAAGTACAATTGTTTAAAATATGAAAATAAAATATATATTAAAATTATTTTATATTATCACTAATCAAACAATAACTTGTTAATTTTTGATATTAACTTTTTTTTATCATAGTTCAAAACATAATTATCACAACAATAATAATAATATTTTTGTTTGTTTATATACTCTTCGGTAATGGTTCGATCTGATTTAAATAATTTAAAACATTTATAAACCAAATCGAATCGAGTTAGATATTAAATCAAATTAGATTGTTCAAAATAATTTAATTTTTTAATTTAATTCGATTTATTAGTTATTATATCCAATTCTACTAATAGTATTAAAAAATATAAAACATTTTTCATCACATCCCTCACATTAAATTTTATTATACATTACTTTAAATTTAAAAATATGTTTTATAATCTCTCATATTAAGAAAATATTTATTTAAAATAAATAATATTATTTTAATATTTTTTATATTAAAATATTATTAAAAATATGTTTTATAATCTCGTATATTTTAAAAAAATAATTATTTATATTATTTTAATGTTTTTTATATTAAAATATTATTATTATAGATTAAACCTTTATTAAAGTTACACTTTTCAACTAAGTCATTCTCTTAGATTATGCCCATGGTTTATCATAGTTATTTTAAAGTACAACTTGGATCGCATTGGTTTAATTGAACCGTGCTTAAGCAAAGCCCATATTTTCTTATTTTTCTAAAATAAAAGAATAATTAAAATTAAAAAAGAAGAACAAAACCAGAAACAACTCATGCTTTATGATTCGATATTGTTGCTGAGGAGTGAGAATACACCATTAGTCGTCATCAGTTGGCCATTAGTTTTTTCGCATGCTTTGCTTAATGGTTTTTACTTGACATAGTTTACACATGTTAAAATGTAAACGTAGATTTAATTTTGATTTATTCTCGTTTTTTTTTAACTTTCGAATCAATACTTAATTTTTAAATATTTTATAAGAAAATAAGTTGATAACATCTAGATTAGATATCGAGTTCAAAAATTAAAGAGAATAAAATAAATATGTATCATCAAGATTGAACCTTATATTTATATCTTAATATATGTGAACCATACTCCAACATTTTTTTATTTATTTTGTATGTACATGTAAGCGTTAAAATCTCTTCAATCTCTTTGTTATTTCTCGATCTTCAAAACTAGAATTTTAACATTACTCGTCTTAATCGGTGTTTCTCCGACCATATTTTTGGTTGGTAAGTTCCTTTACCAATAGAAACTTCAACATTGTGCTTAAATTTCCTTCGAATTTTTGTTTACTATTGACCTTAATTTTCTTACAGGTTTTAATTTAGTATTGTCTTGTCATTTGATATATTTGTTTTATTTTTGCTATTTCTCTTTCTGCAAATATAACTCTGGCTTTTTATAGCAGCCTAGTTTTGGATTTGATATTATTTTAATGGAAAATGGTTGGGAAAGTACTTTTGCTTAGATTCTTAGGTTGCTTAGTTTTTTTATTTAAAAAAATATAATTTTAAATCTTATTGTTAGTGAAAAAATTACCACATAATAATAAAATTAATTTTTAATTTTTTTTGTTAATTATAATAAAATAATAGATATGATATATATATATATGATTGTATTTTTTAATACAGATATAATTAATAAAGTAAATTTCAATTAAAAATTTTTTTAAAAACCTTTTGATTAAATTTTTAATTTTTAATTTTTAATGTGAATTTAAAAATTAGACAATAATTTTTTAAATTTTAAAACATTTTTTAAAAAACTTAGAATAATTTTTTAATTATATATTAATATTTTATGTATATATATATCAAAAAATATAAACATACATATAATATATACATTATTATATTATATTTAATAAATAATAAAACAGAAAACTAACTTTATTCTTATCAATCACTTTTTTCATAAATAAGATGATTTAATTGATTATTTTTTATTAATTTTAAAAAAATTAATAATTATAAGTACAAATATACTTTAATTTTATTAATATATATATATATATATATATATATATATATATATATATATATATATATATTCTTAATCTTAATTATGTAAAAATATTAAATGATTAATTTTTTATTATGTGATTTAAAAATTTATAATTACCGTAAAGTTTTAAAATTTTAAGAAATAAATTATATAATTTAAATTTTAAATAATATAATTTGAAAGGTTAGAAAAAAAATGGCTACGACTAGCATAAATAAAAGTTTCTTTTAACTAAACAATTTCAATTTTTCGACCAAATCTATCATCTATAAACTTTCTTTGAACATCATGGCCGAAAAAGTCTGTTTGACCATATTTGTAATTAGAAATTACATGCAAAATAAATAATTATAATTATTTTTCTTAAATATAAATAGTAAATATTTATATTTAATAATAAAAAATAAAAATAAAATATTTAATAAATAAAAAATATAAAAATAACAATTAAGAAACATAATATATATATATATATTAGAAGGAATAAAATAAACTTAAATATAATCATTTTATAACTTAAATTTTAGAGTTATCGTTTAACGTTTAAATTTTATGATTTAATGATAAATAAATAGATATTATTGATAAGTTAAATATGACTTGTAATTAACTATACTAATATTTTTCAATTTTATTTATAAATATAAATAATACATATATTAATTCCATATAGTTGAATTAAAAATTTAATGAGGTTTTTATGCACGTATGATACAATGCATCTACTAAAAGCCTATAAGAATTATAAATATTAGTTATTTTCGTAAATAAAATATTTACTTATAAATTTGTTTATAAAATTATTATCAATATATCAAGTAAAGTAAAAAAAATGTACGAATTTTAGATAATTATATTTTAAGTATATCTTTTAATATTATACTCATACATTCTGTAAGAACTATAAATATTAGTTATTTTTATAAATAAAATATTTACTTATAAATTTATTTATAAAATTATTATCAATATATCAAGTAAAGTAAAAAAAAAATTGTACCAATTTTAGATAATTATATTTTAAGTATATATTTTAGTATTATACTCATACATTAAATAATACATGTTCATAATATTTGAAATTATTTTTATTATTAACATATATACAATAATATATGTTCTAAAATTAATTTATTATTTTATCGAGAATTTTAATGAATTTTAGGTAATTAAATCTCATACAAAATTAACTTTAATACTATTAAATTATTACTATATATTGATATAGGGTTGAATGGTGCTTGTGGCGAAAACATTGAAGAAAATATATATTATCATCGGCTTAATCAGAGGTTAGAAAAAAAAAAAAATGATCGGCGGCAACTGTTAACTATAATCAATCAAACTTGCACTCAGGATTTATGTTTTAGTATTCAGCAAAGGCAATATATATATATATATATATATATATTCAACTATCAGAGGACATGGCGGCAGTTAATGATTTAAAGTTAAAATGGATAACACATCAGAGCATATTAGCGTCACCAAAGTAATATACATATCCAATCAAGTTGTTTAATCCGCAAATAGCAACCTGGTATCGTCTGCAAGTATATTTACATATTTATAAACCAGTAATAATATACATTAATATAAAGTCGATTTATATATCTAAATTTTTATATTTATTCATCAATTTATTTCATATTTTTATATTAACATAATTTATTTTAATCTAATAATTTTATATGTTTATTATTTAATTTAATTACTAAATATAAAAATAATTTATTTTTATTAAATTTGTGTTTAATCTATTTATTAATTTATTTAATATATGTTATGAATCATTTAATTAAGATTATTCATTATAAAAAATCATTTTTTGTGTTAATTTTGATTGCAAGTTGTTACATGAACGTGCTGATTATTATAATGATTTAAATATTGTTTACGTTAATCTTGAAATCCATAAAAATAGACCAAACACTCGTAGATAAGATATATTAGATCGATATTTTAAGAAAAGTAATTAAGACTAAATTTGTACTTATACATTTGATTTTCATAATAGAAAAATTAGATGTTTAAATAAATCGATAGTTTATTCTCTTAAAATCATGACGATAATTTTTGTTATTTTTACCTAAAAATCTCGTGTGTTATTTTTAATTTTTATATTTTACTAATTACATACGATTGCATATATGCTCGTTTTATGTAAATTATTAAATTATAGATTGATAATACTTAAAAATTTATTGATTTCTTTTAAGTTTATTAGGTAAGTTTTAAAATTTTCAAGATATTTGATATTGGTAAGTTTATTAGGTAAGTTTACTAATTCAATTTAATGCCTTTGATTCTCTTCCTTGATGACCATGTTAGACCGGAAGTACTTAGTTTTTTAGAAACAACTTAAGCCAATTTTAAAATTTTCAACATATTCATAATGAGATTTTGACGATGTTCACTGGAAGTACTTAGTTTTTTTTAAAACAAGCCAATTAGTTTTGGTTAGTTTTTTAAAAACAAGCCAATTAGTTTTGGTTGGATTTTTCATTCCTAATTAAAACATTTCTGCAATACTGAATGCCCACATCAAAATAGACATCCATCGTATTGTCCTCGATTCAAATCCCAAACATAAAAGGTAAATAACAGGGGAAAAATCAGTATTCTTTATAAATTATATTGACTACATGTTTCTGTGAAAACCATTATAATAAACCTTCCACTACAAAGGGCCTCCATCTTTGTTCCATACGGCCAGTACTTGAGTCTTCATTGACCTTTCCAATAGTAGAGGGATGACTGGACAATTCAATACTTCCACTTACCATAACAAGGGTCTATTCTGTTCTCATTAAAGATAATTTCTTTGTGATTATAAGCTGATCGTTTTAAAATTGAAACCACCACTCTTCCTTTTCATCACGCATTTGCTTCATTGGCAAAAAAAAAAAAAAAGTAAAATATTTTCATAAGCCTTAAGATTAAGACTAATTATGTTTGGTTGAAATTAATAGAAAAAATGATCAAAATAATCAAAAGTATTTTTGAATTTGGTTTGGTTATTAATCTAAAATGTAACGTAAAACATGCTAATAACAACATGGATGATTATTCTTTTTACACACGTAATGTTTTATTTTCTTCGTACATTTGTATAATTATTTATTATTTTTCTTATTTTTATCTCATTTAAAAATAAAAAAAAACTCTAAATTTTTTAATTTTGTTTCATTTATTGTTTTATAAATTTTAATTTAATATTTATTATTATCTTGATTCTATTGTTCTAATAAATATAATAATAATAATATTGTTACTATTGAATTACATTTATATCATCATTATTACTTTTATTATGTTTTCATTTTACAAACCAAACACGACTTAAGAGGAATGTTATTAAACATGAATTTAGAGTGAGAAAAAATAAAATGTAAAACAAATATGCAAATATGCAAATCAAATGACATGTTAGGATGATGACACATAACATTTTAAAAGTCATGTTTCTAAGCATTTTCTCAAGACTAATGTTCATATAAAATAGAATATTCAAACATAAACAAACCTAATATAAGGATGATTTCAAGGGTTAATTGATTATTAACAAGAACATATTTTGGGAATGAGGGTCCCAAAGAAGAGCTTTAAGTTGCAAAGTTGGGTCAAAAATCTTTGTCTGCTTGTTGAGCCACTCATTTAGTTAATTGAGGCTTATTCGGTGACTTTTCCTCATACCTAATAAGCCATAACAAAACCTTACCCTACAACCTATGTCATGCTCACCAAAGCAAAGTAGTATTAAAATTCACATAAACAGGCAAAAACAAAAAGGATTGTTGCTTTGAAACTTTAAGTAAACCATTCTTCTTGTACATGGATGAGCTTTCCACTAGAAAACTTGGCCACCAATATTCATAATAGACAAGTTCTAATATTTTAGTCTTTTAGAAGCGTTAAGGGAAAGCTGTTTTGAAATTATTTGAATGTTAGAATCAAAGTAAATCCACTATATTTAAGTGGACATATGATGTGGTGAATTTGGATATATGAGAGTGACATTCTCATCAATTGGCCACTTGGATTAGGCATTCACATTTTTAAGAGTTGATTTAGGTCGTTTGAACTGAACACTAGCAAGTGGCACAATTGGTGAGGATTGAGTTTGTGGGAATTGAAGGTTGTTAGGCTGCTGAATTATACCAACTAAGGATGATCAATATTAATCCATGCGGTAAGCTGAATTCAACTGTTTTTTTTTTATGGTTTTACATACAATTCGGTTCGAATATTATTTGCGAGTTAGTGACATGAGCCGCTGACCTATTTTGAATAGTAATTCAATCTAAAAGAAATGAAAAATTAATATAAAAACTTTTAAAATCAGAACAGTCATGATCCGAACTAATATTAAAAAAAGGTCATGCACTAAATTGTTTGTAACCAGAACTAGTACGTCCTGGATCAACTTGGACAAATCGGTACCCATGGGCACTGAACTGTTGGGTAAAACTGTGTACCAACGTTTCCAAAAAAAAAAAAAGACTGCCCATAAATTTAGTTTCTCTGAGGTCAATGTTTTCTAAAACAGAAAGGAACAATATTGAAAGGAAAACATAATAAAAAATAAAAAAATTATACACAACATAGAATTATCGAGAGAATTTGTTTCTTAAAAATATAAAAATAAATTTCATTAATGTACTGCAAATTTAATCGTGCACATTTTATTTCTTCTTCGGCAATCTCAAATGACATTTCATCTACTCTGTCAATGGAAACACTATCGGTACTAATAATGCCACTCAAACTTTCAATAGAGTTAGTCCACAACAAAGGGTTATCAAACATTGAGATACCAAGTTCTTCCTCATGAATAGTTAAATATGTATAACATGCACTTGCAACTGATGACATATTGTTGCTTCTAACTGTAATCCAATTATTATCACAATTCCAATTGTGTTCATTCAAAACTGAAGACATATTTCCTCCAATCAACCTCTCAATTCTTTCACTAACAGATGAAGAACCTTCCTGATTTAGATTTTGATCACTTGTTAAGACATCAAATGAATTGCAAAACTTTTTATCCAAAACAGAACAAGGAGACCAAGTAAACTCCTCTTTGTGCTCTGAGATAGAATCCAACTCTTTAAAGAATGGATGTTTCAACAATTCCGAAGCTGTCATTCTTTCTTTTGGATCCCTCTTCAAGCACAAACTCAAAAAGTGCTTAGCAGTGTTTGACAACCAGTTTGGAAACTCTGGCATATTATTAGAAAATCCAATCGTGTAAAAAGCTGACATCAAATCATGTATGCCCAACCAAGGAGTACTACCAGTAGCCATTTCAATAACTGTGCAGCCAAGAGCCCAAATATCTGCTGCAAAACCTTGCTCTTTTCTAAGTAAAACCTCTGGTGACATGAACATTGGTGTACCAGAAAACTTTAACATGCTAAATTCTCCCTTATTAAGATCTTCTAATGCAAATTTAGTACAACCCAGATCAGCAATTTTGGCCTCTTTGTTTCCCATCAAGATATTTTGGCTCTTGATATCACAATGAACTAGACCATTTGTGTGAAGATATTCAAGGCCTTTTAGAATCTGCCATGTGTATGTTCTAATCATAGTTTCTTGTAGTTTCCCACCATGCCTTTGAATTTCATCATAAAGTGTGCCATTTGGCATATATTCCATGAATAGATTGAAACTAGTTTGGTTATTTTCATTCTTAATGTCAAATCCTATGTATTTGACAATATGATGACAACTTAATTTGGATAGAAAACATTGCTCTCTCTTTAAGAACTTGGAGTCAGAAAGCTTGGCTGACTTCACTGCAAAGATCTCACCGGAGGGAATGGCCTTGGCAAGCGAGACGGTCGCTGTGGAACCTTGGCCAATCAGAGGACCTCTAATCCACTCCATTCCAAGAGCATAAAAGAAAAGAAATGTAGAAAGCTAATGAATGTGCTTTGTTTCTATAGGTTCTTTTGTTGTTGTTGCTGCTGCCTTAAACTCTAGACTAGCAAAGGTACTTATATAAGTAGACTAAGTTCTGTTTCAGAGTCTTAGCTGACCTTGCAGTCTTAAAAAGCAAAGGGGCAATAGACTTTATTGACCGTTCAAGTTGCCATTGCCAAGTCTCCACTATTCACATTGGAAGTTCACCAACTTGTAGTGTAGAGGAATTAACCTGTCACACCAATTGACTTTTTGTAAAAGTCAACTAAGACCTAAAATTCCTCTACCGTCCGTATTCAATAGGTTTGGTGTTGTGTTTCATAAGAAAAGGGATAAGTACAACAAATTTCTTACGAAAAGGAGAATATAGTACATGATGCTTTTTAGAAAATGATAAATTAGTGTTCACACTTCATACCCTTGTAAGCTTTTAGTTTCGGCTCTAAGCAGAATATAACCACTATTAAAGTCATCTAGCCATCTACCAATAATTTGCTTGCTAGATGATAAAAATAACAAAAGTGTAGCAAAGTGTACACTGTATACTTAGTTTTTAAGCTACATTTAACTTCTTTTTTTTCAGCTGATTTCACAAAGTAATAATTGCAACTTTGTCCACTTAATAATTATGCCCTGATAGAAGTAAAGACGGCAATCGTGTCATATTCATGTAATTATGATGCCATGTTTTTGTGTTCGTTAATACATTAAAATAATATAACTTTTTATGGTATTATTTTTTATTTATTATGGTAAAAAAAAAATGAGATTTGAATGTACAAAACAATCACTAATAAATTCAATTATAAGCATTTTAAAGATAATGTTTAAAGTAATTTGAATAAAAATGGTAATAGAATCAATAGAAATAATATTATTATTATTATATTTGTTTGAGTAGTCGAATTAAAATAACAATAAATATTAAATAAATTTATAAAATTAAGAGTTTTATTTATTTATAAATGAAAAAAAATAAAGAAAAAATAATAAATGATTATACAAATATATAAGAAAAATTAGACATTTTAAAGTATTTCAGTACTATTATTGGTATATTTTATATTCTATTCGATATTAATGCCAAACAAAATACATTTATAAGTACATATTCATGATTCAATCTTTGACATCCTTATATAAAAGAAAAATAAAGAAATTAAACTTGAAACAGTGAATAGGGTCAACTGTGAAAGAACAATCATGATTGGAGTGTCTAACAACTTGGAGAGACAGCTAAGCCCCCAAAGCAAAATGTCAAACAGGTAAAGGTACATGAACTTCCAGATTTTATGGTTCAATGCCAATGTCAATAGTTGCAAACAAAATTAGATCCATTGGTTGTGGTTAGTTATGGTGATTGGGGCATATATGTAATTCCATTCTCAATTTTATATGCCAAATTGGAATCCCCAATAGGCCACTAAAGGCTGTAGTATTGGCCCTCACCAACTGGTTCCAAGCTGGTCAATGGTCATTTCAGTTCTGGTAAAGATAACTTTTTCATTACTGAATGGGATAGAGTCTAGAAGGATAATGTGAGAGGATGTCCCACACAAGTGGGAGAAACTCAACACTGGCATATAACTCTCTGCCAAGTCTTTCTGGAGTTCACATATTTACTCTGCAGACAGAACGGACTTGTATGTCACACTCTGAAGTTAATTATGATCACTTGCAATTGGTTAGATAATTCAATCTATTGCCCATATTGCATGTGCTTCTGGAAAATTGCAGCTGATACATAACCATACTTATATAGTTATATTCATTTCAAGTTGAAACTGGATTTTAATTTAGATAGGAAAATGTAACTGGATGTTAAAAGTGGACTTACTATTTTCTCATCTCAACTTTGAGACGAGGAGTTATCATTTCCTGAAGTAACTTTCCAACGTATATGACATGCTTTGTTTATTGATGCTTGAGATTCCAAATACTTAAATATTTGTGTGTGACACCCAAATACATACCAAAATTTGTTACTATAATTGTGTTCGAAACGAATCCATGTAACATTGAAAGAGATTAAAGAAGTTATGCAGCATGAAGAATGTGAAAAAAAAGATTTTGTTTTGTTTTTGTTCCCAAAAAAAGAAGGGATTAGTAAAACGTACACAGTATTGAATAAAAAGAGAAGTTTTACCATTGCATTTAATTCTAATATTCTTTGATACAACCAATTTCTACATAGTAAAACTCTATCAAGGAAAGTCTCTCAACATCAATATAACTAATTACTTCAAAAGAATTATCAAAAGACAATTCCTCTTCAGACATTAAAATATTAACCTTTTCTTGTTGAGTAATCAAATGTATAACTGGTACAGTAAAATATCAACCCAAGTCTGCAATTTTTACACCCTCTGATCCTATCAAAATGTTCTGGCTTTTGAGATCACAATGTGCTATCCCAGTAGTGTGAAGAAATATAATCCTTGTAGAATCTGACATGTATAGTTTTTAATCTTGGACTCATCAAGCCTCCATTGGTGCCTTTTAATTTCATCAGAGAGTGAACCACCATGCATGTACTCGATGAAAAGATTGTAAATTGGAATATTGTCAACACTAACAACAAATCCCAAGTACCTAGCTATTTGAGGACAACTTAATTTTGACAAAAGATTTTGCTCCTTTTGTTACTGCATAGAGCCAGAAAGGTCCGAGGACTTGACGGCAGATAATTCACTAGACCGGCATGAGGTGGCTAGTGACACGGTTGCCGTGGAGCCTCTGCCAATTGTTGGTCCTCTAGTCCACTCCAAGGCATCATCAATACAGAACAGTGAATAGCAACACCGAAAATATGCAATGCAAAAACAGAACTTGTGGTTTTTGGTGTATTGTGTTTCATGGATTTTAGCAAAATGTTGATATAATTAGAGTTTTGTATGTGATACTATGTTGGGTTTTGGAGTCTACAATCATAGGGTACGAGTAAAATAAGGAAATAAAGAATATGCTACTTTCTTGTAGAACAATGATCGTTAGTGTTGTGTGTCCAGAAAAAGAAAAGAAAAAAAAGAGATCGTTGGTGTAATGCTTCTCAATCTCAACCCATAATAAATGGTAAGCCATGTGGCAAAAACAGAGAGATTGACAACTCTAACTGAGAACGGCAATTACTTGCCTTTGAATAAAGCCATCCACATGGAGTGATGGACACACATGAAGTCTTGTGCTTGGATTGCGTTGTTAAAGAGAGAGATTTCTTTTTTAAAATGCTGTTTAGAAAGCAAATTTGCGGCGCTATTCGGTCATTAGGTGTATAATCGGGTCATCACTGCATCAAATATATGTATTTCAACGCGTTGCTTAGATTTGTTAATTTCTTTATTTCATTTTTTTTTAATTACGATCGCATCAACCCTAGATAGCATTGACTAGTACGTGTAAAAAAATTGTTTAAAGAAAAACAAAATTATTCATCCAAGCTTAGCACAAAATTTAACCTAAAATCATATTTTTTATATCAATTGTATTGTATATAATGATATTTGTTTTTGTAATATAATAAAATAGAACCATTAATTTTCGACATGACATACAAATCCGACATAAACTCAAGACTTTTGAAAAAATTAAGATTTATTGTTATTGAATTAGATCAAAACGAATCAAATCACTTAATTCTATTTAATAAAAAAATTGAGATTGATTGACTTGAGTTAAACCGTAACCTGTAACTCGTTTAATGATCCAATAATTAAATGTTCAAGGAGAATTACTTTTGTAATTTAACAAATAATATAAATACATCGTAAACTTTGAAACCCTAAGAAAGCATTACATTCTTAATTTTTAGTTTCTTTTAGTAATTATCTCTCTCAAATTCTCCTAAACTATCTCTCATTCTCACTTACACATCATTACACGAGTCACTCTTCTTACCGATGCCATTACTTCACTCTTTCGTCCTTAGTCCTCCCAGTTTGAGTCCTTGACTCAATCGAGGCCACCCAAACACCCAATCGCACAAGGCCACCATATTGAGTTGTTCACCTAGCCACATTCTAAAGCCTTGACCATCGTACTTGCAAGTAAGGAAAGATTTAGGAGTAACTCTTGTGTAATTCTTGTCTTGATTTTTTTTTCTATTCTTATTTTATTTTAATTTTTCATACATAAAATATATTTACATGTTACAATATGACATAGTTGATACAAATTAGAATTGAAATTAAATGATTTATTTTACTAGTAATAAAATATATAAAAATATTTATATATTAATATTTGAGTTAAATTGAAATGACCTAATAATTTAATCTGTTTATTAAATATGTTTAATGTGTCATATTAAGTCGATTTCATCATGAACATGTAGTGTATGTGTTTTAATAATTGAGTCTGTTTGGGTTTAATTTTACGGTGCCTGGTTGAATTCAGATAAATATAAACATGATTCACTTAAATTGTTTTATAACCCTGTAATAAAGTTTGAGTTTGAATATATTAATGCGTGTTTGAAGAGAAATTTATTTATCATAAGTAATTAATATTATTTTAGTTAATATTTATGTAATATATCAATAGTTATACGATAACTTGTTAGTATAAATAAATGTTCATGTTTGAACTTGCAGTGTGGGAATGTTATTTAAAAAATGAAAAAAAAACCCTCCCTTTTATTGCATTAATAAAAAGAAAAAAAAGACGACGCCGTTACTCCATGTTGTCTTAAGCCTTCTTCTTGCTTTGGTCAAAACCCCCAAAACCCTCGTTTCGCTCCACTGCTAGCTCTGCCGCGAAAAGTAGCTAACATACCAAGTTTGAAGGTTAGGTGTCTTAGGGTTTTAATTACTTTAATCTTTTTGGACAGCTATTCGTTATGTAGATTTGGGATTCAGAGTTATAAATTTTTGGCTCTAAAATTGGATCAAAATTTCGTTCAATTTTCCTTTTGTTTCATTTGCTAGTTAATTTTAATGTTTAAAATACCCATAGTAATCAACATTTTAATCGGTTATTTTCTGAAATCAATATGGTAAATAATACATTTGTGTATTTTGTTTAAACCTTTGATGGTTTCTTTTGTCCCTACTCTTTTTGCGACCCTACCAGAGTTGCCAAAGATGGAGTTTGTGAGTCCTGAAGGTCTTCGCTTAGATGGTCGCCGTCCCATGGAGGTATTTCTCTTCATCATCGCTTAAGTATTGAGTTATTTCATCACAAACTTGCATTTTCAAATTTTTTTCTTGCAATTTAGATGAGACAAATTCGAGCGGAGATTGGTGCCGTGGCCAAAGCAGACGGGTAGTGGATTCTTCCCCTTGTCGATGTTCAATCTTAATAAATTAATATGTAAATCGTAGTTAATAAGAATTTTAGTTTTATCGTGAATTGTTAATATGTTAGTTCTGCTGTGTTTGAGATGGGTAACACCAAAGTCATTGCTGCTGTATACGGTCCCAGAGAGGTACTACCCTGGTCTTTTTCATCCTTTTTTTTCTAAACAGACAGGACATGTTTATTACACAGTAATAAACCGTAAAGTAAAACCGGATTGTACAAGATGTAGGTCTAAATAGTTTAGCTTGTTTGAAACTTAAATTCTAAAATTTGGTGATTTTTTCTTTCATCTCAAATTAAAAATATAAGAAAAATATAAAAATAAATTAAATATGGATTTAAATAAACTTTTATAATGAAATTATTTGATAGGTAACAAAACTGCATAAAATAAATAAAGTATTATTTTGAACATAAATTATTTTATTAAATATTTATATCATTTTTATTCGATTATATTATATAGGTTTTCACCAAGCACTATACAGAATAATTGTAATACAATCCAATATAGTTCAGTCAAATATAATTATATTTAGTCTGCACCAAATATGCCCTTGATGGTTTAATCACCGAATCCTTGCTTGACTTTTTTTAAAATTTTGAATTAAGCTCATCTTCGTTCTCTCTTTCTCAGGTCCAAAACAAAAGCCAACAAATGAATGATCAAGCACTGGTAATCAGACACTCCATTTTGGCCCTTTCTTCCTTTTTATGTTTTGTATGTGTGCATAAGTGATGCTGTTTAAATTAATGTATCAGGTCTTATTTAATGTTATATATTGACTGTAGTGTAATTGTTCTTGCTGCTATTAATCTGGTTTTTAGGTGCGCTGCGAATATAGCATGGCTAATTTTAGTACAGGTGATCGTATGAGAAGACCAAAGGGTGACAGGTTATTCCTTTTCCCTTTGACTTTACTGGTAGACGTAGATCCTTGTGCTACTTCTGTGCTAATGGTTGCTTTCTTGTTGCATTAGGCGTTCCACAGAGATATCTCTAGTCATTCGTCAAACGATGGAAGCATGTATATTGAGACATTTAATGCCTCGGTCTCAGGTTCCATTGCAACATCTAATGTATGTATTCAACACGATTCCACTCTTTGTTCTTTGTTGATTTTTTCCCTCCCTAATTTGCAGATTGATATATTTGTGCAAGTTCTCCAAGCAGATGGAGGTAACTCACAACCTTAATTTCAAATTATGTGCAATGATTAACTTCATGTTATTGGTATATAGTTCATGCTTCTTGTCTAATGTCTCCTACTTTTTACATGCATGTCCATTGCACTTGTTCCATTTATCTCGTAGTGTAGTTTGATAATTAAAAAAAAAAAGGCTACCTAGCTTCTCTTTCTTTGTAAGAAATTGATTATGCAACAAATAGTTTATTGCACCTTTCTTTGACACTCAAACTGCTTGCTGGAGCAGAGATGTGTGTTTTAAGGTTGTAGATTGTAGTGGTAATGTGAGGGTTATGCACACTTTTACTAGTGGATTGTGTGTACCAAAAGGACTGAGAGGTAGTAGGATTTCAGAATGTTGCTTTCTGCTCCTTTTTTTTGTTTTTTCATTCGAGCATGTTTTACTAAAGTTCATTAACAAAGGTGCTAAATGTGATGTTTGGTGTTTCCAATTTCTCACTTAAGCTTCCTCTCCCCCTTTTCTTTTACCTCTTTCAATTGCTTAGACATTGTTTATGCTTTATTGGTATAACCGGAAATTAACAGGCTGTTTAGTAACTGTACTGATGCAATGGTGATTATCTGTTATTGAATTTTTATTTTGTTTTTTTTTATGCAGGAACAAGATCCGCATGCATCAATGCTGCAACTCTTGCCCTTGCAGATGCTGGGATACCAATGTGCGACCTTGTTACATCTTGTAGTGCTGGGTACCTTAATAGCACTCCTTTGCTTGGTAAATTCAAATCGTCACACCTGAAATTTTGTGCTAAAGCATCCCTTTGCAGGGTATCCATAATGTCTTTGTGTTATAATGGTATAATTAGTTGAAGAGCTTAAAAAAGTTGTCCTGCAAACAGATTTGAACTATGTGGAAGACAGTGCTGGAGGGCCTGATGTCACAGTTGGGATTCTACCAAAGCTGGACAAAGTGACTCTTCTTCAGGTATTATGTCATTATCGGCTTTATTCATACTTGTTTAGTTGCAAACTTCTAGAACTTCTGAGGTTTTAACATGTCTTAGAATATGCTCAAGAAAGGTGAATAAAAATCTTTGTTTTGTTTTAAAAACGAAGTTTAAAATAAGAAATCCTAATTCATCAAGAAAGTGTCAGTATTTTTTTATATTTTATTTTATCAAACACTCGTTTATTAGTTTCTTCTATTGTAGATGGATGCTAAACTGCCACTGGATATTTTTGAAAACGTCATGCAACTTGCAACAGAAGGCTGTAAGGCAGTTGCAAATTATATAAGAGAAGTAAGTAGAATTCTCCTTGTAGAGCCTGTGAATGTGCAGTGGAACCATGCTTTGTGATAGCTATTGGTTAAACGTTTCATTTGCACCATACAAAAACTATTGTTCTAGTTTCAATGTACTACCAAAAGTTTTTTTGTGTGTCAATTTACTACTTATAATATTCAATTTTGTTTGAAGTAGGTATTACATTACTATATTATCCAAATTGATTGCGTGATTAATACCTGTGCAAGTTTTAAGGGTATTTTTGGAGCTCAAGCCTTGACAAGTGAGGAGCACATGTAAAATTAATAAAAATCTGAAAAGTTTTTAGCCCAGTCAAACTCATGAAGCGCTCTCAGACCCACCTCACTCAATACCTTAATTTTAGGGATGAATTTGGGGACTGTCTTGAAATGGGGGCTAAGGGATTCGAATGAGGGTGGGTTGGGTCAGGGTTTTGATACAGAGCTTCGTTACTTCTCTCTTTTTTTATAAATTTAATTTACCCATGCTCCTCACCAGCCATATAATATTAAATTCCAAAAAATACTCTTAAAATCTTCACTTATGCTAATCACATTATCCTGAGCAATTTGGACAATACATTAGCGGAATACGTATTTGACACAAAATTGTATGCTAAATTGACTTAAAAACTACTTTTGGTAGTAAATAAAAAAACAATAGTTTAAGTACCAAATGAAATATTTTCCGACAACTATTTGCACAAGCATTATTTTCTTGTTTCAGTCATATCAATTGGGCTCATTCTGATATCTATAATGATAGGTACTACTGGAGAATACAAAGCAGTTGGAGTATCGTCGTGGCTTATAGAATATGATTAGGTTAAAGAATACTAGATCTTTTGTCTGAACTATTTTCTTACTCAAACACAAGTTGTTAATTGCTAAATCTTCTTCGAGTTACTTAGCAAAAATAAATAAATCTTAGTTGAGATGCCTTTTTCTACGGCTATGTTTGGATGTTGTAATTGTTGGTTTTTTCTCCTGAAATCTCGTTAACAAATTGAGTAAGTTTGCCCGAACGTGATCCAACAAATTTCATCATCTTAGGGAGTAGGATTTCAATATTAATCACTTACATTTTTAGATCGTCAATTACATGTTTATGTTTTTGCTCTTTGATGGACAGATCACTTAATTGAATATGTTTATTTATTCAATTGGTTTCTAAGTCTCCTCTAAATTTTTTCAAAAAATTAGTCTTTGTACCATTTTAATTAAGAGAGAAAGGTTTAGAAGCATCAAACCAATAAAATCATTAAAATTTCTCTATCAGAGTGTGTGAGTGTGTATGAAGCATGATCAATAAGTAGAGGTTAGTTTTCAATTCTTTTTGTCTTCGTTGTGTTTACATTTTATGTTCATATGATTTTTTAAATATTTTTGGATAAAATTATATTCTAAAATTTGGTATAAGAGTTATTTTGAAAACACCTTTGTTTTGCTTTGTTTCATTGTCCATACATTGTAAAATTTGATTTTTTCTTTGACTTAGTTTTGATGCATAGGGAGATTATCAATCATTTCACTATTGATATTTGAATGATTTTTGTGCTTTAAAATGTTGATTTAGTTATAATAATTCCAATTTACGTTTCACGTCTTGGTACTCAGCATCGGGGCGAGCGGGGGTTCATGACAAGTGGGGAATTTTGGAATCCAAGTTTTTATTTTTATTTTGACGTTTATGATTCAAATTAAGACTGAATCATTGGGAAATATAATTATTGAAATTTTGATATAAAGAATACTATTTTTTGTCGTCGAAATTGCAAGAAATAGTTGGGCCTTCATTTGGGTCAAAATAAGGTCGTGTGACATGGTTGGAGGTTGAGGACAAGCTGGACGACTTGTTTTTTTCAATCACGAAGAGCCAAAAAAAATTCAAAATTTAATTTTTATTTTTGGTTGATTTTGATGTTGAATTAAAATTAAAATTTTAATGTGATTAATTTATTTAATTTAGGTTTGTTATGTGTAAAATATTTGTTATTTATTATACATGTGACATTTGTTTAAATAATTTTTGGTACATAAAAATTTATTTATGATTAATTTTTAAATTTATTATGCTTAAATTATTTATTTTGGTATTTGTATGTATAAATTTTGTGATTTATTATATATATATAATTTAGTTAAATAATTTGTGCATAATGGAATTAATTGTTAATGACTCATTGTGAATTTAATTTCTACTTATATTATTTATTTTATTTGTATAATTTATTGTCATTTTTTTATACATACTTAAAAATATTGTATCTATTTCCTAATTAATTAAAACTATATAATAAGGTTTATTTAAGATCATATTTAAAAAATAAACATTAATTGTGATTATCATATATAATATAATAAATCTTATTTTATAGAAATTTTTATTTTATTTTGTATGATTAAGAATATTAAATTATAGAAGAATATAATTTAATAGTTTATTATAAAGTTAAGATGAATATAATTGAATTATAACTTTAACACACATACAAGTTTTATGTCACTAGATTCATGATTTTACATTGGTTAAACATGTCATATTTTTATGTTAACTTCAAATTTAGTAACATTAGTATGAATATTTAATTTATTGCACCAATTCAACCTAATTACTCTTATATGATATGCGATATTCCCAAATTCAAAGGGGATAACTATAAGGTATGAAAAGAGAGAGTTTTCCTTCACTTTGGATGAATGGGCATAGATTACGTCATTAGGAAGTAGGAGCTCCCTACAATAAATGAAACCAACTCTCCAAATGCAGTTGTTATGTATGATAAGTGGGAGCGATCTAATCATCTTTCCGTTATGTTCATAATCATGAAAATATCTATTGATATTAGGGGCTCCGTCGAACAGTATAATAAGGTTCAAGACTTATTGAAGGTTATTGATGAGCAATTCACCACTTCATATAAGGCAATGACGAGCACTCTTATCATATAATTTTCATCCCTGAGGCTCATCGATATTAGTGGTGTGCGTGATCATATCATGCGCATGAGGAATATTGTGGCCCAGTTGAAAACATTGGAGATTGAGATGTTAGAAGTCTTTTTGGTTCACTACATCCTTTGCACCTTATCTCATCAATATGACCCATTTAAGATATCTTATAACACACTTAATGGTCGATCAATGAGTTGTTGACCATGTGTGTTCAAGAAGAGAAAAAGGAAAAGGAAAAAGGAAAATGTGAACTATGAAGAACAAGAAGAAAGATAAGCTAAGAAAAAGGGGAAAGAAAAATCACTCATCAAAAGGACATTAAGAAAGAGATTATGTGCTTCTTTTGCGAGAAGAGGTGACACGTTAAGAAACAATACTCTAAATTCAATGTATTTTTCTTATTTTTTTTTAAAATAACATATTATTATTTTAAACACAATTTAAATTAAATTATTATAATTTAGATATGTTTATTATTAAACATCATTTAATTGAAACTTATTCAATATTATTATGATTTTTTGGTGTTATTATTGTTATAAATTTTAAGTTTATATGTTATTTTTGTTACCTTTTCGGTGCTTCTCATTGTATGTCATGGCCTAGCTGTTGGTAGATATTTCGGATTACAGCTTGTGCACCCCAAAAAAGTCATAAAGTGATGTAACTGTAATAACCCTCGAATGTGACTGTTTACTAAAATATCATTTAATAGCCTTAAATGGATAATGTTTGACTTGAATTATACTTGATGACAAGTTTGACCAACTTAAACTTCACAATCGTCAAGTTTATCGGAATTTGACCGGTTTGCATTCCTACATGGAGATAATAACGTGAACGATTGTCCAATTTGACAAAATCAAACAAACTTCAATGCCTACTTGTTTAGATGGGCGGTTTTCATGGCTAATCTATCGGATAACACTTATCATCTTTATTTTTATTTTAAATTAGATTATCCAGAAAAAGTAACAGAATCAAGCTAGATACTTGTGCAACTTGTTATACCTAGCTTAACATTTTTTAGAAACTCATTTCAAAATTAAAAATTAAACCAAAACTAACACAATAGCATATATATTACTCAGTAATCCCCATTGTTATATATATATATATATATAAGTTACTAAAATAGTTTTATTTTTAACACTTAAAAAATGTTTTTCGATATTAGAGAAAAATATGCGTTTCATTTAGGGAGTTAAAAATAAAAATTTATGTACGAAAATAAAAGATATTACATTATTTAATAATCATTTTAATTTTAATATACGTGGAGTATCATAATTTAAGTGTATTTATATTTTTTCTAAATTTATGAACGCTAAAAAATGTTTCATTAACTTTAATAAAATTGTATTTTAAATTGGTACATATAAAATATAAATTGGTATTAAGAGACATAGATTAAATATTATTATGTATATAAAAGGCATAGATTGAATTAGAAAATGAATATGATAATCAGTTATATAAATTACTTCTACACAAAATGAAAAATGAACTGTTTTTACAGATTAATTAACAAAGAAACTCTGATAAATTAATTAAAAACAAGACATAGCAAAGGAAAATAATGAAAAAGCTAAATCAATGTGCTATATATTCTCATTGCTATTTGTGGTGGTAATATTAGACTTAACATTGTGAATGATAGAGGTGATAGCTGATACAAGAGCTGCTGTGAAATTTGGGTCTGATGTAATTGCAGCACTTATTGATCTACTTTCAGCACCAGGCGCTCCGAATAAGTTATTATAATGATTGTACAGAAGTGAGTGTTGCATAGATGGCATTAGAATCTGGGCCAAAGTAGTTTGAGAAAGCTGATTATTATCATTAAGTACTTGTGATGGTGCTTGTTGAGTAGTACTAGTTATTAAGCTTTGATCATTTTGATGATGAGGAAGAGTAAGGTCTAATGTAACAGTAGGAAATGGAGCTGAAGCTGAAAGTGTTGCTAAGCTTGGTGAGCATATCAAAGAAGGGATTGTAGTAGTTGTTGATAGGAAGCTGCTTGGGTCAGCACTTGGCATTGAACCAGAAAGTAACATTGAAGCAGCTGCTGAGGTTGTGGAAGCCATTTCCATTGCTTCTGGAGGTAGTGGGTGGTTGTGTTGTCCTTCATATGTTGTTATCAGTACTGTTTCGTCTTCTGCACATCTTTGCACCTGTTTTTTTTTATATTAAATTTGTTAATTCTATATACCCAATTACAATTATCTAATTAGTTTTTATTTTTTTTACCTTTAAACATTCAACAATTATAACATCACATATTTGACAGGTATTCAAAAGTTACGTAAAATTTTGTAAAACCTTAATTAGGTTAAAAAAAAGGAGAGGAGGTTAAAAAGAAGAAGAAATTTTAAGTACATAATACCATTATTATGTTCTAATTTTAGCTTTAGAATAATGCTCATAAATCTTTTTTTTTTGAGAAAAATAAAAAACTTCATAAATATGTGAAGATGTAACGATAACCTAATTACATATTACATATGCATGTGCAAGTATTTGATATATATTCTGTACTTAATCATCTTAAAGTGAGGTGTATCTTTGGTTTATCAGTTGAAATTCTTTTAAAATTTGGACATTTGGGGTTACGAGGGTTTGACAATATAAACATTATATGCCTTAATACCCATAGTCTCAAAATCTTAAACAGATAAAAAAAAAGGACGTAAAATTTCATTTATTTTGTATAATATATTGTCAAATAATTAGATATGAGTATTAATCATGCATTTATGAATAAATAAATAAATAAATAAATAAATAAAAAGATAAGAGAATATACTTGTTTGCGAACTGGACAACCGGCCGTAGCCATACTGCAACGATAGTAACCTCGAGGACGTGGGTTTCCTTTTGCCATTTTTTGTCCATATTTTCTCCATTGGCATCCATCCGATATCTGTATTTATTTAATTATCAGATTGAAAGAATTTGATTTTGTTAGCAATAAAATGACATAAATTATACAAAAATGGCTTACAGTGGTGGAAATAATTAGGGCTAACTAGCTTAATTAATTATTAGAAAGATACATAAATAAATGGTTTAATTGCATGCATATCATAATTATCTTGTTCATAAGTGAACTTTGACTAATTTAACCCTCTTTCAATTAACATTGATTGAACACATGTTAATTCATATTTTCTAACTACTGTGAACAATATGTGTTGAAAGGATATTTAAACATATGTTTTAAGTTTTGTAAGTTTTTATCATTTGTACTCCGCACATGTTTTATATACTTATTCATCTAGCTTTTATTTATTGAAACATAATTTATATTAGAAAATAAATATTAGTTAAATACATGTTCAAATTAATTTACAATTTTTTTAATATATAATTAGCACCTCGATCTAAAGAATTAGAAGAGAAACAAGTTAAGCATAAAGAACTATATATGAAACTGAGCCATGAAATTTTGACATGAAATGACCAAAGACTAATGATTTGTTTTTTTTTCAAATATTAAATATTATTTGGTGTGATTTTAACGTACCATTTAAAACTAGAAATAAATAAATTATATGCATCAACCACGACTATAAAGTAAAATGTAATTTATTTGTTTAGAAATCAACAAAAGAAAATATTAATTATTAGTTTATATGGAAGCATACAAATAAATATATATATATAGAAGTATAATAATGGTATATTAATTATGATAAAAGTTCAAAAATCTATTAACTTGTGGGTTGGGAATTACATATATAATTACACTAATTAGTTAAAAGCTAATAAGAAGTTCAAAATTTTAAAAAATATTAGAAATCGAGCTATGAATATACACGTTTATATTTTGTTAAGCTCATATGTATTCTTTAAATAAATTACAACTCAAAAAATATTAATTTAAATATATTAATTTACTTAAAATCACTTAATAACTTAAGAAAATATGCATACTTGTCTTCGTATTCTTAATTTTTGATTTTTTTAAAATTTGAAACTTTTAGTTTAATTTTAAATAATTAATGAACTTGGAATATCTTATCTAAATAATAATAAATTTTTATACAATTTGATATTAATTAATGAACTATTGCTATCATTTTGATAGAATGTTCATCAAGATTAGTTCATATATGTATTAGAACAAAGTTACCCACTATTTCTAAGTAAGGATAAATGAATAATAGTTTTGACCAATATATCTTATTTAGTCAATGCAGAGATGGCAGGTAGCTAGGGATGGGTTACCATGTTTGATTCGGTTCGTGCTCGAACGGAGACTCTGGCTTTTCTTATCATTGCCATAGTTTCTGAGGAGGCCGCTTGAATTTCATTATCCTTATTGAACTTAGGAACTTTGCTACGAACCCATTTGTCTTGATCATGATCAATATGATCTCCATTATAAATTTTAACTCCAGAACTACTACTGCTACTACCTTGTCCATCACCAAATATACTTTTATACTTCATTGATTCAACTATCTCATTGGGAGGTGATCCAGATGTACTACTGCACCTAAATTGCCTTGCTACCATCATCATCTTCTTTTCTTCTACTAACCCAATATTATTAATAATCATCTGAAAATTATTTAAAAATACCCATAATTTATACACTAATCAATACGATCATCATAAACTAATATTGTAAATAATATGTATCTAGATTTGAAACAATAAATAATATCATTAAATAACATATGATCATTACACTTTGTTGGTGTTCTTCTTCTAAAGTTTGATATTGAGCAGCTTTTTGATTATTTTGTTTGTGTTTTGCAAGTTGCACATTTAGATCATGGTATTTATTGTTCATCTCATCAAGCAAACCTCTTAATCTTTCATTTTCTACATTTTTTCTCTCCAATTCAGCCTTGAGAATTTCCATCTGCACCAACGAATTATAAACAAATACAACTCAAAAACTAAAAAAAAAGAAAAGAAAATGGAAATCGAAAAACAAACCTAGATCGATTATTTATTACCCCGTATGAGCTTGGTTGCTTATAATCATCCATAGTACTATACCAATGACTTAATACAGGCGAGATCTGTGACACTTTCCCCTCATTAATATTGTTAAGTGGCTTAGCATCTTCTATTGTTGAAGGAATATTTATATTGGTTGTAAGAAGATTCAAACCAGTCTACACAAATAAACGAAAGAAATATCAACTTATTGATAAATTAACAAATTTAAAAAAAGCTAAAAATTAAAACTTTAAATAAGAAACTAATATGTATATATTCAATTAATACATCAAGTTGAAGCAGCTCATTATGATCACGAGAAACAATCTCTTCTTTAACATGAACAGCTTCATCATGATCATGAGTATTATTATGTTTGAGATGATGATGATGATGATGATGATGAGCAAAGAAATCCAATTCATGATCAACAACCCTTTTCCTTTTGCCACGATCTGTACTACTTGTGACCTGCAAAGAAACTAAACTGTCTTCTCTGCAGTCGGTAGTTGGGTCGACCATGATTATCATATATGCGTGCTTAATTAGTTTGACGTGTGAGTAGTGGAGAAAGTTTTAAGAAATTGATTGGATGAGCCAGCTAGCTAGTACTGTTTAATTTGCTAGCTAGGTCCATGTATTTAAGAGAAGAAATGGGTCAGAAATAAATTATATCAAGGGATCAGAAGGAGAGCAGTGAAGTTCAAGTCATTTTAACAGGCACTGCATTTGACTCAGCATTTAAAAGGTTTTGGACTTAGACCAACTTTAATTAATTAATTAAAAGAAAATTGTCATATATCTCCCCTCGTCGTTTGTGTTGGAAAAATATTATATTTTTATACATTAAATATCAAAGTTAAATCAAGGTTTATAAACCGAGTTGGATATGTTTGTGATTGTTTAGCTTGAATGATTTATATAGTAAATATTTATGTAACGATGAATATATAAAAATATAGTATTTTTTTTAATAACTTAAATTTTTATAAAATTTAGTTTTTTAATAACTTAGATTATAAGTAATATTATTTATTTTTTTAAAGTTTAGAAAGATGTGTTAATAAAAACAAATTACATTATTTTTTATATTAAAATATATTTTTAAAAAAAATTATTAAAATAATATATATTTTTTCTTTAATAAACCACTTTTTTTTAAATAATAATATAATTTTTAATTTAAAATATCAAATTCTCATTAATTAATTAATTAGTTTTGGGTTTTATTATTATTATTATTATTGTGATATAGTGATCCATCCGTAGACAATTTTGACTATGGTACCCATGTTTCATTGGACATGAATGAGGTAAGATGGTGCGTCAAGTCCACACGTGTCTTTATCCTCTTGGAGAGGGACACAAGTATTGCTAGGGAGAAAGAAAGCTATTTTTTTTAGTCCTCCTGCTATCTTTGATGATATTGTTTTTAATTCTTCTTTAATACTTCAAAAAATTGAAAACAAGTGTAGAAGTTATTTAAAAATGATATTAATATAATATTTAATTTATAATTATTAATTTGAGTTAACTTTTTATAATTTAGTTAGCTCTTAGTGGACATAGACTCTACAAACCTACGTGTCGATATGAAAAATAAAAATAACATATTTTTTTCTTATAAATATTAAAAATAGTCATTGATATTGATAATTAGTAATATTTATTGAAATTTTTTGTAAAATTAATATTTCAATATATTTATAGACATAAAATTTTAATAGTTGGTATGAATATATAACAACGAGGTGTTATTATAGCGCTGTAGAGCCAAAACTTATTATTATTATTATTATTATTATCCAATTTTAATAGAGAAAACCGGGGAGAAAGGAGTGCCCAAAGAAAAGAGATTGACTGGTTCAACGGATGCATCGCACTTATTGGGCCGGCGCATTTCATGTGATATTAGAGTCAACGCTTTGACCTCTGGGCTCCATAACACATTTCCTTGCCACCACCTTAAGTGGGTCCTATACTTGTTTCTTTTTTTTTTCTTCATGAAAAATGATATTTTATAATAAAGCAGTGATTCTAGGTGTCAAACAATAATTTATTTTATATATTATTAGAATTAATGACTCGCATCATTAATTGAAAAGGCACGATAATTTTCATAATTAATTAATTAATTAAAGTTATTGCTTTAAGAACTAAATGTCTATTAATTTTTGAAAAATAATAATAATATTTTTATTATTATATATAAATAAATACTTTAATTTTATAATTTTTATATAATTTCGTTATTTGTGAAAATTATGCGATATTTAATTTTAATACATGTGTGGTTTTAATAATTATACGAATTAAAATACTTAATTTTTATATTAACATAATTAATACATAATCTATGAATTAAGAAAATAAAAAATTTATTTTAAAAAATTACAAAAATATTAGGTTTTATAATTATTGAAAATATATTATCTATATATATTAAGTATTAAATAAATATTAAATTTCAATAACATATATTTAATAACTATTTTATACAAAAGTAGTATCACACTATTATTTTATTTAATAGGTTGTATTATATTTTTATATTAAAAGTAAAAAGGTTTCATTTGATTATTTTGGCAAAGTTTATTCATTTGTGGTAACAATTTTTTATAATAAAATTGATAATTAATGTCTTAAGGTGCTTTATATATATTTGATTATATGGAAATTTCTCCTAATTAAAAAAATGATATCATAAATGAAAATGCGTTAATTATTCAACTAAATGAAGTCTGCTATTGATTTGTTAATCGTATATTACATTTTAGTTTTGAATAAATGAATCAGATCATTTGATTACAAAGTTCGGTTAAAAAGTCATACATAGTGGGCAGAGATAACTCATATTTCACCAATGACAACTGCTTATATATATATATATATATGTTTAGTAAGAAAAGAAAAATAATGGATTTCATAAATATCTTAAATTTATTGGTAAAATTATTTAAATATATATAAGGTAATAATAATAAATAATTATAAATAATTTTAATAATTTTTAATTAAAATATTATTTTTTAAATTAATATTTTAATATAAAAAATTTAAATGATATAATTTGTTATTAATTATTCATTTATATAAGATTATTTATATTATTTTGATCATTTAAATTATAAACAGTGATATATAATTTTTAATTTAAAAAAAAAACTCGTAATATTTTACTTTAAGTAATATGTTACTACCGAGCACAATAATTTATTCTATTAGATCTAATCTTATAAATGTTAAATCAGTTTGTTTAATTTTGGGTTATGTTATTGCAATTAGTTATATAAGATAATCATAAATCTAAAATTTATTAAGATTTCACTTAAGGAAATTAATCAAAATTGAAGAAATTAATCACAATTGAAGTTGAGTGAAGAGTCAGAAGAACTATTGACAGAACCGGATTTAAGATTTTTTTGGAAGGACCAGCTACGTATTAGCTATTATATCATACATAGAATAATTTATAAACTTAGCTTCTTAATTTTAAGATGCTTATTGTTTTATTATCTTATATTTTAGTTTAATAAACTAGATATAAATCTATTAGTAAATTTAATTCATAATCACCATATTTATAATATTATTGTCATATTTAACAATAAAATTATTCATAATGAATTATAATAAATTTTATGTTAAATTTTGTAATTAAATTTTTTTTATTACTTTTGTACCAAAATAATTTACATTTTGAAAGAATAAGAAACTAAAGTAATTTGTTTATATTATTTGATTAATTTAGTATTCTTATTTTTTTATTTTGACCAATTTATTATTTTAATTTATTAAATTTTATCAATTTAATATCATAATTTTTTAAATATTGTTTATATGTTTTTGTAAGTGTGATCTTCAAATAGTCATGTTATCAGCTATAATGTATTACTTTTATGTTTCAATGAAATTGGCTATTTTATAAATAAATAAATAAATACATCATGCATCGTGGACAAAGTTAACAAATTAATATACAGTAATACTTTGTTTTTAGATTGTTATTATTTATTTTAAATTAAAAAAATTCTAATATATTATTTTATTTTAAATTTCTTTTAATTAAATATTATTTAAATTAAATTACAATAAATTAAAATCTTTTAAAGTTTAGCATCTTTCAATTACGTACCGTTCAATATTATTAAAATATTATAAATTATAAATTTTAAAACTTTTCTTTTAATTTTCCAAAAAAATTCTTGTTCTAAGCCGAGCCCAATTTTTTTAATTAATAAATTAAAAAAACACAACTCTTGCTCTCCTACTGAAATTTTGATAAGAAAAGAGCGTTTTATTTATTTATTGTTGTTATTTTGCTAAGGGCGTTTTATTTAATGTTACCCAGCAAAAGTCTAATATGGTCTATTTTGTCAATCATTTTAATTTTTTAATTTAAGAGGGTTGTTTAATTAAAAAAATTAATAATTTTAAAATTTAGGTGTATTAAAAATGATTAATTTTAAAATACTTTAAAAACTTACATATATCTATTGATTTTGATGGATTTTCTTTTGGTTAAAATTATACTAAAAAAAATCACCGATCATTCTTTTTCCAACTACAAATATTTATAAGGATTTTCAATTTTTTTCCTCTTCAAAATTAATCTATTATTTGTTCATTGATTATTAATATAAATCTATTCAAATCTTTGAAATAAAAGAGTCCTTTAAATTTCATAAAAATATTAAATTTTTAAAGCTTTAAAAATATATCAAAGTTATAATTCAATACACTCACCTTAAAGTGTGACATATTTCAAGTTTTGAAATTTAAGAAACTTTCAATTAAAACAAAAAAAAACAAAATTTTTTAAAAAATATTGAATTGTATTTTTATTTTTCTTCATATATAGTACTTAAAACAAAGAAACCAACCATAAATTTTAATGGATTTTATGTTTTATTTGTACTATTTAATTAAAAGTCCAAAGACTTAATGCATAATAATACAAATAATTATGTATTTAGTATATTTAATCAATGTATGTATACATGCAAGTATACTACATATCATTACAAATGTATACAGTAACTGTTAAAAATGTATATTTTATTATACTAATTATTTACTTAAATAGACATGATATATCAATTTAATTAAAGTTATATATAAATATAAAATATTACAAAATCTCTATACTTAAAATATGTAAGGATATTTTAATTGTATTTTTTAAAGATATTTTAATTGTATTTTTTAAAAGTTACAATAGTAGAAATTTATCCTTTTTAATACTCCCATACCATAATGTCACAGAAAATAACAATGATAATAATTTATAAAATGAGTTTTAATATTAACTTACTTATATTTGATATAAAAAATTTGATTTAAATTTGAATTTAATAGAATTAATTATTTTATTAGAACAATTTTGAATTGAAAACCTTTAAATCTAATTTAAATGAATAAAATTTTAATTAATAAAAATAAAAAATTTGATGGTTATCACGTACTAAAAATAACTTGAAAACATATTTCTACCCTTAAAAGAAAAGAACGGTCCAAAAAATAGAGGGAACTACTCATTTTAGTGCTTTATCTATTTTTTTTATTTATAGATTTAACCTTTTATCTTTAAATTAAATCAATTTAGTCCTTTAATTTTTTTTAAATATGATCAAATTAATTTTTATTTTTAATTTTATTAATTTATTATCTTATATTTTTAATAATATAAAATAAATATATTTTCAAAATGTTATAGAAATTGAATATATGATTAACTTATTTACAAATATGCATTGAATATGTATTTTATTATAAAAATTTAAAATATTATAAAAACAGAGTAAATACAAACTAATGACCATACATATACCTCAAATTATAAGACAAAAAAAATATAAATTTAATAGCACCAAATAACCCCTGGACCACCTTAATTTTATTTTCAACCCCACCCCTACACTTTCCCATTTTATTTTCCAATTTGGCTTCTTTTTAATTTTTATATATTTATTTATTTTATTAAATATATACGTATAAAATTAAAAAATATATTTTTTACAAATATTATTTAATATATTTTAAATATTTTAAAATATACATTGATTTGATGATTTATTTATTTATTATTATTTTTAAACATATGCTATATTAAACATATGTTGTTTTAAATATATGTTATATATTTATACTAGAAGAGTGGAATTATTTTTGACACATGTTGAATAAATCATATACTTCAAACTAAATGAAATTATAAAAATTAAATCACGTCTCGCTTTTTCTTCTCTCTTAATTTTGTAATTAAGGACGAAATCATTTTACTGCACCTTTTAACTTATAGAAAGAAAAAAAAAACTCTCACTTAAGTTATTGCATCTTTATAATTCATGTACTTGAAATTGAAAGGAGATGATAGATATAGGGTGATTTTGAAAATTCAACAATAATTTCCCAAATGAATTAATTATTAACATTGAAAATGCAACAACTTAAAAAATATGAGAAACTATAATTACTACTAAGATTACTAAGTTTAGAATTATTACTTAAAAGTTAATAGTCAATTATTAGTGATTATAAAAAAAATATTACTATATATCATAAATATATTATCATTTTAATGTACTAATTTTTCTTTTAATATAGTTCAATTATATTTAACAATAATATTAAGTCACATTATTTATATTACATTTTAAATTTGAGATAAATTACATTTCTCTTAGTAAAATAATGTTATTTTTGTTTGGAATTTTTTTTACTTATAAAATGTTTATAACCTTTATTAGTATCATTAGTGAATTTAATCTTAAGTTTTATACTCTTTTTTTTATAAAAATAAAAAGTTACAATGACTTTATTTAATTACGTATCCATTTTAATTGAAATATTAATTTTTCATTTCATATAATTTAATTAGTTCAATTATATTTTAAAATAAAATTAAGCTACATTATTTATATTATATTTTAAATTTAAAATGCATTATATTTCTCTTACCAAAATGTTGTTATATCTTACATTTGTAAAATGTTTATAACTTTTATTAGTATTTATAAAAATAAAAAGTGATGATATTACTCTATTTCAGTACTGCATATTCATTTTCACTTACTTCCTAATTTCTCATTTCATATATTACATTTCTATTATTAAAATGATGTTATTATTGTTTGTAAGAAATCTTAAGTATAAAATGCTTATGACCTTAATTTATTAGTATTAGATCTCTTTCTACTTCTTATATTTTTAACAAAAATAAAATGCCATGATCGATGAGTCTATTTTTCATTACTTATTCATTTTCTGTTCATGGGTAAGCTGTTTGACCGACGCTCTTGAATTAACATCAACTTTCATTTAATAATGATTGAAATTTCAAACTTCATTATGCTTCTCTTTCTAGATATTTCAACTCCTTTCGAATTGAAACTATGCATTTAATTGCGTTCTCCTTAATTTCCACACATTCTGCGGCCCTATTGAAGTTAGAACTTAGAAAAGAGATTAATATTCAAACACAGACAAGGTCGTGCATCCATCCAAAAAAGCATTTCAATACTCTCATAGTTTTTTCTTTTCTTTTTATCAAGTGGTTTAATGGCAGAATGATGAAAATTAATGGCCAATACAAATCACTTCATAGTTTTAACCTCAGTCTGCATTTTGCAAGAGATTTTAATTTTGAAAATTTTATGCATATAATTTTTATACAATTTTACAAAATAACTAATTAAAAACATGTGAATTATTGTATTTTTTTTGAATTTTTTTCATTGGTTAATTTATCAACATATTTGGAATAAAAAAATATACGTATATAAAATTTAACTTCCAAATTAAGTGTGAGGATAAATTTGTTAAGATCAATAAGGATTTGTATCAATTAAATATCTATTATTATAAAAGCTCTTAAACTAAAAGAATAAATGCATATATAAAAAAAATGAGTACGATATGCATTTCGTCAATTAAAATCTATTTTTGAGTTTTAAGACTGTATATAACGTGTGCAAAACTGTAATAATATTTTTTAAATAAAAACATAAAAATATATATATTAAGAATACACTCCTCGATGTTTTAGAGGTCTTTTTATTTAACGTGGTTAGCTTAATTTTTTTTAAATATTATAAAAAAATATAAAGGGTAAGATATATATTTATTTTGAAATATAAGAATATTTTTTACCAAAATTATTTTAAATGTAATTTAGACTCTTTCATGCTTTTGCTCGGTGAGTGCGTTTGTTCTCGTATTTGTGAGCTTTATTTTGTTACGTTTGTTTTCTCATGAGGTTGTCAACTTTTATACTGAACTCCTTAGCATTTTTACGGTTGAATTCCTCCAAAAATAACAAAACCAGTTTATCAGCCTCCGGTCATCAAAAAAACAAATTAAGGGATGTTCATAACATGTGATAAATTCTTAACTAAAAAGTAAAACATATTTACAGATTCCAACTTTGAACCAAAAAATTCCGATAAGCTCATAATCAGTCTCTTCATTCGTTAATATAAATCCTATAATTCAAGGTACCATGATTGTTATTAAAACACAGTATCAAAATAGTGATACTTGCTACAAAGTCAACATCAACATTGCCCGGATTTTCGCCCTAAGATCATCAGGGACCTCAGTTGATCCGGAAGGCTGAGACGGTGACCTTCCATGTTCAAATGATTTTTGGTATATCTAAGGAAGCTTCCCTACTAGTTTGGTCCACTTCACTTACTTTTGATTTATCTGACTTGCACATATCTCTCCTTCTAACTGTACATTTCTTTTCAAATGAGATTTCCTGTGCTTAGATGATCTGCTTCTATGCCAGTGCTTCTTACTAGAAGAGCTAACATGCTTATCCTGACGTCGAGTGTGCTGCCGATCATCATTAGAGGAGCCTTCATGCTTATGCCGGTGACGACAATGCTGTTGCTCTTCGTCAGATGTAATGACATCATTGGAAGTACTGTAATACTTGCGCTTTTTTTGAGAGGGCCAATGTCCATCATCAGGGCTGCTCCTGTTCTTTTGCGGATGCATAGAATGCTGATTCTCTTCACTGGAGGACATGTCATGATTATGATGGGGATGTGAATTTCTGTTCTTGGAAGAAAGCTTTTTCCTGCACTTGTGCCTGTCCCTGCTATGGGTTGAGGATCGATGAGATAGACTCTTTTTTCTAGAGTGCTTATGGTCTCTTTTATCATGATTTTCTTCTTCCTCTTTATCTTGCTCTTCATCATCGTCATCTTTGTCGTCACTGTCAATTTCTTCTTCATGTCTATTAGATCTAGAGCAATAACTCCACTTTGATCTCCGTTCATTACTTCGTCGACAGAAGCTTTTCTTTTAGACTTTTCATTCTCAACAAAAGCATCTTCTTCCACTGGAGCTGAACTGCCTTCCCTATCTCTACCAGCATGATTGACAACCTCAATACCCGATGAAGAAATCCCAGAACTAGCAGTATCAAGTGATAAGCCTTGCAATGATTCAGCTTTTATAGGTGCAGCCCCACTTTTTATAATAGCTGCAAACATCTTTGCCTGTTTCAATCTCTCAGCCCTCAACTTCTGTTTTCTGGTCAAGGATGCTTCTGAGGAGTCAGCCTCGTTAGCAGCTGCTAGAGAAGCTGACTCTGTAATTATCTTTGCAACAGGTACAGAAATACCAGAATCCCCAACTCCATTTGGCCTTTTGATGGAACATTGTGATTGAGATGTAGTGAGACACCCAAAGCTTGCTGAATTTGCTAGAGAAGCTGACTCTGTAATAACTAACCCTATCACAAACTAATTGCAGCTCATATATTATAATAAACAATAGAGAGAAAGAAAGAGATCCTTATAAAGTTATGTTTCATCCAATTTGCTCACAAGAACAACAAACCTCTACCATCCTAATCCCACCTGCACAGCCACTTGAGTCACATGAACTGCATCTCTGCTTCGAGCATATGAAACTTAGACATGGTAAGCCTTAGAATAACACATGCACCTTAGACAATTGTCATCTGGCCACATTTAATGTACCAAACAAACAAATTGTCCATATTGTACGGAATGACACAAAGTTAACATAGATAAAAGTACTTATGAGGTGTTTAATTAAGGTTGTTGGGACAGGAAACGATGGATGAAGAAGAATATCGGCATCACTATTTTTCTTCCCGGTAGATTCATCAAGATTTTCATATGAAAAGGCAACAGCACGATACCCCCAACATTGATTGGTCCAGCATCGCCATCAACACCTGAGCACAATTGGATAGAGATGATAATCAAAACTAAACATAAACAGAGACATTTTAAATGTAATAGTCAGTCTCAATCAATACAAAAACCTGGAATGGTAATTACATGAGAGATAAATGAACCAAAAAGAAAATGCCAAGGAAATAAGATCTTACTTGTGTCTCAGACAGATGAAATATTGAATTACAAGCCAACCTGCACACTGAACATATATCGCAAGTATAACATTCAAAAAACAAGAAAATGAACCTCCACTACTCGATCCAAATCACAGGATTAAGCCCGCTCACTGCTCTCTTCCAGAAAGAGGGAAGACCTAATTACCAACCAAAACAAATCTAACACAAAGCAGAGTCGAGAAAAAGACACAAAAAACACTGTATTCAAAAATATTATAGAATTATGAACACTAAATATAGAGTTATTTTTTAAAATAATTAGATAGTTACATACATATTAGCTTCAGCATTTATGCAGGTGAATAAACAAAAAAACATCGCGTCTGGTAATCTAGTGACTCATGAAAAACTCCTCATGTGAAAAGTCTACTGATGACCTAAGCTCATCCATCCTCATTGCCTCCCTCCACCCCACCCACCTTAGCCCAACCTTTCTTGTCCTTTTTTTGTCCCTCCTTTCCGCCTCAATTTACCGGATTCTTGCCAACAGTGCTAGAGAGAGACTATCACAAAATTAAAGATCTTTCCTCCCAACCACCTCTTCCATTTCTACTAGGGGTGTGCAAAAAATCCGATCATCCGATCCGATCCGATCGAAATTAATTATATATATATATATATTTAATTAATATATATTTATTAAATTAAATATATATATATAATTAATATATATTTATTTGATTTTTTAATCTTTTTTTTAAGTCAAATAATTTTATGTTATGATTTATGTGAAATTTTAAAATTTATATTTAAAAATACAAAAAATAGAGTTAATTAAGTTTATTGGTCGGATTGATCAGATGTCATCCGAATAGTTTACGGATCGGATTGAGCGGATGTGAAAGGTGATCGGATCGGATGAGTATAAAATCAACGGTTTTGATCCGATGAACAACCCTAATTTCTACCCACTCTCAACCACCGAGCATAGCCTTTCCAATCCGTTTTCCAACCCATCTCGTCGTTTCCGTCTACCAGAGGCAGTGACTGGCCTAGAAAATCTGTTTCTTGTGATAGTGTTTTTGTGTTTGCCCAAAATCATCCTGTCCCTTCTACCACCTTTTACCTCCACCATTTCCTAACCTCCGTTGTCATTTTCTGATCTCTTTGCCGTCGACATCATCGGCTGTCGAAAACCCAACTTATTGGCCGTGATAAACAACGATTGGGTTTCATTTCTATTCTAATCTCTATTTTTCCTTTCAACCAGCATCAGCCTTTGTCGGCCTATCCAAGCCACCTCTATCCCGAACTCTACCTCACTTTTTGAACTATGTTGAAGGAGAAGGTTTCGGGAAAGATGGAGGATGTGGATCACGAGTTGCTTAAGTTCCATGAATTTTTCTGTAATTATTATTGTGAGATCAAAAAGCTCTTTAAGACTTCAAGAGTGTTAAGGCAAGGAGATCCACTTTCTCATTTCCTTTTCGTTTTGGTAGTTGATGGTTTGAACAGATTGGTAGAAGAGCGAAGAGATTTAACTTAATAGATTGTCTCTAAGTGTAGGAAGAGATAGTATTGAAGTCTCTCACCTTCAATTTACGGATGATATTTTCTTCAGGCAATGAAGATAAATTTTTAAATTTGATGAAGGTGATCGAATTTTTTTGTCATGTGCTAAGCTTGAAGAAAAATCTAACCAAAAGTTGCTGAAGATAGAGTAACAACTTTAGCAAATTTCTTGGTTTGTGAAGTTCGAACTAGGCCACTGAAATACTTGGGCTTACCTCTAGGAGGTAATCCAAGAATAGTAGAGTTATAGTCACCAGTTATTGATAACTTTGATAACCAAGAGGGGGACAATTGACTTTGATAAATTCTATTTTTCCTTACCTCCTAATTTACTATTTATCAATTTCAAAATACTCGTGGGAGTTGCAAAAAGATTAGAGAAAATAATGAGGCATTTTTTGTTAGAAGGTGCTAGTGAAAGGAAGAAAAGTCACTTGGTAAGTTGGGCGATAGTTCAGAGATTAAATAAAAAAGAAGGGTTAAGTATTAGTAACATCATCAAAAGAAATAAGGCTTGGGAAGAGACTTAGGAGATTCCTTTTAAAAGAAGGCTCTCTATGGCATAAGGTTCTGAAAAATAGATATAGGTTGAAGGAAAACGGTTGAGATGCGAGTTTTGATTCTCACCGAAGGCATTGTACTCCTTAAAAGTCAATTTGTAAATACTCGAATTTTTTTTCTTCCAAATTGAGATACATAGTAGGAGACGGAGATAAAATTTGTTTTTGGCATGATCTTTAATTGGAAGGCAATTCTCTTTCAACAAGTATCTAAACCTCTATAGGTTACGTTTGGACAATAATATATCTATGAGTAAGATGTACTCATTCAAAGGATGAAATTTCATGTTTAGAAAGAACTTGAATGGTTGAGAAGTAGAAGAATTATCGAATTCAGAGTTAAATAGAGTCAACATAAGAGTTAATAATAATGATACAAGGATGTGGATTACGGTCTACGAATCCATCTGGATATTTTTCCTATAAGCCTTATTTTGCATTTCTAGAGGATGATTCCAATAATCAACTTTCCAATCACTATGTATCAGTGTGGATTAGCTCAATTCTAAATAAAGTCAAATTTTTGAAGTGGTTGATTAGTCTTAAAAATGTAAGCATAAATGATTAGATCCAAATACAGCTCTTCAAGTTTTGTTTTTCTCATAATTACTACGTGCTTTGTAAAAACAACTCGAAAGATATTGATCATTTATTTTTACATTATCCAATTGTTGATCAAAGCTACACAACTATAAGGGAATTCATTGAGTTATTCCAAGATTTTGTCGATCTTTATTTATGGAATCCTTTTACTCTTATGGGAGGAGTAGTGAGGCTTCAATGGCAATGGGGGTTATGGAGCTGTAGCGTGAAAGCTATCATTTGGGTGTTATGGATGGAGAATAATAAGAGATTTTTTTATGATGTGAGAATAATAATACTTCTTTGTGAGATAAAGTTATATTTCTAGTATCCTCTTGGCCGTCAACTTCCAAAGAATTAAAATATTATTCTCAATTTCTCGTTAGTTTTAATTGGAAAACTTGTTTATCCCAATTAGGTTTTGTATAGGATTATAGTTATTATTTGGTATAGTTTGGTGTCTCTTTTTATAAGGAAATTATTGATCCACTTTGTGCCTTTATAATTATTACTTAATTAATATAAAATATTTTTTCTTATAAATAAAAAAAAATCTTAAACTTCAATCCTCTTAACTTAATATCTAAAAAGTAAAGATGACTTTGAACAAGCAGAACGAAAACTCTTGGACCAGCCCAATTATGAAACGAGACCATGTCTTTCTATCACAGGACAAAAAATATGTATATGAAAGAAAAAAACTACTCCTTTCCAAGTTTCTATGCTTTACATTTGTTTCTTTTATTTGCAAACTGTTATTGCAACTATTAGAACAATAAATTAATATCATAATGGTTTTCATTCTCTTCATGTAACAGTACAACCTAGCTCGACCTAGCAAATTTAAGAATCCAATATATCCCCAATGAAAAATAGAATAACTCACACACAAAAATACAAAATATAATCGAAAGTCAAATCTCTAACTGGACAAAGTATATTAACTGTCGAGGATTTAGTAAAATTATTAAATTGAAGTAGTTACTTGATCTGAATACCTTGTACACGTTCATCGGTCAAGGGAGGCAAATCGAGGTAGCGTTCGTGATAGAGGTCGGCTTCTGAGGTAATCGCGGCGGAGCTTGCAACGTGGCAGACTGGTGAGAAGATGGCGAACATCGAAGCGATCGATTAAGAGAGAGTTCCATTCTACGAGAGCCTCCTTTGAATTCAGAAACTCCGCCGTTGGGTCATCATCGAAGAGCAGCGCGTGGCGGCCAATCAACTCTATATCCATTAACAGAGTGAGAGACAGATTGAACGAAACTCTTCAGCTTTCGTGTGCTTTTGGAGCTCGATTATACCGAGAAGAAGATACCCAGGGCCCCAGCCGAGACGCCAAACGGGTTTATCTTTTATTTTATTTTACTTTTGCAAAAATTAAAATCGTTTAGATTATATTATTTCATCGTAAATAAATTATATTATTTTAATATTTTTTATTAAATTATTATTATTTTTAATTAAATATGATTAAAACATTAATTTTTAATAATAATAATCACAATTAATATAAATTTCTTTTTTAAGATATTTATTTTTAAAAAAAGTTTAAAATATATTTAAATAATTTTTTTTAAATTTATTATTGTTTATTTTTAAAATATTTTATATTAAATTTTATTTTTATTATTATAAAAATATATTTAAATTAATTTTAAGAAAATAATATTTTAAATAAAAAATATTAAAATAATATAATTTTTTTAATTAATTATTTTTATAGAAATTAAAAATATAAAGGAATTTTTTCTAGTTCTAATTAAATGGAAAATTATTTTTTGTTGTTATATTATATGATATATTATTTTAAATTAATAAAATTTAAAATTAATATAATTTTTTTAAAAAAAGTAAATATTTAATACCGATTTATTCTAAAGTTTTGTCGATCGCCCCACACAAATGTGAAAAAAATTCTATTAAAACACCTCACGTGAATCATGACCCATGGTACCGAAAAATTATTAAATAAAATTTAAAATTAGTACGATTTTTTCTTTAATATATTTGGCGAAAATTGTACTCTATGAATAATACACCTTTATTCTTAAGTAACTATAATCTCCATTAATTGAAATGGGGAAATAAAAACCAATGTCAGTATAAGTTGCCGCGATGATGAAGACCCAGTTGATGAAACTGTCTAGTGAAGCGGAGGTTGATCGGCTAGCTTAGAAGAAAGTGACCCAGATGGCCCATTGGAAGAAGTGTGAACATCTAGAGCAGACGTTCCATTAGAATCTTTAATTATTAATCTCTTATAAGAGATCATCAACAGGTAGGGTTGGATCCAGACGACGAGCTTTCGTCACAAATTTAAAGGTAATAGTGCAACGGAATGGTTAAAGTCGAGGAAAATTGGATAATTAAAAAAAAAAAAAGGGCAAATGATCGAACAATTTAGAAGTATTAGTACTTAACCATTAGAGGAAAATAATGAATGAAACGAAATTTACAGTTTGTCATTAGAGGACACAAGTTATTAAAAAACTCAAATTTACTGATAAGAATGGAAAGAAGAGAAAGAGCTATTGAAGGAAACTGAAGTTACTTGATGGAGCTAAGAGAGAATTCTTATGTGAACCCTAATCACAATTTCAATTAGGAATTAATGGTGGTTAGCGCAATGGTAAGGTAAATATTAGAGGTTACTGTTAATGAGTCACGTGACGCCGTCAAAAGAAGGATAATATCAATGAATTTTATATATAATAAAATATATTTATATTACTTAATCAATAAATCGTACGAAAAAAATATAAATAATTGTAATATAAAAAATTATTAATGTTATAATTATTAATTATCTATTATTTAATTGATAAAAAATAAATATTAAGATAATTAATTAAAATAATAATAATTGTTTATATTGTTTAAGATAAATAATTTAAATCTAAATAATATCAGTAAAAATACTTCTTTAAATAATATCATTTAATTGTTATTTTTTCATTAGACAAAATACATTATTAAAATCATTATTTTTATAAATAATTATTACTTAAAAATAAAATATATTATTAAAATTATTATTTTTAAATAGGATTTAGGGTTTTGAGGTTTGAGTTTTGAGATTTAGGGTTTAAGATTTAAGATTTAGGATTTAGGGTTTAGGTTATAGGTTATAGGATAGAAGATTTAGGGTTTAGAGCTTAGGGTTATACTTGTGGGTTAAGGTTAGGGTTATATTTGTGGGTTTAAGGTTAAAATTATTTTTTTTAAATAAGATTTAAGATTTAGGATTTATGGTTTAGAGTTATTAGTTTTGGGATTTAGGATTTAAGATTATATTTGTGGGTTAAGTTTTAGGGTTAAAAACTTTATTTTTCTAAATAGGGTTAAAGTTTTAAGGTTTAAGGTTTTAAGTTATATTTATGGATTAAAGTTTAGGGTTAAAATTATCATTTTTTTAAATAAGATTTAGGGTTTGTGATTTAGGATATAAGATATAGGGTTTAGAATTATATTTAAAGTTGGAATAAAATTGAATCAAAAAATTAAGATGAAAATATAATCATGATTCTTTAAGGAAAAAGAAAGAATTCTCGTTTTTTTTCTTTTAGGAATTAATTACATTCTATTCCCACTTTTAAAACAACTAAATCTAAAATTGTAAATCTAAAATTGAAAATAAGTAATTCTAATTTCATTTCAGTGAACCAAAGTCACTTAAAGTTAATATTTTCCATAGAAATGGATCGAGTATTTGCTTTTTTGAAATGCCATATTTTTCACATGCAGCAAAGACTAAGATATCAAAGAATCGTCATATTTATCCATAATATGTCAAGCTTGCTCTCTTTATATCCAACTTTGGGAAATTTATAACTATTGAGTAGATGTTGATCACTATTGCAGTCAATTATTGTATATTTTATAGACCGACAATTTTTGGACCAAAAAACGTATGTTGAGCTGTCTTTACTGGATTTGTATCACGCTTACTCTCTAACTTTTTAGACTTATAATTTCCATTGTAAGACAGACAAATAAAGACTAATATCACAGTCGTAGAATACGTACATTCACAGAATCACAGTTAACAAAAAACCATATCTCTGTATCAAAACAGATATCATATTTTTCAGACCAAATCAAATAGGTGTAGTTTGAGTTCAACATATAGTTTTATGTTTACAAAAGAAGAAATTTATAGACATTTGAGTTGACATATTGACGTACACTTACAAACTGTTTTTCCACCCCGCACATAGCTAAAGCAAAGTTCAGGATATAGTCTACCCAAGTTTCAGATCAACGTCATGTTTCAAACACAAAATCAGAGTACTATAGGCTTACATTCTTTTTACCATGCTACAGTGTACTTTCTTGTTTCTCTACCTTACATATATATATATTTTCTTTTCTTTTCAAAAATTACACAAACAGCTGGGTAGTGATGAAGGCTAAAATGCAATACTTTTTCCATTTATTTTGATGAGGGAAGATGGATGCTGAGATCATCCAACCTGGGGTTGTCTTGTATGAGCAAACCATGCTCGTTAGCTAAATGCAAAAGACATATGAAACACAAATGTGGAGAGAGATGCTCTGGTGCCACAGCTTGCCAATCAACAAAAACGTTGGCAAAGAGATGTTTAAATGATATTGCATCTTTGGGTACCTTCAAGGAAGCAATATATGGTCCGTTAGAATAATCAACTTCTGAGATAGACAATAGCATAGAAAAATGTTTAAGCCTTTAGGTCACTCGCAAAACATGTTAGCGCTCAACTGACAATTAAACAGGAAATAGTACATAGAAGTTCAAAGGTTCTTCAAAATGGGGGATAATCTAACCGACTCGCTTTATCATTCTTTAATATGAACTTAATTTCTTTTAGGTAATTAGAAAAGAAAAATGCAATGACATTAGTCATTAGATATAGATTCTAAGAAAAGATTAAGCTTACCATTTCAGATGCTTCGTCACATTCTTGTATTTTACCCCAAAGGTTATCTTTCAATATTTGCACATCAACTTGTTTGGAAAATTTGTCATACTGAACATCAATTTTGTTTACCTGAAATATTAAAGTTCAGAACCCAGGGAGAGAAAATGTTACTATAGTTTCATCAGTTCTATCAAGTCTTAAACAAAATCTATCCTATCCATGAAACCTCCCAAGCTCTTCTATTACAAGTAATTAATAAGGATGAAAAATAAGGTGAATGATTAATCTACTCCGTAATAAGAAGAGATCTAATATTCTGAACAATAAAAACTTTTACAGCAGCTTTAGCAAAAATGCTGACCTGTGAACCCAACCTATAGCTATTTAAGAATGCATATTTATATTATATGTAAATCTACATGTCTATTAGTCAAAAAGAAAAGCTGAGAGCTAGCGGCTTAACTCCACCTATTTCTAGGAACACTACTGACCAAGGCAAACAGGTGCAAGAAAAGGATGACATATACCCGTCGAGGATGAGAAACAAGTCCATCAGAGTCTTCAACATCACTGCAAACATAACCATCATTATAATGGCCACTGATCACACTCTCATTGTCCCATGATTGCACTGTTTCACCAAAACATTTGTTTTGTTGTGATGATTTATTATCTGCAAAATATAAACAAGATCATCAGCAATCAACTTAAACAATATACTATTCCTCAAACCTTAAAAAATGAGGAACGAAGTTGCCTTTTTCTAAAGAGGAAAAAATTGAGCACAAGGCACGATAAAGATGTACTACCAATCACCATAGCAATCAAGAAGCAGGAAGGCAATAAGAAAAACTCGTAAATTTATTGTGTATGGATCCTGCAGAAATTAGAGCTCAGACCCTAAATAACATGAAAAAATTTAAATAATTGAATTGATACCAAAATAGCATTTTAATTGTACATAATATATACATATAACTTATGTACATAGTATACGTTGTACATAATTTATAATGTATATAAACTAAATATGTCCACTCTATGTAAAAGTTAATATGTTATTTTGAAACCAATTCAATTATGTATAAGCTAACATGCTATTATACGACTCCAAATGTTTCAGGTATAATGTAATGCCTCAAAGAATCAATTAATTACTAAAAAAACTAAAAGGAATGACCATATAAATATCAATGTTGTAAAATGTTATTTTAAATATCAAGACTTATTCCTCTGACGAGACAAGGCGTAAGTCTCAAGACAATTCGAAACGTAAACCTCAAATGTAACTTTCAAGAAACTTAAAGATATAAATAATAACAATTATGAATCCAATAACTATGAATATAAAAATTAATCAAAAAAGTATATAATAATCTATTAGAAGTGTAGCTCAAATGGTAGAATGCTAGCTATACATACGAGTGGCATGGAGTTGGAGGCATACATATGCTCTGATTAAATAATATATACTATTCTTTGTATAAATAAGAATTGACAACATAAAAAAATTAATCCAAATAGGAAACATTTCTTCTTTTTTGTTGCTCTTATAATAGGGAACATTTCTTCCTTAAAAAAAGAATAATCTCATGAACTTTTAGCGCTATATAAAGGAAATAGAAAAATAGATAACTAAAAACTAATTAATATTCCATAGTTTTTAACTAAGATACAAGTATTTCGAATTTTAAATAGATTAATACACAAAAAATTGAATAAACATTGAAATTTATCTAAAATTATCAGTACAGTGTTTAAAGAATTAAAAATAACTTTCCCTAATTTGGTTTGTATGACTTGAGTTTTTGTTTTTTAGATTTTTTTAAATTTTTAAATTTTTATTTGTTTAGTAAAGTCGGGTGAGATTGAAATGAGCTATATGTGATATAACTTCAAAAAAAATTATAATTTTCGGAGGTTTAGGCCTCAACCGCCTCAAGTCTAAAACGTCTCAAGACTTGCACCTCACAAGAAAAAGGCGTAAGCCTCGATACTTTTTTTATACACCTTGCCTCGAGGTGCACCTCAAAAACGCCTTTTCAACACTAATAAATAGTTTAAAAAAATTATGCACATTAATTCAATCTCTAAATCACACATTTGATTATCTTAAATTTTATTTGAAAAGAAAAAAAGCTAAGCAAAAGCAAAACAGCTGAGCTAAGAAACATTATCAAGGAGAAGGCCCAAACCTGTAAACTTTCGGCAATGCTTCCCAAGGCACTGCAACCAAACCGAGATTTATCAACAGCTCTGACAAATATTAATGGGTTCAAATAATGAAGAAAAAATTACCTCAAATAATAGCTCAAAACTTATAACAACAAAAATAACATCTTCCCCTTGAATTGAGAGCATTATAAGTTAGTATTAGGGGTGTTATTTTATTGTTGAGAGTTTTTAGGGTGTCATATTTGTTATTTTCCCAAAAAAAAAGTCAGTTCCAGCACATTGACAGGACACACGAGTAGATTTCAAAATAGAAAATATAAAGTTGGTTGCATTCTGTTACCACTAATAAATCAAATGCATAGCCATTCCATTTCCACATGCCAAAATATGGCCTCCGAATAGAATTCTATGATTGCACTCAGATATCACCAGTTTGTCTAGCATACTCATGGAATAACTTTATCATGGATCAGTACATACCATAATATTAGGAAGAAGAAATAACTTGACAATATCCTGTGGTTGATAATGACAATCTTCTGGAAGTCTTTTGCAGTATGATGGCCTGTTTGAAGGTAGAAATAAAGTCTTAGGGCTTCTTGGGGAAGCAAAAATATCAGGATTTTCCTTGCCAACGGATGCAGTGAAGTCAAGGTCACCTTCTTCATATCTTTTAACCTTGAATTGGTTACTACTGAACGTTGACTTACTTTGACTGGAAAGAGAATCCTCCGTGCCTACAGATTGATACCAATAATGGGAAAATTGCTAGTTTCAACGATATGAAAAATAATACATTGATCTATAAAATGTACCTTTAGGCCTCTGATACTTCCAGTGATCAGGGCCAGCCCATGAATTTTTCTTAGTAGTGAATCCAACATGTTGAAATAAGAACGTTGGAGCATTGTCAAATCCCTCATTTCCATCATCTTGGCATGAGGCAAAAGGATCATTCACCTAGACAAATGCAGCAAAGTACCTTCAAGATTGGTCTTTTGGTGTGCTATGGATCATTGGTAAAAAAACATGTTACACATAAATCATAGAGTGTTACAATCTCAAAGACTCCTGCATGTCTTATAGATCAAATACCTCACAGTGGCTGTCAAATGTAGCATCTCCAGAATCTATGTTCTCTTTAAAAACATTTTTTTTGTTATCACAGTTAAGTTCCCATGGATCATGCTGCCAATTATCCAGATCATGTTCCCTATCGTGTACAACATCAGGCACCAGATTTGAATTCTGATCTACACAAAATGACTCAGCTGACCCTTGATTAACTTCATCAAAATGGCAAACAATTTCATTGAGGGATGGGGAAATTTCATTCTTTCTCTGCATATTTATGATCATCTGCTCAAAAGGTTCTTTGAAACAAACAAACAAATGGCCAACTAAGAAAGGGATAAAAGGACAAAAAAAGAAAAGAGAAGTGTCTTTTGGACACATCAAACTATGTAAATGAGAATGTTTATATCTGTAAATAGCAAAAAAAAAACAACAACAAACAAACAGAGAATGTACATATCTGCCAGCATTCATCACACACCTTTGACAAAAGATAGATCAATCAAATTTAAAGTATCTCCTCTCCCTAAACAAGACCTGCACTTGCTGGGCACTTCAAATGAATCAAAAAGTACCCAACATCCTCCATAAACACCAAGATTATTCAATAGCAAACCCTTTGTTCCACCTTCATCAAACTGTGCAGATGTCTGATGATACAGTGGATCCACCATAAATGCAACTGGAAACATGACACAGTTCAAGAATATATCCAAAACAGACGCAAACTCTGAAACTGCATTTGCTAAACGGCTTAGCCTAAATATATAAAGTTACCATCAAGTTTCTTCGCATTAAGAGCTTCAAAAGAAGATTCCAAGGTTGACAAAGGTGACACCTGCACAAATGGTTTTGCTGAATCTCCCACTTGCAGATCAGATTGACATGAATTCATATGAAAAATCCATACCTTCTTCTCTGGTTCTTTCTTAAAGCAGCCCCTTTCTTTCCCATTTAGACTTTCAACTTCTACAACAGTTTTTTACAAACCCACTATATTAAAGCTTTAAAGCAAAGTAAAATATAGTAAAATAATGAGCAGTGGGGGAAAGGTGTGCAACCTTGTTCGTCTTCAATAGAAGCCCGATTGATGCCCACAAGGGCCTTGTATGCTTCAGAGTACACCGAGTCCACCCTAATAGAGTAAATTTTTACCCCTGCTTCAAGCGTGCAACTTGCCTGCCCATAAAAATTTCTTAACACCCAACAACTTGAATAAATCCACAGCAAAACAACTCTCGAAACAAGTACTCCATACCTTTTGAAAGTTAATCTCTTTTTCATTCTCGGCTTCAACTTTAATAACCTCACTAAGATGGTCAATAAGCTTCAACTCCCACGTGTTCTTCTGATTTATTTTCTAAATTACCAAAGGAAAGAAAAATAAACTCATTCTACTTAAAATTCACAAGAATTGCAATTAGCAGATTCTAGTTCCAGCTCCAATGTACATTAAGGCAAGAAAAAAAATCATCTGACAGACGGTACGTAATTGATTACAAGTTGGAAAGCAAGAAAAATAGGAAAATACCTTAATTCAGTAAGAGAGTTCAAATAAATTTCACCCCGCGTGGAACTCTAAAATTAAAAAAAAAATTATATTTATATTTAAAATCACCGTTTATTTTTACTTTGACTTGGTTGATAGATTAATAATAATGAAAATAATTCAAGATATTATTATATTTGATTTGATTATTAATCCGGCATGAAATGTTTATTCCTCCTATATTAACAAAATATACTATTTTCTTCTATACTTATATAACCATTTATTATTTATTATTTTATCTTATTTTTTAATTATTCATTCATAATTTTATAAATTTCTTTAATATTTATCTTTATCTAATCAAACAAACATAATACTAATAATAATATTTTTATTATATTTCATTCTTATCACCATTTCCCATTTCCATTCTACCAACCAAACATAAACCAACTTCAAACAGGTGTAAGCCAAGACGAGGTGAACCACAAAATGTCAATTACCACCCACTTTGCCGATGATAGTGTTTTTTAACTGCTGTTTAGATAGAAAATTTGCGGCGCTAGATGTATCATCACTCATCAATGCATCATATATATGATATCTAGAAATTATTTATTCATCGCTAATACAAACCGCACACCACACATACAAATAAGCGGACTTAAATTCTATATTTGGAAATGTATATAAATAAATGGATAGAAAGATAGAGAGTGTACGGTTATTTCAGGGGGAAAAAGAAAGAGAGAGCGTGCGAGTGAGTGTACGGACATTTTCGCTGGCGAGCTTAACGCAGTTGTTTAACAAGTCGATGATCTGTCGTTTACTGAGGCAAGGTTCGGGAGGACGACGAGAAGCAGCAAAGGTATTGGCCCTGCAACGGTTGGCAGCTGCACGTGTCGCACATGCCTGGGTTCGTTCAAGTTGGTCGTCGTTAGAGCCCAATAACAACGGGATCGTTGGTGACTGGAGCAGATTCGCCATTGTTGATTATGCCTTTGCCTCTATCCCGTTAATGCGTTTGGAGACTCGGTGGTTCCGCCTTTGTTGCGTATCAAAGAAGCCAAGGGAGGAAAGCACATAAGCGAGGGAAATTACGACAAACTTTTGAGAGAGCACTATTATATATGATAAGATATGATACATTATAACGCAACTTATAATTATTCTTTAAAATAATAAAAGGATACTATTAAAAATTAGGAGAAATACCACTAATGATTCCAGAATAATTTAATCATAAATTTAGAAATATATATTTAAATTTTAAAAAGTTACTTAAAATTTTATAACTAAATTATATATTTTTATAAAATTACGAGATTAAAATATTTTAATTAAACTTAATAAAATTAAAATATTTTTTTTATAAAAACTATTAGACATCTCATATATCTCATCCTAAAAATTATGATAAATATATTTTTTATAAATTTATTATATTTATAAATAATATATTAAAATTTAATTAACTTGAACTCACATGATTTTTTTATTTTTTAATATTAAAATTATAGACAAAAAATCAATACATATTTTTTAATATATTCATATTATATTATATTATATTAGCCTAACAAAATATATAATACTAGATTTTATTACTACTAATATAATAATTTAATTTTATAACAATTTATAACATTCTTTTATAATTATACAATTCATATATAATAAATAAAAATCAATACTTCATTTAACATTATCATATGTTTGTAATATAAAATATTTCAATATTATAATTATTTTAAATAATTTTATATGTATATAATAGAATTTTATTTTTTTCAATGTGTTTATTTTTATTTATTATTATAAATGTGATTTGTAACGATAAATAAAAATATTTTTTTAATAGAATGTGAGATAATAATAAATACGTTTAAAGGCAGACCCATGAAAAATATTCAACGAGATATGCAATGTAGCGAGACATTATTGTTTACATAAAAGTACAGTAGACGGTGGCACATAAAATGTTTGCCTTTTTCTTTTTTCTAAATCAAATGGTTCGTTATTCTATGCACGGTGCACTTTCTTCGCATCTCGTACGAAAAACGACATTAAATATGAAGTCGTGTGAAGTAGAAATGACATCGTGCTTATTTCCTTTGTTCTTATTTTCGAATTCGATATTTACCACATGCCTCGTCTTACATCATTTGATCTCTTGAACCCATGATAGTTGATAGGTAAAGATGGGCGTTTAGCCATTTAGGTTTTAGTTTGATTACCAATTTACAATCATGGTTATAACTACAAAACCATCACAATCACAAATTAGAGATAATTAGTCCAAGTCTAATAATAAAACTAACCCAACCCATCTCAAGTGACAAGTTGGAACCACATGAAGCGCAATTGTCCCTGCTTGTAAACTCTTGAAATTGTTGTCAACTTACATAGCATTGTCAATCATATATTCTCTTGAGGCCAATTTGGATCTTGATAATTAAAATTATATAAAAATAACAAAGTACGAAATCAATGGACACGGTACGATATTTTAAACTTAATTACACCGGTAAAGCTGTAATTAGAATGTTCAGTGTTATTATTCTAAACATAGGACAAATTAAAGCATCAAGAACGAAGAGCACACAAACCTTGGGTTTTAAGTAGTATGAACATGAAGCTTGCCATGTTCATGGAAAAATGGTGGAGTTTATAGAAGGCCATGTGAACTCAAGGCATTTCAGCAAAAACTTACATTTTCAATAATGCAGGTCCCATACACAGATTGGTCGTCTATGTTCAATTTCTTTGCACGTCCTTAGGTAGATTATTTGCACACTATGACCTATCCAACAAGTTGACGTAATAACCATTACAAATACCATCTACTAACTAGAACTCTTCAAGAGGTATGCTACGAAACATCCCAGCAAAGCACCTGCAGCAACCTGCAGCATAGTAACGGGCAATGATACACCAATGGACAAAAAATATAGTACTCGTGCTAAAATTATCACGTTAAGAAAGTGTTTGTTTCTGGAAATGTTAAGAAAATCACTTTAATACGTTTACAACTAAAGGTTTCTGCTTTTGCAGACAAGTTTCTGACTGACTACATAATAAACTGCATATGTATAATAAACCTGAAGTGGAGTATGACCAAGTGAATCGCGTAAAGGTTTAACACTAGAGACAGGGTGTTCAGGAGGTAGCTCACACACAATCTGATTTAGAAGCTGCAAAAGGCATCATATCATATTCAATAACGTTATAATAACAGCAACACTGAAGCAAATATAGTACATGTAAGAAGCAGAAACCACAACAGGTCTCTAAATTCCTCGAATAAACATGTATCAGTTTCAAAATTATGAATGTAATTGACAAGTTTGAATGAATCACAAATTATCATTTGCAATCATCTCTAGTTAAAAGCTCCACTTTCAAATAAAGTCACTGATTTTAGCTGCCTCCATGTTTGGTTTCTTTATGATAGTAACCAAAGCCAACTTATAAGAAGATTGCTTAGAAATGAATAAGTAAACAACCAAAAAAAGGGGGAGATATAGGAGTAGAAGACACATGTCAAAGTTGGTACAACACCAATCAAATAAGACCAAAATCAGCAATTTAAACTGAGCATCCAAAAGAAGCAAACAGCCAAATAACAGATGCTAAAAAAAGAAGAAGATAAACATATATAAAATCCATTATAAAACTTGTCTTTATTTTGAACAACAAATGAACTTACCTCAGCTTGGCGTCCAGCATGAAGTCTTACTCCAGTAGCATCATACATTACCTACAAGTATCAATATTTGTAAATCCAAAAATTCTTGATTGTTTTTTTAACTCAGAATAGCTAATCAACTATCTACTAAAATCTGGAAATTGTGTAATACCAATTTCTGTACGTAGCTCAAACATGAAACTGTTTTTAAAAATATTCCTTCATGAAAATACAAATAAAAATATTTCACATGGTATTGACAGGAATAAACACAAAGGTAGATAGATCCATAATAAATTCAGAAATCCTAAACAAAACAAACAAATAAATTAAATTGACACATTTAATAGAAAGAGAGTATCCGTCAGCAAGAGGGTAAAATTAGAAAGCAAAAATTAGCATGGAATGATCATCATGCCAACACAAAAGAATGAACAAGACCTGGTTAAAAGTAACATACAACACATGCCAATACCACAGAAATGGCAAATGCAGCTCCTCCAGTTCCTTCTTGCAAACCAACAGCAACTGCAAGTGCTGTCACAGTAGCTGAATGTGATGAAGGCATTCCTCCGGACCCAAGCATCCTCCTAGAATCCCATCTCTTCTCCATGAACCTGCATGTCTAGGAAATAATATTCAAAGGCGGAGCTCTTAATATATGAACGAATGGAGAAAACTAATGAGGAAACATACTGTAAATGAAGCAACAGTTAAGAAGATTTATTCTTTTTGCAATCTTGCTCTTAATAATGCCAAAAATGGGTGTGAGCACCAAACCACGATTAGTTCACATTTTGACCCTCATAATGATATTTTTCAATAAGTAAACTTTGACACTTCAGAATATTTGATCACATTCTCCAAAGTTTCACATACACAGAGGAAGGAGGCAATCCCACTCAACATAACAAGAAAGAAGTTACAGTACTGGTTTGGTCAATTTATAAACCCCTCAGATGCTAACTTGCATATACTTTATTTACAGCATCTTTACAAAATCCTTTCAAACCATTAATATATTAAGCTTCAAGTCAACTAACTTTGGGAGCATAGAATAAAAAGTGGGGATGTGGCACTTTAGGCCAGACTTCCCAGAAGCACATAAAAGACAGCAGAAGCATATTTGCATGGATGAGACTGTAAGAGTATTGCTATATGCAACAAGTTGAACACATAGAATGATATTTATAGTTTGAGTGCAGGTCCACTTATGATTGTGTTGACCCTATAGTGGGCTAGTGAGATATTGAAACCTGAATTTGGATTTCCCCCAATTGGAACATTTGAAGTTTTAGCATAACTCTAACTGGATAAAAACTAATCAGTTGTTGACACACAAATTCCCTATTCGTGCTACTATGATGGTAAAACATTGGAGAAAATGGCTTTTTTCTATTGAGATTTCCCAAAAACAAATTATATTGAGAGAAAGAATATGTGAACCCGATCAAGAACTTGTCAGAAACCTTAGGATACTAATAAATCAATAAATAATTGATGCTTTGAGTCTATGTATAATTTAGATAATGATTTATCTGTTAAATTTATTTCCTAATTATGTGAACTGGGAGTCATTTGATTTTTTGCTTAATTATGGATTGGTAAATCAATGTCAAATATTTATGAAACCTTTGTTTGAGCTCATTTCTTTAGTGATCATCATTTTAGATAATGAGTCATTTTTGGTGCATTCAATTATCCAGTATAATTAAACTAATAGTGGGTCGGGTGCTATTTTTTATTTATGGGCCCAAATATAAGCTGAACCCACTTAAGCACTAAGGGAGGTCCTTATCCTCTTATTTATATATAGGAGGTTTGTAGGCCTATTATGCATAACGATGCATTAAGAAAACTTGATAGGATGAGGATAGTGCTCCAAATGTCAAAACTCTAGTCATTAAGGACACCAAGTACGCTTCTAATCTACTATTATCACTTATTGATCTTGTAAATTCCATCATTATCAACTTATTTCGAGTCAACTGTTACTTTAATTGTTAGGGAGTAAATTGAGGTTAATGGAAATTAATTTGAAAAGTTATTTTAGGAATTTTTTCTCGATAAGATTATAGCGAGGGTTTCCCCAGATGTGGTAAAATTCTTATCTTTTTGTACTACTATTCTTCCATATTTAACTATCAGAACTACAGCCACCAATTAAATAGGACACTCTTCAATTCAGTAAAACCATCAATCACATAAAGCGGAAAGAAATCCTTAGGAAACGACAAAAAATTACTACGTACTGAGAAATCAATTTATTAATCTGGAAATCAAACTTGACTTCATCGGTAAAAAAATGCACATGTAGTTCTCAATAACTCCATTTCAGATATAGTACAGAGACAAAAGAGCAGCAAAATACCAGATAGTGAGGAGCTTGAGGAACTGAGCGAGAGAAAAGGAGAGGAAAGCAGATAGTAGAGGAAGATTAGAGGGAATGATGAAAGACTGAGATGTTGCGGATCGAAAGCTCGATGATGAGGCATCTGCCATCGTCATCACCTCGTCCATTGAAAATCCCAAACAGATAATCTCTCTCAAAGAGACGCTCAGATAGACAATGAAAATATTAGAGAAACAGCCAAAAGAAGCTTTTGGTGAATGGTGATTATTAGGGATTGGTGGGTTTGCTTTATCAAGTATTGGATTTCAATTCTCATTCTCTTCTTAATTTTTTATTTTTTTCTATCCTACCAGCGAAAATAACTAACTAAATAAAAATATAAAATGCAAAAAAATTACTAATCGATTTCATACCACACTAACGTGTTGTAAATGCCAATTAAAGAATAAAAAATACATATATGTTATGATATTATGCATATATTATCTACTTAGTATTATCACGACTAAGAATTATTTAAAATAAAATTTTAAAACCAAATAATAAGTGTAAAATTATTATTATAGCTCAAGAATCTATGCATAGGATATTGAAATTAAATTATACTTAAAATCATAAATACATTTAAATTTATAATAAACTTTATAATATTATTGATATATTACAATAAAAACATAAATTATAGTATATTATAAATAATTTTATTATTAATATAATAAAAATATGTAAATTAACTATTATATTTTTATAATTATTATTATCTATTATAATAAATCATTTAATTATTATAACAGTATATTAATAATGATTTACATTCCGCTAATATGTCCACACAAAATCCACAATTAGACTTGGAATTGGAATTAACAGCATTACTTTCCAAATTAATCGGAGTCCGTGAAATTATTCAAATATTTTTTTTCTTTGGTAATAATAATTAACTTCTGTGTTTGGAAAAAAATTATCAATACTTTTGAAATTTCAGTTATTTTTATAAATATCTTCAACGTATTTAAAATATCAAATATATATAATTTAACGAAATTAGTACATTAATAATTTTAAAAGATAAAATGGTATTTTTGGTATTAAGTTTGACAAATAATATTTTTCATTTTAATCAAACTAATTTCAATAAAACAAATAAAAGATAAATAAACATAAAAATATATATATTGACAAATAAAATAAACAAATATTTTCTTTCTTTTTCTCACGATTTCTCACCATACAAACAAATCTTTCCTCTCTTGCTCCTCTCTCTTAAAACCTCAATGAAGGGGAGCAATGACCCAACTCAAAATGATAAGAAGGAAATAATTATCATTTTAGTCGGTTAGATTTCCATTTCCTCCTAGTGATTTCGGTAGCTTTATTAGGGGTAACAAAATTTGATTGTTTGCGTGTTATCTAACAAAAATTATGTGGGAGTGATGTAACCCCAAAACCTCTATGATAATGAAAGTAGAGTTAGATGGGATGACAAATATTTTTATCAAGCATACATAAAAGGAGTAAATAGTTATTGTTATAATTATTTTTAAATCGAATTATAAAATCTGTAATTAAAATCGTTCAAAAATCGTTACGATTTAAAGACGATTTTTTACTTACAGATAATGATTCAAGATAGTTATTTAAAAATGTTTAAAAAATTATTTTTTAATTTTTTTAAAAATTTATATATAATTATCCAAAAATCAATAAATTTTAATTATTAATTAATATTTAATTAAATTAAATAATATAATTAATTTTGAGTACGAATATGTACGATTATCAGTATAATCGTACATGTTGCTTCATATTTTTAAAATTTATCGGATAAAAATTAAACTGAAAACGTGGATAACCTAACATCCAATTTTTTTTACCTATTCTTATCTGTTGCTATATGTTTTTATTGCGCAACTTCTGATTTCCATGGGCAATATCACCAAGATTAATTTTTTTCAGTCATGGAATTGGGTTCTCAAATTTGCAAGTTATGCATTCATATGAGCGGCCGGATTTTGATATGTTTATGACAGTAATTGATGTTGATTATGTTTCTTATAATGTTTTTTCACCTCTTTCTTGTCGTTGCATTTACAAATTCTTTAATGATGCCATCTCCAAATGCAAACATTGTTTATCGATTCAAGCTTGAACAAAATGAAGTTCAATGGTTGATTTTTCATTTTGATTTCATAGAGGCATTATTACTAATTTATGAGGAATTACAGAAATGAAACAAAGACAATGCAATGAAGCTGAAGTTCAAGTAATGCAGAAAGTGCAGAGAAATGAAGAAGACGATATGAAGAAGAAGCAGAATTGTTTAAACATTTTCATTACATATAAATTCAGAAATACAAAAGCTTAATCGTATATAATTTTACTCATCTATATATAGTAAAATAGTTGTGAAATATAGTTTGAGTTTGTTATGACAAAAAAACTGTGTACTCTTATTTACTAATACTTGTTATGCTCATTGTATATTTGATTCTTTTAATTTGTTAATCACTATCTTATATTTGCACACACTGATTTGGTTGATCACATTCAATGTTGCTGTCGCCTGCATTGTCTACATTGCCACATGACATCGTTGCACCAACTCTGGCAATTGCATTGCCCCACACACACATACTGTAATGCAGTCATTAGTTTATTAATATTTACAATTTAAACTAATTTTGATTTTAATTTGATATTAATTGATTCTAATTATATTTTTAATTTGATATTAATTGATTCTAATTATATTTTTAATTTGATAATTTTTTTTTAAATAAATCAGATAGGATCTCGAAGAATTTGTTAGAATTTAAGTAGTGACAAATTTAAATTGCATATTAAAATTAGGATTATTTTCTTTTGTTGAAAGTAAGTTCAGTAAGGAGAATTTTTCTCACTACTGTATTTATTTTATTTGTAAAATATAAGTTTTATTTTATTAATGTGGAAGCATCATTATTTATCTTAATTTTATTAAAGGAATGTTAGTTTATTGTTATTATGCTACTGTTATTTTTTGGGAAATGGGAATTGATTTTAATATGAAAATATTAATTGCATGTGTTTTTATGTACATTTAATAGATTGACTGCCGTTATTTAGAAGGGGCATATCTGTAGATTAATTAAATTTTAAGAGTATTATAACACAATTTTTTAAAACTTGAAGATACTTATGAAGATTGGTGAAATCTCAAGAACTTGATTGAAAATTTTCCACATGTTTAATTCAAATATTAGTCTCATTAATAACGTTTTAAATTGATTCTCTGCTTTTAGTTATCTTCAAAGGCACTCATTGTGTGCCCAAAAAAAACAAAAACCTAAAACAGTTGATAAAGGCCTACACAAATTAAAAAATATAATCGATATTCTTTATATTTTTGTCCAACATCCGACTTAATTTTATAGATATTTTAACTATATATCATTAAAATTATAATTATTCGAAAAAAATTAATAATTTTTTTCTTAAAAAAAATATAATTAATAAAACGTAGGATGAGATTATTATTAAGATATTAAAAATATGATTAATCAAAATCGAATATATATTAATATTATTATTTAATATATTTATAATTACATAAAAAATATAATTTTAATAATAAAATATATAATACATTGTATAATTAGATTAAATTTTATTTACTTTTATATTATATTTTTTCTTTTACTTAAAATAATTAGATCAAATATATATTAATATTATTATTTTATATACCTATAATTACATAAAAATATAATTTTAATAATAAAATAAATAATACAATGTATAATTAGATTGAATTTTATTTATTCTTATGTTATATTTTTTATTTTACTTAAAAATATGTACTAAATAATTAAAAAATAAAAAATAATGTTATTATCTTAAATAATATAATAAAGTAAAAATTAAGTTAATATTTAATTTTTTAAAACTAAATAATTTTTTAAATAAATATTAAAAAATAAGAAACGTAGTTAAATCGTGAACAAACTGATATGGGTTCATAATCAATGATTATTAACTAAATATACCTAAATTTGATATAATTGATTATGGTTTTTAACATAACCGTCTCCACCCATCCTCGTACCCATTCAATATCCGGTTTTATTGTGATTCAATAAACTCAATTGATTTATAACAAGTCCAATTCAGATCTCTATTATTAGAATTACATATAAACTTTTATTAGTTTTTTTAGATAAGGATTATCTTTGATATTAACTCAAAACAAACGTAACTTAACTAAGTTAATTTCAAACGTAACAGATAAGATTGATATTTAGGTTAAACATATGAGCGTTCATTGATAATTACCTTAATTATCATGATATTATTATTATTATTATATTTATTATGTATTAATAGTTTAGTTTGTTTATTACTAAAAAATGACATACAAAGATAAATGATTGAATTTTTATTATTTTTTAGTTTTTTTATCAATTTTATAATCATTATTTGTTAAAGATAATCTATAGAATTGATATATCAATAACACTTAAAAATATAGGAAAGAAATAAAAAATTAACCATTTATTTTTTTATTATCAATTTTCTAAAATAAAAAATTTAGTTATCTCTTATTATCCTTTACGTGGAGCTAGTGTTTGAGATGTATCTAAACATAGATTGTTACGTAAGATTATTCTTTAGACTTCCATTTAATTAATATATATTATCAAAATTTTAATTTTTAATTTGTTATTTATTTATATGATTTGTAAGTGTTTTTTATTATTATGTTTTGATGTTTTATTTTGTGATAATTTTGTTTCAAATAAGATAAATTAAAATCAATCAAATCTATTAAAACTCGTTAAATAGGAATTATAGGAAAAATTTAAAGATTTATATATATATATATATATATATATATATATATATATATATAAATAAATTTATTTTATAAACCACGATCACAAAGAGTAATAAAGTGTTTATTGAAGGAAAAATAATAATAATAAATATTTATGCATTCACTACCTTATTATTATTATCTACAGCGAATAGTCTTCTAGGAAAAAAAGAAAAACAAGCGGAAGAAGGAAAAGAGTCCATGTCCCAAGTCCGTTGACTGTTGCCATCCGTACGTCCGAGTGGTACCTTTTCCAGAAACCAATTAGGCGCAGTGGCAGATTCTGGATACCAATTCAGAGGACACCAATCAAAATAAATAATATAACATTTACATACCAAATTTAGAGATAAAAAAATAAATTTAAACAATATAAAATTTTCAAAGTAAAAAATTAAAAAATTTAAACAAACAGATTTCAAAATATGAGATTTTAAAATTTTATTAAATTTTAATTAATAAAATGGTTGAGAAATAAAAAGATAATATTATATTTATAAGTTTATAAATTTAATAAAAATAAACTTTAAATAATAATAAAAGATTTAACTTTTATCTATAAGATAAATAGAAATCTTAACTATTCGATAACTGTTATTTTTAATTCTAATTAGAGATAGTCCTTGCCAACAAAAATAATAGAGTTTGTTTTAAAATATGATTTTAAAATTTAAGTTTAATTTTTATAAATTTTTTTATGTAAATTTATGGAGCAATTTTATATATTAAAGTAACACTCCTTTTCTCTCTATAGTCATTTCCCTTCGGCTCTCAATGTTTGTCTTCTATTTGTGAGCGAACCAAATCTTTCCCACCCTTCGCAAACGCTTTTATCTATATATAACATCCCCCTCCTATACCTCAAACCCACCCACCTAATCAAAACCCAAATTTCCCAATTGACTTCCTATTCCAAACTTCAAATCTCATCTGGTTTCTGGATTTAGATCCTGATAGGCATAACTGGTGAATTTTCCCGTTCTTTCTGTTTCCTATTGGCACCCTGAGATAGTTTGGATTTGGGCTTACGTTGAAAGAAGAGAGAAAGGTTGTATTTTTTCGTTTCTTCTAACGGGTCAAGCCCCGGGTTAGGCAAGCTGTAGACATCACGGCTATACACGGAAATTATCGGCTAATAAATCATGTCCAAGCTGAACGACGCAAGGATTGTGTAGTTGAGAGCAACCCTTCGCCGCACGGTGGGCGTGGTGCTTTGCCTTCTGAAGGCGGTAGCCCTTCTGACCTTCTATTTCTTGCTGGTGGTGGTTCCTCGTTCTCTTCTACGCTCTTAGTATAATATTAACTTTTAGGGTCTAGAGGGAATTTTTTTAACTAAGATTGTTGAAAACTTGGCAATTCTTTAAGGGCAAGTCTAGATTTTCCTCAAGCAGTTTAATTTTTTTTCTGGGTTCGAGTTGTTTGTGTTTAATCTAGTAGATTATAAGCACGAAATCATGTTGGAGATCAAGAGATTTCCTACCATTGTTTCTAACTACCAGAAGGAGGGGGAAGAGGATACTCGTCAAGGAGGAGGCTGTGGCCGTAACTGCCTCAAACACTGTTGCATTACAGGTACACGTTTAAGTTTCAAAATTCAAACTATATTTTATTTTTATTTGAATCAAATTAGTTTTTTTATGTAAATGTTTTGTTGGTTATATGCTTAAAATTAATTTTCATGTTGGCTGATTTTACCTTTTGTTTTGGGGACTTGGGTTGACATTAAAGCTTTCTCTTTATTTGTTGTCAAGAAACATATCATGTTTGAGCACTACTATATATTACGATGTTGTGACAGAATTTGATTGGTATATATGGACCCACATATTTTTTTGCTAATTTGTTACATAAAGCATTTCTCATTATGTTTTGGTTTGAAGTCAAGAAAAGAGATTTTTTGCTCGTGAGAGGTGTTCTTTTGGGTCTACAAAATTAGAAAACTAAATACTTTGCAATTCTTACTATTCTGGCTGTTTTTTCCCCTTTCTTCTTTCTAGTTCTAGTGTGTTTGAATTGTCTTGCCTTCGCTTATTTTTCATAGCAGTTTTTGTCTAGTTGTTTGCCATAAGTTAAAAGAATGAGCACTCTTTTGATGTCTTGAAATGCTGGTGGCTTGATTTTTGGGAATGAGCTGTAACTTTGTTGTCTATAAATTTATGTTAAATAGGGGCAAGGCTTCCGCTATATGCCTACAAGAAGCTGAACAAGGATGCTAATAGTGACAATGATTTGCCTGGGCTTGAGAAAAGAGATTCTCCTGTTGCTTTTCTCAACTCACTGTTACTTGGGGAGGTAATTCACTTAAAGCAGATGAACTATGAATTACAAGATGTATTAGTTTTTTTTCTGTTGAATTTCCTAATTTATTATGAGTTAAATACTCTCTGCTCTTTCTGCAGTGGGAGGATCGCATGCAGAGAGGACTATTTCGATATGATGTCACTGCCTGTGAAACCAAGGTATCATTCTAGTTTGCAGTTGTTCACCTTCCCCTTCATTTTACTACTTGTAAATCAGGATACAGGCAGCAGAAGATTCTCTAATTGCTAAATTCTTATTATTTCTAACATTTGTTTTCTGCCCTTGATGAAATTTGGTTCAGGTGATTCCGGGTCAGTATGGATTCATTGCTCAGCTGAATGAGGGACGTCACCTTAGGAAACGGCCTACTGAATTCCGAGTGGATACGGTCCTTCAGCCCTTTGATGGAAATAAGTTTAATTTCACAAAAGTTGGGCAAGAGGAGGTGCTCTTCCAGTTTGAAGCAAGTGAAGACGGTGAAGTCCATTTCTTCCCAAATGTGCCCATTGATTTTGAGAACTCTTCCAGTGTTGTTGCCATCAATGTATGTTTTCTGTTTATGTCAACCCCTTCTTTTTTAAAAAAAGAGTTACATTGTCATTAGTGTTTACATTATCTCACTATGTAACAGGTCTGTCCAATCGAGTATGGGCATATTCTGTTGATCCCTCGCATTTTTGATTGCTTACCACAAAGGATTGATCGGGAAAGCTTCCTGCTTGCAGTTCAGATGGCAGCAGAAGCTGGGAATCCATACTTTCGATTGGGCTACAACAGCTTAGGAGCCTTTGCTACCATCAATCATCTTCATTTCCAGGTTTTTAACCCTGCCTACCTTACGCAAGTCATTCATTTTTAGATATTGCCTAAGAAATAGTATGTCAGTGGGAAACTAAAGTCAATTTTAATTCTCTGATTAAATCAGGCCTACCACTTAGCTGTGCCCTTTCCAATTGAGAAGGTTCCCACCAAGAAAATAGCCATTTTGAATGGTGGGGTAAAGATGTCTGTGCTGTTGAAATATCCGGTTAGAGGTCTTGTTTTTGAAGGTGGAAAGACTGTGGAATGCCTGTCGAATGCTGTTTCTGATGCTTGCATATGCCTTCAAGATAACAACATACCTTACAATGTTCTCATCTCTGATTGTGGAAAAAGGATCTTTCTTTTCCCACAGGTATATACTTAAATAACTTACACTTTCATGTCATATCGTTTTTTTTTATAACATAAGCTTTTGTTAGCTATTTTCCTACTTTTGATCTTAATGAATGAACAGTGCTATGCTGTGAAGCAAGCTCTCGGTGAGGTCAGTGCAGAACTTCTGGATACTCAAGTGAATCCTGCTGTGTGGGAAATTAGTGGGCATCTGGTGTTAAAGAGAAAGGAGGACTATGAAGGAGCATCTGAGGAGAATGCTTGGAGGCTTCTCGCTGAGGTTTCACTCTCTGAAGAGAGGTTCAAAAAAGTGAGTGAAATTATTTATGAAGCCATTGTTTCCGGTGGTGATAATGGGAAAGCAAATCTACTCAAGGAACAGGACGTTAAACCTCAATATCCTGGAGAAGTGGACGCCACAAACAAAAGCTCCGGTCCTGCTATGGTCACAGGGTCAAAAGAATGCTTTGTTATGCAGGAAGAAATTGTACTTGAACACGAGTGATCCTTCCTTCAAATCTATTATTGCAATTGGTTAAATATAGGTTTGTGTATGTGCCTTAGTTGATCCTAGCCATTACCTAAATAAGCAAAAACTGGGTTTGCATTGTTAATTGTTCCATCTGTGTTGTTTTCTACGCTGCTACTTATGAAATGCTGTGTTAAATATTTATTGAGATGATTCAATCTGTAAGCGGTAAACGCTTGTTATTATGTTTTTTTAATGCTGTAACTTAATTCTTGTTTACTCGTTTTCTTCCTAGCCGCTTGGTGGTTGGTAATGAGGTGAATAATCACACTTGGAATTGACGTGCTCTTATTACTAGTTTCAACTAAAGCAAAGGCAGTTTTATTGCTGTCCATTCTTCTAAAAGTGGTCAAAACTTAAAGTATGATTACATCAAACCCAAGTTATTCTAATAAACTTTTCTAATTTTTTTTTTTGCTTGACAATTGTTAATTTTTAGCTAAAAGAATACATGGTGTCAAATGCAAGCAGCTTTATCTTTTCTGCATATGCAAATTATGATTGATGTTTGTACTTAGAACCTTTACCTATTGCAGGGGAATTATAGAATAAACCCGTAAGAGAGAAACTTTTATGCATATCTGAAGTAACACCCGTTGAAAATAGTCTCTCTAAATTGGGTGAAAGTTGTTTAAGAGTTCCCGTTGCTTTTGTAGGAGTGGCTGAGTCCTATAGTTTTAATTCAACTATCACTCATCAGGATTATATAAGACTCGACCTTTTATCTTGTCAATTTAAATCATATGCTACCGTTATAAACTTTAATTTCCAATTTTATCCGTAAAAAAAAGACTGATTTTCGTACTATTTTAAGTCACATATTCAAATTACATCAAATATCATTTTATCTAAAATAAAAAAAGAGAAAAATAAGATTAGGTATCTCGTGTTTCATGTTTTATCATTTTTTAATCGCTTATAATAAAAATAATATTATTTTAATAAATAGTAAAATAATATTACTTATTATCTATTTTTTTAAAATTAAAAGATAAAAAAAATTAAAAATTTAAAAAACAAACCATACCATCTTTATTATCTTCATAGCTATTACTATCTCTACTTATTTTTTATTAATAATTTAATATGATACTTGAATATAAAATAGAATTAAAACTATTATATTCAAAGAAGATAGGCACAGATTGCGTGGCCTCATTGGAAATGTCAAAAACTAGAGAGCAACACGTCCCAATTAAGAAGAGATTTTTCCACATAAATCGACACGTATTTGAACATCTACATATTTCCATTCCATGTTCATATCCCCTCTTAATTGGGTTATGTCCCTTAAGATTTTACTTAACAAAACTGAATCGATGGGAGTCAATATGTTTCATCTAATTACTACTACTAATACCTTCTCAAAATCGTTCTTATCCAAGCCCCTATCATCAGTAATGATCCTGTACAATCCCATCAAGGTATAACCGTATTAAATCACTAATACGTACTAAATTGGGAGTGTGTTTGGATATCGAATATTATTAATGATATTAATTTCAGGGATATAGCAGCCGAACAAGCAATAAGGGGAAACATCACGAACATCATGGAAGTGAAGAAATTAGAGCGCCTTCAACAGCTGAGGTGTTTAGAAAGGTTGCTGAAGATAAGTTTGAGGAAGCTGAACAGAGAGTGGCTAGTCAGACCATTAAGAAGACATATGATGGAATTGATGAAGCTACCAAGTCAGACTCTGATGTTCAATCTACGTACCAACAACAGATTTAAAGATCATGAACCATGGTAAAAGTACCCATTGAAATCATTACTACTTCAGAATCATAAACAAACACAACCGATATGTAAGTTAGTGCATAAGAGGGTGAAAAAAATATTATTTTAATATTTTAACTAATAATTATATGATATATACTTTATAATTCTAACTTGCGTTATTAAAAAAACCAATAACACTTACTCTTATTTTCAATTAATATCTTTATATTATTTTTATTTAAATTATTGTTATTCATTTTAATAAATTCTAATATTAATGATATTTTAAAAGTATTTTAATTTATTGAAATTATTATTAAAATTGATTAAAATAAATACTAATAAATTAAGTAAAGACGATTCATAAATATGAGTTTGAGAATAAAAATAAAAAATAACATTAAAATAAAAATAAAAATATTTCAAAATTTTCAATTCTCAAGTTTTGTGTACTGTTATTGTTTTCCTTTCTTTTGCATATTTATTTACATAATAAACACTTAAAGTATATAAATTTGAGCATATTTCCTTTAATTAGAAAGGGATACTAAAAGAAAAAAAATAAGAAATGTGAACCATTTATTTGATCTTTAAAATACATAACGTCAGTGATGTATTGGTGCCCAGGGGCGGATTGTACCTGGTAGTGAGTAGCACATTTGTCTTATTTCAATTTTTAAAAATATTTTTTAAGTATAATATTTATAAAATTATAAATAAATTATACGTATATATAATATATCTATACTTCATCTTAATTTTAAATTTTAAATTTTTAATACTTAATATGTAAATAATTTAAACATGTTTTTATTAAATTGAAATATATATAATATATATTTTTTAATTAAAAATAAATAATAACTAAATTATATGTATATATAAACATGTTTAACTTACTTTTAATTTTATTATTTTAAATTTATAAAATAAATATATTAATTACTCAAATCTATATTTATAAAATTTTATCTATATATTATTTATTCAATATCTAAATTTATTAATAAATATAAATTATTTAAAAAAATACAATTTATCTAAACCTATAAATTATCATTTTCATATTTAAAAGCTACACATAATTAAACATTTAAAATCTCTAAATCCTTTTATAATATATCTTCATTTATATAGAAATTTACTTAAGTATTATAGTTAATACGATATTCAATGATATCATTTTTTTTCTTCGTGTATTTACTAGTGACTCATAAGAACATAACATAAAAATTACCCTAAATAATAGCTAAAATTTGAAACTTTAAAATAATGCTAGATTCATACCATGTAAAAGCATAAATATGATTTATTTTAATTTTTTTTTGCTTTTTTCAAAATAAGAGTACTTTATTAAAGAAAAATGAAAAAGAGACCATGTTAAGCTGTAAGCCACGAAAACTTAAAGAGCAAGATATATATATTTTGTGTGTGATGATTGAGAAATGAGGAAGAGTAAAATCTCTTTCAAAGGTCCGAGCTCTAATAGAAGTATAGTATCATGATCTTAAATTTTAAGTAATGATCGTGTGGTATTTAACACTGTTCGTTAGATTAAGTCTGTTTTTGAATTCGAACGAAATACTTCAAAGAAACTAAAAAGAGAGTTTGTAAAAAATATTTTGTATTGTTCTAGAGAGAGTTTATCTTACAAGATGTTAAGAATTCTCAATATGAATCCAAATGAAGACCAATATGTCTATTTATAATGTGACTCTAAGCTTAAGGTTATGTCACAACTTTTTAGATCCTTCTAAGTCTAGAATGTACAAGAGTGTTCTAGTTTTATCTACAATATGCCACAAGGTTCTAAGATATTTTAGCTAACTCTAGTGTCTTCTAGGTTTGTCTAAATTCTTCATGCAAGTTCTAGGATGTTTTGTAAGCTTCTAGCGACTTCTACATCATTCAAGAACCATTCATCACGTTCTAGAATATTTCAACCCATTCTAGCACCTTTAAGCACATGCTAGTATACCTCGAGCATTCTAGAGCCTTAAATGCTTGAGTTGAGTCCATCCAACTCTAGCTTCTTCTAGACATCTTTAGGCCATTATAGAACTTTTCCATGTAGAAAAGTCTAGATTCATTAGGCAACCACAATTTCTTTGGATTTTGCGGGACAATTTGAGCGGGACGTAACACCCTCCCCTACTCAAGTTCGCGATGCCCTCATCGCGCCTTCAAGCTTGAACCTTTTTATGTCATTTTTGAATTGCCATAAAGAGTCTTTAGGTTCCCAGCTTGCCTCTATATCCGGGGTATTCTTCCATTTGACCAAGTATTCACGATAACTTGGTATGTCCCTTCGCAGGATTAGGTGGTCTTCCAAGATCGAGTCAACTTCTCTATCAAAGGAGGTTACTACTACGGTAGGCGCCCTCTTTGATTCTCCCCGACTTATGTTTTCCTTGTCTTCATGATAAGGTTTTAGCATACTTATATGAAAGACTGGATAGATTTTAAGCTTTAGAGGGAGTTTCAGTTTGTAGGATACTTTACCGACTTGCTTGAGGATTGGAAATGGCTCTTCATACTTCCGTACTAACCCCTTATAAACCTTCCGTAGAGATTTGAATTGTTGGGGCAATAATTTAACAAGGACCAAATCTCTTTCCTGAAATTCCACCATACTCCTTTTCTTGTCAGCCCATTTCTTCATCTTCTTAGATGCCTTGTTCAAATAGGCTTGGGCCAACTCAGCTTGTTCGTACCACGCCTTGGAAAATTTGAAGGCAGCAAAACTCTTTCCTTCATAACTTGTGGCCAAGGCATGAGGAGTCATGTGTTGCTGCCCCATGATGATCTCGAATGGACTCTTCGTGGTGGACTCGCTTCTTTGTAAGTTATAAGAGAATTGGGCTACATCCAACAACTTAGCCCAATCGTGTTGGTTGACACTAACAAAGTTCCTGAGATAAAGCTCCAGCAAGGCGTTGGCACGTTCCGTTTGTCTAACACTTTGGGGATGAAAGCTTGTAGAGAAGGTCAAGTCTGATCCCAACAGCTTGAACAATTTCGTCCAAAATTTATCGGTGAATCGTGGGTCTCGATCAGTCACGATATTGGATGGAATCCCCCAATGCTTCAAAACATGTTTGAGAAACAGCTGTGCCGTCTCATCCACCGTGCAATCCGTTGAAGCAGGTATGAATGTTGCATACTTATTGAAGCAATTGATGATTACAATGATGCTACCAAAACCTTCTGATTTTGGCAGGCAAGTGATGAAATCCATTGAGACACTCTCCTATGGTCTCTCTGGAATAGACAGTGGCTATAGCAAACCTCCGGATGCATGCTGCTTTGTCTTGTCCTATTGACATACAAGATAAGTCCTCACATAGGTTTCAACATCATCCCGTAGTTAAGGCCAATAATAAATTGACTTGATCAAAGCAAGGGTGCACTTCATTCCTGGGTGTCCAGCCCATAGTGAATCATGACACTCCCTGATAAGCTCTTTCCTTATGCTCCCCCATTTTGGCACAAAGATGCGATTTTTCTTGGCGTAGAGTAGTTCGTCACTCAGCCAAAATTATCTTGTCTTTCCTTCCTTGATGAGGGCAAGAAGGTTTTGAGCAAGGGCATCATGTTTCAATCCTTCTTTGATCCTTTCCAGCAAAGGACTAATGGGTCTACTCAAGGCTGTCAACTCCACCTTTCGACTTAGCGGGTCAACCACCACGCTTCCGCTACACGACTCTGATTTTTCCACCTGGTAAGGGCTCATTGTTGGTGGTCTTGTGTCCAGATCCAAATCAATTTGTAGTCCATCTCCTTCCTTGGAGTTAACCGTTTGGGCAATGCCTCAGGCATCACATCATAGAACTTATCTAAGACAACTTGCCCCTGTTGGCAAGCTTGGCTTTGGTGATGCCTCCTCTTCGTCGTATTCCTTTAAGATGGCCAAATAACTCTCTTCGTCCCTCTTCAATACCTTCTTGAATTGAAGTGTTGAGAGAGCTTGGGTAGTAGGTCTGGTGGTCCTCTCTCTCGGTACCACATAAGCCTTTGATCCATCCATAATGCACATGGAGTTTGAGCATGGCAAAAGGAAAGCTCTAACCTGGTCCAAGAACTCCATGTCGAATACTACTAAGTAGTTATCCATAGGCGCCATAAATAAGTCCACTTGGCCAGTCCAAGCACCAAGATTGACCTTAACTCCATGATCAACTTCTTGTAGAGGTAGTGCTGCCAAGTTAACTACTTTGAGAGATCCCCATCCAGTGACAACCTTAAGCCCAAGTCTCTTTGCTTCCTCCACTGAAACAAAGCTAAGAGATGCACCTGTGTCAACCAAAGATTTGGCGACCTTCCCATTGATGGTTGCATCTACAAACATCAAGCCTTTGGGGGTCTTTGGGGCATACTACAATGCACCAAGTAGGTGCAAAGAACCCATCTTTGCACCTTTATTTGTCTCACCTCCATCTTGGTCATGCGTGGAGGCAACTAAGGCACTCAAGGCCTTCCTTTTCGGACATTCACGTGCTCAATGTGGTCCATCACATATGAAGCACGTCACACAGGGCTTCAAGGTACCACGACCTCCATTTCCTTCCCCTTATCTCGTGGTTTGAATGAGGAGCATTTTTTGTGATTTTTGGGACCTTGACTTTTAGCATGGCTTCTACCACTCTTTCCTCCAACAAACTTTCTATCTATGACCTTTGATCTTTCTTTGTTTATGGAGTATTCTATAAGGCTCTCAGCAACTGTAATGGCCGAAGATAGGTCTTGAACATCTCGTCGCTTAAGTTCAAGGTTAGCTCATGATTGAAGACCATCCATGAATAAGAATAAAGCATCCTTGTCCGAAGTGTCTGGGACTTCTAATAGCAAAGTTGTGAACTCCTTCACATAATCCCTTATGCTACCCATTTGTTTCAATCGTCTCAATCGACCCATTGCCTCCTCTTCAGCATTTAAGAGGAAGAATTAGCCTTTGAATTTTCTCTTGAAGTCATTAAAGGTGTCAATTGTGCAAACCCCTCGTTGCAAATCACTATGCCTCCGTCTCCACCATAGCATAGCAGTGTCAAACAAGTACATGACAGTAGTTTGGATCTTGTTGGCATGGTCCGTTATGCGAGTAGCCTTAAAATATTGTTCAAACCCTCATAGGAAGTTCTCAACTTCTCTAGCATTCCTAACACCATTGAAGGTTTTAGGCTTGGGAACATCCACCCTCTTAGCCTAAATGACAGTGGTTGTGCTAGTTTTCGTGGCCATAGCTTGCTTGCAAAGAACTAGGTCACCACTCATATCCTCAACTCTAAGTAACACGTTAGCAAGTTCTCTTTGGACAATATCTCGTACCTTGGCAAGTTCGGCCTTTAATCCATCAATATCTTGCCTTAACCCACCATCTAGCTCGTTGAGGGACATCTTGACCGCTGCATGGATCTCCACATCCTTGGCCTCCAAGTTGTTACAACGTTCCTCCAAGTTGTCCACCCGGTTGAACAACTCACCTAAGTTGTCCTGTGCACTCCCCACACGTGCTTCTAAGCTAGAAAGCATGTTTTTCGACTTGGCTCGAGACTCCTTTGGTGGTTTTCGAACTTTCTCACGCCCACGTTCCATAAGTGGAACATCAACGCTTGGTATAGATGGGGTACTGTTCTTCATTATGTCAAGGGTAGTAATGCTTCAACCTAAAGCTCTAATACCAACTGTCACGACCTTAAATTTTAAGTAGTGATCGTGCGGTACTTAGCACCGTCCGTTGCACTAAGCCTGCCTTTGAACCTGAATGAAACACTCCAAAGAGACTAGAAAGAGAGTTTGTAAAGAATGCTTTGTATTGCTCTAGAGAGAGTTTATCTTACAAGATGCTAAAAATTCCCAAGATGAATCCAAATGAAGACCAATAGGTCTATTTATAGTGTGACTCTAAACTTAAGGCTATGCCACAACTTTCTAGATCCTTCTAAGTCTAGAATATACAAGAGTGTTCTAGTTTTATCTATAATATACCACAAGATTCTAGAACCTTCTAACTAACTCTAATGTCTTCTAGGTTTGTCTATCTTCTTCATGCAAATTATAGGATGTTCCGTAAGCTTTTAACGACTTCTACATCCTTTAAGAACCATCTACCACGTTCTAGAATATTTCAGCTCATTCTAGCACCTTCAAGCACATGCTAGTATACTCTGAAACATTCTAGAGTCTTCAAGACTTGAGTTGAGTCCATCTAACTCTAACTTCTTTTAGACATATCTAGGTCATTCTAAAACTTTCTCATATAAAAAAGTCTAAATCTTTTAAACAATCACCATTTCTTTAGATTTTACGAATAAATTCAAACTAGACGTAACAAGTAACAATAATGCACCTATTACTTGCATTCTTAATATGAACCCAAAGTACCCACAAAAATCGTGAGATTCAATCTCTTATCATCACGAAATAATAGAGGTTTAGTAGAGTTTGATCGACAGGGTGAAAGAAACACTAATTAAAGCTCAAATATTTTAGTTTTTAAAATACTAAATTCATTATTCTAAAAAAAATACACTTATATTATATTTTAGATAAAATTTAACTAATTTTTTTTAAAATAATTTATATAACATTGTTGTTTTAATCCAAAAATTATATAAAAAGATTAGTGTATTTTACCTAATAACTTAAGGATAATATTCATCATTATTCATTTTAAATTATAGATTTTAATTATTTTAAATATCATTTGATAAAAAAAAATAAGATTATGAGCTTATTATGATACATTATTTATTGATATAATATAAGATAACTTATTATAATACCTTATTTTATTAATCACGGTGTATTTATTATTTCATTGGAGTCCATCATATTAAATTTTAAAGTACAATTATTTGTTTATAAAATGAAGAAAAAAATCACTGATTCATTAAGTTTTAATAGGACGAAAATTGGAAATTTTTGAAAATAATAAATTAATATTTTTTAAAATAATTTTACTACACTATATATTATAATTAATATGAATAAATTTTTATATATTTAAACTTTATTTTTATTCCAAAGAACATCTGAACATGTAGTAAGAATGTTGTATTGAATCTAATGAATTTTAAAAGAATTAAAAATGTTATTAGTTAAACAGTACTATATGGTATCATTATTCATTAATAATTATCAAATTGACATGTTGGAAAAACATATTAACTTGGTTTTTAGGGTTAATAGATAATTTTATACTCATGGTTATACTTTTTGAAATTTTCATTGATCAATATTGATTGAAAAAGAAAATTGTATAACTTAACAAAAGTTAATCTTAGTAACACTATTAAAATTATTGATAAGTTTTACTCAAGTTACACATCTAATAATAAATACATATATTTAGTAATATAAATCATTAAAATAATTTATTATTTACCAAATATATCATTCTTCTTTTTAAGTTGAGAAGACAAGACTATTCATTAACTATCTACCACCATTCACTCTATAAACACAACATCTAATATTAACCAAATTTACATAATTAATTAATAATTATATATTTTTATTTTAAAATAAAAAAATTAGATACCTAAATGTTAAAAAATGAAGAATGAAGAAATATATTTGAAATTTTTTTCTCTCAAAGATATTATAGATGTTTAAACATATATATGTTAAGTATATTTTTACGAATATTATACATATGTTTGATATATCCATTTGAATGTTATACAAATGTTTTACATATAAGATTAAACATTTATTATTTATACATCTTTAATTAGTTAAATATTTATATTTTTTAAAGAAAAATACAGTATTTTATTTTTTTGAATATGTCTATTGATTCCTTATTTTTTTCAATATTAATGTTAAGTATTGTTTTAAGACAAATGTAATGTATTTAGTGAATAATAATTTTTTTTTGTTATTTTAATAATTTATATATTTGAAGTTCTAAACCTGACCCAAAATTTTATCGGTTGGACGAGTTTCGGCCCCCCCTAGAACTAGAAATAACAGGCGCACCCCAGTTAGTACACTAATTCCGCTAAAAGATATAATTAAAAAAAAAGGAAAAAAGAGAGTTAATAGTCCCATCCCACCCAGTACCCACATTCTCAACCAATCATAGTCCTTCCCTTCCTCACCTCCTTTCTCTCTGTCTTATTACAAAATCCCATTCCCTTCTTCTCAAATTTTCAACACCTGTTTGATGATTATAAGACCCTGACGAAATCGGTCGGCGGTGCTAACTGCAACGTCGTCGTTTCGTTTCTTTCTCCTTTTCCGGCGTTGAAATCATGAGGCCAGGAAGAGTGGCAGCCATGAGACAGGTTGTTGCAGCCACAGAACCGCCGGTCGAGCCCATCAACCGATCGAGTCCAAAGGATGTAGTGGGCAAAGAGGTAAGGTACAGAGGCGTCAGGAAGAGACCGTGGGGTAGATTTGCCGCCGAGATTAGAGACCCTTGTAGAAAGACTCGCGTTTGGCTCGGTACCTTTGACTCTGCCGATGCCGCTGCTCGAGCCTACGACAATGCGGCTCGTACCTTCCATGGACCCAAGGCTAAGACCAATTTCCCCCTTTCCTATTCGCTATCGCCGCCTTTTTGTTACCAAAACCCTAACGATCCGTTCACAGACCGCCGGTTATATGGGTCCGGTGAGTTAGAGGAGCAATATATTGACCCTCAGAGACCGGCATCGAGTAGTTTGAGCAGTACCGTGGAGTCGTTTAGCGGGCCTAGACCGGCTACGACTGTGAAGATCATTACGTCAGCTGTTTTGTCGAAAAGAAGGTCACAGAGAGTTCCACCTCCAATTGCTCCGGAGGATTGCAGAAGCGATTGCGACTCGTCTTCATCGGTTATCGATGATGATGGTGGAGATATAGGGTCATCTTCCTGCTGTAAGCCTCCTTTGCCTTTTGATCTTAATTTTCCGCCGTTAGATATGGTGGAATCTGTCGCCTATGGTTCCGATTTGCACTGTACGGATCTTTGCCTCTGATTATGTAGAAGAAGATCACGGCGACGGTCAATGATTCTATCTCTCCTTTTCTTTTCCTTGATTATTATGGTTTTCTACGGTTTTCTTTGCTTAAATAATATGAAGAAGACACTAAATTTATCAGTTGTGACTTGGGAGATTATGGTAATATGATCTTACTGAATGTTGTTTGAGGAGGAATTACTGAAAATGAAGGAACTTTAGATTCAGGAGGAAGTTGATGATGTTCTTCTTCCCCTAGTAATTATTATCAATTATGATATGTGATTTCTGGTTAACTAGTATTATTACTCCTACATTCTTGTATAATAGACAGTATGATTAATGAGTAGTAATGTAGTATCTCAAAGAAGATTACCATCTATGCCATTTTTATCTAGTTCATTTTCTACATTTCTATAATTCTTGGTTAAATTTTTGTACATATTTCTAAAACTGATTTTATTTTTTAATCTAGTGTATTGTTTATTGTTGATGGTTTCTCAAGTTGATTATTGTTTATTTTTTAATCTAAAACTGAAATTTTTTGGCAGTAAATGAGAAATAGGAAGTAAGTCCATTTTTTTTAATATTGATTAGAACCAATAGTTGAAAGCTTTAATGGCTTTGCTTGCTTTTAACCTCCCCGTTATTCACACACAGCTTGGTGGAAGTATGTTGGGAAACTTGAAAAAAAAAAAATCTTTAAAACTTATACCAATAAAAATAATACCTTAATAATATTAAAAGGGTTCTAATTAGCTATCATTCAATATTGAATGGATAATTCAATTTAAATTACGTTTAAAATAAAATAACGTGTTAGATTTTTTTTAATAGTAAAAATATATAAATCGGATATAAATAATGTTATTTTTATAGTTATAAGTTTTATTTTTGTTATTTTTCATCGGAAGTTGTGGGATATAATTTTCTAAAAAATCAAAACTATTGGGTGGAGTATCAATTAAATTTTTATACAATAATCATTCTCCTGATTCAAGGAAATTGGGATTAACTGGATATGAACACACGATATTGAGTTCTGATAATATTTTAAAAATTATTAGGGTATTAACTATAGAAAAGAAAGTCGAATATACTTTTATAAATTTATCTTTCAAAATATATTAAAAATGTTTTTGTTGGGTGTAAGAATTGGAGTGCCTTGATTGGGTTGAATAATGTGATCCGGAGGAATTTGTTTGTCGCTTTTGGTTTACTATTTTGTTTTGGTCTCTATTTCACTGTTTGAGCACTCTTTGTCCTTTTTCTCTATGAACATAATTTTTTTAATTAATTGATTCATGCCTACAAATCATGTGGGTACTGGGTGGTTTATATTCCAATCATCCAATGTTTTTAGCTTTGAACTGTTCCAATTAAACTACTGAATTTTCTGTTTTGTTGGGAAATTGAAGAAAAATAATAATAATTATACAGTAAATTTTCGGGTTAGATCTGTTTTTGTTGCTTTCTTTCTCAGTGCTGACTTCAATCTATTCCTTCCTACTAGTTGTACGAGAACTTATTCATTTTCGGTTCTATTAATGTTTGTATTTTTTTTTTGAAAAAAAGACAAGTATTAATGAATAACACTTAATAATTGTACCGTGGGTACTGAATGCTGTATACAAATACGTCACTATGATTTCTGTTCTGCGGTGCATGTATGGCCTGTAAGATTCTATGGTGGATCTCTGTCAATATAATTCTAGGGTTCAGATTAACCATGTTAAGTATTTTCAGTTCAGAACTTAGGTGGCGTTTGGTTCGTGGAATGAAATCAGAATTGGAATGAAATGGAATGGAAAGGAAACAATTTTGTTTGGTTTGACCACTGGAATCAAGCTCAGAATCAGGATTATAGTGTTTGGTTTGTCACTGGAATGGAATAAAAAAAGCTGTAAATGACCTTAATATCCCTACATGCTGTAAAGTTCAAATAATGTCATTTAATTACTATTTTTTCGTCAGATAAAATACATTATTGAAATCATTATTTTTCTAAATAAGTATTACTTAATTAAAAAGAAATATATTATTAAAATTATTATCTTTCTAAATAGGGTTTAGGGTTTTGAGGTTTAGGATGTGTGATTTAGGGTTTAGGGATTTATGATTTGGGGTTATATTTGTAGGTTAAGGTTTAGGTTTAAAATTATTATTTTTCTAAAAATAGTTTAGGGTTTTAGAATTTTGGATTTAGGATTTAGGGTTTTAGGGTTTTAAGGTTTAAGGTTTAGGGTTTATGGTTTTAGGATTTGAAATTTGGGGTTTGGGGTTTTGGGATTTATGTTTTAGGGTTTTGGGTTTTGGGATTTATGTTTTAAGGTTTAGGGTTTAGAGATTTGGGGATTTAGGGATTTAGGGTTTTAGGGTTTAGGGTTTAGGGATTTGGGGTTTAGGGTTTTGGGATTTATGTTTTAGGGTTTAGGGTTTAGGGATTTAGGGTTTAGGGTTTAGGGTTTTGGAATTTTGGGTTTGAGAATTTGGGATTTGAATTTAAGGTTATATTTTAGGTAAGGGTAAAATTAGAAAAAAAAAGTTTAGATGAGAATGGAATAATGATTACCAAAGGTGGGAGAAGGAATTGTGATTCCTTTTCTTTTAGTTATTAGATTCTATTTCGTCCTCCATTCTGTCCAATCAAACACACAAAATGGAAGGAATTAATTCTGATTCCATTCTATTCCCTCAAACCAGACGTGGGGTTAAATCAATAGAAAAAGGAGAATGTAAAAGAATGTTATATTTTGAGTGGTTTTATTTTTGGAGTAATATTTTTATTTTTACAAAATTTATTTCATTAAATTGTAAGATAAAATATTTAATTGCTATAGTATTAATATTTTTTATTATGTAAATATAGATTCTCTGTCAAAATATTTTTCTTTTATACATGCTAGAAATGTTTATAGTTTTAGTTTACTGAGAGTAGTAAAAGTTATCTAATTTTGATAAAAAAATATATTATAATGTGTTAGTTATTAAGTGGGACCTGAGGGCAAATAGGTCAAATTTTAATTAAAGATTTAAAATTTAGATTTTGTAAAAGATTTATTTTCTTTTATTAAAAATAATGAAAATAATTTTTTTCTTTCCAAAAATGAAAAAAATTTGGTTTAAAATAATAAGTAAATAAAAATTAAATATTACAAATATATAATTGAATCTATTTGTTATAAGAAGACATATTATGGTGATTATTGTGTAGCAGTGAATAAAAAATAATTTTTTAAATATTTATCATTATTTTTTGTAAAATGTTTTTTTTTTAAATATCAATTTTAAGTTTAAATTTTTTTCATAAATCTGTCCAATGAATTTCAATAATCATTTCAAAAGAGATAATAGACTCTACTAAATAACTAACATATTAAAATATATTTCTATTAAAAATAATCAAATTATGATATCTTTATCCTTATTTAAATGTATGTTTTGATATCTGATCAATGTTATGCAATCCCAATGTAATAGGTTGCATAATAGTAAAGCGAGTAAAGTTAGATGACATTATTTTAGGAGATTATGAATTTATGACCAAAGAGTTACATTACCGTTTGAACCCTAATTTTATTTTGGATTTATATTGTGTACAATATTTCCCTCTATTATCAGTAAAACTCAAAAAGAAAAAAACAAAATAAATGAAAAGTTGAATGAAGAACCTAGAGCAAGTTGAGATCTGTTTTTATCAAATCGAAAAAACCAATAAATTTATCCCAGTTTTCCTCCTCGCGTTGAGCATTTTTAATTACAAAATCACCATTTACCAGATCATACTTGTATTCAGACCGAGTATACCAACAAGCTTTTTAGTAACATTTAGTTAGTTCTTCTTTCTATTTCTAGATTTCTACCTTAAAACAACCAAAAACAACCCATTTATTGTCGGGATTCCTTTTTCTCAGGAAATTAAACTCAAAAGTATTAGACCCAGAAAGAGAAAATTCATTCACCACTCTCTCACCCATTCTCTTCCTTCCAAAAAAGATGGCAGACGATAATAATACAGAGGCCTTGATTAATCGAAACACTAACCAACAAAACAAGTTCTCACGTTGTGTTTCACATGCACAAGACGAGTTACATAGCTTTAGATCCTTTTTGCGTTGGTTGTGTGTTGATCAATCGAATCTATGGACATCAATTCTTTCTTGGTCGATATTCGTTCTCTTTGCAATCCTAGTCCCAACCATTTCCCATTTCATGTTGGCCTGTGAAACTTGCGATAGCAAGCATAAGAGACCTTATAATGGTGTTGTCCAATTATCTTTGAGCTGTGTTTCAACGTTGTCGTTTTTATGCCTTTCTAATTTTGTTAGGAAATATGGACTTCGAAGATTCTTGTTCTTTGATAAACTCTGGCATGATAGTGAGACCGTCAGGATGGGTTATACTAAGCAGCTTAATGTGACTTCTCTGTTTCTTTCTTTTCTTTTCTTTTTTTGTTGTCGTCGTCGTCGTCGTCATCATCAATTGCTAACGTAACTTTATGAAAATTGATTGCAGAGATCATTGAAAATTCTGTCAATATTTGTGTTTCCATGTTTAGCTGCGGAGTGTGCATATAAGATATGGTGGTACGCTTCAGGAGCTTCACAAATACCATTCTTGGGCAATGTTGTGTTGAGTGACGCAATTGCATGTATCATGGAGATCTTCTCTTGGCTCTACCGCACCACTGTGATCTTCTTGGTGTGTGTTCTCTTCCGTTTGATTTGCTACCTACAAATCCTACGGCTCCATGACTTCGCTACCGTCTTCCAAGTTGATTCAGATGTGGGTTCCGTTCTCTCAGAACACTTCAGGATCAGAAAGCACTTGATGATCATAAGTCACAGATTCAGGGCATTTATATTATGGTTCTTGATATTGGTCACTGGGAGCCAATTTGCATCATTGCTTATGATAACCAAGCCCAATGCTAAAACTGACTTTTACAAAACTGGTGAACTTGCGGTATGCTTTAAATTATAAGAATGATGACTGAAAAATGATATTGTATAGAGTACTCAACTCAAAATATAAATTTTATAATACAAAACCTTATACGTTATAGATTACCATAATTTATATCGAGTAGGGTTAATTACAAATTAAGCACAATTCACCTTCTACTATGTTATGTTCCATTACTTAAAAAAAAACATAAATTATAATTAGTATATTTTCTTAAAACTAATGATTAATCCTACGACTTGCATATACATAGGAGTCAGATAGAGAAAAAAAAATTAGGAAAATTACAACTCATGTTGTTGGTATCAAATGCAGCTATGCTCCATGACGTTATTAACAGGGCTTCTCATTCTACTAAGGAGTGCAACCAAAATCACACACAAGGCACAATCAGTTACGTGCCTTGCAACAAAATGGCACGTTTGTGCCACTTTAGACTCTTTTGAGGCTAATAACATTGACATTGAGACTCCTACTGCTCAGGCTGCTAATAATGCCAGTCAAATGTTTCTTGATCATAGCGAAACGGATGAGGCTGATGATGAAAACGAAGATGGAGATGATGAAGATGAAGATGAAGATGAGCTCGACAACACTAAGTTGATCTCTGCCTATGCTCACAGTACCATCTCTTTCCAAAAGAGACAAGCTTTAGGTACATATATAAACCTTAATATTCATCTAAAATTAATTTAAACATATTTTAGTTTTCTTTTTTTCTTTAAGCCTAATTTTTAGTGATGAATTATAATTGGTTGCAGTGACATACCTTGACAATAATAGAGCTGGAGTAACAGTGTTTGGGATTACATTGGATAGAACAACGCTGCATAGCATCTTTGGTATTGAGATGGGTTTGGTGCTTTGGATACTTGGAAAGACCATTGGTATTTCTTAATTATGCAAATTTAAAAGCTAGGGTCCCAAATCTAATTTATAATTGCTTCTCTTTGGATATATTTCTCATGTTCTCATGTTCTTTAGGTCTTTAGAACCATGGTGAGAGAGTGAAAGGGTTGGGGAATTAGGTCTTTAGCCATTGATTTTAGTGATTTGATCATCTCACTTTTTTTTCCCGAGTTGTTCCTGTAATGTACAAACTATTTCTTTGTAATTATTATTATTTTGTTTATTCTCACTGTTACTTCCCGTAATTTATTTAATAGTTTGGTGGATAAAATTCAGATTTCTCATTTGTAAAATCTAAAAATATTGGGATACTAATTAAACAAAAGTAAAAAAATAAAAATAAAATATATATTATAAGCTTTATCAATATATAACGACAAAATTTTGTTTTGAGATTGAATGGATGATTGGTGATGGTATCTCAAATCACTCTGGTACAACACATTAATTCAACAAACGGGCATGGGTTAAGTATTAAGATATTTTTGATGTTTTTAGTTAATAATAACATTTTTTAATAAATATATATATATATATATAACATGACTCCATCTCATGACTTTAATATCATATTTAATAGATAAATTAATATCATTCATATTAAAGCGATGTTAGAGTGTAAAAAATTCAACGGGGTTGTCATCATTACTCTCTCAAGCAGAAGACAATATTTAGGGGCCCTCTTGAACAAGTCAACTATCAAAATCCTTTCTCTCACTTAATCGCCAGCGCTCTTGAATAAGTTAGAAGGAATATTTATCAATTTAAAACGGATTGATGTTTTAGAATTGATTTATGATTTAGATAATATTATTTTCTAACCTAGTAATCATTTTGATATTGTAATATTTTATTTATTTAATTAAAAAAAGATTTTAGTACATTTTAAAAAAAAAAGTTAAAAGAAATATTTATAACATGTTTATTATATATAACTGAAGATCGGTTTAGCATATTATTAACCTTTGCATAGCAGTTGTAGATTAATGGCATCAAATCCTTATCTCAACGTCAAATTTTTGTTTTTAGTAATTCTAAGTTCAAATTTCATTTTTATAATGTCTTTTTTATTTGGTTTTTAAAAGTTATTGAAAATTGAAAAGAGGTTTTAGTTTCTAGTCCATATATTATATATGATTATACATTTTATTATCATTGTTCAAATCACATCTATATAATGTTTCTTTTATTTAATAAAAAAGTATAATTTAAAAATAAAATAAAAAAGGTTAAAGGGAATATACAGAGAATTTTGGAAATTCAATGCATTAGCGGTAGGGAAAGTTATTTACGCTTGCCATCACTTGTAGGCAAATCTAAACTTCAAACTTTCAAATGTATCTGAGATAAAGTGCATCAACGTATTCAGGGTTGGTCAAGGCAGTTCCTTTCTCCAGCAGGAAAAGAAACTTTGTCAAGTCGGTTTCTTCAGTTTTTAAAGAGAGTTATTTTAAGATTGATGTCTCAAGGGACACTGCATGAGCTGTAATACTTTTGAAAACACTTCTTCAAGGTGCTGAGATGACTGAGAAACAACTTACAGTGGTAAAAAGAGAATTTTAACTAGTCATTACCTCCCATTGCACAGAGAGCATCCAGATTCTCACCCCTGAAAGCTTTTGAAAGCTTAAGATTTAGAAAAACTCTAGGATGCCCAGAAATATGTTTTAACCAAAAAAATAAAAAAATGAAGTATTACCCTCTTTATTAATATTAAAATTTTCTATTGATCACCTCTTTTGTCAATGAACTTCTTGATCTACTTGAGCATGTATAGCTTCGATTGGCTAAGCCTGTTCTTCTTGCTACATTGGCCATTGCACAGCTTGCACCCTATGGTTTTTAATGTTTTTGAAATTGTGACGTTGCTTTGAAAGTTTAATGCAATGCTCAAAAATTGATTGATGAATGTTTCCTGTTTCAGGTATTTAAAAAGTTTGGACTAGAAAAATTTGACCATACAAGTGGGCCATTTGATTCCCCTAGATATAATGCAAAATTGCAAATGTTTAGTTCACTCAGTAGTTCAGCAACACTATGCTCCCGTTTATTTCTTTCGAATAACAAAGAATGAAAGATGAAAACTTGGTTATACTACGTTGTAAAGTAAAAGCTTATGAATATTATTAATAAGTATATAAAATGAGACTATTTATACAATAAATAAAGAAATTAATTATGATATCCATGAGTTTGATTCAAGTAAAAATCTTTCGTTACACAGACAAAAAAAGGTAAAAAAATGTGACATTATAAAAGATAAGACGAATACATCTTAAGAATTTGATGATTATAACTTGTGATGTCAAAACGTTTGTCACAAACTATAACACAAAGTTTTGATCAAGCTTAATACTTATCAAATTAGTACACTAATAATCCTCTTATTTAACAAATATATATCATTACTCATTGTTTAAAAAAAAACCAATTTATAGAGAGATAAATTTGTCATTATAAAAATATTTATTATTTTATGTATTTTTTAATTTTTTTGTCCATTTCATTGTTAAAATAACCTTATTCATTTTAGCAACCACCTCCACCTCCACCATCATATTTGTCATACTCTTGACACAACTTTCTTTTTCTCATCAATTGTCATTCATTGTTTGATACAAAACAATTCAAAAATGTAATTTTTATCGAAAAGTAAAGTTAGACGATTAACAACTCATTTAAAAATAATCTCTACTAAAAATCGTGATCACTGTCAGCTTATTCCGTTCGATCTTTTTGACTCCTTATTTTTTTAATACCTCGTGTTCAATTAAAAGTATTTTTACCTTAAGTTTGATCGAATATAATATAATTGAAAATGATGAAAGAATTAGTGAAATTAAAAGGAATGAGTTGGTCATAGTAATGCTTAGGAGTAGAAATTAGTATGATAAATAAGTTGACGTTAACTTAACTAAAGATTCGGTAAAAAAAATATAATTTTAAATTGTTTTATTATAAAAAGTGAATATTTATTGGTCATAAAATAATAAAACAATATCAAAAATAAAAAAAGAGAATACGATGAAAATTGATAGTAATTATTAAGATATTTTAAGATATTTTAGTATTGAAATTAAAAAAATAATAATAAATATTTTTATAAATATAAAATTATCCTTTAATAATTTTTTTTTAAATTAAATTATTGGTATAATTTTTATTAAATAAAAGATTATTAATTCACTAATTTAATAATATATATATATATATATATCTTGTTTAATAAAGATATACCAATGTATCAAAACAATCTGAATACGACAATGCCACATATGTAGCATACGACTCGTCTTTTCGTGCTCGATCCCGCTTGAGACGTGTTCGTTACTAGTTTTAACGGTTGATGGCGCAATATTGATCTATTGGAAGCACTGTCGTTTAGAGGTCAATATATTTTATCCAGACGAACCTGAACTCACTCTGTATCCTCTCTATCCAGCAAAAATGGAGCTTTGTATCGGAACCGGTAGCTCCGCGCAAATCTTGTACAACCTGAACCCATATCGCTCTTCTCACTACCTCGTCCGTACATCTTTACCTGACCCAATTGTCCAATTCAAGAATAGAGCTTCCACTGCACTTCGAACTCCATTTCTTACCCACCAAAGACATTCCTTTCTACAGTCTCCCTCTCAGTTCCCTCAACATTCAAGTCTAGTTTTAGCTGCTGCTGCTTCTTCTTCTTCGGTGGCTGTTGACCCCGAGATAGAGCAGCTTCCAGCTAATATAGTGGTCACAGAGAGTAAGGAACCCAATTCCAGGGTGAGTATTGTCCTTTTTAGGAGTAATTTCGCCTTAAACACTGGAGTTAATGTGCTATTTAATGCAGGTTAAGTTGCGTGTAGAAGTTCCATCTGCCGTATGTGATGATTGTTACAAAAGGATCCTTAACGAATTTATGAAGCAAGCAAAGGTATTACTGGATATTTTTTTGTTGTTAGAAATTAAACTTGATTTATTATTTTATACTAATCAATTATTATTAATACTAGATTATCTTAGAAATTGTTTTGTTACGTCAAATGCTACTAGTTGTAGATGTCGATTTAGTAAGAGTGAGACTAATAAATACAAACAGTTATAGTTGATATTTTATAGATGTGAGACTAATTAATGTAAACAATTGGAAAATAATTTAATAAATGATTGTGAGGTGTAGAGAAGTGCTTTTGAAAATCTATAAATAGAACTTCTTTATAACCATTTGTAATAAAACAATTAAGCAATTTTATAAATAAATTTGAGAAAAATAACACGATAGCTCTTCTTCTAAATCTCTTCATTTCTAACTAGTTCATAAATTTTCCTCCTAAAATCATGTCTTGCAAAAAACCCACAATACAACAAAGTGATATCAGAGGTTAAATAGTATAGAGTTTAGTTTTAGAAGATGGCAAACAATGGCAAGGCTCCCTTTCAAGTTCCATTTTTTACAAAGGAAAAAAGAGTTTAGTTTAAGAAGATGACAAACAATGGCATGACTCCCTTCCAAGTTCTATTTCTTACAAAGGGAAAATACGATAAATAGAGCATTAAGATGGAGGCATTGTTAGGTGTCAATGATACTTGCGACATTGTAGAGAATGGGTATGTTGAATCACAAGATGGCATTACTCTTTTTCAAGTACAAAAAGTTCTTAAAGATTTAAGAAAGAAAGACAAGAAGACTCTCATTCTCATATTTCAAGTTTTGGATGATGATGGCTTTAAGAAGGTGTCAGAAGCAAAAACATTCAAGCAAGCATGGGATATGCTTCAAACATCTGATAAGGGAGCAGAATCGGTAAAAAAGGTACATCTTCAAACTCTAAGAGGTGAGCTTGAATCCTTACACGTAAAAGAATTCGAAACAATTTCAAAATATTTTTCTACAATTTTAACTGTTTTTAATCTACTAAAAAGAAATTGTGAAACTTTAGGTGATGTGAGAATTATGATGAAAATTCTCCACTTTGTAGTTAAATGTTTTGAGCATATATTGTAGTCATAATTGAAGAGATAAAGAATTTTGAAGAAATAACAATTGAACAACTTTTAGGTTGTTTGCAAGTATCCGAAGAGAGAAATAAGAAAAAGAAGATACCTTGGAACAAATCCTTCAAACAAGATTCATGCTAAAGGAGGAAGAAGAATGGTTTAGCAATGAGATAAGCCAAAATGAAAGAGACCGTGGTCGTGCTCATAGCCGTGGATGAGAAAGAGGTGGTTTCAAAATCTTTGATCATGATGAAAGGAATCAAGAGCCAAGTTCATCAAGAGATCGTGGGAAAAATAACCATGGTAAAAAATTATAACTCTCAAACTAAATGTTATAATTATTAAAGATTTTGGTATTATGTTTTCGAATGTTGAGCTTCAAAGAGGAAAAGAAAGAGCCAACTTTGTCGAAGACAAAATTCAAGAAGCCACCACCTTACTTCTAGCATACAAAGGAGAATAAGGTCAGTGCAAGCGACCATATGTATGGAAATAGAGACATGTTTGTGGAGCTTGATAAAATAGTAAATGATGCAATCACTTTTCGGGATGAATCCACAATTAAGAGACAAATGTAAAATCTGTATTTACTTGAAAAAAGGAGGATTTAAATTTATTTTAAATGTTTATTATGTGATAAAAGTGAAGAGTAATATTTTGAGCTTGGGTCAACTCTTACAAAAAGGTTATGATGTTCACGTGAGAGATAGTAGCCTTTCTTTAAGATATCATAATTTCAACTTGATAGCCATTTCTAATGACCAAAAATAGAATGTTTTTGTTAAACATTCAAAAGATGTTGCTCAATATTTAAAGGTTTACTTCAAATATATATCTTGGTTTTGGCATTTAAAGTTTGGACACTTAAATTTTGGTGATATAAAATTGCTTTCAGCCAAGAATATGGTGAAAGGATTGTCTATCATCAATTTACCTAATCAACTTTGTAAAGGATGTTTGCTTGGAAAACAATTTAGTAAAATTTTTCCTAAAAAATTAACTTCAAAAGCAAGAAAACCGTAAGAACTAATCCATACTAATGTGTGTGGTCCAATCGCTTCAAGTTCATTTGGTAAGAATAAATACTTTCTTCTCTTCATTGATGATTTTTCAAGAAAAAAATGAGCATTTTTTTGAAGGAAAAAATTAGTAGTTTTTGGAGTCTTTAAGAAATTCGAAGCACTTGTTGAGAAAGAAAGTGGACATGAAATTATGTCCATGAGATCTGATCGAGGAAGTAAATTATTGTCAAAAGAATTCAAAGGATTCTGACTACAGTAGAATTCATCGACCTCTAACTATTTCAAGAACTCCTCAACAAAATGGAGTGATCGAACAGAAGAATAGAACTATCCTTAACATGGCTCGAAGCATGTTAAAGAGCAAGAAGATGCCTAAAGAATTTTGGGCTGAGGTTGTAGCAAGTATCGTGTATTTATACCGTTCTCCTTCAAGAAGTGTTTGGGGGCAAAACTCCTCAAGAAGCTTAGAGTAGTAGAAAACTAGGCGTTTATTATTTGAGAGTCTTTGGAAACATCACCTTTGTCCATATTCCTGACTATGACACAAGTTCCAAAGGCTACAAGCTTTACAATCCAACAAGTGGCAAGGCTATCATTAGTTGAGATGTAGAGTTTGATGAAGAAGGCATGTGGGATTGGAATGTCGAAGATGAAGACCATGACACTATGCTTTTCTTTGAAGAAGAAGAAGGTCCAAGAAGAAAAGATAGAGATGAAGACGAAGACGAAGAGCCACACACCCCAATTTACTCACCAGTGCCACTTAGAGGCTTATCTTCTTTAAGTGGAAGTTCAAGTGAAAGTTCAAGCGTGAATGGAACATCAAATGAAGCACCAAGCCAAATTATAAGTCCAAATGAGAGAACTCCAAGAACAAGAGACCTAGAAGAGTTTTACGATGTAACCCAACCTCTAAACAATCTTGATGTAACTCTTTTTTGTCTCCTTGTTGAATGTGAACCAGTAGGTTTTGAAGAAGCAATCCAAAACAAGATGTGGAGAGATGTCATGGATGAAAAAAGTGAAATGAATAATAAAGAATGACACATGAGAACTTTCTAATCTTTTACAATGACAAAGAGCTATAAGAGTGAAGTAGGTGTGCAAAGCAAAGAAGAACGCGCAAAGATTGATTAAAAGATACAAGGTAAGATTGGTTAGAAACTATAATCAAAGGTAAGGCATTGATTATGATGAGATATTTGTTCATGTTGCTCGCTTAGAAACTATAAGATTAGTTCTCTCTTTAGCAGCCCAAAATAAATGAAGTTTTTACCTAATGGATGTAAAATCTGCATTCCTTAATAGATATCTTAAAGAAGAGGTTTATGTTGAACAACTTCAAGACTGTGTGGTGAAAGGATAAAAAGATAAGATCATTAAGTTAAAAAAGACTCTTTATGGATTAAAATATCAGGATTGATAAATATTTTCAAAAAAATGATATCATAAAATGTTCTTATGAACATGCCCTTTATGTAAAAGTAAAAAATTAAGATATTATGATTGTTTGTTTGTATGTAGATGATTTAATCTTCATAGGTAATAATCCAAGATTGTTTGAAGAATTCAAAAGAACTATGGCCAAAGAGTTTGAGATGACTTATATTGAACTCATGTCATATTATATTGGCATTGAGATTAAGCAAGAAGATAATGAAATTTTCATTTCTCAAGAAACTTATGCAAAGGAAGTGCTCAAGAAATTCAAAATAAACAAATTCAAGCCCATAAGCACACCCATGGAGTGTGGAGCCAAACTATTAAGGTTTGATGAAGAAAAAATAGTATATCCAACTCTTTTCATGAGTCTTATTGGATGTTGTAAATTGGTGTTGAAAAATGCCAAGACCAAAGGTCAAGGTCTAAAGGCCTTCTCAAAGAAAACAAGCTCTCTTAAAGTTGTATTATTCTTATTTCCTTATTCTCTCCTTTCTTGATACTAGATACATATATTTATACAATTGTTATGACTAATATACAGCTGTAATTTACTAATATATAGTTGGAAGATACTAATATAAAACTGGAAATAAAGTTGGAAATAAAGCTGAAAGTCATCCTGAAAATCAGAAATCAATCATACGCCTAGATTGATTTCCTACACTCCCCCTCAAGTTAGGCGATATATGTTTTTCAAACCAAGTGTTACACTTAAACTTTCCACATCAGTGAGAAACAAAGTTTTCCGAAACAAAGCTTTAGTTAAGATATCTGCTACTTGTTGTCTAGATAGAACATAGTTGAGGGAGATCATCTTGCCTTCAATTTTCTCACTGATGAAATGTCTATCAATTTTCCACTGATGAAGTGTCTATCAATTTTCACATGTTTAGTTCGATCATAGTGGATTAGAATCTTTGATTTACTTCTTGAATTAAGGGATAACATTCAACACTCCCCCGCAAGCTAGATCCAGAAGATTTATGGATCTAAGCTTGGTATATGATGACATCCCAAAAAGAATTACATATCCTAATGCTAAGTAGCTTGAAGATTGGGATGATGAAGAAACTGGTGAATTGACAGCACCAACCATTGTAATATGATGAGAAGGCAGCGTTTGATGAGGTTAAAATAATATTAGGAGTGGAAAATGTCTCTGAGATGGAATTGAACTTTTCCATGATAGGAGAGGCTACCCCAACATTTCCTAACCAATGTGGGACCTCTCCTTCACCACAAGACTCCCCCTACACATTAGGTAGGTAGGAGCCCTTGGAGAGGTTTAATCCATCATCGCCAAGGCCTTGGATCTGACTATATGCCTTGAAAAAGGATCTTCAACTTAAACTTGAAGCTTCTGATAAGGAGCTGAAGATGAGGACTATTGAAAAAAGATTTAACCACCAAATCTGAGTGGAGCTATGCAGATGAATCTCCTGCAGCTTGGCGGGTGGCCATTGAATTTGAGTGGAACAATGCAGTTGAATTTCCTGTAACTAGGAGGGTAGTCGTTGAAACTGAGTAGAGCAATGCAGTTGAATTTCTTGTAGCTTGGAGGGTGGCCCTTGAAACTGAGTGGAACAATGCAGTTGAATTTCCTGTAGTTCGGAGGGTGGATATATTTAGTTGAATCTGATATAGACCAAACAAGTAACATTGAGACAAATAGATGTCATAAAAGTCAATTAGATTTAGGGACGTCTTCTCTAGTCACAGAACTTCAATTTTTAGAATGAAAAGCTTATTGGCAGAAACTGAACAATCCCTCAGTCGAAATCATTCTCATGGATAATTTTCTTGAAATGAAAAAACTTGCTACTTTATCAAATACAGAAGATAGAAGTCACTGCATTGATGTTTGATCTATCTATGGTCATTCTGATATTGTAGAAAGTTCTTTAAAAGCTGAACTTAATGCTTGATTCAAAAGCAACAGAATTAGAACTAAGTCAGTTTCCTGATGAAGATGTATCCATGTCAGCGATGGTGAACCATGGATGGAAGTGTGCATTAAACTTGATAAAGGCAACGTATTTGGTAGAGCAGATTGTAGGGAAACCATGGAAGGAAAAGTTGGTGCTTGAACCGGAGAAGGTTCATTGCTGACATCAAATGGGTTGGTTGACTTTACCAACCTCTTGAATTACTCCATTGCTATGAACCAGTCACAGAAGGACCTTGAGTTGACATTTTTTGATTCTTTACCATCAAGTTAAAGAATCTTGAAAGGAGATGACCTACTTCAAAATGGGAAGATGCTGAGAGGTGGATTTGCAGTCTTGTTTCTGGTGATGGTATGATGAGACATTCAATTCAGCATCCCCACAAGGACTCTTCCAGAAGGTTGAAGAAGAAATCTATGAAGTGCATCTGGTGAATGTATACTTAGATGTTTTCTCCCAGGCTTTGTAGGAAACCTTACTTGAAGCAACTATCGATCTCAGGTTAATGAAAGATCTGGTCAATGAACTTAAACAACAATTGTAGCTTTAAAACGAGTCCAAGGATTTATTGATGATGAAGCTACAATCTGTTGTAGATGAAACTGTAATCTGCTGTATATGAGGTTCGTTGCCGTGGTTTCTTCTGTACTTGTGCCCGACTATTTGGATCCTGGAGAAAAGATCCAGAAACTCTCATACCCATGGTATTGAGAAGTAAAACTTAACCAGCTTGTGATATGGGCAATGATGTAACACTGGATAATTTGTACTAGTGTTGCTGGCCTCGATGCATTTGTTGAGAATTCTAGTCTTGATGCGAATTCTACTGCACTACAGAAGATCCATCCATGGCTGATGAATCAGAAATGCTAATGTTATTGGATGAAAAGGACATGGGTGATGCTCTGTGTGAAGCTTGCAACACCAGTTGCAGCAGGTGATGCCTGAGCTCCAAGCATAGATCCATTGCCAGTTGAGAAAATTGTATTTCCAACCACCCCAAACGATGGTGAAGATGAAGTGGAACTAAATTGAATGGGTGTGGATCATCATAATGAAAATAACAACCACAGTTACTCATGTCATAAAGATCGCCAAGTAGTTCATATGGGAGAAGATAATGAATTGTTAGATGATGTGTTACAGCTTTGGGAAAAGAAGAAGAGGTTGAATCTGGAACAAGTGAAGACTATAGAAAAGAGCTTTGAGTTGGGGAACAAGCTTGAGCCTGTAAGGAAAATGCAGTTGGCTAAGGCACTAGGTCTACAACCTAAATAGATTTCCATTTGGTTCCAGAATAGGAGAGCTAGGTGGAAGACCAAGCAATTAGAAAAAGATTATCATGTCTTGAAGAAGTAGAAACCTGAGAATGATTTTCATGGAGTAATAAAGGAAGTGATAACAGCTCTGAAATTGTGAGACATATTCACATAAACTAGTAAATAATAGCAAGAAAGGAAGGCCATTGATGAGGAATGTGAGAGGAGGTTAAGAGCAGCGGTTTTTGAACCTAAGGCTCTGATACCATGTTATAAATTGGTGTTGAAAAATGTCAAGGCCAAAGGCCAAGGCTTAAAGGCCTTCTCAAAGAAAACAAACTCTCTTAAAGTTATATTATTCTTATTCCCTTCTTTTCTCCTTTCTTGATACCAGATACATATATTTATACAATTGTTATGACTAATATATAGTTGGAAGACACTAATATAAAGCTAAAAATAAAGCTGGAAGTCACCCTGAAAATCAGAAATCAATCATACGCCTAGATTGATTTCCTACAGAAGTCTACGCTACCCAATATACATAAGGCTAGATATTCTCTATATAGTTGGAATTGTTAGTCGTCACATAAAGTTTTCAACAATCAATCACTTGAAGGTTATAAAGAAAATTCTTCGAAATGTCAAAGGTACTATCAACCCTGGCCTATTTTACTATTCTTCTAATAGTTCTGAACTTGTTGGGTACAATGATAACGGTTGGGCTAGAGATTATGATGACAAAAAAAGTACAATTGAATTTGTGTTTTTTCATAAAAGATACTACTTTTACATGGATGTCAAAGAAGCAACCAATTGCGACATTGGCCACTTGTGAAGCAAAATACGTAAATGCTACATCATGTGTTTATCATGCAATATGGCTTAAAAACTTGTTGAAAGAATTGAAAATGTCACCATCAACAATAGAGATCTATGTTGATAACAAGTATGCTCTTATTTCGGCAAAGAATCAAATGTTTCATGATAGAAGTAAGAACATAGACACTCGTTACCCCTTTATAAGAGAATGCATCACAAAGAAGGAAGCTGAAATCAAACATGTGAGCACTCAAGACCACGTGGAAGACATCTTCACCAAACCTCTCAAACAAGAAGTTTTTATCAAGATAAGAGTACTTCTTGGTGTTTCTCTAAATCAAGTTTAAAGGAGTGTTAACTTGATTTATTATTTCTAAAAGTCACTTATTATTACTTTTAGATTATCTTAGATTTTGTTTGTTGTATCAATAAATGCTAGTAGTTGTAAAAGATGATTTAGTAAGAGTTTAATGTAAGTAGTTGGAGAAATAATTTAATGAATGGTTGTGAGGTGTAAATAAGTGTTTGTAGAAGTCTATAAATAGAATTTCTCTAGGATCATTTGTAATAAAGCCATTAAGCAATTTCATAAGCAAGTTTGAGAAAAATAAGTTGTGTAATTCTTCTTCTAAATCTTTTCCTCTTTAACTAGTTATGATTCTGCGGATGCAAATTTTGAAATATTATTTTCATTTATGTTTATAAATATAAACTCTATTACAACGTGTCTCCCAATTAAGTTTTCCACTATGAATAATCCACCACCATAATCTATGGGTAGAATGTTGCCATCATAGTGAACAAGCAATATATGTTAGATATGGTGTGAAATGTAAACAAGCGTACATTTATAAATTTCATAAAGTTCACAGTATGACCGTTCTATCAAACGTGAGTCTTAGGTACCTATTTTGCAGTGTTATAGTTAAATACATGTAGATCCAAATAACTGTATATAATAAAAAAATTTCACGTTAGTTATGATTGTGATAGATTTATGATATATAGTAATACTCTATGCCTAGTCATATTTTTCCAACATATGTCAGAAATTAAAAAAAAAATATTACTGGAAATTTACTTATTTCTTGTAAGATACAGTCAATCTCTTGGTAGGTATATATTTTTCATATTGGAGACTATTACAAAATGCTCTTGTATATGAATAAAAGTTGAGTTATGTTTTCTATTGATTTCATTTACCAGGTCCCAGGATTTCGGCCTGGTAAGCAAGTTCCTGAAGGTATTCTTTTAGGTTATGTTGGGAAGAAAAATGTGCAAAAAGCTACAGTTGAGTCTATCTTAAAGAGGACTCTTCCTCATGCCATGGCTTCGGTGAGTAAGCGGTTGCAATTTTGTTACTCTTGTTTTCGTCGACTTATATGTTCTTTTTTTTTTACAATCTTCAATTTATATGTTACTGAACTCAATGTAAATGATGTTTCATTTTTTAACTCTATGTGATGCACATATTTTTTTTCATATAACGTAAAAAATATTTGTTTTTTATTTTTAAAAATGTCATATGTTTTTTAGAGGGGGTTAAAAGTGAAATCATGTAAATAATTAAGCCATATAAAAACCAAAGGGCTTCTCCAAAAACTTCTTCGGTCTATACAACTATATGAGTTGAAATATTATAGTTTGCTAGTTTGTTGTATCACTGAGCTCAAAGCATGCACAGGTTAGTTATTTTTTTCCCTATAAAAACCTAGTTTGGTAGTCATATGTGTCCATTGAAATACCATCGTCCTTCGAGTTGGTAACTCTTGCATGGAAGTTCTCTAGTAAGTGTAAAAATCAAAAAGAAAAGAGAAACAAAAACTTTCATTTTAATTCCATATTTTTTTTACATTTTTCAATTTTGATTATGTGATATTCATTTGTTGATATGATAGATCAACAATATGACTTCACTACCATATATTAATACTTCTATACCATCACCTATTATCTTGATAAGTTCTTATCTATAGGTAACAGGCAGGGCTTTGAAAGACTCAGTCCGCATTATGACCAAATTCTCAGATATGGAACAGGCTTATTCTTCTCTTAATACTCTCAGGTTTGTAATTTTTAATTAAAACAAGTCAATTTAATTTGGATGCTTTTACAAAAGGTGTGGATAGAATGGTTATGTTAATTGTGCACACTGGTTTTGTTCGTGGTTTAGATATGACATCATTGTTGATGTGACCCCTGAAGTCAAATGGATTCTTGAAGATGGATACAAGAACTTGAAGGTTGTCGTCGAGATAGATACTGACATAGATGCACAAAATGTTCTTGAACAAGAGTTAAGACACCGCCTCAAGTCCCTTGGTATATTAAGAATTGTAACTGATCGAGGATTACAGGTAACTAATGTTCAAACATCAATGCTATGTAGTTGATTCAATGGGAAAAAAAGTTACGGAACTATATGTTGATACACAGCAGCAGATGAATTCACGATTAGGTCTGTAGGGGCATTGTTGAGCTGATGAACAGTTTGAGATGCAAGCACTTGTCTGTTTTTCCAAATACACTTACCAATTATTTGCTTTGTGAAACACGTTTTATGTCATACATGGTAGTTTTGTTTGTCCAGAAAAACATAACATGGCCTTCAAGTTCTCTTTATGACATCTTTCTGTAATCTTCCTTCTTGATAGAAATTTGTGTATTCATTATGTTGCTTGAAATGTGTTACTTCATTTTTATTTTCAAGTGATGAATGCATGGCTCAAAAAAGCTTCTTTTTTTTCAAAAGCGTCATGTGTGGTTTAAAATATTGAACTCTTACAGATTGGTGATGTTGCGGTTATTGATATATCAGCAACTACAATAGATCAAGATGAATCAAATGTTCAAAACATTCCATCTGCTGAAAGCAAAGGTTTGTGGAACTATGAGTCATATTTGTTTGAGTTGCATTTGGAGAATGCCCCTCAACTCTATATTTTGGCTTTCTGCTTGCAGATTTTCATTTTGATACAGAAGATGGGGATAAAGTACTTCCTGGATTTCTCGATTCAATAGTTGGAATTCAATGCGGTGAAACCAGATCCTTTCCACTGGTATTTCCAGAATCATGGAAACAAGAAAACCTTCGAGGCATCCATGCTCAGTTTACTGTGAGTTGTTGTCTGCTTTTATGTTAGTCCTGTATTCATCTTATTTCTGTCTGAAAGAATTTTTTTTTCCTATTGAAAAAATATCTAGAACTTTAATTTTTGCATGAATATCCATCTCCTTGACTCATTTATCATGTTCCAGTAAACTACATTGATAAAAATTCACCTTCTCTTTGATTTTGTCTAGGTGGAATGCAAAGAGTTATTTTACAGAGATTTGCCGGAGTTGGATGACTCCCTTGCTAATGAGCTTCTTCCTGGGTGCAACACCATTAATCAAGTAACCTGTTCATATTAATTCAGTGAAATGCTGCTCAGTGATTCTTTATTTGGTCTGAACTTGAACTGAAACATGTTTCTGCATGAAATCTTAGGTCAAGGAGAAGTTGCTGCAAAGATGTCAAGAATTGGAACAATCAGCTAAGGAACAAGCAACAGATAATGCCATTCTAGATCAACTCAGCAAGGTATTTATTTATTTTAAATATTTTAAAATATAATCACAACAAGAAATCTATTGTTTTATGGCCTTTTGTCCATATTTTTTTTGGTTAAAATTTATACATTTGTCTTCCTTCTGTCTTTGCTTGTCTGTCTCTCTCTATTACCTGAGCATATCAATTATCAAGGAAGTAATATGGATTGTGCGTAGGCAAACATGATCCTAGTTATTGCAAGTGTTTTAAAAAAATTTGCATGGCCATGGTAAAAGCTTTTCTCTTTGTGCATCCATGTGACAATTTCATATTTGTTGGCAAGTGACACAAGCATTAACTATTTTTTCTTTTTTTTAGTTTGAACAATACTTTGTTTTCTTTGAACACGTTACTTGAAATGGGAGAAACTTTTGAATCAATAGTGCCTTTAAATGAGATATTAATTCATGATCGATTGGTCCTTATGGAGAAAAAAGCTGAATTATCATTACTTGGTTTTCCTTTGAACTATTTTTCTAATGAAAATACTAGAACTGTCTTCTTTGGCCATAGTTGTATTTATTGTACAGGAGGCCATATCAATTAGCCAGTCGACATTGTCAGATTTCCACCATGGAGGAGGACTTCCATTTCTTTTGTGATAATAGTTCGTTCTTGTTTTCTCAGATGGTAGAGATTGATATACCTGAATCACTTCTTGAAGAGCAAGGGAGACAATTCTATGGAGCAAAGCTTTTGGAGATACAGGCCAGTGAATATGTTGCTTTATCTGCAGATATAGACGACTCTCTCTTTCTCATGTTCGTAGCGTTATGTATGTTCTGTATAGCAAGTCATAGTAGTATTATAATTTGTGCAGGCAAATACAAAACTAGATAAACAGCAGTTAGCTTCTCTATCGAGTCCAAAGGCTGTAAATGAGTACCTTGAGCACCAGAGAGAAAACATCTTAAATGTGATCAAACATAATCTGGCAGTTGGAGATATATTCAAACGGGAAAATTTACAGGTATTTATATGCGTTCATATGGGAACTACTTTCTTAGGGTCTGTTTATTTCTGCTACTAGGATATGTAAAAATGCTTCTGAAAGTAAAAAAGCTCTTTAGATTAAATGGGAAAAAAATTGTTATAAGCACTTTTAGGTTTCAAAAAGCACATATAATGTGCTTCTTTTTGAAATAATTTTTTTCTAAAACTACTTTTAACAGAAGCACAAGCAAACAGACTCTTAATATGGTTTAGGTTTCGTACCATTTACGAAAGCATTTAAAGATCTGCTCAACCCAATTTATCTTACTTTTTGAAACACCTTCAATTAAAATACTGATGATTAGTTTCTGACAGCAATATACACGAAATGCCTATTTGTTTTGCAGGTCTCGACAGAGGACATTGTCAAAGAGGTGGAGAATTCTGTTGAGGAGTTTAAACAATCGAAACAAGAATATGATGAGGAGCGTGTGAGAGAACAGGTTAGTATGTGATATCCTTCACATAAAGTGGACTTCTGTTGCAAGTTAGAAATATGAAATTCTTGGAAAGATCAAAGCCTCAAAGAAACAGATTACAAAAAATGTACATTGCCTATTTTGATTAGCCAAATATGCCTCATGCTCTTGAGCTTATACTTAAATAGAAACTCTGATAGATTTAATGGAAACAAAATCCTAATAATAAAAACGTAACATGATTTATTCAATATCTTGCAGGTCCAAGAGATTCTAGAGGGCTCAAAGGTGCTCGAATGGTTGAGAGAACATGCTGAGGTTCAATATGTAACAAGGTGAGAGTGAGTGCAGGAGTAAAAGTCTGTATGGCAGTCTCTGAATTTTGTTTCTCCTCATATTAACAGTTGGAAACCAAAATATGAGTGGTAACGTCATGGTATCTGACAACTAGTTATCTGGTCATGCACAATTATGATGAAACCGAGTTATATGACCAGGTAATTAGGTTGTTGGGTGTCGTATCGTACTGAAAATTAAATAATCATTTTTCATACATAGTGACTATTTATTTGGACCAAACAAGATAAGTGATAAATAAAAGCAAAAAAATGCTAAATGTGAGTACATATATCCAAGGTACAACTACAGACAATCTAAAAGAAAGTAAGCACCATTTACAAGTGAGGAACCTCCACGGTTAAAACTTCTAAAATTTAAAGGATACCCTTGGAAGTAACACACGGTATGCTGGTTAAAAATCAATAAAAACTATGTTTCATAAAAGACCATATTGCATATCCTTAGTACGTTGCCAAGCTTCAGAAACAGAGCTCGCTAATTGTTCCTCAAATGAAATATCACTACTATATATCACACATTTGTGATAATCACAAAAGAAATGCTTTACATTATTATTATTATTACAGCTTTATAATAACCCATCGAATAACCATGTGAGTTCACTTATTGGAATAATCAATCCAATGTCATGCCAAATCAATCACTTCAAAAACGCTAAGCAAGCCTTTTACATGGTTGTTTCCTATTGGAGAATTGGCCACCTAACATGTGTATGTGCACATTATTAGTCACTGTTCAAAACTCTATTCAAAAGTAACTTTCGTATTAATTCTAAATTTATTGTGGCAGCTGTTCATTTCTCCAAGAGTTACCTATATCTTTAGAGTTGGTTCTTCTCTGTCTCACTTTTCTTTCCCATAATTTGTCAATTTTATTCTCTTTAACTATAACTTTTTCCTAGTTTTTTTTTTGCCTAATCTATGTTTGTAAACTAGGTAAGAATTATGCAATCACGTTAATCAAATTGATTTTACTATTTTTAGATGAGATAAGATAAGATAAGATAAGATAGAATAAATTTTAAAGTTCAATAATGTTCGAAAAAGAAAGATTTCAAGATAACATTAAGATTATAATGTTTCGGACATTGAAAATTAAAAAAAAATATTAGTTATAAATTTAAAACTATTAAGAGGATACACTCACTACTTTAAATATAAGCAGATAAGAATATTTGAACTATTATATATTACTGTGCTATTATACTAAAAAAATCACTCTGTGGAGAGGAAAATCATCCGGCAAAGAATTTTCTCTTCCATGGATGAGAGAATATTTGTAGTTGGAACTAGGTCTAATTGGCTGAGAGAATCATATAAATAGTAAAAGAGATGAGAGGGATGAGTTAATGACTGAGAGAAGGGACTTGAGTGTAACTAGCATCTCATCCCCTTAGTTTCATTTTTTTTTCTTTCTTTTTTAAAAAAAAGTGGGTGATCTGAGCAAATCCAATAACTTTTTAGAATTGATCACTTTATTCAATAAAGTTTTGAAATTGTAATTAAAATAATTTTAATGTTTAAATTATTGAAAATATATTTATAATATTTATTATCATGTGATATTTATATAATTTTCCATCATTTCACTGAAATGTTTATTTTTTTAACATACGTGAAATGCACTATTAACGAAAATGACGAAGAGGATATAAATGTTACACTAAAATAAATATTGGAGATATTTTTTCAACTAATTAAATGAGATGGTTGTTTTTGTTACCGACTCTAATTATGACGGACATTAAATATATTAAAGTATTTTAATATTGTAAATTTTTTTAAATGTAATTTTTATTATTTAGCATTTTCCTTTTTAATTTCCTTATTCATTATATTTTATTTTTCATCTTTAAAAATGATTATATATTTAAAAATAAAACTCATTTAAACAATAATATCATGGTATAAATTTTTTCTTTTAATCATAACATTATTTGTCATTTTTCATCGATTTTTATGTTTTTAATTATATGTATAAAATTAAAATATTTTTTGAAATAAGTTAAAAAATAATAAAAATTTGATTGGAAGTCATCTTATTTGTTATTCTCTTTATTAATTCGATGCAAATTAATCATAAACGAGAGATTCATTTGGGATGTTTCGGTATCTTATAGATGAGGCTAAGGATTGATTTAAAAAAATATATAAAAATACGTTAGTAAGTGTAATTCGTAAGTTTCAAGGATGATTCATGAGTTTACAAGCGGAATCTTTTTTGTCTCTAAATTCTAGTTATTTTTATTATTATTATACTTTATATCTCATATATTATTAGAGAGAGCCTTCTTGTATAAAAATAGACTTTCTTTAAGTAATTATTTCTTTTATTTTTAATTTAATTTAATAAAATTAATTATAATTATGATATTTTTGTTTAAATATTAGGTTTAAGATGACAATTATTTTGGTAGATTTACTTAAAATAATTTAAATATGTTTTATTTTTATTTTAATACGATTTTAATTTATTTATTGAAGATTATGATATTATGGTAGTGAAATGCATGGAATCAACGAAATGAAACCGATTTGAATATTATTTAATTTTTTTTAACCGATTGGATTCACGCCTTCACGGTTACCAGCAAGCATCTTAAACAACTTAACATTCATACCTCAGTCAGTGTCATATTTGTAATAACAGTAAAAAAATATAAGGTATTTAATTTCATAATCAAAACTTTTTGGATAGTTAGGTATTAGAGTTCAAATAATCCTTTAATAAATATAATTTAATATTTTAAAAAAAATGTTTAAGTTTAATCCTGTAAATTTTAAATAAAATCATTCTAATTTTTTTTAAATTTAATTTTATAAAGATAAATTTGAGTTTTTATTAAAAACATAATTTAATTCATAATACTCTTAAAAATGAGATTAAAAAACAAAACAGATACATTTTTATTTTTTCTTAAAAATAAATAATTTATCTCGTATTTAAATATCTTTCAATTTCTCTGTTTTCATTGAAAATTTTATTTTTTTCCTTTATAATTTATAAATTTAAATTACTTTAAAAATAAAAATAAATTTTACAATATTAATATAAATAAATTTAAAATATACAAATAAAATAAAATAAGAGAAAAAGAAAATATAAATGGAAAATATATAAAAAATAAAATAGAGAAAGTAAGATGAATTTAGATAAAAAGATAAAATTATTACTTTAAAAATAAGATATAATTTTATTTTAAAATAAAATTTAATTTTATACTTTTAAAAAAATTACATTTCTATAAATTTTATACTAAATTAATTCAATATTAAAATTACAAAAACCACCTTTTAAAAAAAAAAGATTAAAAAAATATGGACAAAATCTCTGACAATTATGTTAAGTGGGTCTATTTTCGACCCGTGTTTGTACATTGTTAATATCTCTCTTTTTAAGTCTCTTGGTAGCTTCCATCATCTCACTAATCACTTACTCTGAGCATCACTGAAGCTAAAGTAACACAGATCTGAAACCAACCCATCCTCAGAACCCTTCGCTCCAAGGAAGACGTTGGTGAGCATTACTTCTATTCCACTATCCGCGCTATTTTCGTACACTATGATGGTTGTTTTACGATTATGAGCTTGTGCTTGATTTGACACGGAGCAGAGGATGGATCTAACTGGTTAGAATGTTGATGTTGGTTGTGGGTTTTCTAGTTTGCAGTTGATCATTCATTTTGATTTCAAAACGGGAGTTATTTTCGCTTCTTATGGTTAATTGGTTATGTGTGACGTGAATTGTTTTATGATTTTTTTTAGTGTGTTATAGCTGTTCTTCGGCTTGAGATCTTGTTCTGTATTTCCTTTCGTCTTACATTTAGTACTCTAGTTTGGTTATGAGCGTTTTGTGCTGAGAGGACTGCTAGTTATATCTTTGGCTCTTGGGAAATGTCGGAATGTAGGAGATAAAGTTTTGTGGGTTTTGGTTAAATTGAGTTTATCCTTTGTGTACTTTGTTTGGTTTACGTAAAAATGTACGAACAAGATCGAGGTTAGATTTGGAAAATGTTGTTCTCTTATGTTGCTTAGAATGCTACCAATTTCTGAATTGTGAGTCGTGCTAATTTAGAATCTTGAATTTTTCCTCCCTTTAGCTGATTTTTTTCCCCTCTGGAAACTTTATATGATGTATGCATGTATGACAGGTTCTAGTATTTTGCTTCAGTTTAACAAATTATTTATTGTGAAAGAGAAGTAATTGGCATGGTATTTTTTTATAACTTCATCTGCCCTCCTAGATTAATATCATTCTGAAGTAACTTTTATAACTTTTGCTGTCAGGTGTTTATGCTTAACTTACTTGGACAAGCTTCCATTCTTGGTGTTTAGTAAGGTACATATAGTTAGTCCTACCAGTTGGCCTTGTTCTTTGTGCACTTCAGATAACTCTTGCCAAATGAGAAACCGCTGAATGGCTTTGAAACCTTTTACATGATGCAGTTCAGATCTTAGTTCTCAAGGAAATGGTGGAAACGGATGCAGAAAATCCTCTTTTTGGAGAAACCACTTGTAGTTCTCTCCTGAAAAGATTACAGGTATCCTAAGTTTTTATATTGCAGTCCTTTTTAGCTGCTTGTTTGTATGGTCTGTGATAAATGCATGATGTGTTCCAGGAAATTTGGGACGAGGTTGGTGAAAGCGACGAGGAACGTGACAAGATGATTCTTCAAATAGAACATGAATGCTTGGATGTATACAAGAGAAAGGTTGAGCTTGCTGCTAAGTCAAGGGCACAGCTTCTTCAGACACTTTCTGATGCAAATGTTGAGCTTTCCAGCGTTCAATCTGCTCTTGGAGAAAAAAAGTTTGTTGAAGTTGTGAGTAATACTTTTGTTTTATTCTTCATATCTATAGTTCATGCTTGTAGGGAAAAGTGTTGTCACAGTTGAAAACGTTGCTGCGTACTTGTATAGAGATGTAAAGCAGTCTTATTTTAAATATTTGGAGGGTGATAGTACATTATATTCATTGCAGCCTGAAAAGACTTATGGAACGATAAAGGAACAGCTTGCAGCTGTAGCACCAGGGCTCGAACGATTGTTGCAACAGAAAGAGGAGCGAGTAAAGGAGTTTTCTGAAGTTCAATTGCAGATTCAGAAGATATGTGGAGAGATTACTGGAAATTTGCAGCAGGTTGGAACTCCAGCTGTTGACGAAACTGACCTATCACTAAAGAAGTTAGATGAGTATCAAGTGCAACTTAAAGAACTTCAAAAAGAAAAGGTATTTGAGTGTGATGAACAGTGTATTGTAATTGAACACTGACTGTGTCCCATAGTTGCATTAATTTGATGGGTATTTATTACATGTATAACCTGGCAGAGTGACAGGTTGCACAAGATACTTGAGTTTGTTAGCAGTGTGCATGATCTTTGTGTTGTTCTTGGCATGGATTTCTTCAGTACTGTCACTGAAGTTCATCCTAGCTTAAATGACCCAACTGGTGTGAAATCCAAGAGCATTAGCAACGAAAACCTATCAAGGCTTGCTAAGACAGTCTTGACCCTGAAAGAAGATAAGAAGCAGAGGCTGCATAAGGTGAGTCAATCTGCATTATGGCTGTTTTCACATGTTTGTTCCCTTGAATTTAAATGACTTCATCTTCTTCATCTGCAGCTCCAAGAATTAGCTTCTTATCTAATTGATCTTTGGAATCTGATGGATACTTCTGAAGAGGAAAGGAGACTATTTGACCATATTACCTGTAACATATCAGCATCAGTGGAGGAAGTTGCTGTTCCTGGAGCTCTGGCTCTGGATGCGATTGAACAGGTACTTCTAGCCCAGTGTGTTCGCAAACTTGAAAAGCCAAATGTATATGATAGCTGTTTTCTCATTTTATTTGGTGTGTTTTGTCAAGACTGAGGTGGAAGTAGAAAGGCTTGATCTGCTGAAATTCAGCAGGATGAAGGAAATTGCTTTTAAGAAGCAAGCCGAACTGGAAGAGATATTTGCTTGCGCTCACATAGAAATAGACCAGGAGGCTGCCAGAGAAAAAATCTTGGCTATGATTGATGCTGGTAATATTGAGCCAACCGAGTTATTGGCTGACATGGATAGTCAGATAACAAGCGCCAAAGAAGAAGCTCTAAGCAGAAAGGACATATTGGACAAAGTTGAAAAGTGGATGTCTGCCTGTGAGGAAGAGAGTTGGCTGGAGGACTACAATCGGGTACGAACAACACATGCCTATGCATGTGTCTGTAATCTGCATTGTGCACGAATTTAGATATTACTGTTAATGGTTATTTTCATGCATTTGCTGTTTTACAAAGCAGTTATCTCTGTTATCTGTAATTCAAAATAAAAGAGAGGGAGGGAGGGTAGCAATGTTTTTTTCCTTTTTCCCTTAAATAGGATGAAAACAGGTAGGGAGGGAGGGAGGGAGGGAGGGAGAGCAATATTTTTTTTCCCTTTTCCCTTAAATAGGATGAAAACAGGTAGGGATTGAGGGAGGGAGGGTAGCAATGTTTTTTTTTTTTCCTTTTCCCTTAAATAGGATGAAAACAGGTAGGGAGGGAGGGAGGGAGGGAGGGTAGCAATGTTTTTTTTCCCTTTTCCCTTAAATAGGTTGAAAACAGGTACAATGCAAGTCGAGGTGCACAAGAGGGAGGGAGGGAGGCCAACTTATAAACTGCATACATTTAGCAAGAACTGTGGGATTTAACATAGCAATGTTTTTTTTTCCTTTTCCCTTAAATAGGATGAAAACAGGTACAATGCAAGTCGAGGTGCACATCTGAACCTGAAGCGAGCAGAAAAAGCACGAATCCTGGTTAATAAAATTCCTGGTATGAAACATATGTGGATGGAATTGGAAAAAGTTGTGACAACCTTACTTTATCATACATCCTAGTTTTGGCAAAAATTAATATGCACCATTGAATATTTCTGCGTCCTTTTCCAAGCTTAATCTTTTTCCGTTTTAGTATAAACTAGAAGATGCTACTATATTTTCATATGATTGCAGAACCCCTTTAATACACTTAACCTGTGCTCTTTTTTCTTTTTGTGATTGGAAGTTTCTTGCCGATTTGCACTGATCTTGATTTTAGTACTCTCTTAGAAGTTCTTGCATGTCAAAGCTAATTTTATTACTGAGATAAAACGGATGAAAGTGAGCTACCATGGGCCAATCTTGATGAATGTGACATGTTGGTTTGTGTTGTGCTGTAGTTTGTGCTAACCCGAACACAATTTTTATTTTATTTTATTTTGGCTTGGGGTTTGGGGGAACTCATTACACACATTACACCCATGTTGCATTGTGCTAGAATGCCCGGCTAATAGGGATTTTTGAGATTCATGTTAATTAAACATTATGTTCCCTAAATAGGCCTTCTCTTTTTGTTGCTTCTTTATTTCTATGCATAATTTATTTTCTGGGTTCTTTTTATTTATTGGCTTCCATCACACTGTTTTGTTTTTTGGGCTTGCAGCTCTTGTTGACACGTTGGTTGCTAAAACTCATACTTGGGAGGCAGATCGTGGTGTATCATTCACATATGATGGTGTTCCACTCCTTGCCATGCTAGATGAGTATGCCATGCTCAGACAAGAAAGAGAAGAAGAGAGGCGGAGGTTGAAGGTAAGTATTATTATTTGACTTGTTTTAGTAACCAGTGATGATTATAAGTATGAAAAGCGTACCTAATCAGTAGACAAGGGCCAACTTCCAAGTTTGTGGCATTTACTGAACTGCACCATCTGGACTTTTACAGGATCAGAAGAAGCACCAAGAGCTACATCATCCTGAACCAGAAGCCGCATTTAGTACAAAACCTAGTCCAGCTCGACAACTTGGAACTAAGAAGATTGTGAGTCCTCGTGCAAATGGAGGTGCCAATGGAACTCCTAGCAGAAGATTATCACTTAATGCTCATCAAAATGGAGCCAAATCTGCAGCTAAAGAAGCAAAGAGGGACAATACAAGGCCAGCTGCTCCTGTTAACTATGTTGCAATGTCCAAAGGGGATGCTGCCTCACAGATTTCCAGCACTGACCCGGTTCCAGCTTCTCCGTAGTACGAAAGGGAGATAACTATAGTTTACATTTATGTGATAGTAGTATTAATGTTGAGATTAGTTCTACTGTAGGGATATAAACCATGAAACATTGAGAGAGCATATATATAGCAAATCATTAGCTGTGTATCTAGTAATGACATCTGAAGGCCTTTTCAATTTTAACCCGTTTCTTTAATTTATTTCGTTTTATTCGTTCTGTCAAACTTCTGACACCTAACTCCTAAATGCATTTTTATTCCTTGATTAGATTTGGCTTTAAAAAAAAAGTCAAATGGTACTTGGTATGCTAACAAATTGGTTGGGCACGGCAAATCACCTTTGGTTTCAAATTTTCCATTTGTGAATAGTTTGGTTTTTACCAGTTATGCAGGTTGAGAGAGTATCTTATGAGCAAAAACTCAAAATTAAAGTGAAATTTCTTTCCAATTCTGCATTTTCAAAATCATAGATCGTCTATTTTTTAAAAAAAGAAAAAAAAGGATCAATTATGTTACCTATTAATTAAATGTGTGATGATGAATAATTATGTTACGATTTATTAATAAGATCGATTAGATTGTGATATATATATAAGTGTATTTGTCCGTCTTACTAAGAAGGCTATAATGTATTAGGGCCTAAAAGGTCTCTAAGCACGTCCTTAGACTTCTTATTTATAGAACACTTAAACGTATATGTGGCCATATTTTATTAGAGAAGTACAAAATTTAGAGTTATTATAAAGCCCTTGATGGAGTGTGAATTGTGGTTGGTGTGTGGTTGACTAGTCTTCATCAAGGTCTAAAATAGCTTTGATACTCGACCCGTCATACAATCTAATATACTGTGTTAATACAAGCGGATTAACTTTAGGATGAATGAGTTGAACACAGGCATGACATGGTTTGATGTATATTTTTCAAATATATGCTTGACGTGAGCTATAATTGGGTTAAATAAGCTGGTCTTAATGTGGTAAGAAGAAGCTTTCTTTAGTAGGGTTGTATTCGTGCTATTCTCGTGTTGTATTAGGTTGTACATGGAATGTATTTTAAATTATACTTGAGCTATATTTCAGATTGTACTCGGATTGTATTTGAACTTAGGTCCTTCATTCTTCCAGTTTTTACCAAATTGAAAAAATATATTGTGTTCTTGTTTAAATGAGAGTAGGTTAATTATAGTTAATTTATACTCTTTAAGATATTTATGGTCTTGCACAACTAGTTAAGTTTAAGACATCTTATGTCCTTTTAGTTTCAATTTTTATATATAAAAAGACAGGGATTTATTATTTTTATTTATTTTAAAATTCTCTTTTTTTGTTCTAAAAAATAATGTTTCAGTATGTATAAGCTAATCTAATCTTTGAACATGATTTATTGGCTTTAACCCGATATTCAGAGTGATTAACTTCAAGTTTTGAATTGTTTTCTCAATCGAGGTGTCCCAATTATAGATTTTGGTTCTCCAATTAAGCTCTTAATTTCCAACTATTTAGCGAATGATGTGACATTTTTGAAAGTATGACCAATATTCTCACGTTGGGTGGAATATCAACTGGATTGGACTGAAAATTTAACAATTGGTGTGAAACTCTCTTATTTTTAGAATAACTCTTAGTATTTTCAAAAACTACAAGGTCAAAACATAATTATACTATCAAACATGTTAGGATCACACAGTGGATGCCAAAATATTTGAGAGTCTTATCAAGAGGGTTATAACATATTAGGATCCAAAAGGTCCCGAATGATGTCTTTGCACCTTTTATTTATAAAATATTTAATGTAAACATGGTTATATTTTATTGAAAAAGAATAAAATTTAAGGGTTCTTATCAAGCACTTTGCTAGGATTTGAAGTGTAGTTAGTGTGTTGTTAATCAGTCTTCATCAAGACCTAAAATAATTGTGATACTTGGCCTGTCATATAAGCTAATATGTCATGTTGATACAAGTAAGTTGATCTTAGGAGGAATGAGCTTAACACAGACATGACACAATTTGATGTATGTCTCAAATATATGCTTAATGTGAGCTAGTCTCGATGTGGTAAGAACAAGCTACATTTAGATTATACTTACGTTGTACTTGGTTGTATTCGGGCTGTATTCGGATTATACTTAGGGCTACACTTCAAGCCGTATTAAGGTGATATTTGGGTTGTATTTGAACCGTACATGGATTGTACTTCAAGTTGTACTCTGAGCTATACTAAGGTTGTATTGGGGCTTAGCCAATCATTCACTAAGTAAGACACCCATTAGCCTATTACCAAACGATAGTGAAGGAAAGAACTCTGAACATATGCTAAATTTGTTATGAATACAGTCACTCACACACATAAAACTTTAAGTATATGCCAAATTTGTTACGAAAATACAGTCACTCATGTACATTATACAACAATAGAGATGTTATACTTATACTACCCTAAATCTAATACTACAATGACATGTATAACCCTTTACACTTAGTACTATCTTATTTATAATATATTTAACAATCTAAAGTAGAATAATAATAAAAATGACTAGGTTTAGAGATAAAAGAATCTCACAATTTCATAAATCATCCTTAGTTCTCTTTAGTTAAACATTTATTTTATTTTTATTGTATCTAATAAAATCCACAATTGTGGTTTTTTTTTTCATTTAGATGGTAGATCTAAGATGTCATTTTTTACATAAATTTACTCTAGTGCAATTTATGTAAAAACTTTATTTCTATTTTGATACATTTTTAGTTTATTATTTGAAAATGATGATATTGTGGTAGTAAAATGCATAAAATCAATGAAATTGGTTAACATGATTACACTTAGTCAAGAATTCAAGGAAAAAAAATCGTTAATTAAGACAAATATTGACAATGCTAATACTAAAATGATCCAAAAGATGTTTATGTCATAGTATGTCTGTCTATTATATTTAATTATATACTTTAATTTTTTATGTAACTTCAATTTTAATGAATTATAAAATTTATCATTGTCTCAAAATGATATCTTATGAGTTTATATAGGAATTTTTTTTTAAAGAAAGACAATTTCATCCAATATTACAATAAAATTATAAATTTAAATAGAACGAACAAAACACCACTTTCTTACAAAGACTATAAATTAGAACAAATAATAGCAATCAATGTATATAAATTGATTTTTCAATACATATTTAATTCTATATACCAAATCACGTATAATGTACTTAGAAAAATCATCAAGCTAATTGCATGACATCTCTAAGGTGAATACATGTCTATATGGTTAGAAAGATTGTAATCTCAACGTCACAAAAATATCATCGCTTATCACCAAATTGGTTTTAGAAAACAAAAAATATTGGAAAATAAAAAAATTAAAAATAAAACATTTAAAAAGAGTCACATATCATAGAGAGTATTACAATTTCTCAAAGTTTACTATAATCTACTTCGATTAGGTCATCTTCATCATTCATCATTCATCATGGTTGAGATCGTTAAAAACATAAAATTAAACATATCAAAACTAATAAATATTTGTTAGATTATTCTAAGAAGAATTATAGCTCTAAAAGAAAAACTCATAGAAAAATCCGTGGGTGTGAATGTGGGTGCGGCTACGCAATAAGGATAAAGGTGAATAAGACGGGGGTGGGGAGAATAGACTCTCTAGGATTTGCTCTTCGATTTTGGAAACTGTTTATCTAAAAAATTGATCATTACTAATCCAATAATTGTTTACTAATTACATGGGTAGTCAAATGAATTATACTATAAAAAAAATCAACAAAAACGCACAACGTTTTTTAAACAAACTCTAAAATTAAATATAAAGAATAATTGCATGACAATGTATTAAAATGAAGGGACAAGAGACAGTTTTGATTCGTGACAACACTTCAATCAATTATGACTGACCTTTTTGATTTGTTGTGCATTGCAAACTATCTATCATTTGGACTCACCCACCTAATTATCTTTTGAGTTTTGCTTTGCATATACTCTCATATTACTTCAGCAATTACCCTTTATATTGAATCAAATTGCAACCATGTCATCCCAATTCTTAGCGCACACGAAATTGGAAAGAAAAAAAACTCTAATTTCTAATTTATATTTATAAGTCTTTTTGACAAAATCAAGATTCTCAAAAATCAACCATCTAGAATCTAAATATTTATCGAAAAAAAAACTAAATTTGAACGACATTAACCTTTCCAATGTAATTGAGGATGATGAAATTATAAAAAAAATTCTAAGAAAATGAGTTTTGTTATATATAAAAAGTGAGATGCAAATCTATTTAAGTGTACGATTATAAATATAAGATGAGGTTAATATAATAAAATAAAGATAATAAGATTTCAACGTATAGGTAAATATTGAGTGGCATAGTTGAGACAAAAGACAGAAAAAATAGTCTAAGTTTCTAAGAAATGAGATAATTTTATATGCAATAGGAGTATAGATAGGTGGTGAAAATGAATTATTTTGATTTTTTATTTTTATAAAAATGAAAAAAGTATAAAAAGTATGGACAAAATCAATCATTAATATTAACAGAAACATATAACATTTTGTATCTAAGATTTTTGAAAGTTAAAAGTTACAGATTTAATTAATCTAGAGGAAATACATAAGTAATTTTTCAAATTATGTCTAATTAAAAATTATCAAACGATTATATAAGCAATTGTGTGTAAATAATATAAAATGATAAAATTAACATGTAATATTTTAGGTGGAAACAACTTAAGACACAATAATAATCTAAGTGAAAAACCAACTATCCACTAAAAATCCTAACTATTTACTATGAAAAATAACTCGATTATAAAATCAAGTCTTAAACTAACATTAACAGATAAAACCCTCAAAGTAATCTACTTATAATCCTTTGCTTTTTCACATTCTTTACAAGGTAGTATCGATTCGGACGAATATTTCGATCTCTCGAGTCACAGGAGCAATCAAACCCAATCAACAAGCAGCTAAAAAATTAACACAAGTACAAAGTGTATTTTAAAGTAGATTCAATAATGAAAAATCTTAATCAGAAGTTTCAAGATTTAAATAAGTTAAATTAAATTATCTAGCAAACCCTAGAAAAAAGATTTAAAATCACAGTATCATAAAACAAATAAGTTTATTAATCAATCAAACATAATTACACAATTTTTGATAGACTAAATAAAAAATGAGCCTAATAAAATATGATTTAATTTTTATAAAACGTTTTGAGAGAGAAAACACAAAATAAGATGAATAGAATGGATGTAGTTGTTTAAAATAATAAATATTAGGTTATTTATATAGGAGAGTTGAAACCCTAGTGTTAGGTTAATAGGCAAGGGCCATTAAGTTTATTAAATATTTTATAGAATAATAATAAATAGGGACAATATGATAAGTTTAATTCAGGTAAACAAAAAGTTTAAGTTAAAGACTTACACATAATTGAGTTAGATTAGGCTCGATTGATCAAACCAATAATGTCGATCAATCGAAACCTTTTTCTATCAATTTGACAATAATTAATAAAAACTCAAGATTAGGTCAATCGAACACGATCGATATTCGATCAATCAAACCTAAATTTAATCGATCTACTTCAATTTGAAATCCAACTCGAGAGGATATAAATCGTACACGATCGATCTACCACTTCGATTAATCAATCTATTACTCAATCGATTGACCAGTATATATATCAAATATTACTAAATATATAAATAAATTATAACATATTTATGTAAATAGTGTACACCTAAAACACATTAATATAAAAACTAAGTTTCTTTAACTTGAGTAACAGACATAAAAAAGAGTTTATAAATTAATTTACACTTAAATATTTTGTTTAAAAATACCATTGATGTTCATTTTCCTTAAAATTTTCTCTCCATAAACATGTTTTGTGCCATATCAACGTTTCATCTTATTAAACCTTAATCACAATCGACAACTGCATATTTGTTAATTTGCGCACAAAAGGAGAAATATATGAAAATCTCAATTTAGATATCAGTGTGAAATGGGCATGTAAAAATAAAGGTGACTACATTTCAGTCTAGTTTGTTTTTTTAAACAAATTTAGTTAGCATAATTGAAAATGACTTTAAGTAATATACCGGACTTAAACCAGATTGTTTGTAATAGTTTGGATCGATATAGTTTTCGACTTCAATTGATCAAATACCATGTCTAACAAAAATTTAGTTATATATATATTAAATAGAGGGATATTTAACAAAGATTTGCCTTTGTACGTCGATAAGAATAATGGCTAGCATCAATAAATCTTTGATTTTTTTTGTTTTCTTTAATATTATACTAAATAAATAATAAAGAAACAAAAATGTTATATCATGCTTTTTTTAAAATTATAAAAAATAATACCTCTAAATCTTATAATAATAAAAATAATACTATAATAATATTAAATGTGATTTAATTACACAACATTTAATATTGATGGGTCCAAATGATCGTAGTTTAATTTAAAATACATCCAATAATATAAGATTCGATATAAAATAATGTATAATACATTTTCAAATTGTGATAAATGTATAAGTTAAGCATTAAAAGTACTATTTTGTGATTAAAGTTTTAAATGTACTATTTTTTTCTTCATATTTTCTAGTAATATATAAATGGTCAAGACTGATCCATTCTTATCTACATGGTTCGATGAAGAGAATTTTGTAATAAGAACATGAACATTAACATGTAATAGAATAGATCCATCTTGATATTTTATTTTATAAAAATTATTAAAAATATAATAAATATAGACGAGATGAAAAATTAATATTAATAAAAGATATACATCGTATATTTAAAATTTTCTCAACTTAGCCTATCTAATCTTTTTAGATATTTATATTTTATTTTTAAAAAATATATTTATTATAAGTTATGATATTATTATAATTTATCTAAAAAAATTATTTATAAATTGAAAAAATTGATCATATTATTTTAATTAACAATTATCTATCACATTAGTTATAATTGTATCATAAGTTATAATAAAATGCTACTTATTTAAAAGTCTAACATATTTGTTTTAATTTATAATTTAATTATGTCTTGTAATTTAAATTATTATACATATTATTAAATTAATATTTTAATTATAAAATAAAATATTATCACATATAAATAATTATTATTATAATAACATTTAAAATAATGAACAAATTTTTTTACTTAGAGTTAATTTAAATTTATTATATTTAATTAATTGTATTAATTTTATAGAGTATGAATTATAAAATATGGGATATGATTTATAACTGTAATATATTACTTAGTTTTTTACTTTTATATATCAACAACTAAGATTTAAAAATAGAAATGAGAGAAAATAAATTTATTAAATATCAATTCTTGACACATGAGAATATAAAATATTAAATAATATATTGTAACAATAACCCATCCTTTATATATATATTATAATTTTTATTATATTTTACTATTTATTTTATTAAATTATAATTTTTTATACGAACAAGGGTTTTAATGTGAATTAATTTTTCATAAAAAATTATAATTTTAAAATATATATATTTAATTTTTGACAAAATAATATTATACATATATTATAATTTATCATTATTTTTCTTAAATTATTGTTATTATCGGTTAATTTGTTTATGATATGTATTTGATTTAATAACAAGAATTATTAAACAAATTATAATCATATTCATTTTATAAGTCGTAGTGAATGTTTTTTTTTAATTGTAACCGATTACATTCACGATTAATGACAAGTAGTAAAGAATTAATAAAATTTAATCTACAACTTAACATCCATAATCCAACTTAACATACATAATCCAGTTAGTGTCATATTTGTAATATCAGTAAAACTAGAGGGTACTTGATTTCATAATCAAAACTTTCTGGACAATTACATATGTTAAGTGGGTCTATTTTCGACCCGTGTTTGTACATTGTTAATATCTCTCTTTTAAGTCTCTTGGTAGCTTCCATCATCTCACTAATCACTTACTCTGAGCACCACTGAAGCTAAAGTAACACAGATCTGAAACCAACCCATCCTCAGAACCCTTCGCTCCAAGGAAGACGTTGGTGAGCATTACTTCTATTCCACTATCCGCGCTATTTTCTTTCACAATGATGGTTGTTTTACGATTATGAGCTTGTGCTTGATTTGACACGGAACAGAGGATGGATCTAACTGGTTAGAATGTTGATATTGGTTGTGGGTTTTCTAGTTTGCAGTTGATCATTCATTTTGATTTCAAAACGGGGGTTATTTTCGCTTCTTATGGTTAATTGGTTATGTGTGACGTGAATTGTTTTATGATTTTTTTTAGTGTGTTATAGCTGTTCTTCGGCTTGAGATCTTGTTCTGTATTTCCTTTCGTCTTACATTTAGTACTCTAGTTTGGTTATGAGCGTTTTGCGCCGAGAGGACTGCTAGTTATATCTTTGGCTCTTGGGAAATGTCGGAATGTAGGAGATAAAGTTTTGTGGGTTTTGGTTAAATTGAGTTTATCCTTTGTGTACTTTGTTTGGTTTACGTAAAAATGTACGAACAAGATCGAGGTTAGATTTGGAAAATGTTGTTCTCTTATGTTGCTTAGAATGCTACCAATTTCTGAATTGTGAATCATGCTAATTTAGAATCTTGAATTTTTCCTCCCTTTAGCTGATTTTTTTCCCCTCTGGAAACTTTATATGATGTATGCATGTATGACAGGTTATAGTATATTGCTTCAGTTTAACAAATTATTTTACTGTGAAAGAGATGTAATTGGCATGGTATTTTTTTATATCTTCATTTGCCCTCCTAGATTAATATCATTCTGAAGTAACTTTTATAACTTTTGCTGTCAGGTGTTTATGCTTAACTTACTTGGACAAGCTTCCATTCTTGGTGTTTAGTAAGGTACATATAGTTAGTCCTACCAGTTGGCCTTGTTCTTTGTGCACTTCAGATAACTCTTGCCCAATGAGAAACCGCTGAAAGGCTTTGAAACCTTTTACATGATGCAGTTCAGATCTTAGTTCTCAAGGAAATGGTGGAAACGGATGCAGAAAATCCTCTTCTTGGAGAAACCACTTGTAGTTCTCTCCTGAAAAGATTACAGGTATCCTAAGTTTTTATATTGCAGTCCTTTTTAGCTGCTTGTTTGTATGATCTGTGATAAATGCATGATGTATTCCAGGAAATTTGGGACGAGGTTGGTGAAAGCGACGAGGAACGTGACAAGATGATTCTTCAAATAGAACATGAATGCTTGGATGTATACAAGAGAAAGGTTGAGCTTGCTGCTAAGTCAAGGGCACAGCTTCTTCAGACACTTTCTGATGCAAATGTTGAGCTTTCCAGCGTTCAATCTGCTCTTGGAGAAAAAAAGTTTGTTGAAGTTGTGAGTAATACTTTTGTTTTATTCTTCATATCTATAGTTCATGCTTGTAGGGAAAAGTGTTGTCACAGTTGAAAACGTTGCTGCGTACTTGTATAGAGATGTAAAGCAGTCTTATTTTAAATATTTGGAGGGTGATAGTACATTATATTCATTGCAGCCTGAAAAGACTTCTGGAACGATAAAGGAACAGCTTGCAGCTGTAGCACCAGCGCTCGAACGATTGTTGCAACAGAAAGAGGAGCGAGTAAAGGAGTTTTCTGAAGTTCAATTGCAGATTCAGAAGATATGTGGAGAGATTACTGGAAATTTGCAGCAGGTTGGAACTCCAGCTGTTGACGAAACTGACCTATCACTAAAGAAGTTAGATGAGTATCAAGTGCAACTTAAAGAACTTCAAAAAGAAAAGGTATTTGAGTGTGATGAACAGTGTATTGTAATTGAACACTGACTGTGTCCCATAGTTGCATTAATTTGATGGGTATTTATTACATGTATAACCTGGCAGAGTGACAGGTTGCACAAGATACTTGAGTTTGTTAGCAGTGTGCATGATCTTTGTGTTGTTCTTGGCATGGATTTCTTCAGTACTGTCACTGAAGTTCATCCTAGCTTAAATGACCCAACTGGTGTGAAATCCAAGAGCATTAGCAACGAAACCCTATCAAGGCTTGCTAAGACAGTCTTGACCCTGAAAGAAGATAAGAAACAGAGGCTGCATAAGGTGAGTCAATCTGCATTATGGCTGTTTTCACATGTTTGTTCCCTTGAATTTAAATGACTTCATCTTCTTCATCTGCAGCTCCAAGAATTAGCTTCTTATCTAATTGATCTTTGGAATCTGATGGATACTTCTGAAGAGGAAAGGAGACTATTTGACCATATTACCTGTAACATATCAGCATCAGTGGAGGAAGTTGCTGTTCCTGGAGCTCTGGCTCTGGATGTGATTGAACAGGTACTTCTAGCCCAGTGTGTTTGCAAACTTGAAAAGCCAAATGTATATGATAGCTGTTTTCTCATTTTATTTGGTGTGTTTTGTCAAGACTGAGGTGGAAGTAGAGAGGCTCGATCAGCTGAAATTCAGCAGGATGAAGGAAATTGCTTTTAAGAAGCAAGCCGAATTGGAAGAGATATTTGCTTGCGCTCACATAGAAATAGACCAGGAGGCTGCCAGAGAAAAAATCTTGGCTATGATTGATGCTGGTAATATTGAACCAACCGAGTTATTGGCTGACATGGATAGTCAGATAGCAAGTGCCAAAGAAGAAGCTCTAAGCAGAAAGGACATATTGGACAAAGTTGAAAAGTGGATGTCTGCCTGTGAGGAAGAGAGTTGGCTGGAGGACTACAATCGGGTATGAACAATACATGCCTATGCATGTGTCTGTAATCTGCATTGTACGTGAATTTAGATATTACTGTTAATGGTCATTGGCATGCAGTTGCTGTTTTCCAAAGCAGTTATCTCTGTCATCTGTATTTCAAAATAAAATAGAGAGAGAGAGAGATCATATGCCAGTAATTGGCAGTGGAATGTCACTTGAAAGATGGAAATAAGGTGTAAATGTCATTGTTTTTGCAGTGCACGACCAACTTATAAACTGCATATATTTAGCAAGAACTGTGGGATTTAACATAGCAATGTTTTTTTTTCCCTGAAATAGGATGAAAACAGGTACAATGCAAGTCGAGGTGCACATCTGAGCCTGAAGCGAGCAGAAAAAGCACGAATCCTGGTTAATAAAATTCCTGGTATGAAACATTTGTGGGATGGAATTGGAAAAAGTTGTGACAACCTTACTTTATTATACATTCTAGTTTTGGCAAAAATTAATATGCACCATTGAATATTTCTGCTCCTTTTTCCTTGCGTAATGTTTTCTGTTCTAGTATAAACTAGAAGAGCTACTATATTTTCATGTAATTGCAGAACCCCTTTAATACACTTAACCTGTGCTCTTTTCTCTTTTTGTGATTGGAAGTTTCTTGCCTTTCGTGTTATTGGTTTAGACTGATCTTGATTTTAGTACTCTCTTAGAAGTTGGTGCATGTCAAGCTAATTTTATCTGTGAGATAAAAAGGATGAAAGTGAGCTACCATGAGCCAACCTTGATGAATGTGACATGTTGGTTTGTGGTGTGTTGTTGTTTGTGCTAACCCGAACACAATTTTTATTTTATTTTATTTTGGTTTGGGGTTTGAGGGAACTCATTACACACATTATATTCATGTTGCATTGTGCTAGAATGTCCCGCTAATAGGGATTTGTGAGATGCATGTTAATTAGACATTATGTTCCCTAAATAGGCCTTCACTTTTTGTTGCTTCTTTATTTATATGCATCGTTTCTTTTCTGGGTTCTTTATATTTATTGGCTTCCATCACATTGTTTTGTCTTTTGGGCTTGCAGCTCTTGTTGACACGTTGGTTGCTAAAACTCATACTTGGGAGGCAGATCGTGGTGTATCATTCACATATGATGGTGTTCCACTCCTTGCCATGCTAGATGAGTATGCCATGCTCAGGCAACAAAGAGAAGAAGAGAAGCGGAGGTTGAAGGTAATTATTATTATTCGACTTGTTTTAGTAACTAGTGATGATTATGAGTATAAAAATGTACCTAATCCGTAGACAAGGGCCAACTTCTGAGGTTGTGGCATTTACTGAACTGTACTATCTGGACTTTTACAGGATCAGAAGAAGCACCAAGAGCAACATCACACTGAACAAGAAGCCGCATTTAGTACAAAACCTAGTCCAGCTCGACCACTTGGAACTAAGAAGATTATGAGTCCTCGTGCAAATGGAGGTGCCAATGGAACTCCTAGCAGAAGATTATCACTTAATGCTCATCAAAATGGAGCCAAATCCGCAGCTAAAGAAGTGAAGAGGGACAATACAAGGCCAGCTGCTCCTGTTAACTATGTTGCAATGTCAAAAGGGGATGCTGCCTCACAGATTTCCAGCACTGACCCGGTTCCAGCTTCTCCGTAGTACGAAAGGGAGATAACTGTAGTTTACATTTATGTGATAGTAGTACTAATGTTGAGATTAGTTCTACTGTAGGGATATAAACCATGAAACATTGAGAGAGCATATATATGGCAAATCATTAGCTGTGTATCTAGTAATGACATCCTAAGGCCTTTTCAATTTCAACCCGTTTCTTTTCTTTATTCAGTTTTAACCGCTCTATCAAACTTCTGACACCTAACTCCTAAATGCATTAGTATACCTTGATTAGATTGGCTTAAAAAAAGAAAGTCAAATTGTACTTGATATGCTTTAAAAAATTGGTTGGTTATTTGGTTGGTTTTTAGAGCTGGCTTAACTTAATTCAGTTAAGTTTATATTAAATGAGTTGTAGTTTAGTTTAGTTAATTTAGTTTTTAAATATGTATTTAATTATAATTTATTTTTTAAATTATATTTAATTGAGTTAAGTTTATCTTAAATGGGTTGTAGATTAGGTTAGTTAATCTAATTTTTAAATATGTATTTAATTATAATTTATTTTTTAAATTTTAATGTAAAAATAATTGATTATATGTATTAATAATTATTTTTTAATGTAAGAATTAAATGGGAAAGCTTAAATACTCATAAAGTATTTGATTTGATTTTATGTTATTAAAAAATTAATGAAATAGAGAAGTATATAGAAAATTAAAAGGCTCGAGAGTATTATAATTATATATTATTATGGATTAAAAGAGAAATTAAATTCTCTTAAATATGTCGTAAAATAATATATTTTAAAAAAATTATAATGTATAAAATATGATTAAAAATTATAAAAAAACACTCTCTTTTTATTTACTTTTATAAATTATAATATGTTCAACATTTTAAAATTTTTAATACTTTTTGCATATTCTTTTTCTAATTTTAAATGTAATGTGTGAGGATATTAATACACAAGTAAAATAATATTATTGTTATTCTTTTTTTTTATATTTTAGTTTGAAAATATTATGCATTTATGCATCTAAGAATATATTCGTCTTGAGTAATAAATAAAACCTTATTTAATCAATAAAATTTAAAGTTATAAAATCGTTAAATATCATTGTTATTATTTGTAGTATTATACATCTTAGTATAAGATTAATCATCGTAGATATTTTTATTTTACTTTTTTTTTAACTTATTATTTTAATTTTAATTTTAGATTTTTTTTCTTTATATATTGTTTACTTTTTAAATTAATAATATTATAAAATTAAGATAAATAAAATCTTATAATTCTATGTTTATAGAAGAATATATGTTTGGTTTTAATTGATTATTATTTTAGAATTATAATAACTATATTTATTTCTTATCTATTAATTTTGAGAAAATAAACCATAAAATAGTGTGATGTGACACATCTAATCAGTTATATTTAGTTTTGGATAAAAAATTTTAATTTTTTTTAACATATAATCATTATTTTGATTATTTTTATATAAAACACTTGATTAAGATAATCGAATGTAAATAAATATAAAATATAACCGGTTTCACTTTTATTATTACTGGTTTCATTGTATTTGTACCCAAATTTAATTAATAAATTGTAATGCATTTTGTAAAGTAATAAGAAACAACATTACATTACGTCATTACCTACCCTACGGGGGAGGCTTTACAGCCTTTTCGTTTTCTACTTACTTTGTGTAATTTTTATTTTTAATTTCTTAATAAAAAATACTATTTATAAATAATGTATAATTTAATTTTTATAAATAAATAATCATCACATTTTTATTCTATAAGTTAAACATTTTATTCCTTAAACTTACGTAACTTATCTATAATTCTAGCTATAAAAAATTTAAAAATACCAAATTTTGTAGGTTAGATGGAAATCACGTATTCGAAATTTGGTGAAAAAAAAACTTACAGAACATGTCCTAGTCCCAGGTCGCTTAGCCCTCGATCAAACTTTAAAGTGAAAATTTCTCTCTCCACGAAAGAATCGAAGAAAGCCATAGATGGCGAGCGAGAACGAACCAGCAAAGGTCCTCTTGCCGTACCTTCAACGAGCCGATGAATTGCAGAAGCACGAGCTTCTCGTCGCTTATTATTGTAACATTCTCTCTTCGTATTTTTAACTCTACAATACTAAAACTAATACTAGTTTTAAATCCTTCGGCTTCTTTGATATCTTCCTTTTAAATCATTTATATTACTTACAAATTGATGTAGTTTATGTTTCTGTTTGATTTGACTTACACTGATGTTTATCAATGTTTCTAAAAAATGTAGGTCGATTATATGCTATGGAACGGGGATTGAAGATCCCTCAGAACGAGCGAACCAAGACCACCAATTCTCTACTTATTTCTATCATGAACCAGCTTGAGAAGGTCACATCTATTACATAGTCTTTATCTTCCTCTTTCTTTCTGGAGTACAAACATTCAGTTTATCAGTTTTTGGAGACCAGATCATGTGGGGATCCGTTTGGTACATTTTAGGTTAGGGCTTTGTGAAAGGTCTATCTGTTCAGTTTTTTTTTTTTGGGAAAATTAAATCTCCAGAATTGGGTATTCTAAAATTTCATTTTATTTGTTACGTGCACTAGTACTGAGGTTCCGGGTAACGATCAGGTTGCCGGTTGCCTAATTTCAATATGCAAAATATATTGTTGGGATACGCTTTGCAACAGAAACTGACATGTTTCTGCTGCCTGTAATGCCCTCACATCGTTCGTTTCTTCCTTCACTAAGAAGTTGTGATCAATCTGAAGAAACTAAAGAATATCATTTGAACTCTTTTTTCTGATACCAATTAATAAGATATTTTGTGAAAGTTAAAACACTTTTGCTTTTGATGCGATCACTAGAGCAAAAGTAGTTGTAAGTAGTGTATCTTGCTATTGTAAAGAAGTTAATTGATAATCTATAATGACACTTGGTTAAAAAGTTAAAGATGTCTTTGAATGGTGCATGAGATGATGCTGGTGAGATATAGCAATTATAAGTTGAATTTGGCAAGGGGAATAACAGTAAGATGTAATTAATGCTGTTATTTTGTTTGAGAGTACTAGCAAATACGGTTTTCTTTTAAAATCTTCAACTCTCCATTTTTTTTGTTCGGTTACCTATTTTTGTTGTACCAATTGACATTCCTTTTTTCCTCTCTCTTCACTAATGTCTGCCAAAGTTGGTTTCTTACAGGATAAAAAATCATTGAAGCTGGGCTCTGAAGACAATCTGTATTTGGAGGGCTTTGCCTTAAATGTTTTTGGGAAGGCAGACAAGCAAGATCGTGCTGGAAAAGCAGATTTGTATGTTAAACCATCATTCTTCCATGTGCTTATTCTTTTGCAATAATTGCATGTACTATTGTAGCAACATTTGAATTTTTCACTTAAGGGCCCTGGCTGCTCGTTCTTGAGGTTGTTTGGTCCTTGTAAAATTAATACATGCCTCAAACCTTTTCGTTTGCTGGCATGATATGTCAACCATTACTTCTCATGTCACTTTTGAATTTTGAAATAGAGGCTATGAATCATAATGGGTTGAACACAAAAAGGGCTTTACTCAATGTGGATCTGAAATACTGTTAATTATGCTCTCCTTTTGTTTTTGATTGTGATTCCTCTTAACTGGTCAAACTATCTTAGTCACTTTATGATGATGTCGGAAATGTCTTTGAACAGGACATATTCAATTTGTTGAATATTAAGCCCCATCTCAATTGATCGATCACACATTAAATGTGTTATATTTCAGATGATATCTGTCTGAATTATGAGTCAATTCCTATGATATTTTCTCAGGAATACTGCGAAAACATTCTATGCTGCTAGCATATTCTTTGAGATTCTTAACCAGTTTGGCATCCTTCAGCCTGATGTAAGTTTCTAATAATATTTGACATGCAAAGTGAAGTATTACTAACTATTAGCTGTCAATTAGAGTTAGGTGGGATTAACACCGATCTACTTTCGTGCTCTTCTACATTTTACTCATTGAGGTATTGCTGCTACCTGTTTGAGTGGTTGATGCATTTTTTCATTACAGCTTGAGCAGAAACAGAAGTATGCAGTTTGGAAAGCAGCAGATATAAGGAAGGCCTTGAAAGAAGGAAGAAAGCCGACCCCTGGCCCTCCTTCTGGAGATGATGATCTATCAATTCCTCCCAGTGCAACTAATGGTTCATATGTAAGGCTTAAAGATTAAGATTAGTTTCGTTTTGGGCATGTCAAATTATCTGATGATATAATGGATGAGGTGATTCATGTGTCTGTGTATATGGCCATACTTGAAGAGCCCAAAATGGGACAATTATCTTTGACCCTCAGGGTTTCGCTGATCTGAATATTCAGGTTTTTACTCGAACATTAGTTGGTGCCTTGTTGGTGTACTCACTTATTGATGTTACTGTGCAAGTGTGCAATTTTTGCAGTCTTCAGTTTTCTTGATTTTCTTTCTTTCTTTGACTTCTCATTGTCTCTATCACATAAATTTGAGTCACACCAATTGAATGGCTACTTATATGTTGAGATGGGACTATGTGACAAAACCAACGTTCTTAAGGGTTGCCAATTTTTACAAAAGCTACAATTTAGTGTTATTAATTCAAGTCTCAGGATGGCACTGACAACGAACTGTGCAATATATGTTTTCACGCTAATGTCAAAAAGTATATACTATTCTAGGGATAGAGAGCATAAGACCCTCACATGTCAAAGTATATACTATTCTATGCGTATACTCATGCTGTGGAGATTAAAGAGCAGTAGTATATCTTTAGTTTTAAAAAAAGTTGTTTTGAAGTTTTTCTTTTTTTAGCTAAAAGAAAGAAAACAATTGAATTCATCTGTACTAAGTTCAAGCTCATCCATTTCTGCAGGACATTCCACCAAGTGAATCAACAGTTGTTAACCCCAGAGTGGAATCTGATGCATCACGGCTTGATGACTCGGTTAACAACCATCATTCTACAGATATCCCACCCTCGTATCAGTATCCTGATGAAGTAAATAACCAGCATTCTTCAAACACCTCACAGTCATTTCAGGATCAAGATAAACCTAACAGTCAGCATTCAACAAACACTCTTCCCCAACCACATCATTATCATGATGACATTAACAGTCAGCATTCTATCAAACCACTTTCATCACCTCGTTCCTATTCTGCTGCCAGTTATCCTTCTCATGAATTCCATCCACCTCCTACAAACAGAACAGAAGGTTCTGATTATCCACAGCCATACCATCATGACTCATATACACAAGAATCTCAACAGCAGTTTCCACCTCATTATCCATCACACGAAACTGTGTCTCACCCCTATCCTCACTTCCAATCATATCCAAGTTTTACGGAGAGCAGTCTTCCAGCTATCCCACCTCAGTATCATTCCTACTATCAAGGCTCTGATGCATCCTACTCTCAACAATCACCTCCAACAACAAGCTATCCTTCGACTGCCCAATTTCAGCCAAGCAGTGGAAATGGAAGTGTTTCAGTACCAGCCATTAGTTCTGGAAAAACATACGAGTATGACAACAGCTACCAGCCACCACCTGAGAAAATTGCAGAGGCACACAAGGCTGCTAGATTTGCAGTAGGTGCATTGGCATTTGATGATGTGTCAGTTGCAGTGGACTATTTAAGGAAATCGCTGGACTCATTGACGAACCCATCAGCTGCTCAGTGAGCTCCTTGTTACAGGGAGTTTTAGTTGCCTGCATGATTATATAAATGTCTCTGGATATATGCACATTAACTTCGTCTTGTCTTTGTGAATGAAAATTTGTTTGACATTTTTGCCGAAGTTCTATCTAGCGTTCCCAAATTATGTATCAAAACTGGATTGATTGGTAATAGTGACAAGTGTGACGTCCAATGTGTTGGTTTGATGGACTTATATACTATACCACTTTCTACACCTAGTTGTATAAACTTTACAAGTAGTTGGGTACATTTATACAATATATTACTTTTTATACAAGTTACAACTAGGCGAAAAAGTGTACTTAAAAATGGCGAAGATCCGAAATAGTTTTTAAGTTTGGTTATTTGGGTTGTTTCTATAACTTAATAATAATATTTTTTTATCCTGTTATTAAGAAAATGATTGGAAAAGGACAAAATTAATTTGAATATTTTTAATTAAATTTATCACATGTTTTGTACAGGATTTCATTAATAGATATTATCAGCTCAATATTTTTAGCGTCGTGTTATCTTTGATTTATTCAATTTTTAATTTTTATTTTTATTTTTATTTTACGATCTAAATAATAATATTTTAATTATATATATTAAGTAATAATATTTTATGGTAGATATGATTGAAGTTTGACTTTTAATCATTGATAGAACCTTTCGCAATAACAACAAATATCCTTTTCTATTACAAAAGAATAACGATCACTTAAAGACCAATAGGAACTTGGCGGCCACCATATAAACAAAGACAAAACAAAAAAACTAAGTACAAAGGGTGCATTATAGAAAAAAAAAATGTACAGGTAGTTATAACCTCTTATTTTAGTGAAAAATATATTTTTTAAATTTTGAGATAAACTTGAAGTGATATATTATAATGTTATTGATAATATAATTAAGCCTATAAAACTGGATATAAACTATTATATAATTATGATGATGACAAATTTACGATATATACGAGAGATTCTTTATTGGATTGTCTCCCCCTCCATTTTGTAGGTATGAGTTGAGTTTGACACGTCACACCAGACGTCCTGCTTTAACTTCCCCAGCTCCAACTTAAGCAAGGGCACCTATTTGGGACTTTTTCAATTTATCATTTTACTCCTTTTTGTTTGTAATTATCCTTTTCGATTTCTAAATTTTTTGGAAAATATAATTGTTCAAAAACTAAATGAAAACTATTTCCCCCTAAATTCATACTTTCAATTTTCAAAAAACTTTGGATTTAGATGATGATTTTTGAGTAGGAGAATTACAAATTCAATTTCATAATTAAGTTTTATATATTTCAAATTTAGAAACGGTTGCTAAAAAGAATTTAAGAAATAAAACTGAAATATTCAAATGTATTCAGTTTGAAATTTATAAAAAATAGAAGGGTGATGACCATATATTAATAAAGGAATAGAGATGAGGAACTTGACTTTTTATGTAATTTAATGAAAATAACTTTAATTTTTATTGATAAATTATAATTTAATTTCATCGGTTAAAATTAGACGATTGAACTGACTAAAGTTTTGAGACAATATCAAATTAGACACATATTTAATAAGAATTGAACAGTTATACAACTGATCAGAATTTAATCAGGCAGGATCATCAAAATTAAATTAGATACATACCTAATCCATCTAGTGTCGACATTTTACCCCGATTCATTGAAGCCGATAGAAAACTTGTCTAATTCATTGTAACTTCAACTGAAATAATTGATTAAGTTTCATTCTCTTTAATTCATACCTAGAGATTGGATATCTTGTTCCTTATTTACTTGATCCAGTATAAATTGAAATTACTCTCCGATTGAAGCCATTTGAGTATTTGTTTTAACCAAGCACCATCACAAATTCATAAAAGTAAATGCTTGGATTGTAATAATCATTAATTTTCAATTAAATTCACAAAAATTATAATCAAAAGCATACTTGAAGAAATCTGGGAAACTAATAGCAAAGCTAAAAAACAAAAAACAGAATCTAATAATTAAAATTACATTTTTTTACCTCGTTCTCGTAATTCTCTGTTTGATCTTAGTCTTATCCTTACTTTTACTCTCCAAAACAAGTAAAATGGCTTATGGAACTCTATTTGATTTTTACTGCCGATAATCATCAAGGATTTGGGATCCGCGAGTATAAAATCAGGAGCTTGTGAGCTAAATAAGGAACAATTTCCACCGTAAAGTTGTTCTTCATGATGCAGAGAAATAGCGTACCACCAGTAATCAAGTCAAAGACTAGTTTGCCAAAGCAAGAAACCGACGGTCGTCAGAGCAACAAAGCGAGATCGGAGAGAAAGAAAAAAAGCGAGGAGGAGAGAAGATTGGTGAGATAGAAAAACGAGGTAGAGAGGAAACCTAGTGTAATTAAGGGTAGAATGAAAATGTCATTAAAATGATAAGTAGGGTGTTTAGAATAATAATAATCAAAAGGGCTCGTATTTAAGCTATTAATGTCCTCAGTTTATCTCAAAAACAAATTTTAGAAATTTTACATGAAACTTAGTCAGGATTAACTACATTGCAAAAAAAACGTTTTAATCACGTTTTGTAACTGAAATATTTTAGTTATATAAGTTTAAAAAACTATCGATAACGTATTTTAGTTTTAAAAAAATATATAAAAATATTATAATTTTAAACTTTTAAAATTCAAATACATATTTTTTAAAATTATAAAATTAAAATATTTCAATCTGCATATTAAAATTATCATTTTATAATCTTTTTTTCATCGTATCCATGTTCATAGAGCATAAATTATTTTTCTTTCTGACGAAAAATAATAAATAAATTATATGTTAGGTGTAAACTTGAAATTCCCACATTACCCTCCGTTTACGCTTCTTACTCGACTAGCGTACTATCGTGGATTTTGTTCCCATCTTTTCACGCCGAGCCGCAACCATCTTTCCTTCCAATCGGTAAGACCTTCCTTATCTCTCTTTGCCCCCCCACCCTTCTTTTCATTTCTGTTTATGGCCCTCTTTTGTCTCTAACTCTCTCTGTTTCTGTTCTTGTTTCTTTATGGGTTTTGGGTTCCATTCGACCTGACATGATTTGGTGAAAGCATATCATGTGTTTGTCAAAATGCTTCATAAAAAATAAAATTCATGAAATTAACTTCTGTCTATTCTATGCTTATGGTTCTGAAATCTTTACTATGATTTTTATGTATTTGTAGGTAGGTGTTTAAAATTGGAGGATATTGATCTTAAAAGGCATGAGGATATAATTCCAATTGAAATAAACTACTAGTGAAGAACATCAATCATTAGTGGTTGAAAGAAATTGATGAAACTGGTTTTTCTCTGAGACTATCCCCATTAAGAGATTTATTAATAAATTTTACCCCATGAAATCACTTCTTTCATCCTTCTCTTTCCTCACTCTCTCATCACCCATGATTCAATTCCCAGTCAATCTTCAAATGCAACCTCCAAAGATTTGTTGCAAAAATTACCACCATCACCTCTACTCTTCTCAACCTTTTTATTTCCCAGTAATTACCTACAATCCGTTATGTGCTAGGCAGTCATCTATTGGTTGTGCTTCAATTTCTCCAAATGAGGGAACAGTTGAAGTCAACAACTTTGAAGACTTTATTGAAAAAGATTGGTCTTTCCTTGATACTGATAATAGTTTCAGTCCAATTAATGACTATAAACAGAGAGTTCATCGTATTATAAGCGCAGGAAAAATTCAAGAAAATTCAAGGGTTATGGTATCTGTTGGTTCTGAGGAGTTTGTAGATCAATTGATTGAGTCTTCACCCAGTTGTGATATCTTGCTTCTTGTTCATGATTCACTTTTGATATTAGCTTGTATTAAAGAAAAGTATGACAAGATTAAGTGTTGGCAAGGAGAAATAATACATTTACCTGAAAAGTGGACACCTTTTGATGTTGTGCTTCTCTACTTTCTTCCTGCTTTGCCCTTCAAACTTGACCAGGTGTTTGCAGCACTTGCAGAACGCTGTTTGCCAGGTGATTATCTTTTAAGAAGGACCCTATCTAAGTTTTATCTATGACAGACAGTAATAGCTTGTCACATAGTTTGTGGTCTATGGACTTTTTGTTTAAGAGTGTTTTAGCTGATCTATATATCTGTTTATTCATTTCGTTTAGCATATAATTTCACAGCCAACCCACCCAATAGAGCTTTTAATTACCCGGGTTATGTTCACACCGAGCATCGGACACTTTTTTTTTTCAAATTTTTTTAAATTTCCACTCCCAACTTAAAGCTTCAAGTACCCATATTCATATCCATGCTGTGTTCGTTAGACACTGGTACTTCATGAAGAACGAAGATGAAGATGTCATGTATAGTACCTGGACTGAAATCTTTACATACTTGGATTTCATGTCCATGGCAGTATGGATTTCTCCAAACTATGTTACTGTTTGGACCAAACAACATGTGTTGTATTCTTCTTGTTGAAAGGAAACTGGATAGAATTCATTTTGACTTTACTTTTAGTTTTATTAATCCATAATTTGTTACTAAATTCAGTCACTTGTGTAGGTGCAAGATTGGTTATAAGCCACCCTCAAGGAAGAGAAATACTAAATAAACAGCGAGAACGATACGCAGATGTTGTACTCTCAGACTTACCTGAAAAATCGATTCTAGAGAAGGTTTCGTCCGACCATTCTTTTGAATTGGTTGAATTCGTGGATGACACTGATTTTTATCTTGCTGTTTTAAAATTTAGCAAGTGAAAGGGAATTAACTGTTGATCCTGCTTTAAGGCCAAAGTTGATTTGATGTTACTGTCTTTCTCTGTAATATTTTACCCCGGAGGTGAGCGATTTCAATATGTATTCATGAGGAGAATGTGCATGTCAATGTCTGATTATATCTATAAGCTCATTGTTGAGTAGGTAGAAGCATTTGCTTTTGATGGTCTTTGTTTGGCGTCGTTCTTTAAATTGTGACAGTTTACACTAAAGTGCAAAATAATAGTGAAGTAATAATAGGTAGAAGCATTTGGTTACTGTTCCATGACTCTTTAAATGGATTTAAGTTTATTTAATAGAAAATGAAAACTTTAATGCCATGTTATGTATGGACATCCTATAAAATTAGAACAATACAGAGAAGATTAGCTTGACCCTTCTGCAAGGATGGCAAGTATAAATCGAAAAATTGTTCAAATTTTTGTGAGATTAGTTTGTGATCCAAGTAGTATGATTTTTCACTCTTATTCATCACTTTGAATCCAAGTATTTTCTTTAATTAATGATAATAAAAAAAAGATTTTAATATCCCTTAAAAAGAGTGTTATGTATGAAAATTAAGAGCCTGAAGAGAACAGTGTAAGCAAAGTGATAGGTACGAGAACTGAGTAAAATATTCCAATTTAAATCCAAGAACTTAAATATTTCTCAAATAAAAGATAAATAGCTTATAATGCATTTATTGTTTTATTTATTTATTTATTTATTTGCAATCTATCTATTCTACCAATGTTTTGCACTGCTAATAGTGCCAAAGAATTTTGTTTATAGTAACTTTACGAAAGTAAGGATAAATATTTTTTTTTGTTTTATTTAATAAGTAATACTTTTAGAATTAAAAATCTTAAAATATGAACTCTTGAGTAAAAATAGATGAAAACATATTTTTTGCGAATTTTATAGAATTTTTAAGGATTTTTTATAAATTTTTTAATACATGATCAATTAAAACAAGACACGTAGACTCCACAGAAGCAAGGAAAGTCAATCAAATCACACCACATGTACAATTGACTTGTCATCATCATGTGGACACCACATAAGAAAAGGGGAACTAATCGGAACACGCAACGTGTACCAAGTGACGAAGGCATTGTCGCGCATTGACACAGTGTCCATTCCAAGTTTTGTCAAGCGATCAACGAGCATGCCACACGTCATCACATGATTTATCTGTTCATTCCACCAGGGTGCCACGTAATCCAGATCAATGAATCACAACACTTCATGTGGCACTGACTCAGCACGCATTGATCGGAACCAATCCACCATGTCACGCATTGCGCATTGATTCATTTTTGTTTTTCTCCCTTGCAATATGCCGCAAACTTATTGATCAATGTTGTTTAATTTTCTTTTTTCATCTCAATCATTGTTTTAAAGTTGATCTGACAGTTCAGATTCCATCTGAACTTAATTTAACCCCTTAATTGCACCAAAAATCCTAATAGTCGAATTTATTATTTTTTATCAATTTTTGGTGCCAAGAATAGAGAAAAATACATAAAAAGTTTAAAATAAGATACAATTTGATGAAGATTCAAAAGAAGATTAGTGCTACAATTCAAAATATTAATTGTATTCATTTTTCTTCTCATTTTTTATTATCAATTTTCATATTTTTTTTTATGAAAAAATGAGTTTTATAAACTAAATTATGTTTAGTTATTTATTAATCTAAGGGTTTTATTAACTCAATTTTTACATTTGATAATTTAATATTTTTATCCTAATTATGATTTCAACTCAACTATATTATTTTATTTTTATGTTATTAATTGTTTTATCAACAATTGATAGATTTGGGATAATTATTTAATTGTTTGTTTTGATTAAATAACATGCATAGTTTATAGGCAAAAATGTATGATTCTTATGTATGTGATTCATAATTTATTAACTTAAGAAATAATATACAATTTTATTGACATGAGAGTGCGATTAGGTTAATTACTATATGATATGCAATTTACTTGAGAGAGGAACACATATCAGGTTTATATTCAATTGATCATGTAATTAATTGATAATTATATTGAGAGAATTTTAGTGATTTACATGTTTATAAAATTAAAGAATTAAGTATATAATCCTAGATATTTTCTCATATATTTTCTTAGCTACTAATTTTGAGTTAATTAACCACTACAATTTATTTTTAGTTCTTTTAATTTTGCTTTCTCAAAACAAAACAAAAATGATCTTTACTTTTCAATTTTAAAATTAATTTCTAATAACATAATTTTTGTATGAAATATTTTTTTTATCATTATATTACTTTTTTGCAATACGTATACTTGTGTATTCATTGTACACAATTCGTGTCGATCAAGTTTTTGACACCATTGTTGGGGATTATAAACATTAAAAATTAATTTTTAGTTTAGTTTATTTTAGTTATCTTTTTTTATTTATTTTTCGTAATTTTAATTTTAATTTATTTATTTAGTGTTGTTAAAAATATATTTGACTCTATTACATTAGCAAAGTTTGTGAGGAAAAAATCTTGACTTTAGATCTTGAAATTGAGCATACTTTAAGGTCAATAAAAAAACAACAAGTGTCACCCAAGTAAAAGAAATGATTAATCCATTAGAAATAAACAATAATGAGCTTAATTTGAATAAATGGATACCTTTAATGAATGATAGGGATAGAGCTACGAATGAATATGCATTACCTATGTTGGAAGTGCTGAATCCAAGTATTATAAAGCCAAATATTCAAGCTAATCAGTTTGAACTAAAATTAGTGTTGTTTCAAATGTTAGAAACAATTAGACAATTTAACGGATTACCAACAAAAGATCCTTATTTATATCTTAGATTGTTTATTGAAGTTGGAGATTCATTCAAATTTAGTGGCATGATCGAGCAGGTGTTTAGACTTAGATTGTTCCCTTACTCTTTATAAGATCATGCTCGAGTTTGGTTAAACTCTTTACCACCTGATTCCATTACAACTTGGAATGATTTGATAGAAAAATTCTTGATGAAATATTTCCCACCAACAAAGAATGCCAAGCTTATGAATGATATTACCTCCTACCAACAAATTAAAGGAAAATCTTTATATGAAGCATGTGAAAGATTCAAAAATTGCTAAGGAAGTGTCCTCACAATAGTATCCCTTATTGGATCCAAATGAAGACTTTTTATAATGGTCTCAATGCTTAAACAAGAACTATCATTGATGCATCCACTAATGGAGCTTTGTTAGCCAAATTTTACAATCAAGCTTATTATTTACTTGAGAAAATGGCTAGCAATAATTATCAATAATCAATGGACAAAATGGTAGGCATAAGAAGAGTAGCCAGAGTGCATGAGGTAAATGATATCACGGAACTTACAGATCATGTGTCATCTTTGATGAATCTTTTAAAGGTTTAAAACTTACTAACGAGTATAAACTAGGTCCAAGATTCAAGAATGTCTTGTGTCATTTGTGGTGTAGCTCATTTGTTTGATAATTTTCCAAATAATCCTGAATCAATATTCTATGTGGATAATGTGAATCAAAATAATAATCCATACTCGAACACATATAACCTAGGAAAAAGACAACATCCAAATTTCTCTTGGAGTAATAACAATAATCAAGGTGGTAATCAATTCAACCGTAAATTATTTTCACCATTTGGTTTTCAAAAATCACAAGCCTAAGAGAATAAGTCACCTATTGAAGAAAATACAACTACTTTAATGGGAATAATGAAACACTTCATCTAATCAGTAAATAAAAAGGTATCTAATTAAGAAAATTCACTTCAAAATTTAGAGACCCAAGTGGGACAAATTTCCCAGACCATAAATCAAAAGCCTTAAGGTAACCTTCTAAGTGACACAATTATAAATCCAAGAAGAGAAGGTAAGGAGTATTGCAATGCCATAGCTTGAGGAGTGGTAAAACTTTAAAGGAGGAATATGAAACTCAAAAGGATAAGAAAAACATGAGACTCAAAAGGATGAGAAAGAACATAAAGTTAAAAAGGATGAGGAGGAATAAGTGGATAAACAAAGCATTGGAAAAGAAATAATATAGCCAAAAAAATCAATCTCTACAAACCCACTATTCATTTCTATCAAAAACTATAAAAGCAAGAGTTAGGCAGTTTTCAAAACTTTTGGATGTCTTTGAGAAGCTGCACATAAATATACTATATGTAGATGCACTTGAACAAATGTCTTCTTATGTCAAATTTATGAAGGATATCCTGTTTAAGAAAAGTAGGCTTGGAGATAATGAAAGTATAACCTTTATAGAAGGTTGTAATGCCATCTTTACTAGAAAACTACCTCAAAAATTTAAAGATCTTGGTAGCTTTGACATTCCTTTCACAATTGGGAACATCAACTTTGAGAAAGCACTATGTGACTTAGGTTCAAGCATTAACCTTATGCCATTATCAATCTTCAAAAGATTAGAGGTTGGTAAAACCAAACCCACTTCAGTAACATTACAAATGATAAATAGATCAATTAAGCGACATTAGGGGATGGTAGAAAATATGCTAGTAAAAGTAGACAAATTCATCTTTCTAGTAGATTTTATTGTACTAAATATGGAAGAGGACCGTAACATTCCTATCATACTTGTCATCCATTCTTAGCAAGTGAAAGAACACTTATTAATGTACAAAAATGTGAGTTTACAACAAGTACAAAATGTACAAGTAACATTTAAAGTTTTTAAAGCATCTGAACCCCCTAATATTTATAATGTTGATGAATGCTTTAGGATAGATGTTATTGATTGTGATGATAATTTAAAAAAAAATTGTTGAATCTGCCACATTTAAGACTATTATACATGATGTTGTGAGCAATGAAGTAAACTCACCTAATGTAGTTGATGAGATTTTTAAGATAAGATCTAAGCTCATATCATTTATTGAAGGGCCACCAAGGTTAAACCTTACACTTTTATCCTATAATCACTAACCAAGTGGGGAAGCAGAATAGTCCAATAGAGAGGTAAAAAAAAATGCTAAAAATACATAAATTTGATGAGTTACGATAGAGTGTTTATAAGAATGCCAAAAAATACAAAAAAAAATAAAAATATGGTACGATAAGAGAATCAATCACTGTGTTTTTAAACAAAAACATAAAGTATTATTGAACAATTTAAGGCTCAAACTATTTTCAGGTAAACTCAATAGTAAATGAACACATAGAGATGTACCTTAGGAGTTGATATAACCATTTAGTTAAGAATGTTAAATGTGATGCTGGTTGGGAGGTAACCCAACGTTATTTTACTTATATTTTTTATTGTTTTTGTTTTGTAGGTGAATAAATATGGAGAGTAATGGCGTAACAAGATTATGCATTTCAACAATAGATGTGGTGTGCCAAGACTAAAAGAATTTTCTTTTCTTTTACTTTTTCATATTTATATGTGCACATTGGAAATAATGTGCAATTTAAGTTTGGGGGAGGAAATTTCATTTTCTACTTTAATATTTAGTATGCATTTTTAATTTTAATTTTAATTTTTAGTATGATTTTAATCACGGTTTGGGTAGAAATTTATAAATATCTGAAAACCAAATGCATACATGCTTAACGTGAAACATATAAACCCAATGAAAAAAAATTATCGTCATGACTAGGATAAATAATGTAACATACTTGCTAAGATAATTACATTAATTATATGATATATTTGCTAGTTTTGATTGATTAATTCAAATTTTTATGCAAATATTCATAATTGATTTTTCTGTTCTTATTGAGAGAAAAATTGTAATGAGTTATACGAGTTGATGAGATCTAGTATGTTTCAGAATCTATTTGATCATCCCTTGAGGTGAAATCTTAAATGTATTTAACATAAGAAATCATTTTGGCCTTATTTAGATCGATTGAACATTTCAAACTAATCATTGTTAATATCTTTAGTCACCCATTTAAACCCATTTAAGAACCTTTTTATATCTTAACGTCATATTTTATGCTTAACTAATAAACATTACCATTATTTTTGTACCTTTAGCTTATACAAAAAGAAAATATAATAATGTGTTATGCTATAGAGTGAGGATAATTGTAATACATCATATTTCTACAAAAAAAAAATTACAACACCAATATCCCTCTAAAGAAAAAGAAAATAAATTTAGGGGTATTGTGAAATTAAAAAAATATTTGGAATAAAATAATATGAAAAGAATAGGAAAATAAGATGCATTAAAATATCAAATAAAAGCTCTTGTAGTTAAAAAGTGCATGATGAATAAAAAAGAAAACTAAGGTATGAAAATAGTTTAAATGTCTTCATTTATCGACCTCTAGCTAAGCTTTACATTATAGGCATGTAAAGCCCTTATTAATATTTAACTAAATGCATATTTATATTGTAGAAAGGGATGTGAAAACATAGACTTATGAGACTTGCTAAAAGATTGAATTGATTAGCATGCTCATTTAGGTGGATTTCACGAATACATTGGATAAATTCATGTGCAAAACACACACACGAATCAATTGGTCAAAAACACTGCATATTCTTTTATTGATGGAACGTTGATTAGCGAATATATGAACCTGATAATCATAAGATTGTACGACTTTTGATGGAGATAATTTTAGCTAAATATGCATATATTAATATATTTATTTTTGTGAATATATTACCTATGTTATTTCATCTAGTTAGACTTGACTTGACTTTAGGACAAATAAAGAGTTAAGTTTGGGGGTGTGATAATTATATGAAAGTAGAGTCGTGAGTATACTTTCCTACTTAACATTTGTTCATTTTATTCAATAAATAGTACTTTTAGGATAAAAATATTAAAATATAAACTTTCTAGTAAAAAATAATAAAAATATATTCTTTTTGAATTTTTATAAATTTTTTAATACAGTTGACCATTCATCTCCACGGGATACCTGTGATGTAGGCATTGTCATGTGTCATCGAGTTTTGCCGAGCAGTCAATAAACGTGCCATGCATCATCACAAGATTTGTCTGTTCATTCCGCTAAAGCACCACACAATTTCAGATTAGCAAATTGTAGCATGCCACATGACATTGACTTAGCACGCGTTGATCAGAACCAGTCCGCCCCACTATGCGTCGAGCGTTGATTCATTTTGTTTTTCTCCCTTGTCACGTGTCACGATCCCATTGACTAACGCTATTTAATTTTCTTTTTTCATCTCAATCCTTATTTTAAAGTTGATATAATGGTCCAGATTTCATCTTAGTTTAATTTAACTTCTTAATTGCAACAAAAATCTTAATAGTAGAATTTATAATTTTTTTATTAGTTTTTGGTGCCAAAAAGAGAAAAAAATACAAAAAAAAAATCAAAAAGATATATGATTTGGTAGAAATTTAAAAAGAGATTGGTGATATAATTCAAAAAATTGACTGTATCCATTCTTTTTCTCATTTCTTTATCATTTTTCATGTCTTTCTTTATGAACAAAATTATGTCTAGTTAATTTATTAATTTAAGATTTTTATGAACCCAATTTTTTATATGTGATGATCTAAATTTTTTTCCTCAATTATGATTTTAATTCAATTATATTATTTAATCTTATTTTTATGCTATTAATTTTTTGGTCAATAATTAATTTATAAAGACAATTAAATAAATTTAAAAGAATTATTTAATTATTTATCTTGATTAAATAACATGCATATGTTCTAGGAAGCTGTGTATAATTTTTATAAATATGATCTATAATTGATGAACTTAACGAATAGTGTATAATTTAATTAACATGAGAATATAATTATGTTAATTATTATATGATGTATAATTTACTTGAAAGGAACACATATCAAGTTAGATGAAATTGATTAGTAATTATATTTGAAAGAGTTTAGTAATTTACGTGTTTAAAAAATTAAATGATTAAATATTTTTATATATTTTATTAACTATTAATTTTGAGTTAATTAACTATTATTATTTATTTTTAATTATTTTAATTTTACTTTCTCAAAAAAAAATTAATCTTTACTTTTTAAATTTAAAATTAATTTTCAATAACATATTTTTCATAAAAACGAGTTCTTTTATTATTATATTATTTATTTAAGATATATATAGTTACGTACCTATTATAAATAATTTACGTAGATCAATGGCATCGAATAGTACAACTCACTTTTAATCCTGATAATAAATAATAATAAAAAAGAATAGACCAACTCTTAAATGTAAGTGTTTCTAAAATGTAATCATGATAATAATAGAAAATGCTAAGGACTCAGTTACACACGTACCACTTATTGTATCACACGAGAAAATTATATAAAAAAAGTTAAATCATTCCTTAAATTTTCAAAATCATTTAACTTTACGTGCAAAAACACGTACAAATTTGGGTGTGCTTACCCTACTTCAAAAGGGTATTTTGCTCCAAGTATGAGCAAACCAAAAAGACGTTCAAATGAGTCATGCTAGATAACATTGGTAAACCTTAGTTCCCTTCATGAATTTTTTTTACTAGCCTGGTGCTAGATATTGTCAGATTCTAAATTTCCAATTATGGGATAGTTTTAGTTGGTGTTTGTATAGTTTCTTATGGTTTTAGGATAGTATTTTTTCTGTTTTGGTATTATAATGAAATTTATTTATTGTGCCAAAAATAAAAATAAAAAACCATTTAAATGCAGAGTCTACTTGAGCCACCCAACAATTACTTCAGCACAGAGAAATGCAATAAGCTGTTAATATTAAAAGACAGAAAAAACTGAAAAAAAAAGGAGTCATGCAAATATATCTGACCTCAAAAATGCTCAAGATGTGACCAAGCACACATTAATATTGACAGAGAAGTAGAAGATTTTGTTTTTGTTTTCTACCATATTCTAGTAGAGAGTACAAATGCAATAACCTGTTTTACATTTACACTAATCATCCAAAACAAATGAACAGATTAGTTTAATTATACACTTTAAATTATGAATAATGATTGATGATATTGCAAAGAATAGTCAGATGTTATCAAAATGACCCTGAAAATTAAAGCATTCATTGGTATAAAAATTATACAGAGGCCACAACTACATAGAATACACGAAATTAAAAGGGAATTCCCATGATCACACTTATGGGGTCCACTTCAGCAGGCCACCTGCGATTAGACATGCTAACTCAGTAGATATTCTTTAATTTCCCATATTAAACCTAGGGAAATAAAGGGGCACATAGAATGCTGCTACTAGCCCTAAAGTTAGCAGTTCCAAACTAATTTCTAAAAGAGAGGCCATAGAAAATTATTCTCAAGACTCAAATTACACCATATGATTTATTATTCCCACGTTAATATTATCTGGTAGAGTTTCATACAAAGGGCAATCTCAAACAGTTAAATGTCCAAGTTATCTGTGTGACTGATCAGCTATAAACAGGCTGAAAAGATCCTTTAACCTCGTCATAAAACCATCTGCAGAAGACAGTAAAGAAAAGCCAAATTTTAAAACCATTATATGCAGACAGATATATACTTTAACTCTGTAGTGTAATCTTGTTTTTGTCAAAAACTACAATCAAAATATAGAACCCTCTTACATAACCTTTCTAGAATTATGTTTCATGTAAGAACTTCCGAAATTGAAATGATAGGCAACTTGCACTCCTAACTCTAGTGCATTGATAAATGATTGATTTGAACATAATAGATTCCTAACTCCTATCTCACAAGCAGATCTAAGTGACAGCCAGTACATAAATTAACACTTCACAATGAACATATCAGTATGTTCCGCAAGAGATGGCATTCATAAAGAAGAATGTGTTTTAAAAGCTCAAATTGAAAAGAAACCAGTCACAAGGCATTCTTAGCATCTAGAGTGTATCATGTAACCAAAGTAGTTCCCTTACTCTTTAACTCCCTTAAGGATAGAATACAGCTGACCAATCTCATTTTTGGGCCATCTTTCCTCTTATTTAAAACTTCAAGATCTATAACATTTAGGTTTCAAAAATATGCTGCATAACTCAGATGTACAGAGAGCTGTGATTAGAGTAAAAGGATCAGATGCATCAAACGTGCCAAGCCGAACACAAAAATCATCACAAGTCAATGCATTCACACAAACAATGTCCAAATGGATATTCTCCATACGGTTGACTAAAAGTTGCACCTATAAATATGTAAGGGTGCAAGAGCATACTTGCAAAGAAACATAAGTTGCAGTCCACTATTATGTTCGTGTTCTGACTGACTCCTTCGTTCACTTTCTTCTTTAAATTTAGTTGGATGAAGAACTTCACATGGCCCTTGAATCAATCCAGCCATTATAGTGCTATTATGATTAGAGTCATATACCTACAAAGCAAAAATCAGCAAGTTTCTGCTAGCTTTTGTATGGGTGACATCCATGACATATGTCAGCATGCTTAAAAACACAGAGAAAAAGGACCACAAAGCACAAATTCAATTGCAATCTCACAGCGCAATCTAGGACAAAATATAATTATCATTCATAATTTCATACGGTAAGCCCATCTCTGCCATTCTAGAACCATCGAGTTGGGCCATTAAACTAGTAAACTGACATGAACATTTTGAAAATCCATAGAAGTCTACCTCATTGCTTTCTGGGGGACTTGGGCGGCCAACATTCTCAGACAGGTCTCCAGGAAAGTAGCATCTGTTGACAATTACCCACTTTAACCCAGTTTTACAGTCCTCCCAAATACACTGCATAAAAATGAATAAATAAATTAGTCCAAAGTTTGACTGCCAACAGGTTAAAAGACACAACCAAAAGAAGGTGGCTCATTCCTTTCAATACAAGTAAGCTAACAGCTCCTGTACAATACAATACAATTTAAACTCAAATATGTCATATATATATATACAAGTTGCAGTGGTGGAAATATTAAGAAATTATATGCATTTTACTTGCCTGAAGCTTTGATGGTGCCAATTTGCCATGATTGGACCAAAAAAGAGCGTGATCCTGCAGTTTATATGCTACTCCATCCACAAAACAACTCTGGTAAAACTTTTTTCCATCAACATCTTTAATTATATCACCAATCCATTCAACATCATGCAATCCATCTAAAGAATGTCCTGAATGTTCCGTGACCACAATACTAGTGGTAGAACTGGCAGCAGTATTTTTATGGGCATCATCTTGTTCATCACGCTTAATATCGTATCGTAGAATACTGCCAGTATTTTCTCCTAAATGAGATTTTCTTGGTACTTTTCCCATGTCACTCTTGCTGTGTTTGTCCTGAAATTTCACAGAAGGAACTTCAGTTGAGTTTGTCAGCCTACATTGATCACTGACCAGTGTAACTTGAGGCAATTGGAGATAATAATCCTTATTAGTAACTGCATCAGACGTATTAGTAAGACGGATTGTTTTTAATTCAACAAATTCCTCTTTGCATGTGGACGACTCAAGATTTTTAGTGTTTTGAGAAGACCTTTCACTTGATGATGTACCATGAGGATGAGAAATTTCTCCCATGGAATTGACTAAAGTATTCGGGCAACACTCTATAAAAGGTTTCTCATCAATGTTACAAGTTGTAGAGATACCATTGGTTTGCATGTCTCTTGCATTTGGATTCAACAAGCAATTATACGTTTGCATTTCTCCTGTATTTGGAATCAAAGAATCTGATTTGGAGCCAACTTTGTTGCCTCTCTCACCACCAGTATGAGCAGAACTTTGTATGCTTAAGCTTCCATTGGCAATTATCTTCTGTTGATTGACATCTGAATCAATAGTTCCCACTTTTTTCTCTAAAGGAGACGGAACATCAACGGTGCTAGAAGGAATTTTTGATGGTGTATTACTTCTCATAACATGACCATACTTTGGGGGCAAAGGTTTTCCATTGCTTAAAGCCAAGCACCTAGAGCAATGCCATTCTCCCCTAGGAATTGATCTTTGATTCATTGACTGCAAACACTTAATGTGATATCCTTTCTCACAAGCATCACATATAAGCACAATATCCACCTCGTTGATGGTGAGCTGGCAAAGTTGGCAGGTCAAAGCCTTACTCATGTAGTCCCTCGATGGAGGAATCCATGTGGGATGATCAGGCAGCTTCGGTTGCAAGAACTTCTGAACTACTTTAGCAATTTCGCTATGATTATTAGAAAGTGAAGGAGCTTGAACATAATTTGTGGCCGGCAATGGCTGATGCACACTTGGCAAATTTCCAGGAGCTGTTTGAGAAATAAATGGCCTAAAGCTCTGGTCTCTTGGGGCTACAGGAGTCCCTTGTGACATGCCCATTTCAGCAGCTCCATCAACCTTGATAGATATATAATTTGGCAGCTTGTTTTGCTCTGGCTCACTTGTAGCAGATTGAGTTTGTATGGAACAAGTTGGAGCATGAGAAAGTTGATGATTTGGAGAAGAATGCACTGAAAAACAGATACATTTCTTTACTTCAAAGTAAGTAAACTTATGGAGTCGAGGCATCATTCATAGCTTAAGCATTTGTAATAAATAAATAAAGAAGAAGAAGAAGATTGGACAGAGCACCTCATAAGACCTACAGGGCAGAGAATGTTTTTAAACATCAATATATTTCAGGTCTACCACCCTATAACCCACCTCCCCTCCCGCCTTCCAATAAACCTCGTAATCTTTAAAAATATGAGTGATTAGGTAGAACAAAAAAGGTAAGAAATCTTAACTGTGTCCTTTACTTGACTTAAATTGTTGGTCTTTTCAAATCTAACTAAACCCACTTAAATAATCATGAAGCAAAAAAGCTATAGCAATCCAACCATCTTACATTATCATGGAAATAACTCAAGTTAATAAACACAACTGCTTAATTATAAACATTTGTATAGAAATCTTAAGATCAAATTGGTATGCTCCAGCAGTATCAAGCAATTTTATATTAATTTCATGGATAAAATATTAAATAATATTATTGTTATTGATTAACACTACCTTTTCCTTGTGATGCACAAATAGAACCATTGGGCCCCCCATCTAATTTAAACTGTCTTCTTTCAACTCTAGGAAATTCTGATGATGATGAATCCCTTGCAAGATGACCACTAGGTAATCTGCTAGAAACTGTTGATGCTTTAGGAGCATTTGCGGAAACATGACCTGGAGGCAAAGGAGCTGAGATACTTCCTGAAAAAAGTGATGCATGAATCGGCTTTTCTGATGGAATCATTCGCAGTGTATTTGAACTCCCTCGGTTTTCAGTTGCCGTCTTTAAGCTTGTTTGCAAAGAGTGAGATACATATACAGAAGACTGTGGAGTGTATTTCCTGGATTCTTCCATCTAGTGGGATAAAGTATGTGTTAGAAATACACACTATTTGAAAAGTCCAACCCTACCACAAAGTGGCTTGAAGTCGTAAGCATTAATAATATGCTAGCTATATTAGAGCACGGGGCAATGACTCCTCGGTTGTGCGATGACAACCACCCTGACTAACTAGCAGTTCACACATGCATATATAGATAAGTAAATTGAGATAAGTAGATAACAATTTGCATATTAAATGATTTTTCAGAAGTTGGATAACCTGACTATACGTCTCAAGAGTCGAGCCCCATAGAAACAGCTTCTCAAATAAATAAATAAAATCTATATTTTTCATAAATTAAAGGAATTAAATGATATAGATACCAGACACCTATTTACAATAATTAAACAAAGTTGCAAAAGAAAAGGAAAAAGGACTCAGTAATTAAGATAAGAAAAAGATAGGATTTTCATCTAATCACATTATACATGTGCTCATATATTATTAACCTACAAAGTCGCGGAGTTCTTCAATATATATTATCCATAGTCCAACATACTAACCTCGATAAGAACGCTACCCAAAAACAAAATCTACACCGTACCTTCTTCTTATTCTGCAAAATCCTCTCGGCTATCGTCAACCTGGGACCAGAAAACCCTAATCTCTGATCCTTAACCTTTCCATTCAACCCACAATCATCAATAATAACCCCAATTGCTTCCCGGGAAACAATATCCTTGGGCGCCAAGCTTTCACACAGTTCCACAAGCTCAGCCCTCGCCTCTACCATAAGCCCAGTCTCAGCCTCCGTCGGCTTCTTACCTCCTCGAATCTTCGACATTGTCGATAACACCAACACGATCTCAGCCACTCTCTTCAGAGCAGCGTTCGTTCTGGGTCCAATCCTGGACCTCTTGCTGGGCCATTCGTCCAAATCTCCTTCAACCTCAATCTCCACCGGCCTCTTCTCTCCGACTGGAAACGCCTCACCATCCAATTGGGCCTCCGGTTTAGAATGCTCGCCTTCCTCTATGCTCAAGATCCCGTCCATTTCAAAATGGTGAAGCAAGTGAATCCCCTTACGACAGCGTTTTGGAGGTAAAACGAGAAAAACCTCAGAGAGCGCGAGAAGGAGAGGGAGAGACAGAGAAGAGGAGAGAGAAACCCTGGGGAGAAAATATGGAGGGAGGGTTTGGAGAAATTTGAAAAATATGAGAGTTAGGATTGTTAATTGAGTGGCTTTTTGGCGGGTAAATTGGAAGTAATACGATACGACTATACAAAGGGGTGAATTTTAGGATTAGAGAAGAGGTTGGGCGCTGACTCGCTGAGCAAGAGCGCTTTAGAAATAGAAAGAGAATAACAGATTATTGCCTAGGTTATTATTTCCCCTATTATAAATTAGACCGGTTAGCTTTACTTGAACCGGTTTTAACTACAGCTTCAGAACTGGGCCGGCCCGTATTTGTCAGTGATCAGTATGCTTACCCAAAAAAAAGAGCACGATATGTCGTTGAGCTTTTTTGCTACTTGCTAGTGAGCAGTGACCTTTTGATTTATTTGAATTAATTTTCAGGGAATGATGCTGGTATAATTAAATTTATAAATGTAATAATATTTTTTTATTAATAAAAAATTATTATAATAATAATGACATTAAAATGTAATTAATAGTTAAAATATAATAGATAATTTATAAATGATTTTTGAAACAATAACAAAATCTATTATTACAGTATCATTATTCTAAATTTTTTTGAGTTAATTTATTGAAAGAAAATATTTGTTTTAATAACTACATACATGTCATAAAGATTTAAGGCACAGTAACAGATGATAAAGTTATTTTTTCTTTCTACATATTCATATAACGTAGTAGTTCATTTTTTCCCAAAGGAACTTTTGTACTTCTTTAATTTTAAATGTTATGCTTAATAGTAGTTTTTTTTTTTAATAAAAATAGTTTTTTCCTACAATTTTTTTACAAAATCTTATATGTGTTATGTAGTGTCGTTTAATACCTTAAATTAAAAAATGTAACATTTTGTGTCTTAATTATGAAAAAAAAATGATCAATTAAGAATAAATTATATTATTTTAATAATTTTTTATTAAAATATTATTAATTTATGTCAAATGATTAACACGCGATTAAAATACGAGTTTTTAACGATGATAAAATTAAAATTTAATATGAAATCATTTAAAAAATTAATAATAATAATAATAATAATCAAACAAAAATTATTTAAATATGTATTTTAATTTTTAGTAAAACTTAAAAAATTATTAAAATAATGAAAAATAAAAAATATTTTGTGAAACTTTTTTAATATTAATTCACTTTTTTATTATTAAAGACTCATATTTTAACCGTATTTAATCACTTAACAAAAAAATAATAAAATTTTAATAAAAAAATTATTAAAATAATAAAATTTATCTTCAATTGACCATTTTTTATTAGATATTAAATAACACATTTTTTAATTTAAAAAAATAATCGATACAAATGACTTAATTTTTATGATATTTTTCACCATAAAATAATGTTTATTGTGAAAAGCGGGAAAAAAATTGGTGAGATTCTTGAAAGACTAATTATGAAATAATAATAATGATGACGACGATGTGCATAGTGGTCATTTATGAGTTCATCCTTTTGTATCCAATTTATTAAATTTTCAAGGAATAGTGTTCACGACGCCTTTGACCATTGTGTCACTAATTTAACTATTCGTAACAACTTCGAGTTTGCATACTATGAAAATAAGATATACAGAGCACAGTCCTACACTTTCAGACCAAAGCATCTTTCTACAAGTTATATTCACAATTCCACCTATGCAAGGTATAAACACAAGCTTCTGACTTTTTGAGTAGTGTAATACTGCTAGGATGACATAACTCCCTTGCTGGTCAAGTGCTGTTGTTCTGCGAAGGCAACATCACTGCATATTACAATCCTTGAATCAGTGCACAAAATGTCTGCATTCTCGAGTACGAAGCCGTGAAGAACTGGCAAAGGTAGCCCTTTCAAAAGGTACAGATTCGCATGTGGCAAGATGATGTTTTTGACGACGACTGACATCACACACTACAGTTTACATGGCATTGGCAATGTCAGTAATAACCAGAGGGAAGTATAATAACTTAACAATTGCAACAAAGAAAAAAAAAAGACTACCACAATCTACCCAAGTATTATATAACTTATTGGACAAAGATGTCTTCTTAAAGCAAAAGAGACACTAGAATTTACGAGAACTCAATTTGTAGATTTGTGTTGGTGAAATTTTAGCCTAATTAACTTGCCTGAACTAGACGAATATGCAAGTTTTCAATTCTGCTCCATTTTAGAACTGAAGTGAAGTCTTTCAACTGAAGACTAAAAACCAATTTGTTGCCTATGATTTTTGGAGCACAAGAGGCACTAATCTCCTGCAACATTAACAAGCCAATAAGGATAATCAAGACCAATGTACTGATCGGATGAATTCTCGATTATATGCATTTTAATGAAACACACCAATGATATGCATGCAATAGGTATGATTTCAGCAGCGTCCATAACATCGATTATCACATCTAATTGAATAGTAAGATCAATTTCATTATTATCAACTTCAATCTTTGGCTGAGAAGAAGCAGAAATATTAAGTTCCATGGCATCATCTGGATACTGTTTGTAGAGTTGAGGAACAATGTATCTCCACCGAGTAGTATTTAAAAGGGATTGGTCTGGTAACTTTTTAACAGTCCAGCGCATATGATTTTCCTGAATACAGATAAGAAAAGAAGAAGGGGTCGGTTAAAAAGTGCAACTTCAACTCTAATAAGTGCAAAATAAGGGTGCAGCCCAGCCAGGTCTGATTCAGCTTTGTGACAGGGCTATAACTGATTTGTGTCACAATAACTAGCTGAGCTACTGACAAAGCTTAGTTTAAAAACCTCATGTCAGAGGTACAGCAACACCTGTCTAAGTCTAGGTCGAATATGCACTTAAGCATCTAGGAAAATGGTGTCGCATTACTGATCAAGCATTTTATTCCCCTTACTTTCAACGTGGGCACATGTAACATTTGATCCCTTTGTTCTCTAAAAGACTAAAGGGTACAGGACTTGTTAGGGGACTAAAATGACTCAAATAATTAACAAATTAAAAGTGCACATTTTTGAACATTATTCCTAACCCAAAAATTAAGGATTAAAATGCGTATTTTTCCACAATTAGGGGACTTGTTGGACCATTTTTCCGAAACATAATAGAGAAGAGTTATTATGTGAAACTTACATTGAAGAAAACTGAAGAGAAGGAGTTGAAGACATTTTCATGCAAAGAAATCTCAACCATCTTAGCAGGATCATTGCAAAAGACTAGATCTAGAGATTTTTTAAGGTAAGAATCCTCAGAAGCCACAAATAAACCATTTATCTCAAATTCAGCCGAAGAATTACTCAATGCTGGGCTGTCCACAAAAGTGACGTTCATAGCAGCAATATCATTGATTTTAATATCTTTTGGAATTGATTGCAGAACTGAATCAAGCTTCAACATTCCTTCCCTTATTTTCTTGGATATAGCATCTTCAATTGCAGACCGTATTCTCCCTTCAAAGGCATCCACCAACCTGAAAGAAAAAGGCATAAACTGTAGAGTAGTTTGTTTGTTTTACACATCAAGGATTTTGATTTCACTACTAAGCAAAGTTAAAATATAAGGATGATAATGTAGTCAAAGAAATAGTGTAAAGTAACCTTCATGAACAAAAATGACAATCTTCACCTTCAGCCCAATCTTTAATGTAAGCATAGTCCACACACCAACGAACTAAAGACTTCAATAATGTTTTATAAGGCACGTAAAAAAACAGCATTCTTACAAATGAAAAATTTTGATTAGTGGGATCACAAAGACAAAAGAGTGGTAATGTACTATGTCTATTATTTATCCAGTCTAATAGACTAATAGTGAAAATGAGAGGAGGAATAAAACAGGAAGCTTCTGAAACAATTATTTGAAAACCTATGGTTCATTCTTTAGCCACCTACTAAATAGTGTTCCAAGTCTCATGCAACTTATCACATTATATTGTGCACGACCAGGAAGTTATAGCCTTTTGAGCAACGTTAACATCTCTCTTCTACCCTGTTTCCTGATCAACATAGTGTTTTACTGGTCTTTTTGGCCAACTTAATGCATGATTAATTAAAGCGTCTATGATCATTGTTCACACTTTTTCCCACAACAAATGTTAAAGCAAATGCCTCACCATTCAGCTTTTCTTTTCCTATCTACTGAATCTCTTGGTTTATATAATCTTAAAGTAAAGAAGCTGGGAAACATAGCTGTTACTAGATAATGCATAAGTAGATTTAATCACAACAGTGGAGGAGGAACAAAAAAAGTGCGTGACCAGAACGAAAACGGAAATAACTACTTCAAGATTAGGATTTAAAAAAACACAATTGCTTACACTTGGTAAAGCCAGGATTCTCCACCCTCCAACTTTATGGAGATATCGTTAACATGGCACCAAGATTCAAGAAGTGACAATCTAAGAGTTCCTTCTTGGTCCTTCAAAGCAAAAGTGACACCCACTTCCATGTTTTCAACCTTTTCCGAAGCAACAGCACTTGATGATAAGGTTCAAAAAAAAAGGTTTAAGAGGAAAGCCATAAGCTAGTCAACTACTAAGTTAACATGTCAACAACTATGTCATACATGATTTTCTTTGGTATCTGACATTGAAGCATATTGATTGTTTATCACATGACAACTAATTGTTATCTCTCATCAAAAAGATTCCACTCGATTCAGATTGCTCTTTAATTCTTGAGACAATACAAATTCAATGGGAAATTCTCATGACTAAGTCCTTCATTGATGGACATGAATGATAAATTACTTGATACAACATTGGGCAGTCCATAAGATTATTTTTGCTATCATGACTTTCTAATCAGTAACATGGAATTTTAGTATTATCTAGCATAATTATTTGATTTTTAACCAATTAGGCAACAATTATTCAAGCTGAGACTAAGAGTTGTTTGCTTGTGCTTACGTTAAATGTCATTTTTGTCAAAAGTGATTTAAGAATAGAGTGTTTTCGTGAAGGGGAAGCACAAAATGTGATTTGTTATACTTATGGTTAATAAAAAATTCCGTTTGTTTTATAAGCTACTAGGAGAAGGTTTTAACATGCCTCAAAAGCATAAGCAAACAGATCATAAGTTATGATCTAAAACTAGCATTAATAAATTTCAAACATCTAGTAAAAAAATTTAAAGCAAAAGGAAAATTCTAAATACTAAGAGGAACCTTTTCTGAATTAATTGAACTCTGTTTTTTTTTTCTCCTTTTCTTTTAATGAAAGATTCAGACCCAACAATATACCTCAACAGATGCGCGTCCATGATCAGAAATTTCAATTAACCAAGCTCTGTAAGAATACCACCACTTCATGCTCAAATTGGCAGTGGCACCAGAAGCAACTAATACGATACCCATCTCGCCAGTTTTAAGATATGAAGAAGCAATATTGACTCTGTAAATTGTGATATCCGAAAGAACTACATGAACTTTGCCGATAACTGGGATTTGCACAGATTCGTCTATTTGAGACAGTTGAAGAGGAATCATAGAAGAAATCGCCTGCTTTATTAGCAAACCTTTTACAAAATCAAGACCTTGATTGGATACAACCACGGAAATGAACCCTTCATCGTGGGTTCTTGCGGGAACAAATAGAAGTGATATAGCTATTGACAAAAGAATTAAAGGCGACAACTTTGAGAAGAAACCCATTGGGGAAAAATATATGAAGTCTTAGCTTATTAAACTAAGACTAGTTAGCCCAGTTCATGAAACCTTAGTTAGTTAGATGGCTGATCTTCTTAGTGTCTTTGGATTGAAAAGGGAAGGAGAATTTTCAGAATGGAATTTGCAAAGAATGGTTCGAAGAGTAGGAGCAAAACGGTTGCGTAGATGAAGTATTTCTTGTAATCATTGTTCTCTTTACTTGCTAAATTTGGCATAAATTACTACATTTGAAATTTTGGAGTTTTATTCATTATTTGCAGTAGGGTTTGGCACAATAAATTAAAAGATACATATGAGTAGCCGTCGCATGATCCACGCGTCTAATTCAGTCTGTGATGTAACATCTACACAGCATCCCCTCCAATTTTTTATTTTTTTTTCTTTTACTAGACGCAATTCGCATGCGTTAAAATACTTCACTGAAAATTATTTATAAAGTATAATTGTTTTATCTCTAATTTTTATTAAATATTTATTTCGTTTAAAAAAATTATATTATTTTTAAATTTTATTAATTTAAAATATTATATTATTATATATTTTAAAAATAATGAATTAAATATAAGAAAATTTCTAACTAAAAAAATTCTCAATTTTTAAGGATATTATTTATTTAAAAAACTACACTATGTAGAAAGCAAGTAAAAAAAATCATATAATGAGTCTCATGACATATAATCAGTGACACAAATCGGCAGAAATTAACTATTAACCGGTAGGACATTTTTGCGGCAAAAAGACGGGTGGGACATTCCCTTTCTTTTTTTTTAAAAAGACATTAGATTAAAATGGGTTAATAGTGATTCAAAACATCACTTGAGATATTATATCTATTCCTTTTAGAAAAAAATGAGATTTTTAATATGTTATATTATATGTAACAATGTTCATCAAAATATTAAATTTTTATTTAATATTTTAATTATATTGATTATAAAAGGTAACTTTTATAGTAAATTACAACCTAATAAAAAACTCTTTTTAACCTATGAATCTCAAGTGTTATTTTCCATCCTTTTAACAAAAATACACATTACTTCTTAATAATATCACTTTTTTAGAATACTTGAGAATTTATTTCATTATAAAAAATAATTAATCATCACAAATTACATTTACTTTCACAAAGTTTTAGGGATAAGTGTATCAATGATCATGTAACTTAAATAAATGAATAAACTAATCCCATAATTTTTAAGTAAAATATTTTAATCTTATAATTTTAAAAAAATACATTTTAATATTAAAAAATCCTATAATTTTTAATTTTTAAAACTAAATTTCATATTTTTTTAAGTTATTAAATCAAAATGTTATAATTAAAAGTAACATAACTAAATAGCTTATTTTATAAAAACTATAGATCTCGTGCTCCAAAAATTAAGTTAGGTCAACTCTTTATAACAAAGCGGAGATGTGAAGATACACATGAACATCACATTGAGGCTTCTGCTTACACAGGACCGAGCTTTCATTTCCAAGTCAATGTATTGAATAGTCAAGTATGTTCGAGAAATTATTGCATTGCTTTTAAAAATAAATGACGATATAATATTATACAACCCAAATAAACATAATATTAATGTAATTATTTTATTAAAAAATACAAGTATTCAATACTTGATTTAAAAAACAAACAATATGACTTACCTACTCAAAAATAATGAAATATATTGACATATTTTCATAGAATCTGCACGAATAGTTAAGTTGACATCCCAATCATGATCATAATAATGGAAACGAGGTCTTCATAAATAGATAAAAAGTAATAAAGAAAAATAGAAATGGGGTCAGCTCCAATAATTAAATACATGATACTGGATATAAGAATCGATGAAAAACAATTATTGACCAGAAAAGGTAACTTTTATTTGACATGCATGATTGTCATCTCCATCTTGTCCCCTATCAAATCATATTCCTTGTATTTGCAATCCATTATGGAAACAACTTCTTCCCTTCCTAAAACCTACACGGCAGCAGCGCCTCTCTGCTTTCACATGAACAACAATAAGGACTCCTGAGCTACTGATGCATATTATTATTCTAAATAAGTAGGCTTACAGGAAAATCTAAATGGATTAGGAACAAGAACACTTTCCAGGAACATGTCCATTGATCATTGAGAAGCCTCCCTACAAATGCCTTCGGATCACAAGAGATCGTCTCCTTCAACCACATGGCTGTATACTAGTTCATCAATTGAAACATGTCGCATAGTCAAAGGTAAACATTGTTGAACAAATTTTATAGAAAGTAGTCAGGTGCAGGTTTCTTAGCAGGTGCCCCTCTTGATTCCTGCATTACATCAATATCTTTTATTATGGCTTCCAAAGAGATAAACACGCCAATTAGAGGTAGAGAAGACCAATATTTGTGCCATAATATATATGTCCCAGAATGAATGGATAGTTATAATTATTGATAGGAATACCTCTAGCATATTATCTAATTTTCACTTATGTTCACTGGAATGGTAATCCACGAATAGAAGATCATACACTTCACCGTTGGGTATACAAGAGGAAGGTTTGTATATCAATCAATCAAAAATAATTTCTTAGCAGGCTTGTAAAAGTTGTAAAGCCAGGATATATGCAACAAATTAATTAGCAAACTGTTGTTATTGTCATGCATGCTCAAATCCAATGCAGAGAGACTCCCGGTGCCACTACTGTATCCCAACCTCGTCAAAATTATTTTCAGTCAGTGTATGTGGCACCATTCTTAAATTAAACTTGCATTATTTTTCATTCATACATCCAATGCTGATTTAGAGTTTATCTCAATAAACTGATGAAGTATCGGAAAACAAAAAGTGAATGTAGATTTATAGTGCAATTTCAGCAGCTCACCTTATCTTGTTCAAGAACAAGTAGAAGAAAAGAAAAAAGTGAATCCTCATACTTCCAATTTTAGAAGGAAAAAAAATTTCAACAACAAAATTAAAGCTACAAACCTGTGGGGCAGCATCAAACACGCGAAACGTCTTATTAAGATTTTCATTTAGCTCATGGATTGCAGCGACATTACCACACCTGCAAAAACCCACGATCAATAAATATTATAAATTCTAAAATTAAGAGAAATGTTAATAACTTAGTTACCTGTAACAATAATTTGGAGCTGACCACACAGTTACTATCTGATTATTGAACATCCATTTATATCCTTCCATTACCAACTGATGGGCACGGCATATGTAGTCAATGTTATTCGTGTGATTAAATGAAGTAACTACACTACCACCAAAAAGAAAACCAGCACCTCGGGGACTCAAACCCCAACCATCCACAATATCTTCAGGGTCTGACCACATGAGATCACACATGGCACCATCATGGGGTACTTCTTGCTTCCGATCAATTGTTCGTATCTGCCAAGACAGGGTAGGGTGATCAGTAGCATGATGAGGACAAACAAAATAAAAACATTTTGGGATGGAACTAACCTGATCCAAAGTTGAAATAGCAGGAGAAAGACCACCATGCACACAAAAAATTTTGTTCTCAATGAGGGCTGATAGACTTAAAACCACAATCAAAACAGAAAATTAGTGAGACGAAAGAATGAATAAACATAGGTCGTATGGGGGGGGGGGTATTTCTTCAGTCTCACCTGACACCCAGGTGATACATTTTATTTAAGAGATAGTTTAAAATATAAAGTTGAGTTTGATAAGCAAAGAGCCATACTCAGGGCACCTGCTGAACCGATTATAAGACTCTGAATTGGATAGCTGGGCCTGAGCCAAGGCCTAGGGGGGCAATTATTAAATTTTTAAAAATAAGAAGATAGTTGGGCAGGCAATAGAAATAAGAAAATCAGTTAGGTTCTAATGCCATAGACATCCCCTGCCACCAAACTGAATTGCCAGTTTCTACTCTACAATACCCTATCTAACAGAAATGTAGACATGTTCCATTTTTTAAGAAATTGTCGTACCTTAAATAATCAAATATATCAGTGCAATATCTCCAAACATTAACTGAGCCATATTTACGTAGGCATTCATCATAAAATCCATATACCTGTTCAGTAAGGATAATCAATAAATACTCTAAACTAAAAGAAGCTCACACCAATGTAACCAATTAAAAAGTCAACCTGTGTGATCTGACGACTCTCGTGATTTCCTCTGATTAGGGTTATCCGGTCTGGATATCTCACCTGAGCGTAAACCATTTCCATTAAGGGAACTAGTAGTGACCATACATTCAAACATAAAGAAGAAAAAGGATAAAAACAACTTAAAATATTACATTAGATGATGAAAAATGCATAATGTGATTTTTGGAATTCACTTGCATAAAAAAAATAATCATGGCCCTGGATACTAAGAAACAATATGAGATTCCAAAATGCCTAGTTGTTCCTTGGAGGCTTCTATCAAAAGCCAATCCAGACATTGCATCATCAGTGTGCTTTTAAAAAAAAAACCATTATTAACTGTTTGGTAAATGTTTCTGTAACTACTAATACTATTATAAATTTTAAATTCACTACTTTTAGTATATTTTCTATCAATTTGATACTTTAGTTTCAAAATTTGTAGCAATTAAATTTTATCTTGCCTTTTTTACTACCAATTTCGAAAAAATTGAATATTTTTCTTAGATTTATTATGACTATAGTACTGTCAAGATTTATCATGCACATTGAATGGTTTGAAAAATTCCCACTTTTTTAGAATTTGGCAAGAAAAAGGACACTAGAAAAGTTTATTGAAATAAAAGTTGAAACTAAAAACACCAAATTGAAAGAAAAAAATACTTAAAAGTTAAAATTTTCAATAGTTTTAATAGCTACAAAAACATTTACACTTTTTTTTATAGAAGCCATTATTAAAATTTAATCCCAGGTAATGATTGATGCATTTATGTTCTTGTTAAACCCCTCTTTATAAAGGTATGTAGATTGAAGAATTCCAAGTAATTATCTATTTATCTAAGACGGGAGAAGTTAAGAGCTCCAAAATGGTTACCACATGGAAAGTTCATTTGGTGCAAAATATGACCAGGTTCATACAGTACCAACTACCAAGTAATCCCATTACACCATGTAGAACCTGGAAAAAAAAATTGAATTTCGTAGAACAAATAAGATTACCTTCAAGGCAAGTAGAAGTAGAAATGTCTCAACAGAGTAGAACCCTCTGTCCACAAAATCTCCAAGAAACAAGTAGTTAGTTTTTGGACAATCACCTCCCACTTTGAATAGCTCTTTCATGTCATAAAACTGCCCGTGAATGTCACCACATATCTGTTGAAAAGAGGCCCAAAATCATAAACATCAAGAACAATTATAAATAATCAATACAAATACAATTATCCAATGCACCAACATTCATATGTGATTGCATATTGCAGAGTTGACAAAATATTTTCTGGACTTCAAAATTTTACGTAAGGAATGCAGCCATGCACACATTAACAGTTTTATCTAACTTAAAAGAACAATAAAGAAAAATGATGGGGTAAAAAAAACAAACTGACCTGAGTCACCATCACAAAATTTAATTTATAATTCTTATTACGCATCCAAGTAGTAAATAATTAAAGAGAAGCAAATCTCAAGCCTAGCAAATATCCTATGTGAGATTTTCTTACAAATGTTGGTTAAAACCGTGGAGGTTGACTTCACAAGCTGCCCTCCTTAGAACTTGTTTGTTACAGGAGATTGTACCTCTTTGTTTTAAGAGGGTTTGGAAACATTTAACTACAGATTTATTTTCTCTTTCTTCATCAAGTCTCTACACATAAGTGTTTTGTGAAGTGAGTTAAGTTTTGGAAGTCTGCACTTTCAGTTTCAACTTAGTGCACACTTGACTTGTTATCAAGAGTCAACATACCAGCAAAAATTATATAACCAAAATCTCATTATAAAGATGACCAAAACTATTTCATGATAAAACCTTCAAAAGAACCTTGAAAACAGATCTTAACTAATAACACAATTAACCTCGCAACAAGTTAAAATGTCATATCCAGATACTATTGTAAGTTGTAACATAGTTTGAAGACTTTCGGTATTGAATTTCTCCCTATAAATACCAACACTTAGGCACGAAGCAAATACTGGCAAACAAACTTCATATAAATCGGTGACGGGGTCTGAGATTGAAGTGAGGTTTTACATTAATCCTTCTAGATGCCTTCAAACTCTAAAAAATTTAAACAATAAAACGAATTAAATTAAACAAGAAAATACAAGTCCAACACCCAATTTACTTGAAAGATCACCAAATCCACCAACATTTCGCAAACCCAATATTAGCACTAATCTTGTTCAGAATCAACTTTTTAAAAGTTTTCCCAAATCCTCCAGCTTTTCCAGCGTATCCACATACAAAGCATCAAATCTAATCAACTCTAGTAGCTATGCTCCAAGAAAATCGTATCGACATACAAAGCATCGAATCTAATCAACTCTAGTAGCTATGCTCCAAGAAAATTTAACATGACTATTAATTTTCTCCAAGCTACCTAGGCACTACGGTAGATTCTTGCTTCGTTCCCAATACAACACAATTTTACAAAAAACTGATTCAGAAACCCAACACACTATAGAGATAGAGAGAAAGAGAGAAAACCACAACAAAACAAACCCTATAGTCAGGTGAGACAATTAACATCATAACTCTTTTGAACTGCCAAAACTACAAAGAAAAGTTAAACCAACAAAACCAATTAGCTCCAAGAGCTTTTCGTGCGTGCATATGATGAAGGTATGAGAGAGAGAACTGACAGTGACAGGAGCGTCAACCCTTTGAACGTTACTCTCTTCAACGAGGATTTCCATGGCTTTGAGGCAAAGCGCCTTCACTTCGGACTCCTTGAGAGGCTCACACTTCTTTAGCTGCTCTATTTGCCTGTCTAGGTCTGACATATTTTCTATATAGTTTACTATTCTTCTTCAGACCCAGACGCAGACCCAAATCCGCCACTCTCTTTGAAACCTCCTTCTCCTCTCTCCCAGCTTCGAATCAGTGAATCTCTGTTTTCGACTCCTCGCAACAGTAGTATAAAATTATTGTATTATGTCGGTTTTTTAATTAAATTTTATCGAATTTATCATTTTATATATTTCTTTTTTAATATTATATTCAATATCTTTTAAATTTAATAACTTTAATTTAAATTTAAAAATAAATTTTAAAACTTAAAAATTAAATAATACGAAAAATAAATATATTAATATAATATAATTTAATTTAAATTATGTTAAATTTTGAAAGATATCGAATCTAATACTCGTAAAAAAATTAAAAAAATATAAAATCTATCAAAATATAACAACTAGTTACATATTTTTTTATATATTATTAAATATTTTAGTTATATAATTTTTATATAAATATGTATTTATACATAAAATGAGACTGTATAACATAAAATAAAAATTATGTCATTATTTAAAAATTTAGTATAATATGAGTGTTTATTTAATTTATCTAAACTTTTAATTTTAAAATTATGTTATCTATTTTTTCTTTCATTTTTAATTATTTTTCTAAGTAAGAAAATATAAAATTAATTAAATTTTTGTAATAAAATTATTTTAAAAGTCAAATACAAATGCCTTTATATTTGCAAAAAAATCAATAAAAAAATTAAGAGTTGATTTTGTTATATAATAATAACTAAGAGATATAATTACATATTTTTTAAATTAAAGAATATTTTTACTATTTTAAAAACATAAGACATTTTCAAGTCATTTTTTCTTGTTTTATTAAGTAAAAAATACATAAATAAATTAAATATTATTTTAAATATAAATTATTTAATAAAATAATTATTATTAATTTTATTCTATTATATTATAAAAATAATAATTAAATATTGTATGAATAATTATAATATAATTATATTTTACATATTTAATTACAAAATTAACCTATTATTTCAATTTAGTTACTTGATATGGCATCTCCAACTCTCCGGTTTCAAGGTTTTTGCTATATTATCTCATTCATGAGCTTATAAATTGGCCTTTCAAATAAACCTACTAACTTTTTTTCCTTCTAAAGAAATATTAATTTTCTAATTTTCGTTTCCGTAACCAAAAAAATAAAATAAAATTTTAGATATATCTTCTTTTTCTCTTTTTTTTTTCAATCAAATGTTATACAGTGTGAGTAATTAAAATTAAAATGATTGAAAATGAATATTATATGAATAAATTATTTATTATTTTTAGAATAAATAATAATTTTATATTTTATATTTTAAAAAAGAATTTACAAATTTCCAATACTTAATGGAGGCATAAAATATGCCATAATCACATTTTATTTTAAAAAAAATTCCAATACAACCATAATATAAGGCAATTTCCTATGTGATACTTATTTTCCAACCCCAATATAATCTACTAAATTTTAGGTTTTCAAAGAATATATATATAATCTAGAAAAAATCAAGTGAAAAACTCATAAAAACATGTCTATCTTCAAATTCTTTTCCTATTAGCGAAAAAAAATCAATAGATTATAGATGTTTGATAAGTCTTATCAAATCTAGTAGAAATGTTTGGCACGTAGGAGATTTGGTAAGACATACCAAACACGTTCAAGAACATTTCATTAATTGTAAAATAAATAAATAAACATTTTGAAGCTTTTGACAATTAAAGTTTAGGCCAAATGATGGTTGATGATGAATAGTAGATGATATTTGGGTTTAGGGTTGTCAGTGAGAGCATAGAACTTATCTTTAATTTAGAATTTATTTAGTATTTTTACTTAAAATCTTTAGAAAAGATTCACAATAAAAAGTTGAAGCCCTCGAATGAAAAACGATAATTCAATAGATATTAAAACTTGTTGTAATATTTTTATTATAAAGTAAAAATTATAAAAGCTAAATCAATGGTAAATATTTTATAATGAGAATAAAAAAAATTAAATTAATAAATAATACAAATAATATTTACTTGATAAATATACAAATAAAATATATGTAATAATAATTACATAGTATTTTTACATTGTAAAATTTTGATAGAATTTTATTATAAAGTAATTTAAAATAAAACTAATGAAACGTTGCATGTCAAGAAATTTAATTTAAAATATGTTAAAATTAAACATAATATAATAATTTAATTTAAAAATGTAGAGTTTAATCGATATTCATTTGTTTTTTAATTGTTTTAAATTTACTAGATTTTACTTCTAATTTTGTGACATTATGGTATCAAAAAGTTGAAATGTTTAGAGCAAAAAATTTTAAATCAAAATTAAAATAATGAGTTAAAAATAAGATAAAGTAAAAACATGAATAATAATTAGTCTGGTACAAAAACATATAGAACCATAAATAATAACAATTATATTCAATAATTTTTACAATTTTAAAATTTATTAATTAAATGAAATTTTATGTATCCTTCAAAATATTTAAATTTTACATTTATCAACATAACTGTATATTTAGATGCATAGTTACACAATATATTTCAAATTAAAACATAAAAACGATAATTACTTTGATATTATTTTAATTTTTTATAATATATATATACATTAATATTTTAATATGTTACGTTTAAAGTTACGAGAAAAAAATGTAAAAAATATTAAAATCTTTGAATGCATCATAAATGGGTTCTCACAGCATATGTCCCATTATATAATTATATAAAAGAAGCATAATACATTGGGATATTTCAAGTCCAATGACTTAAAAAAAAATTAGTTCAATTTTTAAAATTAAGTTAAAAAACTAACCATATCACCGTGTGATATTCTTTTCGAGTGGTATTTGTGAGAAAAAAAATTTCCGCTCTTTCAATGTTTCCCAATAACTAGGATGAACAGCAGATCGAAGCTAACTATATTTTTTCAATCCGAATTCGATTCGTTCCGAACATATTTGAAGATTTTTAATTCAAATATAATCCAATAATATAATTAATTTAAAAATTTTAAATCTAAATAGATCCGATATTTTTATATCGTTTAAGATCAAATTAATATTAAAATTTATTTATGAATCATTGTTATATATAAAATACAATGTACACAAATTTAAAATTTAAATTGATATTTTTTAACAAATATTATTATTTATAGTCGCAACTAAAAAATCAAGAGAATAAGAAATATGACTATACAATTATTAATTATTGTAGACATTTTTATTTATTTTTTAAGCTAAAATAATAATCTAATGTAATTATGGTATAATATTTAAATATAAAATATTTATTTATTTATAATTTAATAGTAATTCGATCTGAATCGAATACAACGGATTATAAAATTTGTCAATACCAATCCAAACGTATTGCATAATTTGTATTTCGAATATGATTTTAATATAAAATTTATCAATCCAATCGAATCTGAATTCGATAGATCGGATCAAATTTTTCAATTTAAATAGATTGATAAGATTATTTATTTACCACTATCAATAATATTGAACTATTTAAATGTAATTTAGCTCTAAGAATTGAAATGCATGATGTTAGTTTTTAAAGATAATTCTTTTGTAAATTTTATACTGTCATGAAAACATAATAACTTATATATATATATATATATATATATATATACTATTAACTAATACAATTGAATGGTAGAAAATTCATGAGAAATTATACGAAAAATATGATTATTTATATATTCTATTTTATTTTTATTTTTGGTATTTGTTTAATGCCTTTTTTCTTTATTTATTTTATCAGTTAATTAGGGATGTAAAAAATATTAATATTAGAGGGAAAAAATACTTAAAAATTATTTAGTTATCTCACTTTAATCGCGCATAGGGTTACAATTATATTTAATAGACTAAGTTAATTTGTTAATCTTTTAGAACTAATTTGATCTATTAAGTAAAATAATAAGACACTTAGTATTAAAGGTAATAATTTCAAGACTCAAATGCATTTTTAATCACAATTTAAAGACTAATAGAGTATTATTATATTAAACTAACTTTTTGCGAAAAAATCAGCCGGTGTAGCCCCTACATTGCTCCTGCCATGAATGTAGAAGAACTCAGCATTAGCGCAAAAAAAAAAAAAAAGTCATAAAATGTTGAAAACTTAGTCCTAACTTATCTCTTGAAAATGCGCTTCTAAGGGTGATAATTGTCTAAACTTTTAATTAGTAATTCTGTTGGTTTCCTGATCGATGTGAACTTATTTGCTTTAACACTTATGTTGAAAACTCAGACTTAAGTCATCCTCCGAAAACGCGCTTTTAAAGACGAGGATAAGCTTTTAACCAACATTTTTACTTGTTTTCTGGTCGATATGAGACTTATTTCTGTAACATTTTCTCTCACATCAACTGTGTAGATGGACGATGATGATCTTATGTTTCTACTGGTTGATTGATCGACGTAGGACTTATTTCTTTAACAGTATGACTCCGACGCTCTCTATTTTTTGTCAACTTTTATATTACTTGATATTTCTCTTAACATTTGTTTTCATGCTATGTAATTAGTATCAGGGAATTCTTTGGGCTAGAATAATGTTAGTCCTATTAGCAGGAGACCCTAGATTTCTTGAGAATTAAGTTTGTAGTTGGTAAAATAAGCACATTCTAAGGTGTGGGTGATTGAAGAATTTTGTCCCAGTCCTGTAATGATTGACCTTCATGTCTCACCATTATAGTTTGGGGTCCTCTTTAATGGAGGTCAGAGAGGTGGACGAGTTAAGTACCCTTGTACATGGCGATGTAAAAGATTATTTTATAGTGTCGAAGTCAGATTAATTGACACGAGTTATTTGAATCATGAGAATGCAATGTCTTTGTATGGTTATTGATAGATGGCCCTATTGCTTAATCATTTCAGGTGATATTTTCTTTAATCATCTCATGTTTCAAGAAATATGAGTTACTTTCCTCTCCTGGTTGCATTGATGCATCTTGTACGAAGCCTTCTTCAAAATCCACACACACGTAGAACCTGGTTGTTTCAAGAAATATGAGTAACTTTTCTATATATAATACTGATATTTTTTTTTTGTCAGCTTCACCACTTAATGCCATCAATTATTACCTGCCTTGTTGCCAAAAGATTAGGGTATAGATTTTCTGACAATCAGTGGGATCTTAGAGACTTTGGGGCATACCTGGTTGCTTCAATATGCAAAAGGTGAGTTTTATTAGAGTTAAATTGTTTCTATGAAATTCAACTTCCCACTCCCCTCTCCAACAGAAACAGTTACATTGCAAATTATACTTGCTTCAAATTGTGTCATATGGTGTCAAATTATATAAGGTTCCTAAAGATCTTACTTTGATGTTCAATTAGTTACACGAATGGCATGCAATTTTGAATGTTGCACAGGTTTAATCATTTACTTGTGCAAAATGTTATTGCATAACACATGTTTTTTCAGTCGTGTCCATTGGACAAAGATATATACATGCATAAGTCATGTGAAGTCATCTAAAACCTATTATACACTGCACTTTACTGAACAATTGATGATACATGGAAATAATGAAAATTTTTACTATATAATAATTTTATTTCAATCAAGCTAGTGAGCTATTTTTTAATTTCACATTCATATAAGAATAAGTCAACTCATGATCGGTTTACTTTTCAGACTTGGGCATGTATATCATAATCTTCAGCCTCGTGTTACAAGGACTCTGTTTCATGCTTTCTTGGACCCTACAAAAGCATCACCTCAACATTATGGTGTAATTCAAGGCCTAGCAGCTTTAGGACACACTGTGGTATCCTCTTTGTAATTGCTTCTATATTAAGAGACATCGTGTTACATGGCTTGTGCGAATTGTGATAAACATATAGTTTCATTTTACGGCTCATATAAACTAAATCTTATTGAAATCTTTGTCTCTAGAATTCTTATGGAATCTAGGCAGTAAATCCACTTTTGCTTCTATCCTATTCACTGTTTAGTGTATGTAGCTTTCTCTCAAAGTGTATTTTTCTATTTGGTTTACGTGACTGAGACTGTTACTTTAATCGGTTTCCACCAAAATCTGAGAAAGCAAATTTTTTTACCGAAATCCTTAGTCATGAAAAATGCTTTTCCTTTTCTGGCAGGGAGTCTGTTTTTGCTTCATCATTCTATAATCTTTTATCTCAAATTGCAAAAACCTTTTACTTATTCTTGCTCCTTTTCACCTTGTAACTGTACGGTTCAAGGGTTATGCTATATTTTTATCTTATTCATCTTTATGTTCGTAAACCTTACATTGAAGCAAGTTGCGATAACATTGTGTAGGTTCTTTTGCTGATACTTCCAAATCTGGAGCCATATATGCAGCTTCTCGAGCCAGAAATGCTACTCGAGAAACAAAAGAACGAAATGAAAAGGCCTGAACTTTGGCGTGTATATGGAGCCGTGCTTGTAAGTTCATATTTCAGTATGATACTGAATCTTGTTATTTGTGATGAGTTTGCTAAGAACCATCAATCTTTCAGTATGCAGCTGGCCAATGCATACATGACTCGTTGAAGAAATGTCATAGTTTGCGGTCTCCACCATCTCGTGCCATTGGGAAGAGCAATGGAAAGATTGCCACTATCATGTCAAGTACAAATTCCTAAAACTTGATTCCCTTATAATTTTTATTTTTTGTATTTTTTTTATCTAAAATAATCTTCAGGAATCCCTTTTTCTGAGTTGGGGAGCGAGCAACAATGGTCAAAATCTAGTTGCAGATTCTTTTTCTCGATTTTGGTTTTCTACTTCGAGAGAATTTTTTTTCATTCGAAAATGTTGGATTTCTATTTTCTAGCATTTTCATGTATAATTTTTTTTAAAGAATTGACAAAAATATGACCTCTGGACACATTGAAGGTTTCAAAGATCCTGGGCGATGATGACATTGCCACTTTCTGGTTCTTTGGGCCACGGAGGCAAGCATGTTGAATGCTTTGACTTCCATTTTAGAGTCTTAAACTAATGATATGTCTACAAATGCAGATACCTCTGTGAGATTGGAATAATGCGTGCATCAGCATGCGTTGATCCAATTAGGATTGAATAGTCGCTCTAGTGTGTTCAAATATTGCTGAATCTCAATGTCATTGAAGGTCATACATGTTTACTTGGAGATGAATAAAAGTTGTGTGCAAAAATGAGATTGCTTATAATATCAAACTCTTATTTCTCTACTTTTCTTGTCCCATGTGTTGCTCGACCACTTTTGGTTAAACAAGATAAGCACAATGCTAGCACAGACAACTCGATTCAGCAACCTCCTCTCAAGAAACTCGCTACAGATGGTCCCATGGGAGCAATACCAACCAATGAACTCCATGCAAATTACAGCTAGAACTCCCAATGCCGTGCTGGTACCCAGCATTGGTGCCACATCAATTTCACACCAGTCACCAAATGAACACTTTGCAGGAAGGGACATTGACCAAAAAGGAAGAGCATCTACCATTCTTGCTCAGACTTGGAAAGAGGACTTGGATGCAGGTCATCTATTATCATCCTTGTTTGAGTATTTTGATTAAAGAGTTTTCTCCTTTGCTCTAACACCCGAATTGTCTTTCTTTTTGTGATAATGTCTTTCAAGAAAAATGTACACTTTTGGGTTATTAAACAAGTTGAAACTTATAGATTTTATAGTTTTTATGTGAGCCAAGCATACAAATTCTTTGTTGAAGGATTTAATTAATCCAGCAGATATAAATGTTTCAAAACTTTTCATCCCTTTTTCTTCTAAATTGTGGGAAGGGAAAACCAATGGATTGTATTTGTTGACGCATTAAAGAAATTAGGTAATTTTTGGCATTTCTTGTGTTTATAATAGTAAAGGATAATATGTGAATATGATCGTTAAATGGACAAAATAATCAAGTACTAAAGATGGGAGCATTTTAGTATTACTATATCAAACTCACAACCACATCTTTGGCAACAAAAGAAGAGGCAGGATGGAAAGGAAAACAAAAAACAATACTACAACCTCAAACAGACCAAAAGAATTAATGAAAATGTCAAAATCTTATTATTACCAAGTTATCTTTTCAAGAATAAAACAAAAAACAAAACATGTTCCATATTTTCACATGATTAGCCACCAGCTTTTAGACCATCTTCTCAGTGTCATATTCTTTGAAAAGTTCATTTAATTTGAATAACACATTTTTAGCCTTTGTATCTAATAGAATGAATTTAAATGAGGAATAAATATAGCCATTCAAAACAGGCACAGTAAAAAAAGAGAGCCACATCAGCTCAAACTTTGCAATCAAACATAAATTACATACAAATTTAACATCAGAAGCCAGTAAGAGACCCATCAGCCTAGAACTGACAAACTCTTGCTATGAACTCCTAATGTATCTGGCGATGTCAGGTCTACCAATTAATAAAGCAGCATGGGCCATACCTTCACTCTCCACTTAAAATGGGAACTATGAGTGGTTTCATTTGGGCAAGATAAACAATCGCCCACCTACCGTGGCAAAAGAAGAATGTCAATATTACTAATGAAAACTGGTCTAGATAAAAAAAAACATATATATATAGATTACATTGTGTGCAAAGACGGATAGATCTACTTTCTAGTAAGAGCAAATTGACTCGGGAAATATAAAATAAAGACAGCATATGCAGGACCATTAGAAAGTAGAAACTGCTCAGTTTTACTATCCTATGATAATTTGAAGCACATTACAGCAAATAAAGTTTGAAGATCTCAAGATAAAGAAAATGGGGTATTCCAGTACACAACAGAGAGGCTTTCACACAAAAAGATACAACAATTAGTAAGTAATATCTGTAAAACAAGTTAGTCTTAAGGTCATTTTGGACTGAAGAGACTAATCAAGAAGATGATGTATGCACTGATCTGTCAAGCTCGAGCATTTATTATTTTCCCCTAGATAACACTAATAGTCTTTGGCATTTAACAGTCAAATAAAAAAAGAAGATGATTTCCCAACTAGTGATGCTAAATGAACAACTCAACCCAACCCAATTCATCTTATTTAAAGTTGACTCAATGAGTTCTCGGGCTAAAAATTCTCAGCTCAATTAGCTCACGAACTTAAATGAGTAGCTCATTGGCTCATTTGACAATTTTTTTTATTGAACGTATTTTGTTTTGGTAGTATTTTTTTGGACCAAACAACAAACTCCTTTTTTTTACCTAAACAATCAATTTATTTTGCTTGATCAACAAATTGAACCATAGATTTCTTTATTTAAATAATCAAACTCAACTCTCACCACTTTAATTCCGCATTCTTTCTAAACCGAAAGGAAAAGAAAAAGAAAGAGTGTGAATCAAACTCAACTCTCACAGTTCAAATAATAATAAAAAAAAGATGCATGCTTTGGTGGTAAATGTATGGGCAAAAGAACTACCCTCAAAGTCCCTCAGAATCCACACGATCTATGGGATATGGATTCTCTCAAATGAGTATCAAATCTCAGAAGCTTCAGAAAATCTCCTTTTCTGATATCCTTAAAAACGATTTTAGAAGGAATAATTTAAATGAGTTTAATAAAAAAAATTAAACGAGCTACAAAACTTAACTCAGATAAAAATAAGCTCAGCTCAGCTTATTTAAAAATTAGGTTAGTTGAACTTAAGCTAGCTACGCCATTTGACACCTCTATTCCCAACTATAGATAACAGATGACAAATTGCTGACACTAACCATTAAGCATAACTTATACTAAATCAAGTCCCATAACAGTTTTTCTTCTCAAAAATCTGGATGAGACATTCTTGCCTACCAAAATGCTCATAAATATAGACCTAATACGCTGAATTTTGAAAATAATTATAAATAAAACATCAATTTCAATGGAACTTCAGATATCCACAAAAAAGACAGAGAGATTAAACAAACTCACATCATCCAGCAGCAGACTGTTGCTGTAACGATCAATGTTAGGTGGAACCTGTTGATACATGAAGTTTAGACATTTTCCACAAAACAAGAAAAGTATAAAATAATTGTAAAGGAAGTATACAAAAGCATCTACAAGAAAAATATTCAATACAACATTTCTTATAATGATAAACAAGAAGGTGTTACTTATAATGATAATCACATAGATTAAACTGTAGGATGTCAGATCTATTGAAATGGTCTAAAAAAGACAGTTAAATGACAGATTTTCATGATTATGATCAGCATATTGCTGAAGTAGTCATCTATATACTAATATTTTATCTGTTCACATGAATAACAATTATACTCAATGAAGAAAAAGGGGGGAGCAAAAGAAAGAAAAGAAACAGACATATGAGCTCTGCATACTCAATGGAAACAACTGATATAAGATACAATGACCCGGTGAATGCTCAGAAATTTTGGACATATTCAATAATGCAATAATGTATAAGACTGTCTAAGTTAACTGCCTGAAGCAAGAGGTCTTGTAAGAGGTCATAAAACCAAACGGATAAAACTTAGTGATTAGAATTTCTATCAAGAATTGGCCTTGCCTGGAGTGAATTAGCTAATTAACATAGTTAAGATGGGAGCAAGAACATTCTTAGCAAAAAAAGGAGAGCAAGAACATGACGAACCCAATAAATCATTATCTATTCTAAATGTCAACAGGAAAATAAATGTACATCCAAATTAACTAAATCATGCCAGCTTGCAGGTAATTTTCCCAACATCAAAGAGCAGAACCATTTACATAATAAAGAGAAGTGCTTGGATGTCCGAATTCCAGATAAAAACCAAATGGGGAAACTTACCCTGACAACTTGAATTCTAACAAACAACAATATAGAAGGCCTGAACTCCGACAGTAACTAATTGAAAAATGAAATCTACAACAAGGCCTACGATGTACAAAATTCTTACATGTGAACAATGAAATCAAAAGTTAAACAAGTATTATGAAGTTCCATAATCACGGCATCGCACAGACAATTCTAACAAATGTCAGCTCAATGTATTTCAGACATTAAAGCGGGGCGTAAACAGTGAAATACATAAATGATACCTGAGGAGGAAGATTAAAAAACCAGAAACAAGGAATTGAATGATAGAAAACTTACAAATTGGCAGAAGGTCCTCTATTGCAGCAAATTTTGGTGCACATAGACGCAATGATACAAATCACTACGAAGATAAGGGTCGTAACTAGAAATCCCATGATGTACTCTACTTGATCTGGAATCCAATGGTCGAGACCTGTGTTTTTGCAGATTAAAAATTTGGAAATTGAATTTTAATTAGGGTTTTACAGAATCAAAATTAAAATTTAAGAGGATCCAAAAAATCCAAATGGAAAAAGATAAAATAAAGCCCTGAGGGCTATTTAAGATCTTACACTCGATCTCGATTCTATTTCACGACTCGGTCGGTAATTCGTAATCGATCCCCCTTTAACGAACGCAAATAGGCAATTCCCGGCAAAGCGATACAAATACGGGCCTAAACTAGGTCCAAATAAATTTTATGGTCCAGATAAAAAGGAAATTCTTTAAAAATGCCATAATTTACTTGAGACACCTGCTTATTCTAAAAAATTCAAATTCAGTTAAAATGTGAGAAAATTATCAAATCATTCATCTACTAACGTACATCCCACTTAGTTTTCTTAATTTTAATATAAACATCAACCCTACACTATCTTACCCAAAAACTCAAAAATGAACAATACATGTCAAAAGAAAAAGAAACTTATAATTAAAGATATAAAATAATATTATCTCTTCACGTCTCGTTTAGTAACTTTAATAAACTCGCAATACAAATTATCTCATTTAATTTAAATATTATTTCATTTTATTTCAATAATAGATCTTAATAAACTTAATTTTAAACATATATTATATTATTTTTCTTATTAAACTTACATTATAATTAATTACGTATCATATTTAGACTCATTAAAAACAAATGAAATATCTCAAATAATACTGTCTCATTACCTTCTAATTTCATTAAAAATAAAATAAATTAAGATACAATATAATTTAAAAATTAATAAATTCTATCATAAATCTCATTATCTCATCTCCATTTGCATATTTATTTTCCAATAAAATCAAGTAAAAAATAAAAAAAATAACACATTTGTCAAAAAAATATAAGCAAAGATATTCACCAAGTATTTACCAAAAACCTTACATTCAAGGGATGTTTGAGGCCTGATTAATAAATCCATCAATTTTTAATTTTTGATAATTTAAAACTTTGTCCAGTAAATTATGAAATGTTTCCATAAGTCATAGGTTTCCATTGATATTGGCATAGAGAAATTACCTAAATTTCAATAAAATTTATATTGTCGTTCCCTTTTTAAGATGTATACGAAATATTTTTTCTTGAAAAATAAATTCATATCCCAAGGCAAGGTTTTAAACTTTTTTAGTCATGCAAGTTTCTCTCTTTTAATATTCAATCGATGATTATTTCTAGATCATGGTAGAAGCTGAATTAAATTTAAATAAAAAATAGAATGGATTGTGATATCTAACTGGTAGTGGAAGAATGCAAGATACAGGTGCTCCAAGCTAGAATTTTCTCAAGTTAAAATACCTTAAATAATAAATAGTTTAATGTATATATAAAAAATCAATTAAATTAAAAAGTGCAATCAATTGTTACTATGGGTATCTTCACCTCAAAAAATTTCAAAAATAGTATAAATAAATACATGACAAAATAACGATATTGTTCTGTGTGAGCGAACTAAAATAAATATAAGCAACAAAAATAGAAAAAGAATCGTTAACAAAAGAAACGAAGAGTCAACATACATTTTGCATTTTGGACTCTTAAAACATTAGTATGAGGGCTCTTCAAAGTGTAGAAAACAATGTCCGTTTTCCTATGGGAGGAAAATAAGAAAGACATGCAAGGAAATGCTCTGCCCACAATTAGATTAGATGAACATACAACATGAACATTCCTCTAGAATGATTAAAAAAACAAAAAAACTAGTTAAAAATTCTATAATTGAATGTCATCGACCGCATGATTCTTTTTCCCATTTATCTCAATTTTGTTTTGTTTCCTCCAATAGTTGGAGAGGTTCCGCACAAGTGCGCGCAATACTTCCCAAACTTTAAAATCTGAAGTCAGGATCCACATCCATTGCCCATGCAAATTTCGCCAGTAGAGACTTGTTAAATATCTGCAATAATAGTTAGTTAGTTATAGAAGAGAGAAAAACTACCATGCATCACAAATTTATCAAGTTGTGATTATACACAAACGAGCTAGACAGTTTAATTGAATGTAGTTATATGAGTCTAATTGTACCTTCACATCATTTGTTAAAAATCACAAATTTGTAATATTACCATCCACTAGGCCAGTTTTACCTTCTGGTCATGACTGGAAAGAAACCTATCAACTTTCGAGCGAAGTAATCAATTGCAAAGCGAAATTATGACCTAAAAAAACCAAGAACGTAGTAGTTTCACCTTCTCAATAGGAACCTCATGCCGCTTGCACCATGCAACAGTTATCCTGGGATCAAGATAGTTGATTTTGGATGTGCCTAATGCCACAGTTTTCAGATCCTCTTTGGTCTTCATATCCCGTTCCATTTTTTCAATCTTTGCAGCTGTCTGAGCCATCTTCTTCTCTAATCTGTGTAAAACAAATAATTAAGAAATCAATAAAATAGAATAAAATTATCAACACAAGGACATCATCATGGATGAGAAAGAATAGGGAAATATTACGCTTCAGGAGTCAAGTTCCTCTTCTGTTTTCCATCGGCATCTTTTAATGGGGGCTTCCCTTTCTTTGCCCTGTCCAAATCTGTCTTCAGCTCTTTTAAGGCATCCTGCACGCAATATGATGAAGTCAGTGCAAAGTATGGAATACAGGAAAAACACTCATGAAAAACACACATACAGAGAGCATGATGCAAGAGACAACATTAAAAGCACAAACCTCTGGCACTGTTCTCAGAGATATAAAAGGTTTTCTTTTTTCTACTAAACTTTCAGATATCATAATTACCTGGAGTTCACTAATTTTCTCCATTAACCTTGACATTTGTGCACCATGTGACTTAGAAATAGTACGTTGATGATTACAGATGATTGCAACCTGCAACAAAGGTCGGCATTACAAGTGACATTTAGGAATCCATAACATTTTGAAAGTTCTGCAGGGTTTAACTCTCCCCACCTCCTTGTTAGCATGCTGATAAACAACAATTTTTTCTGCAACATCTCCATCTTTAGTTTTTTTGTTCAACTGCCATCAGACCAAACCAACAGAATTAAAGCAATAAACTATCAGCAATATGGACTTAAAGCAGGTACAGAAGAAAGTAGACATAATAAAGATAAGAGGATATATGAAAAACCAAAGGCCTGTATGAACCATTAGAATTCCAGAAAATGAATACAATGAGCACAATCACGAAAGTAGTAGATCCATAAACAAATAAAAATACAGATGGTGAAGTTCAACTTTAATATACCATATCATCCAAAGTGATAGATGCATTATATGTACGGAAAACTTTTGCCGTAAGACCTGGCATGAGTTCCTTGAGATGAGTATTCAATCTACTTGTATCCAGCTCGTCAAATAGATCATCACCGCCCTTTTTCCCTGAAGCAGTTACACAAATTCCCCATTGCACCCCATTAAAAAACCAGATGATGAATTCCATAGCAATATTAGTATAGCAAAACAAATATCAATAACAGCATAAACACTCACTAGACTGGAACTGCATTATTGCCTTGAAAACAGCGGGCTCAACTTCAACAGTGTTTTCGTATCTGATCGAATCTTTACCAAGGAAGTTAAACTGACTTTGTCAAAAGAACAAGTAACTGGTCACTATTTGTATGACCTGTACTAAGAAACCACCTAAGACAGTTCATAAAATTCAAAAAATACACATGCATACACACAATAGTACCTCTAACGTGTTTGGTGGCACAGCTTTTACATTCTCTACTTTCAATGTGCAACAACCCACAGTATCAGCTTCATCGTCATCCTGCAGAAGATCAATCAATAATATGAATGCCTTGAACTACATGACACTATAAAAAGAACGTAAAGCTAATAACCACCAGAAATAGTGGTTCAGACCCAAAAAAAGGTTCAAAATGAATGCTAAAATAAAAAATGAACGTAGCTTTGAAGTTCAATACAATATTATACACATGATTCACAGTATGAGCTCTACAAAATGCCAAATCAAAAACATTTCTTAGAAATGTAGCATAAATTAATATTAAGTGACTAAACACATCTTGTACAAAGCAGTTGCGTAGCTGTCTGGAAAGTCTAAAAGTATCAAGGCTGGCTCATTCTTGGTTTCAAGAAACTTTGCATGCTTCTCAAAATTTAAAAAACACCCAGAAAGAAAAAATTAAATTATTAAAACATATTATTCCCTTCTGTAATTGTAATATCTTATAGTAATTTATACATTTGAAAGCATTTTTTACAGATTTGTTGCCTGTACTCGCACTCGTTCTAAAAGGTGCCAAAATTGCTTCTGACATTTTCATGTCAAAGCCTCGATGCTTCTCCTAAGGACTTTTGACCAAAAACACTTCTACTGAAACTGCCAAAAGCTTTCAGGAGGTGCAGATCCAAGTGGACCCTTATGTTTTATGATTTGATTATAAACTAATTTATTACGTTTCAGTGATCCAGTTTTTTACTGCCAAACATTTGAAGGTAAGAACCCAGCTTCACCAAATCCCAAGAGGCATTTCAAGTGAAAAGCCACAGCTGGATAACTCTTCAGTGGTACGTTTATGTGAAGCTCAAAAGTCAAAACCCACCAAGCACCGATTTTCTGGCTAATAATCAGGGTCCAGGTTATCCAGCAGTTTTTCAACTTGAGAGCAAGAAACATCTAGGGGCCAGTTGAAATTATGCACCATAATTCCTAACAACCTATTTATTAATGACCTCACACCAAGGGTTGAAAAAAACTCCCCATTAATTCAAGATTACATAAGCAGTTTTTAAAAAAAAAAAAAAAAAATTGGCAACTCAATGTACCTTTTCATTGCCTGCTCTAAGCGCAAGTTTATCAATAAGATAGGTAGCAACTGCTATCTGCCGCTTCGCTACATCTTTGCTTGTAAAATTCTTTGTGTATGCAGCTCTGATGTTGTGTATATAATCCTGTGTTCAAAATAGAATGGTTCATCAGTCTCATCCCATAGCAGAATAAAAAAATTACCTTCATATGGTATTTTCCTCAGACATACACATTTATACACAAGAAAAATTTCTGAGTACCTTGAGCATTCTTGCTTTCTCGTATTTCTCCTTGTCACTTTGCCCCTTCAAGGAACTACTAGGGGCCAGGAATACATATTTGAATTCTTTAGGGTTGATTGGATCATTCCAGAAAGCTAACCATGTAACAGTATTGTCATGTCTTATTTCTTTCCAGCTACAACAAAGTCAGATGCCTTCAAGTCAGAGACCTCCAATAACAGCAAGATAAAAATATAACCTTCAATATATTATTTTATCTTCTCTTACTCTTCCAATTATGGAGACTAACCTTTCACCAGGAATAGGGCATTCTGGAACGGGAGCACCTTTCCCTATGTTAATTGTAACATCACCAGGACGGATGCGTCTTTTCAACTTTCCTGACTGAGAAACAAAAACCAAGCTATAAGCAAAGAAAGTCAGCAACACCCAATTTTTTATTCCATGACAAAATTTGTTCAACAAACCTTTGGGTGCTCTCCACGGCCTCGGAACAACCCAGGAGGTTCAACTCTAAAGTTCCCAACCTGAAATTGAGGACATATTTTGTGAAATCTCTTTAAGGGTGATGGTAAAATGCACAACCTTCCCCATACCAAGCAATAAGCAAATGACTTATCATAAATAGTATACTGAATCAGTAAAGAAACCAGAAATAAAACAAGGAAAACAAATGGAACATAGAAATTTTACATCCGTCATACCTACAACTCTTACATTATATTTCTCATGCCTGATAATGAAAACCATTCTCAGCTTTATGTAGACTACTTGGAAAATCCATACATAAATCCAAAAACATGAATGAAACTCTAAGAGACATTTCAAAAATTTATATTTCTAAAGAGCAGCTTAAGATCTCCACTTTGTTGAGCACTTTGTGTCAATATCAATTGAACACTTATGCTTATATAAATCTTTTGACAATATGAAAATATGCAAGACTTCAGAGCATGCACAAAACACAGATCAGATCTGAAATCCTAAAGGGTGCTATCAACCAAAAACATTTACAATCACCCAGTTTCTGTAGATTCTTTTGACAACTGGTTGATGTATATATATGTGTATTTGATAGCCTACAGGACTATTAACAAGACAACTACTCCAAAATCCTTCATCCATGAAACCTTCCCAAAAAAAGCATAGGAAATAATATAGTATTAAACCTTCTCTTTAACACCATCAAGAATGGCCCACATATACTTATCCTCTTGGTTCAACTTCTCCTCCTTTAAGGCCTTCTTCTCCTGAATCAAAAAGAAGAGTCATCAGCATATACTGGCAACTCAGACTGAATATTAGTTTCAGCATTTAATGGTCCAAGCAATAATAAATACTGCAGCATAGAGGTAAATCACCATCATCACAGACTATGGCATTAATTGGCATTCACAATACTATGTAAAAAGTTGAATAAAGCAGGGAAGAAAATGAACAGAGAAACACAAAATTACTAATCAATGCGAAATAAAAAAGAATGTTTTGAAATTTGTAGCCCCCAATGTAAGATATACATGATTAGTAGTTGAACCAGGAAGCTATATTAGAGCTAGCAGTTTACCTCTGCAGTCATCTGTTTCTTTTTCTCCTTTTCACTCTGACACCAGTCATAAATTGGGGTGAAGTCACATAAGTCCAATTTCTGAATTATATGATTTTTCCCAAGTAATTTGCGCCAATCATTCCAGAAGTTATCTCTAAATGTTTGTTTCTGAACATATTCTGTGTCTTTCATCACTGCAAACATAGTTGCTACCTACATGTAGAAACTTCAATAGGTAATTAAATATATAACAATGTAAAAGGGTAAGCCTATTGCCATGTTCAAAAAGACTTCATAAAGGTTTTATCCAGGTTCAAACACTTTATCCATATATGACAAGTGAAAAAGAAGGGCAAATTTATAATTAAAAGTTTAATATGACCTGAAAAAGCCTTTAGAAGCTAGAAACAGGTTTACCCTAAAAAAGTACAAATTAAGAAAGTCAAGAAATGCAGGAAACTGTAATAAATGGAGAGAGAGTCTATCATATTGAGGAAATCCACCTCCTCTTGTTCTGGGGTCAAGTCAACAGGCTTTCCATTATACAGCATCTTTATTCCATGAGGCTTGTAAGGAGGTGGAAAGATAACACCATTGTGAACCAAAGTTGTCCACTTTTTCTGCCCATCACCAGAGCTAGGTAGCACCTTTGTTGACTTAGAATATTTTGAACTTTTTACTATCACTTTGGACTTCTTGACAATTTTCTTTGAAGCCGAAAAGATTGGTTTTGTTACTTTTTTATTTGAGCTAGACAATTTATTATTTGATGCAGCTGACTTCTTAATTCTTTCAGAAATTGGAATGTGGTCATCGTCATCTGCCTTTGGTTCTGCTTTAACTGATAATTGCTTGTTTTTCAGCAAAGATGAATCTATTGTCTTCGATTTTTTAATCAAAGACTGACCTGAAGAGTTGTCCTTATCTAGAGGCCTCTTTGTAGATATTCCTTGCTTTTTCTGCTTATCGGCAACATTAGAACCATTCTGCTGAACTCTTGATGCTAAAGGCTTCTTTTCATCAGAATCATACGGCTTACCACCTGATGTTGCCACATTGGACTTCATTTGAAACCTTGATGATAAAGGTTCATCATCAGAGCCTTCAGAAGACTTTTTCACACACATATTCAACACTGGGGGCCGAGATGAGCCAGAGGTAGGATTTGCAAGCCCTTTATCTGCATCATTAGTACTCCCCTTGAGTCTAGAACTTAAAGGTTTATCATCTTCAGAGTCCTCGGAATCACAATTAGATTTAACACATTGCTTGAAAGTATTTCTCCCTTCCTTAACAATAGTAGATTTACTTCGCTCAGATTCTCTAGAAACTGGTGAATTGATTGCTGATATCTTCACAGATGAAGTACAAGCTTTTGGGCTGGCTGTTTGTGATTTTGCTGGTGATGCCTTGGTAGATGGACCCCCTTTTGCCTTCTGAGAGTTCAGACCATTGACAGAACTAATGTCAGAGTTTTCTTTCACTGACTGGCCATCACACCTTTGCACTGATGGTTTCTTTACTTCTGAATTCAATTGATTTTGTTTGGTAGTGTTACTCCTCTTAAAAACTACAGGCCCATCATCAGAATCAGAGCCAGAACCATCAACCATATTTGGTCTAGCAGAATTCTGGATAGCCATTATCCAACAATATGCAGTGTAGGCATGTATGTGCAGTCAACTGCAGCTAATTTGTTTTAGTCCACAAAGGCAATGATGTGTGGTTGAAGCAGTAGATCTCAGCTATATTTTGAGAAATAATCTAGGAGAAGGAAAATGAGAAAGGATGTCACAGAACCCTAAAAAGATAACAGTTTCATAAGATCATCGCAGTATGAGGATCAATAGAAGATAATAACTTAAAGGAGGGAGCAAAAGATCATTACTTCTACTAGGTGAATGCATGTATTTGAATTTGAAAAGAAAGCCAATAAACTAACCCCATGATTTTTTTCTCAACCGAATTTCTGAAAGAAATCAAATTTAGCATGATTTTCGAAGTATATAAAGATAGATAAATTGATGGATATATATTGGTAGAACAAGAAGGATGATATAGGTCCCAAAAGAGTTCACAAAATATACATTGGTAGAACAAGAAGGATGATATAGGTCCCAAAAGAGTTCACAAACTACTTGTAAAATCAAACATAAATCTTTTAAGACATTCTTTCACATATAGACATGAAACTTTCACATCAATAGTTATAAATGCTTTCATTTTCAGCCTACTAAACCAATAATTAGAACAGAGGGTTGTGCAGTACTTAAACTGTGAAATATCTCAAACAAGTGTTGATCCTACTGTTTAAATCTTACTGCTTAGGATATGCATTCACCAAAAAGTACATACCTATGAAAACTAAACTTAGAATAAGCATTGCCCTGTGAAAAATGATAGTTATTCCCCTCCAATCTTGGAAGCAAACTATCCCTATATAATTAATCTTAACCTAGTTATCCAAACCAAAACAGCTAAATGCTTCCTTTATCCCCTCTCAAGTAGTGATATAAATACACCAGAAAAGAAACCACATGTTATAATCAGAGATCAAGAAGGAGGACTAATTAGGCAAAATTGAAAAGGCTCAACACAAATTGATAAAGCAAATCACAGCCCAACAATAAGATTCAGATATGTAATTGCAATCAAAGAAGGCAAACAAAAGAGTGAGCAGGAATGAACAAATCAAAATGAAGTGGAAAGACTCAATTAATGTAAAAGCAAAGAAGAAACCCATCAATAGAGAACAAGACAAGTGATGGAAATAAGAGAAAGATTGAACAATCATAGTGCAACAAGCAATCTCACAATCCGAGATATACGGAAAAGGAAACTCAAGAAAAAAAAATCATATTGAGAAACCAAATACGAAAATGAGTCCAAAACTATGGACTATGAAAGGAGGCAATGCAGGACCTCAATGTTTGGATAAAAAGAGACCACAACAAGCTGTAATTCAAACCTCCTAGAATCATCAACATAGAACGAAAGCCCCAAGCAAATTACCAGAGATATTCAAGTTTTCATGCTAAATTCAAAGTAAAAGAACTGGCAATTTAAGGCTAGGTCTCAAACATTCTCTTATGAGAAATTTCATTGTTTCAGAGAAGATTAATGGAAGAAATTGGAGGAGAAAGTCCGTCCATCTCTGCTTAACCTTGGCTTAGGTTGATGTTAAACCAGATATTAAAATGGGATGTATTAACAGAAGCGTCCTTAGTTGCATGCCAATAATTCCTAAAATAAAGCTATTAATTAAACACCTAAATTTAGAATGCAGAAACCTACTTGATACTTGGGCATGTTGTGTGAGTTTGTGTTGTATCAAAAAAAAAAATTTGACTCATCACAGTTACAGCAGTTTCGGATGTATTAAGAGCATATGTGCCTATCAGTTGGCAGTTGAACAGAGAAACATCAGCTAAGATAAAGTCCATTTTTTCATGAAAACATGGCCAATATGAAACAAAACCAAAAGAAAAATAATAGAGACCAACAAAATCTACACTTCACTTCTCTAATTTCATCGACTTTCCAAACAACCCAAATAGAATACTAAAATCCATACAAAATAAAACAAAACAACAAGACACATAAATATAACAAAAAATAAATGCCCAACTGAGACTAAAAAATTGCTAGCAATGAACAAAGAATATTTAAATTGCATAACAACCCAAGAACAAAACTAAAAGGAACAATGGATGAAGATAGCAGAGACATGAAGCAACATGCACCTAGACGAAACCCTAGAAGGAAAAAAATTAACCGAAAAAGGGACTAGAACGTACTTATTAGGAATCGAAATACTTGATTAAGGAGCTTAGAATCTCAGAAATTATCTCGATTTATTAAAATTTCATAAGTTAAATAAGCAGATTTGAAAGCTACTATTAAGAAAATTGGCCTCCACAGTTCACCGTTTTGGGTCTTCCTTCGAGAAGAGAGAGAAAGAGAAAGTCTGCTTTCTAATTTCTATGATATGTAGGTGAAACTTTGGCCTTGAAGCTCTAATATAATAATTTATACAAGTGGCAAGAAATAATGGATAATTCAAAAGTGGCCCAGATTATTTTGCTTATTGCTTATTTGTCTCATGTGCCTGCCTAGTCATGAATTTTGGCGTGGAAGAAAGACGCAGCGTTTTTAAAGGAAGGTTAATTCTATTTGTACCACCGTCCACCGTCTTAATTTTTTATTGATTATTTTGCCTAAGTTTGCAAACAAATTAGTTCTTACAATAATTAATAAAAAAATTAGTTTACGTTTAATAGAGATGAAAAATGATACGGACAACATGATTTTTCCTAAGGAAAAGACTACAAACTCACTCTTTTTTTTTCTAGTAATATGTTTTATAATTGTGATTTAACTTAAATAATAATATAAATTATGTATTTATTTTTTTAATAATACATATAAATAAACAAATATATTGTTTTTATAATTATAAATTTTAAGAAATAATATTTTTACTATTATATCTTATTAAAAATTTATAAAAAAATATCTATAAAATTTAAAATAATATTCTATTAATATTATACTTAGATTACGTTTAATATTAAATAAATTTAAATAATAATATTTAATATAAAATAATTTTTTAATATTAAATATAATTAATATTATTTGTATAATTAAAATGTTATTTTTATTTATTTATGTTGTTGAGAGGCTTTTTTATTTGGTTTGTCTAATCTGCAAAGCGAAAAGTAGAAGTGAAGTGACGGGACTTCAAACAGACGCCACAGCCCACAAACTTAAAACGAGAAGAAAAAGAAAAAAAGAAAATAAAATCATTTAAATTTATAATTCTATTTAAAAAAAACTTATATATTTTGATTATTAAAAAATTAGATATATTATTTTATATTAAATATATTTTAATTAAACGTTTATTAAATTATAATTTTTTAAAGTTATTTAATATTGAGATATAATCTAATTAAATATAATTTAATATTATTATAAATTTATTATTTTTATTATTATAAATTTTATTAATATTATTTTTTAATTAAAAAACCGATTTGACTGAAATATCAACATTTGATAGTTTCTTAAATGTATTATATATATTAAAATATTGGGTGGTGATGCTATCCTATAGTTATTATTTTGAAGATGATTTTTTATTAATAATAATTTATTATGATAAAGATGAAATTAATAATAAAAATATAATAAGATATTTATATATTTTTATTATGATAATAATAAAATAATATTAATGCTGAAAAGAAAAAAACCAATAAACTGAATTACCAGTTTATTTCGTGACAACGCCTTCTTTAAGCCCACATGTGAGACCATGTTTCGCTGTTTCCCTACGAGGACAAGTCATGGTAACGATACAAGTAATCACGGGCGTAGCTCATTTAGGGGCACGTCTTGGCTGAAATTTTGTACAAAAGAGTAATAATAATTAACGGTGCATGTATCACTAATAATATTTTAATATATAAAAAAATGGGAGTTATCTTCCCTCCTTTTATTCATTTTCAAATACTCTTAATGTTAAAGACTATATAAGTAATTTCAAGACTTCCATGAATCAACTCTAACAATATTATGTCCACAGCTATATGGATTAGTTATAATAATACTATATGTCAACACTTTCATAAATTAGTTGTAATGATATCCTGTATATGCGTTAATGTGCAGACCTGTTGTCATTCTCTTTATTTTTTTTTATTATTTTATATATTTGTTTGTAAGTTCATTTATAACAACAACATTAGAAAATGCATAAGCATAAATAAAACAATGTTCAGTAATTCTATCATGGTATCAGAGCGTACCTATCGAGAATTAAAATAGCCACCAGTCCGTCAATTTTTCGCCACCAGTTATGCTACCAGTTTCGTTAGTTTTCATACCCATAGCCACCACCCAAAACCGCCACCAATCCGTCAGTTTTCATACCCAAAGTCGCGACCTAAAGCTACCACCCAAAACCGTTACCAATTTTCAGTTTTCATACCCAAAGTCGTCACCCAAAATCGCCACTCAAAGCTGCTACCAGTCGTCAGTTTCCATACCCAAAGCCACCACCTAAAGCCACTACCAGTCCCGTGAGTTTCCATACCTAAACCCGAGATCTTCGACTCATCAAACCAACTCTCTACACCACCAGTTATGTTCCAACGCTATGTAGGAAAAGCTTTAAGTGGTGTTGCGAAGAGGAAACCATGGATCGCTAGAAACAACGCCACCCAGAAAAGGTTGAATTGTAGAGATGAACAGTGCCCAGAGAAGGTTGAATCGCAAAGATGAACGACGCTCGTTCCAGTTCTGCATGTTCCAGCGCCAGATCTTCCTCTGTGCCCGTTCCAGTTTTAAATCCTCCTCGGCGTAGTTCTTCTTCCTCTCTCATCTCAGAGAGGACTGAGTCGCATAAATGAGCAGTGTGATACGCGATACTTAATATATATTTGGTTATTAGTTTTTTTTTAACACCATACAATGAGCACTACTGAGTCCACCACCTCCGGGATTTCTTTAACATCCTTAAATAGTATAGGAGTTATGGTTCAACTACAAAATCAACTCATTTCTCTTATATTAAATGATTCGAACTACCTTCTCTGGAAACACCAAGTGCTCACTGCTGTTAAAGGGTACATTTTCTTTCTTATACTAACAAAGCTCCAACAAAGTTCAAAGAGAATACAAAAATAAGAGAAAAAGATATTAATCCAGATTTTTTAAGCTGGACAAGGAAAGATCAACTCCTTGCCTCATGGCTTCTATCCTCTCTATCTGAAAATATTTTAGTGATGATGGTCGGTCTAGAATCATCTTTCCAAATCTGGGAAGCCTTAGAGATAAATTTCTCATCTCAATCTACAACAAGGAAGATGCAGTACAAGCTTCAACTCTCATCTATCAAAAAAGGCTTTTTACCTATGAGAGACTATCTGAACAAGGTAAAGTCTTGTTGTGATTTGTTAGCATCGGTTGGTCAACCAATCTCAGATGATAATCAAGTAATACAAGTTCTTGCTGGACTAGGAAGTGAATTTGATCCTATTGTTGTTGCAGCCACCTCAAGGATAGAACCATGTAAACTCAGAGAAGTTTATGCTATGCTCCTAAGCTATGAAACCAGGCTTGAAAATACTGGACATCATTTTGTCAACATTGAAGGCTCAAATCCCTTTGTGAATGTTGTCACTCAATCCAACTTTCAGAGACGATTCAATAATAGTGGAAATGACTATCAAGGAGGTAAAGGGATAAGCAACTTTCAGAATTCAAAAGGAAGAGGCGGGTCTTCTTATAGAGAGAAGAGGAAGGAGTTTCAAAAGCTCAAAGAGGAGTAGATGTCAGATCTGTAACTACACAAATCACATTGTTGATAAGTGTTATTATAGATATGATGCCAACTATGGTTCACCTTCAAATACTCAGACTATGGCTTATAACTCTCAAAACTTCACAGCATATCCAGTCACTAAAACAAGTTCTTCTAAATCAGAGATAGACATGTCTTGGTATGCAAATTTTGGAGCATCCAACCATGTGACAAATGAGCTTGGTAATCTCAATATTGCTTCAGAATTTCAAGGCACCAACAAGGTTTAAGTAGGGAATGTATCATGTTTGTGCATTACTCACATTGGTAGCTCACAAATTAAGTCTCATAATTTTCATAAAACACTTCTCTTAATTGATCTTCCTCATGTTCCTGAGATAACTAAGAATTTGATTAGTGTCTCACAATTCTCCAAAGATAACTATGTGTATTTTGAATTTCATCCCACTTTTTATTGTGTCAAGGATCAGTTTACACATCAAACACTCCTCAAAGGCACTCTTAAGGATGGACTCTACAAGTTTGATATTCAACCACTCAAGTCTCAAACTGTTCACTCAGGTACCACTTAATTACCTTCCTATGTTTCAACTCTTCTTTTCAATAGAAATAATCAAGATATTCAGCTTTGGCACAATAGATTAGGTCATGCTTCAAATAATGTAGTAAGAACTGTTCTTGGCACAGTTTTGAAGAATTGTAATTTCTCTGATGTTTTAAATAAAAATATTTTATGTGATTCTTGTATAAAGTCTAAGATTCATCAATTTCCTTTTCCTATGTCTGAAACTGAGTATCATCATCCCTTTGAACTTATTCACACTAATGTTTGGGGTCCTTCACCACAAAAATCCACTAATGGCTTTCAGTACTATGTTACTTTTGTTGGCCATTATAGCAGATATACATGGTTGTATCTTCTTAAACAAAAATCTGAAGTTCAAAATGCTTTCATTCATTTACAAAACATTGTTTCCACTCAATTTCAAACCAAAATTAAAATGGTTCAAAGTGATGGAGGAGGTGAGTTTATAGACCTTACAAAACTCTTTAATGACCATAGCATTTTACATAGAATCTCTTGTCCCTATACACCTCAACAAAATGGTTTTGTTGAAAGAAAGCATAGACATGTTATGGAGATGGGATTGTCCTTGTTAGCTCACTCAAACATGCCCATTCAATTCTGGGATGATGCCTTTACTACCTTAGTCTATATCATTAATAGGCTTCCAACGAAGATCCTAAATCATAAAAGTCCCTATGAGATGCTTTTCAAATCTAGGCCTACCTATCTCCATCTAAGAACCTTTGGTTGTCTCTGTTATCCTTATCTTAGACCTTTCAATAAGCACAAGTTAGAATGCATATCACAGCCAAGCATCTTTCTTGGGTATAATAGCAAATACAAAGGCTATAAAACACTATTGCCAAATGGTAGAGTCATAATATCCAGAAGTATGGTCTTTGATGAAAGCAGATTCTTTTTTGCTTAAGCTCCTAAATATCATAATATTCATTCTCAATCATCCATTCTAGCACCTATACCAGACACTACTTTCCCTTTACCTTCTCAATTACACTCCAACTCTACCTCATCCTAGCATACCTCACCTGTTAAAACTTTCCCTTCTCATTCTACTCGCTCTCACCAAATGTCTCTTCCATCTCATCACTCCCTTATTTCTATTCCTTCTCTAGCTTCAAGTCATACTTCTACTCCTCTTATTGATGAGCTACCAAATGAGTCTAATGCATCTCCTCAGTTTATTAGTAATACTAATGTGAACGATCTAGCTCCAGGTACTCTTAACAAGCATCCTATGGTCACAAGGTTAAGAACTGGGAACTTAAAGCCAATAGTCCTCAATGCAACAGTGACTAACACACAAGAACCCTTTTCCTACAAGGAGGCTCTTCTTAATCCACACTGGAAAAAGGCCATGGAAGAGGAGTATAGAGCTCTCATGAGGAATCATATATGGACCTTGTGTGACCTACATGATAGTAAAAAGGTTATTGGTTGTAAATGGGTATTCGAGATCAAAAGACACTCAGATGAGAGTATAGCTAGGTATAAAGCTAGATTGGTAGCTAAAGGCTATGATCAAGTACCTGGCTTTGATTTTTCATAGACTTTCATCCCTGTTGTGAAGCCAACTACCATAAGAATAGTGCTTTCTATCTCTATAAATCAAGGATTAAAAGTAAGACAACTCGATGTTAACAATGTATTTCTAAATGGAGATTTGGACAAGGACGTGTTTATAAGTCAACCACCAGGATTTGAATACAGGAATTATGGTGATAGTGAAAATTCCTTGAAAGTATGCAGATTGGCCAAAGCATTATATGGGCTTAGGCAAGCCCCTAGAGCTTGGTCAGATAAACTCAAACATACTCTCCTGAGTCATGGTTTTTCTTGCTCAAGAGAAGATAATTCATTTTTTTTCAAAAATACCTCTTTTGGTTGTATCTGGCTTCTTATTTATGTTGATGATATATTGATCATAGGAAGCGACATTAAATCCATTCATTCTATCATAACTCATCTTGATAAGCAATTTTCTTTGAAAGATTTAGGTGAAATCCATCAGTTTCTTGGATTAGAGGTTACTCACACCAACTTTGGTCTTCATCTCAATCAAGGGACATATATTAAAGATCTTCTATAGGAGTATAGTTGATGTTCTCCAATATGTTACTCTCACTAGACCAGAAATTACCTATAATGTTAATAGAGTATGTCAGTTCATGCATTGTCCTTTAGATGAACACTGGAAGGTAGTGAAAAGGATTCTCATGTATTTGGATGACAAAATCAATCATGGGATTCATTTTACTAAGGGACACAGTCTTGATCTGGTAGGATTCTCATATGCCGATTGAGGAGTGATATTGATGATAGAAAATCCATCACTGGTTTCTGTATATTTCTTGGTAAAAATCTTGGGTTATGGTCTTCAAAGAAACAATCCTCAGTATCTCGATCAAGTACTGAAGTTGAATACCGTAACTTGGCTAATGCTACTTCAGAGGTAATATGGCTTCATGCTTTGCTTAGGGAGTTACATGTCACACTCCCTCATACTCCTACAATTTGGGTGGACAATCAGAATACCATCTCCCTTACTTCAAACTCTGTGTTTCATGCTAGAACTAAACATGTGGAATTGGACATACACTACATTCGTGACCTAATTCAGAAAAACCTAATTTAAATTAGGTTTGTACCATCCTGTGATCAAACTATAGATATCTTCACAAAACCTTTAAGTGTTCAATTCTTCTCTCGGTTGACACTAAAATTGATTGTCTGGTCACTCACCTCGCTCGACTTGAGGGAGAATGTTAAGAACTATGCCAACAGTGCCAACACCTCCATGGGTCAGTTGTAATGATACTATGTCAGCACCTTCATGGACCAGTTGTAATGATATCCTGCATATGCACTAATGTGAATACTTGCTATCATTCTCTTTAACCTTTTTGATTACTTTATATATTTGTTTGTAAGTTCATTTATAACAAAAATATTAGAAAATGTAGAAACAAAAATAAAATAATGTTCAGTTTTCATTTGTTCTCTAATTCTACCGGTTACTACATTTATGTTAACTATTAATTACATACTTAATGAATCAAAATAAATTCAATATATATATTATAGTACAAAGAACATGATATTATTAACTAATAAAACCATTTATTGTAATCATTTTTATAATAATTTAGAATTAAATCAACAATGTTATCAATAAAGATATATAATATAGAACATAATTTTTTATCATATTTTAATTTTAATCATTTATAAATATATATCATGTTATTATATTTTTTAAGTTTTGAATTATAATATAGTGTAACTAAACATTAGTTAAAATATATAATTTTGATACAATAAAACTCAACTTATTTTTCTTTCATCTCTTAAAAAGTTTGCATGATGTTTTTTTCTTTTAATTTCAACACCATGCAATGATTTGTGATTTTATAAGGGACAAGTCAATGCTTTGAAATAAACTAGAAGGCAAGTGCCCAACATTAATGCTCAGTTGAGTTCTCATAATCTAATTGAAAAACACAATTATCATCATTTCCTTTGATCAAGCATTAATCAAAGAACACAATTTTCATCTATCTCGATTCATTTTCATCGTTTATTATGCTTGATTTTGGATTCACAAATTGAGGGAGGGGCATGTGATCAATTCCATCACAATATGTTATAATAAGCACTACTTATTATTTCATCTATCATTTTCTACGATCTTATCTTCATCGTACATTCTTCAATTATGATAATTTTTAGGATTTAATCGTTTCTCGTAAAACTCTAAAGCATTCTTTGCATCCTTGTGTGTTATAATTTTTTCCCCAAATATTGTAATCATGTTGCTTCATCTTTGATCAATGTTAATTATAATCACCACCACCTTCTTACTAATCATTTTTTGCCTCTAGTTATTACCATTCAATCTTTTTAATAACTCACATTCCCTTTAGATTCATTCTACAACTTTCTTGTTGAGTTCTTCTCTTATTGTTTGCTCCAGTATTGTGTGTTTTTGAGATTTATTTATTTGATTTTCTCTAATAATTCTCATTATTGTCTTTTTATTTGTTCCGGTGATTCTCGCTATTGTTCTTTTGATTTTTTTTGATAATTCTCATTATTTTTATAATTTTTTGATGATCACACTTATTAGATCTTTGTTGATTAAGAAGAAAATCGGGATTATCCCATTTCATATGAGGCATTCCAACAAGTTCATGTTGAATTGTATTTGTGCACTCTCAATCATGTCAAAAGTATTGTTTAGGGTGTGTCAAGATCAAAGGGATACTAACATACGCTTATAATGTGTAAATATATGCAAAGAAATTTGATTATAATGGAAGAGTTGGTTCAAACTAGACAAGCTAGTTCTCATAAGGAAAGGAAGGAGTTCGAGGATGTTTTCAATTTGCACATTATTACCAATGCTATGGTTGTTTTTAAGAACTCAAACCACTATAATAATATAACTTCTTTGTTTGAGGATTGATAGCCTACTATTTCAGTATTGACTTCTATTTGTTGCTTTGTTTTTGTGTATTGTGCTTTTGTGAGTATAGTTGTTGTGCTTGTATTGTTTTAATTGGCGTCTTTGTTTGTTTTGGTTGGCTTGTATTAACATTGTAAGCTAGTTTGCACTCATGCTGTTTTGGTGCAAAGGTGTTGCTGGATAATATCATTCTTAGAAGCAGTATTTAGGGCTATTAGTATCAGCTCATATTCGGATAATTGTGTTACTTGGATATAGTCTAGTGCTTATATTGCCATTGATAGCCTCATCGAGATAACTCAGGTATCTATTATGTTTTTTTCAATGTCCATTAATGAATTCTAAACTTTTGACAAAAAAAATATCACCATTGGAACTTATAACTATTAAAATAACACTTTTTATGATTAAGTTATATATTTTTACTATTAAAAATATTAGGATACATCATTTCACGTTGAATGTTATCTAATTGAAAGTCTTTCAAATTAAATTACAACCATTTAGACTTGTTTAATGTTAAATATTATCAAATTAAATCTCTTTCAATATTATTATGTACTATTTTTGGTATTATAAGTTTTAATCATAATCTAGTTTTTAAAATATTGAATATCCATTTACATTACTATATCAACGTTATTGCTCTACTTATTCTATATGATATGATGAACCATTATTTTTTACATTTAATAAATTTTCATGCATATGAATATGAAATTATCACTTAAGTTAAAATGAATTTTCAAAAACACGTAGTTATTTCATAACAATGTGATAACAATGCGACTCTCATGCCTAACTTTGTTACTAAATTTGGTCATATCCAATTATGATTTCAACACAATTCAAAATCAATCAAAAAAACAAATTACTTAGTATGATCTTTGAGATACTCATGTACTATCATGGTAGATTCGGGATAAATTCTGAAAGTTGTTATTTTTGTAAATTTTTTTAAAAATTTAAAATTATGTAAGATTGTATTATTTGAAATCTTATTTTAATAATATTTTTAATTTATTTGAAGTCTTTTGTATGAAAATTTTAATATTTTTTTGTTGCTCTTGTTAGTTTTTTTTTATTTAAGTTTAGATTACTGATCAAGAAATATCTCTAATTTGAATACCTAAATTTTTTATTTTATTTTAAGTTTTAATTATAATTAATTAACTAATTTAATATATTTATGTATAAATTTTATTATATTTTATCCTTTATTTATTGAGATAATTTTCATAAAATATTATAATGAAATTTTAACTTAAAAACTCTAAGTTTTGTATTGTAATATAACATAAAAAATTACTATTCACCGATAAAAAAAATTCTAACTCCGTCCCCATAAGTAAAAACAACTTTCATGCTAGGATAAGGTTTTGTATTTTTCTTAGTTTTTTTAATGAATGACGAGTTTAGTTTCATTTTTCTCATGTTGGGATAATTTAAGTTTACTCAAGTTCAATTTATTTTAATAATTTAGTTTTAATTTTTTTTAAATTTGAATGAGTCTTTACTAATTTAATATGTATTGAGTATAAATTTAAAAATTAAAAAATGATGGAATAAATTTTCAAATTAAAATATTTTGGATAAAATTGATAAGTTTTTAAAAATGTTAGGGAAATTGAACCCGTAGAGTAAATAAGAAGTTAAAAGGAAAATAATCAAGTTTATTTATTCAAAATGTTATGAAATAAATTGGTTGCATTTTATTTATGACGAAAATTCTCAAGCATAAAGTTAAGCCATGTGCTTATGAACAGAAGAATTTTGAATATCACCTTCAAAATGTATAAAATAAAGTATTTATATATTATAAAGAAGGTATGACATTCCATTATATAAAAATAATAATAATATTAAAACTTGTAAATATAAAAATAACACATTTTATGTCTATCGATATATTTTTACTATTAAAAAATGTCTAATATATCATTTCATAATTAACGTTTTTAATTAGATCACATTCAATATTATTATGTATTATTATCATTATTATAATTTTTAAAAATATTTTTTGTAATTTTTATTTAAAAACAAAAACAACACACTTAAAACTTGTAAGTAAATAGTACGGTGTGAATCAAGGATAAAATTTTACACTTAAAAGTTAAAATTAAGATTCTTTCAAAATAGTGGGTACACTTAGTTTAAGAAGATGCATTTAGTTTAAGAAAACTTCAAGAAAGATCCATAGCTACACTTTAAGAGTTCAAGTCGTAGAGTTAAAGTTCAAATGAGAGTTGTTAGACACATAGGTGATCTTTAGGTGTGGATTACCCAAAATTCAAAACTCTAAACCCTAAATCTCAAATCTCAAATCCCAAAATCCTATTTAGAAAAATAATAATTTTAACACTAAGTCTTAACCCACAAATATAACTCTAAACCCTAAACCTCAAATCCCTAAATTTCAAATCCCAAACCTCAAAACCCTAAACCCTATTTAGAAAAATAATATTTATAATAATATATTTATTTTTAACTAATAATTATTTAGAAAAATAATGATTTTAATGATATATTTTATATAATGAAAAAATAATAATTAAATGATATTATTTAAACTTTACTGAATATAAAGATGTTAAGTTAATATATAGTGTTTTCAATTCCAGTTGTAAACCAAACACTGCAATATTAATTCATTATTTGATTCCAGTGGTCAAACCAAACAAAACTGTTTGCTTTATATTCCATTTCATTCCATTCTCATTCTCATTCTCATTTCGATTTCATTATGTGAACCAAATGACACCTAAGTTTATTTTAACAAGAATATTTTTTAGTAAAATTGGTAAGAGATTTTTCCCTTTTGGTTCTTAATTGAATTGTTTTTTTAGAACTTATCAAAGTTTAGAAAATATTATGGTGTTCATCAATGGCTTCTCAAGGCTTGAAAAACCTTGTGTTGTTTCTTATCCTACAATATAAAATTTAGCTTTTTTGGATCAAATCATCATTTATCGTTGTTAGGTTTCTAGACCTATTTTTGAGGCTCTCAAACATTGATTGTCTATGGGCTTTAAAATGTGTGTTAGGAGGTTCGTATTATAACATTCACTATGTTTATCTTATATATTTTTATTATTTTAAAAAAATTAAGTTAATTATTTCTAATTAACCGTTGTTTAAATTGAATTACAGTTATTTAATCACATTTAATGTTTATATCTATCTAATTAAATCTTATTCAATATTATTAAAATGTTATTTTATTATTATAATTTTTAAGAATGTTATTTTATGTAATTTTATTTTTTTATTTTTTATTGTTTTTTTTACTAATTAGTTTAATACATTAATGTAATTTATTCCAATATTTACGCAAATATAAAAAGTAGCGTATTTTCAGCTACTTTTTTCTTAAATGAAGATTCTAACCATTCTACTTTATATTATCTTGTTGTTAGGTTTGTTTTATGAATCATCTTTTTTAGAACTCGATTTTATGCTTTTCGATTTTTATGCAATCCAACTTGAATTTTGATAATAGATGCACATGGATGTTTGTTATATATGTTCACTTAGATGCAAATGGATGCAAGGTCATATACATGTTATATTAGAGAGGTGTAATACTCTTATCACAATAAAAGTGTAAGAATTATTTATTATATTTATATTTAAATAACTAATTACACTTTTATCCTATTATTATTAGATAAATCTATTATTAATAAAAAGTTATTATGTCAATAAGAATTTGAATTGTTACAATATTACCACTCTAAAAGAATTTGATTTTTTTTAATAAACAGGCATCCAAATTAAAGGTCAAGTTATTTTTATAATTTTTTTATTTATAATTTAATAAAAAATTATTTTTATTTATGACACTAGATGAAATCATGATATTATTGATTGCTCTTTGGGCATGACTATATAGTACACTACTACTAACCAATCACTATAATACTAGTTTGTAATTATAGAAGCATATTTGTCTTGGAACGTTCGCAACTATGCAAACAAAAGGCAAATCAGGATTGTACTTTGTTTCCAAGGAGCAACTGAGCAACTAGATAGAAACCAACATAAAATCATAACACGTGCAATCTTTTTGTAGACGAGAAGCTACTGTTTAATCTATTAACAGATAAAAAGAAAAGCCATTAGAGATGCATCTACGCAAATAGTCATTAATCGATCCATCCTGCGGAACTGTGGTGTGCATAGGATTGATGAGGACCACGAGCAAAGGCCGTAGGACCACCTTCAAATTCAGGTGGGGGTAGTCTTGGACCAAACATACCGTTTCCACTCAATCTAGGTGCTTCAGGCCTTAAGACACTCCTTGGGTGGTTCAATTCGTCTAGCTGAGGCACATATTGATGTGTTGCCAGAATGTTCATCCTGTACGATGCTTCTGGAACAGGAACTGAATGTCCATATACAGACAAAGGCGGTGCTGATGATCCAATCTGGCCATATCTAGAATCTGAACCAGCTAAATACTGGGTGCTTACAAACTCAGGATTGTACTGCCCATGGAAGCGAATCTGAGACCGGATATCCGATTCTCTCCTGATCATCTCTTCCGTTTCAGTGATATATGGTCTATGGCCAAGCCTTTCAACATTTTCCCTCATGCGCCCTGTAAGCTGTTCCTCAAAGTTCCTAACCCCATAAACAGAAAGTGGGCTAGCACCACTATGCCATCTATTTGTCCCAGTCAAATATTGATCATTACTATTTGTTTCATAAGTTCTCCAACGATCATCAGAATTATTGGCAGGGATCCCATCATAGTCAGCTCCAAATGGAACATGTGGAGAGGAGTTGTGCATCTCTGTAGCAGAAGGCCTCCTACTATCCAGATTATTGTCTGTTGGTATCTTATCCCTTGAACTACTGTGCTTTTGTTTAAGATACAGTTGCTTCCTTGATTTCTTGCCAGATTGGTTTTGTTCTTGGTCGTGGCTCTCTGCATCCCCACTAACCTTAGAGGAGCCATCTAAGTGTCCTTCATCCTCAATTGCTTCACTTGCAGAACCTCCTGGATCTTTAGTTTGGACAGGAGAATCATCAACCAGCATGGAACCATCATCACAATGATCAGAGACAGTCATTGGATGATCAGGTATTGGAGTCTCGGAATGATTTTTTGGCATGTCCTCTTGAAGCTTGGAAACATGACCCTGCTTTTTGGCAATTTCCTTGTGTTCAGATGACCAATCGGGGCGGCTCCATAGATATAATAAAGGTGCCCGCACATTCCATTGTTCCATTTGCTTGTCATTTATGTCTACAGACCCAGGCAGATAAAATGACTGAAATAAGACAGCAGAACAACCCACGAAAGTGTCACTTTCCATATATTATCCAAAGACGGAGTTTATAGAAAGCTGGAGAATACATCCTTTTTTACCTTTCCCGATAGGAATTGATCCTCCTCCCAAACCAAATCATAAGGTGAGTTCTTTTCATCCAGCCTAATCAAAGAGACAAATTAGAGATAATTTAGTTTCTCTAGTACAGAGAAAGACACTATCTTGTAATGCTTGCACAAGTTTTAGTCAAGGGAGCAAGGAAGGAAAGAAAAAGGAGAAAGTATCGAAGAAAGTGAGAAATGGGTTTAGAGAAAAAAGAAGAAAACTGGATACCTTTCGGTTTCCACTGGAACAATCAAAATAAGAAGCTTTGGTTTAAATTTTAGAGCCTTGTCAATGAACTTATTTGCCAGAGCTCCGTTAACTCCAAAAGGAGGATTCAGTCCCATGATCTGCTTAGAAAACAACATAAAGACAAAATGGTACGTTATCACCAAAAGCTTTGAAGAATTAATGCTTTAATCTTCAGATGAATAGAGTGTTTCTTACCAACCGCGAACCATTCGGCAACTCCTCTGGCTTGACAGTCATCCAGTCCCTCTTCTCAAAGTTAAAATCATTCTGTCAAAAGAACGATTTTTTTTTTTACTTCTACTCTGCTTGGCTAGTTCATAAATCTCCAAACAACAATTAGCAGCTATCATAAGATGCTCTAATCAAGATTCCAGAATTATCAATCCACACAACACAAACCAAGTCAAGTGACTATGGCCAGACTTATCTTCATAGTAAAACTAGCACTCATTGGAGTTTTGGCAGGCATAAAAGTCCAGCTATCTATATATTAACCAAATAACCGAATCAACCAGCAGTTTCAATGCAACTATTGTCTTCATCCAAGCAAATCAGATGAAGAATGCCCACTAGGGGTGTCCAAGAAACCGTGAAAACTGGACCAGATCAGATCATCCAAATGGCTTATCACACTTAATGGCCCGGTCTGGTGAAACATGTCACCTTCACACCGTTTGTAACTGGATCGAACCATTCCAGACATTTTTAATCGTTATAAAAAATATACATATGAATGCACTTCGAGTTGAACCTCAATCCTCAAGGTTAAAGAGTTGATTTGCAACCACTGCAACAACCTCAAATGCTTGTTATTCTTGGAATTAGTGATTAATTTATTTATTTCTTAAGAAAAAAATATAAACGTGGAAACTAAGTTTTGAACCTGTGAAGACATATTTTTCCCTAACACCTTGGTAGCACAGCGCTTATGTCCATAATTGCACCATTTATATTATGCTATTTCATTAAACAAGGCAATCAAACTGGTGTACCCTTCAAAACCGCAAACCAGCAAACCAGACCAAACCAAAACCATAAACCGGACCAAACCGTTGGAAAGGGTTCAGTCTGGTTAACAATTAAAAGGAAAAACTACAAACTTGACTGGACTGAACATGTACACCCCCAATGCCTACACATAATTATTTATCTAAAGTATAAGCAACAATACCGGATTTTGTCAAAAAAATACCAGACATTCAACAATGCAACGTCCAAATGTCATCAGAATATACTATGTAGTATTCTAAAATTTGTCAATATACCTTTGGTTGGATAAAATCATAGTTTTTGTAGAGGCATCTCTTCCCGGTCTCTTCCAATTTTTTCTTCATTAGAACACTGAAATCATTAGCGCCACAACAGAAATCCACAATCTGTTCATGAGGGGTTGCAATAATTAGCCAGCTAATACAGAGAAAACAAAGAAATCAAAGAGAATAAAACCAGCAACAATAGATGACACGCTATGCTCATTGATAAACTAGAAACAGATGATCTGTAGTAAATTATTAAATTCCACGTATTTGAACTGGGAAAAGATGAAACACCATTAGATTATAGTTGGCTGAGATGGAAAGCCAAAAATTATAGAAAGCAGGCAAAGGTACTAAGGTTGCCAAAAAGAAAAAGCAAATTACCAAATGATGGGAAGAGAGATATATAAGGTTCCCCTGGTATCTTTAGCATTCAGGAGATTCATTTCCTTACTAGTACCCCATGCAACAAATATAACCCAAATATATAGAGAGAAAGTGAGTTCACTGACTACATCTTGTATAAAGCTTAAACTCATCAAAATTCTTTCCTATTACAATTAACAATACTAGAAAATGTGAAGGTCTATATTACTTTGATGAAGCTAAAGTGAATGAGTGTTGTCACATTACTATTTGTGATTCTGTTTTGTTCATAGAAATAGGGAAATTTTATTATGACATTGTAGAATAGAACATCCAAAGTTCTTGTATTAACACTCCCCATAAAAATGGGATAATTGAACGGAAGAATAAACACCTCCTCAATAATATTGACCACAAACATGCCCAAAACTTTTTGGGGAGATGCCATTCTAACTTCCACATATCTCATCAATTGTATGTCCAATTAGGTTCTCTCGTTTGAAACAACACTTCAAAAATTACAACACTCTATAGTCTAATTTGACTCTGAAAGTGTTTGGTGGTATATTTATTCAAGACCAAATCCAAACTTTCCAAAAGCTATTAATTGTGTTTTCATTGGGTATTCCTCTACTCAAAAGGCTTCAAATGCTATGATGCCTCAACCAAAAGAATTTTATGTTACATTTTTCAGAAACATCTCTTACTACCAACAAACCTCTCCTCAAGAAGGACGTGGTATAAAAGATGATAGAATTTTTTATCAATATTTGAACCTTGATCATATTTCAAAACCTATTATTCATTATCAGAGTAATGAGTCTCATAGCCTAAACAGAAAATCCAAGCTAAACACCCATTCTCATACTACTTTTTCATGTACAAAGAGTAACTAAAACTCGGGAGAAGAAATAGGAAAACAAATAACAAAGAGATAATTATTTACTCGCAAAGATCAAAGTTAAAAGGTTAAGAGAACTTCATATTTAAAGCACCAAAAGAGTCAAAGTCGATGATATATCCAAATATCCATGAATCTACATTGAATCTAGATAACTCTAACTCCCTAAGTCTCCTAAGTTATCAATTGCTCTTAGAAAACAAACACAGTCTATGTTCTTCGTCCTATTTCTAGATTTGTTTCATATAAAATTATTGCTTAGAATTTGTGCCTTTACTTCTAACCATGACAGAACAATAATTCCAAAGAATATTCATGAGGTTTTAGAAATCCCATAATGGAGAGAAACCATCATAGAAGAAAATAAAAACACTTGGAAAAATGGAACATGAGATAGTAATAAAACTACTAAGATTATTGAGACAATAGAGCTGTACAAAGCTCGTTTGATTGCAAAAAGGTTTACACAAACTTATGAAATTGATTACACTAAAATTAAATACAGTCCAAGTCTTTTTATCTCTAGTAGTAAATTTAGATTAACCACTTCAACAACTACACAAAAAAATGCATTTCTAAATAGAGAATTATAATAAGTCTTCATGACCATGCCTCCAAGGTTCTATAAAGGAGGAAAAATCATATAAACTAAAAATTACTCTATCACCTTAAACATTGCCTAAAACTTAATTTGATAGATTTGCAAAGATAATGAAAGGATATTAGTAAAAGCAATCAGATCATACATTTTTTTTCGACACTAAAAAAGAGAGAATTTTGATAGCATATATCAATGATATCGTGATTGGAGACAACTTGGAAGAAATCAACAAACAAGAAAACCCTCGCCACAGAGTTCAAAGTCAAGGATTTGGAACGAATGAAATACTTCTTAGGAATGGAGGTCGCCAGATCAAAAGAGAAATTAGTGTATCTCAACGAAAATACACCATCAATCTCTTCACCGAAACTAACATGCTCGAATATAAACCAAGTGTCACTCCAATTAAGGTTGGAAAGAAAAATGATGTGAAACAACTAGTAGATAAAGACAAATATCAAAGATCAGTAAGAAAGCTAATTTTTTGTTTCATCGGACCTGATATCGCAATTGTAGTTAGTGTTGTAAGTCAACACATGCACTCACCAATAGAAGTCCACTTAGAAGCTATTTATAAAATTCTCATGTATCTTAAAAGTCAACAGGTAGATGATTGTACTTCAAGAAAAGTGAAACTAATAATTAGAGATTTTACTGATGTAGATTGGGTTGGTTCGATAGAAGATAGAAGATTTACCGCCGTGTATTGTTCCTTTGTTTCCTAGAGCTTAGTAACTTGAAGAAGTAAAAAACATAATGTAGTAGCCAGAAACAGTGTTGAAGAAAAGTTTAAAACAATTGCACAAGAAATTTGTGAAGTTTTGTATTTTAAAAAAACTTAAATGAACTTCAAATGTAGTAAAGTCTCCGATTAAACATTATTGTAACAACAAAGCTACCATCAACGTCTCTTAATTCAATTCAACATAATAGAACCAAGCATCTAGAAGTGGACAGACACTTCATCAAAGAGAAGATTGAAGATGAGGCTATTTGTATGACTTATGTCCCCACGAATGAACAAGTAGCAGATATATTCACCAAAGGACTTCCTCGACCAAATTTCAATGATTTCATCTACATGTTGGATATGATCAACATTTATAATGGGGAATGTTGAAATCATTGACATGAGTAATCCCTAATTTCAATTATTAATTTATTCTAACAATTAGGAAATTATTAGGAGAATTAAAAATTAAATAAAATGGATTATTGTCTTAATTAGCTTTAATTAGCTTCCTTTTTTAGTCTTTCATTTGTATTATAAGTTGGAGCTTAAAACCATGGCAAAATATAATGTGAAATACAAAAGAACAAATGTTCTACAATCCATTTTAGTTTACAACTTCCATTCATTTCCAAGGACAATCATTTTGCTAGATGTGCAATAAAATCATGGTAGAATAAATCAATTTTGCTACAGATAAATCAATTATAATCACAAAGCTTGGGGAATTTCATGATAACATCAACAAAAGATCATTTTCTACATTGAGAAAAAGGAGATGGCTAATAGTGAGAAATTTTAATGAAAACTTTGCAAGATAAATGATTCCCACTCAGAGCAATTATTTATTCATTGCTTTGAAAGTATAAGTTTGAAAGTATAAGGGTCTCCGTTAACTATAAAAAACAAAAATATGAAAATAAATTAACTAGACAGAACTAGTCTAAGCAAGTCAATAGAATATGCAAACTCAAACACTAATTGAACATTTTCTCACAACTTCTAGGTATGAAATATTCTGACCATAGATCACAACCCACAACCCATAACCCAAATCACCGATGAGTCCTTATAATTGAGCAGGATAAGAATGTCCTACTACAAATTGATAGCAAACCAAACCTAGTGCAATCAAAGTAATTCAACGACAGAGAGAACATGAGATCATAATTTGAAGATGCATTAAAAAGATATTCTATGTTTAGAATAGAGATATCAAGCATCACACAAGGAAAGAAGTCAAGAACTTTCTCAAAAAAAAGCATCACATACTGAACCCATTACACAAATATAAACATAAAAATTCTTACCATGTCACCACCTTTTACATACCAATGAAGCTTACTGACTATCTGCACATCAAAAGTCATAGTTTCAGTACAAAAAAGGCCTCCATTGAAGTAAATATAAAGCTAATAAATTTCTAGGAAAGCAGATGCACAATGCAAATATAGCAAGTGAATATCTAAAACCTACAGATCTACATAAAAGGAGATGATTCACCAAGCGCAGTTGCTCACCTTCAGGCTAACACCAGAGGGGAAAAATGTTCACTCCACAAAAATGTGAACAGAATTATGAGAAATCAACAAAATTTATACCAAGATGGCAAAACAAAACCCTAATGTTAAAATCTAAACTCAAGATGTGAAAACCCAAACCTAAAAATGAACTAAATCAGCCTAACCTAAGTGAGTGACCATTTTACGTACTCACAAGTTGCCCATAGGTCTCATTAATATATCTTTCTGTCTTATACAATAATATTTGTCTTTTGACAAGTACAACCAACACTTTGGTCACTTTCCCTAGTCCTACTACAACCAGACTTATAAAGGTCTTTTTTCATTCCCTATGCTTTGACAAGAAGAAAATGCCAGATAAATCATTTACAATCTAGGAAAGTGAGTTTGAATCAACAGGGAAATTTTAGAAGGGAGATGCACAAAAATAAATGATGCAAGATATGGAAATTATCGAATTTATGAGCCACCAATTTTCAATGAAATTCTCCTCTCAGCCTCTTTATTTTATTTTATTTTTTTTTACTTTTCTTTGGTTGAGAGAGAGGGAGAGGGAGAGGGTTAGTAACCATACCATATGACACTGCATCAAGCATTCCTTAAAGAACTTTCTTGTGTTCTAAAAAGGTTTCCTATCAATTGTATTTGAGCTAAATTAACTAGCTGCAGCAATTATATTCATTTATACGTTGTTGTCAGTATGGTCATGGCTTGGCAGCTGAAAAACCCAGTGAGATAACAAGGCAACAATCAACAGCTACCACACAACGACCATAAACAATTAAATTCATAATCCTATTTTTGAATTACCAACATCATTCATTATCATCCAATAAATGACCAAAAAATGAAAATGTAGGGATTTTATTGGCCGAGACTAAAGCACCATACCGATTGTAAGGCATGAAGATATCTAAGAGTACAGGTAATTCAATGAGCATATAGTTGCAATATAGCCTTGAAAGTTGAAACTTATGCAAGTAGATTACCTCTTCTAGTTTATCCACCTTGGTAAAATGGCGACCAAAGGATGTGTAGCGCATTCCATAGAGAAAAGGTGCAAGGTAAACTCTTAGCTTGTTCTACATCAGAACGATTGAAAAAAGAAGAAGAGATAAACATGTCATTTTAAATAACAAAAAATGAAATACCTACATGCATAAAAAGGGATAATCAAGTAATCAACCACTAACAAAGGAAAAGGGAAAAAAAAGGGGAGGGGGAAAAAAGTAGCCCACCACTGCACTATTTAACAAGCAATTGTCTTTCCATGGAAGAATAAGATATCATCTAGAACTTCTTTGATCGAGATGCAGGGAATGAAAATCCAGTGACTACATCGCAACCTATGCTAAATGGACTATTCATATTTCGTGAAGTATTCCATATCTAAGCAACACAACATGAACATGGATGAAGATACTCAACTCTCCAATTTGAAGAAAATTTACACAATTTGAGAAAAATAGGTATGTCCAACACCTCGATACGTATCCAAATGTTTACGATACTCACGGCATGTTAAGTGCATTGTATCGGATAGTTAAGTATAGTCTTATGAGACTATATTGTATTGAATTGCATTATAATATCTTTAGTGTTTTGATAAGAACCTATTTATATAATCAGATAAATTGATAAAAAAAATTTAAAAGAATTATATATTTAAAATAATATGTAATTTGTTTTAAGTAGTTTTCTTAGATAAAAATAATTTCATTATAAAAATTTAATCAATTTTTTATATTTTCTTACATTTTAAAAATAAAATAAAATATTATTTTTTAATTGTGAGATGAAAGAAAAAGTCAAGGTACAATTTAAAAATAATAAATTCAAACAAAGTAAGTTAAGTATCTAGTACAGTTTAAACCCACACTTTAGGTTAAACACAATTAAATTAAATCCTCCTTGTTAGGGACATTAATGTGGCCAATGGCCATTCTAGATGAATAATTAAATGACCTGGATGAAATTGGATACTCCAAAAAGGAACTGGAGTTGAACTAATGCAAGTCCTAGTTATGGTATCGTTCACATACACTATACCCAAGCATTGCTTAAGGATTAATGTGAAACAAAAATTAGGATTTTATTATAACTTTAGAACAATTAAAATTTGTTAATCAGAGTTCTATTATTAATAGAACTGTTATTCCTATCCCACTACGATTAGAGTTTCAAATGAATTTTGATTTCTTTTAGGATTATGCATAAGTGCTCTATAGGACCTGTGCTATTCTAATGTAACAAGTCCTTGAATGGTGAACTATTGCTTATGATGGAGTTCTTCTCCCCAACTATCCCTTCTTCCTGTTCTTCTCTCCAAAATTCTTAATTATCTATTCTTCTCCTCTCCCTGTCGTACATCATGGATACTGTCATGGACACTTTTCTCAAGTACTTTAGTGAATTGGCATCCACATGACATCGTAGTGGCACTATACATATAGCAGTACAGCACACGGGTACGTTAATGGGGTTACTCTTTACAATAGTTAGTACAATGAGAACAGTGTGGCTGTAAGGGGGCAGGGAAGAGAGTAACAACTAAAGCAAGATTTGTGATGCGGGTGCATGATGTGCTACTAAGCTATGTCATTTAAATTTTTTTATTTACTATTTTTTACTAGTTATATTTTTTACTGTTTTATTTCCTTCTCTGTTTTAGAATCTGTTATGCATTTTGGACTGTAGTATGAGGTGGCTTAGTGAGGGCAGGGACTGATATTTCATATTTGTAGAGAAGAGTGAGCTGAGAGGGTCAGATGATGATTGATTATTGTACCCTTTTCTCTTTTTTCCTTGCTCTGCAAGTTTTAATGAAGTTCTGGAATTGAATTGCAGTATTCATTCCATTTTTCTAAAGTTCATCAGATTCTTTAGCGCTTGATTGGGCTACTACGCCAATTTGTCTCTAGCTAAAATACCATGTCAGAAAATATGATAAATTAAAGATACAAATTTAATAAGGCTTTGAAGTGTAACTTAAGAGAAGAAGACACACTGGATAATTATAAGACTTTACGAATAAGAGATAAATGGACAACCACCTTCCACTTAATTATCTGGCCAAGAATTTCTGGCTCACAAACAGCTTCAGCGTCCTCAGTACTGCATCCTTCCTCTAGTTTCTGCAAAGCTGTTCGGCAAGCCTACATATAATTACGAATGAACTCAGAGAGCTTACCAGGTACATAAGATAGTAAGCATCAAAACAAGGGTATTCAACTTTGAAACACATACCTCGATTGCACCCTCCACCTTTCCCAATGTAATAGTCTTGTCCACCGCGTATTTTGATGAGGATGAATGAGTAGATGGAATTTTGTGCTTTTTAATAATATCTTCCAATTTTATAGCATTTGCAGATTCACTGATTAAATTCAGCATTCTAAATTGCAACGAAATAAATCAGAATCAATAAAGATGCCCGAGTATACAATCTAATTAAAAACAAAATCTATTGTAACATCATAAGATTCAAAACTCAAAAAAGAGAAGGTGAGGAATGCAACTATGTAAAGTTGGAATTTGTATATACTCATATTCAAAATAAAAGAGATACCTCCTCTCTGAATCAGAATCTAAAAGAGGCAGTGCACTGCTTAAAGATATTGTGGTTGACTTAGCAACTGCAGTCTTATTAACATCATCATCAGGTGTATCCTGCTTCCCTTGTTCAGACCCAGTATTCATATAGGCAAAGAGCCTCTCCCCTAATGAAGGCTTGTTGTCCTTGACCACAGAGGGCCTCGCTTCCCTTTTGGATGTATCATTTAGTTTAATCTTCTTCGCAGTGTTTAACCCAGAAGCTAATTTTATGAGTTTTTCTTTATCTTTTTTTATTGGGGAACTTAAAATCTCATTCTGTCTACGTGCAGTTTTGTGATGAGATTCTTCCCTGGAAAAAAAATTGGTCTTTGAAGCAATTTTCTTACTGTCTGCTGGCAGAGTTGTTTGTTTCTCTTTCTTTTCTTTAAAAACAGTCTTCTTTTTTGCAAAAGTACCCTTCTTTTCCTCAACATTAGGAAATTTAATGTGGTTTCTGACTGGAGTCTTAAGATCTTTATCGATCTCATGTTCTCTACAAATAAGATTTGGTATGGTTAAACAAGTCATTTGAAAGAAAACTGAGAATAGACAGGGTTATTGTACGACTTACAAGCAATAAATTAATATACGATTGGGTAAAAGATCATCCCAAGCCCTCACCATTACATCTTTCCTATCTTCGTCTTCAAAAGGGATCTCCCTGATACATGCAATCCAGTGTCAGCATCCTCAAGATCATAAATACAGACCAATAAGATAGTACTTCTTTGTTTTGCCAATGACCAATACAATGTAACTTGATAGAAAAGAAAATGTCACCAAGCATACTTTGGTAAACATTTGCGGTGGTAGGATTTAGGACAGCGCCTGCATACAGCAAACTGCAGCTCATGAACCTTTTTGTTCTCTTTTTGTTTACAAACACAGCACTTATGTGTTGGGCATGTAAATGATCCACCCTCAGCAATTGTTTTCTCAATCTCTACAGCAGAGGTTTCACTATCTGGATGGATTAATTTTGCAACGCAATGTGGATGGTAAAAATGCCCACAAGTTGCATTAGCACATTGAAAGACCTAAAGACAATTACATGTTAATCTTGATACGCTCCATAAAAGTGTTGACAGTAAAGTGGAGAGGAAAACTTGGTACATAAAAAACAGATGATAAATGATGGAAATCCAAATTTAATATAGAAGGAACCAAATTCGTTAGTACAAGAATTTTCTTTAAAATACTGAAGTATGTTTCCTTCCATCTGAGTTAATTTCTTCATTAGAACATAAAATTAAATATGGAAAAAATGTTGACCCACCTTGTTAATCTTAAAATTACAACAAAAGTACATTCTTTAATAGTTACAACAACAATGAAGTTGAAATCCAACATATTATATCCTTTATATATATATATCATGGCTACCATTAGTTTTTACACAATTAGTACAGATAAGTATAGAAAAAGAGGTTAGGAAACCACCATCTATACAGAAGTTCCTTTCAAGGAAAACTCGTACCTCAGCACCTGAGGATTTAGCAGAGGAACCCAACTTCCCACAGACAAAGCACTGGTGCTGCATGTATTCACAGTTCTTACAGAAGAAAACTGGCATTGCCTGCATGTCACAAAAAACCAAAAACAAATAAGAAATATACATATAAAAGAAATATAATTTTCACAGCAAAATGAAATATGGTTTGCACAACATAATGAAATATGATTTGCACCCAAAAAATAAAATAGAAGCATACATCTACTTCATCTTGGGTAAGGCCAAGAGAAAAGCAATATGCATCTTCAGTCACATCAGCTTCTGCACCGTCTTCTGCAGCAGCCTCTTCAGTTGCATGGAAGGCTCTTAAGCATTTTCCTTCACAGCTATGTTAAAAAAAAAAACCTTACAATGCAATACAAGAAGCATATCAATGAGCCCTAGCTAGACTATTACCAAAAGTCCTGAATAACCTCCTACTCATCTCCACCATGAACAATCACCAGGGATCATCTTAATAGAAAACGTAAATGATACACCACATCAATTGCATTCAGAAAGAAGAGCAAGACCACATAACAGGGATATAAAGATAAATACCAATTTTGCACAAAAAAACAATTACTTACAATGCTACCCATTAAAAAAAACGTAATTCCACATATTTAAGAAACATCTTATTGTATTAAGAAAATAAGCACAAAAGTATAAATAGTGGACTGCTTCTTTTGTAAAAGAAGAGAAGAGATAATTATCTACTGCTTCTTTTGTAAAGCTTGCTTAAGGTGGTGTTCTTGTTTGATATCTGCCCTTCATATCTATATAGCTTCATATACTTTACAAAAACAACCACTTAAAATCAATAGGCATGATATCAACAGAAAGACAAATACATAAATAGAAAACAGTTTGTCTATCTATAGATATATCAGCATTAAAGTGGCATTGGCCATATATCAAGTCAATTATTTTTACGGGCAAAACAAGAAGACAACAATTTCAAGAGCAAAAAATATTTTTTAAAACAATAAAATTGATTTAAAGAAGAAAAAATAAGTATCAATAAAAATAACAGCAACGACATTGTATAGAGTAAAGCTCCCAACTCCCCCACCTAAACAATATTAGGTCATAATCCATATAATAGATACCAGTAACAACAAGAGCAATAGAATGACAACAGAAAAACTTACCACAAAATATCGCCACCGTTATCACAAATAGCACAAGCAGAATCAAAAAGGTCACCCTCTTCATTGGAATCATCTTCTCCATCACCTTCATATATATTGTCATCAATAAAGATGGATCTTTCCATAGCTCGACTGTCCTGAAAAACAAAAAAAAATAGCAAAAATAAAAAGAGAATGAATAGTTGTTTTATTTTTTTTATTGAAGAAGAAGAAGAAGAAGAGGGGAAGAAAAAGAGAGGGGACCAAATGCGATGACATAATACAAGTATTAGAAAATGACCTCAAGTTGCTTTCTTTTCCTGGGCTTCTCCTTAAGATATGTAAGTAAAAACTGCAGCAAATCACCAATTAAGATTGTCCATGTACATACAGAAAAGATAGAGAGAGGGGTTTACTCCTTTAATAATCCAAATGTACATGTTATACAAAAGCTTTAAAGATTTGCAATGGACCATAAATAGTCAGACGCAGTTCAATGGACCATTGGATCAGATAATAGGAGGGAGAAACCAAAAAAACAATTCCTTAAATATCGACAATACCTTTATTAGATTATTACCCTAAGAAATTTACTCACTTGAGGTTTCATGTCAACCAAAAGATAAATCAAGCATTTCTAAACAAAATATTTCATCATGGAAAATCATAAATATATTTGCTATATTCTTGAGAATGATGAAATTATTGAATTTGCACCTCAAATATTTTATATCTTGTTGGAATAAAGGCTTGCAGAACAACGTGTCCACCTTGATCGACAAAGAATGGACATCTCTTACCTTCTATTTTCTTTGTTGTGCACACCTTTTTTTATCTAATTATCCCTACCAATTGAAGCAATGTATATCCTCAAGCTTGAGGAGATACTTAACGTATCTTATCTCAAGGCAGAATTCAAGCAGAAGATAATCTTATTTAAGCAACCACGCAAGTAGCTACAGAAATGAATACATTTGAAGAAACTAAGAATCAAAGGAATACGAGGAATGGTATCAGGCAAGAGACCACAGTAAGGATATTTTATGTAATGGCACTAAGCAATGTGCATATTGAATAGAGATGGCACAGAATTAATTTTCATTTGTGTGTGTGTGTGTGTGTGTGTGTGTGTGAGAGAGAGAGAGAGAGAGAATATTTACAAGACAAAGTTATGCATATAGATTATAAAGTGCTTGATCTTTAGAAAGGTATTCAACTTCAAGTCTCATTGCATGCAAGATTTTTAAAGATTAAGAATTAGGATCTAATAGGCATTTGAGATCAACCAAGATATATCAGACTACTTGGAAAAAAAAACTGATATAGCCTGATACAGATTTACAATCACAAATTTCAACAAAAGAACTCAGACAAACCTTAGACTTTGCCAACACATCATCCTTTCCAACAGCTTCGCTGATTAAAGACATGTGATCAACCAGATCATTCTGAGAAGGTCTGACCTCATAAAAACTGGAGCACAAACAACACATATAAATACAAGAATGAAAATTGAGAATTTTGAGATATGGATGGAAGAAAAGGATACCTGAAAACTTTAGACATGTGATCCCACAAGTCTCTAGCATGTGTTTCAGGATTTCTCCTGACAAAATGAAGGCAGTGCACTGTTATCAGAACTGACCGAATGGTGTCCTCAAAGCTCTTCCGGGGCTTCAAAAGCCTGATCCAGTTACGTTCTTTGGTAAGCACTAATACCTCTGGTTTCACATTAGAAAGATCAAACTTCCATCCTATTACATGCTTATGAATCTTCTCAATCGAGTTGCCAGCATCCCCCTTCAAGAAAACCTGTACATGCTTGCTATCCAGTTGCTCATCCTCGTTCCATTGAAGTGGCAAAACGGAAAAAGAAACAGGATCATCCTTGTCGTCTAGAAAATAGTAATTTGAAACAAACTGTGGCACATTTTCAGTCTCATCATCTGAGGAGGCCATGTCCTTCTTCAGGTGAAACTAATATTACGCAAAACCAGATTTTTAAGGAATATTTCCTGCATTAAGAGTGTTTCATAGAAGAATAAATGACTAAATCAGGGCAACCAAAGAAAATCACTACGTTGAGCTAATTCCATGAGTTAATGCTAGCATTATGTATATGGAAGGATAACATACGAAAGTAAAACAAAATATTTCATCAATTCACACTTTTGGCTCAAGAATAATGTATATAGTTCATTGAAGTGGCAAAACGGAAAAAGAAACAGGATCATCCTTGTCGTCTAGAAAATAGTAATTTGAAACAAACTGTGGCACATTTTCAGTCTCATCATCTGAGGAGGCCATGTCCTTCTTCAGGTGAAACTAATATTACGCAAAACCAGATTTTTAAGGAATATTTCCTGCATTAAGAGTGTTTCATAGAAGAATAAATGACTAAATCAGGGCAACCAAAGAAAATCACTACGTTGAGCTAATTCCATGAGTTAATGCTAGCATTATGTATATGGAAGGATAACATACGAAAGTAAAACAAAATATTTCATCAATTCACACTTTTGGCTCAAGAATAATGTATATAGTTTGGACCTCAACTCAATTCAAAGATGAGCTACCTTGGCGCTAAAAGAAAATAAGAAATGAAGTTTGAAGGTTCAAAACCTTACAACTCTGATGTAAGATTAAGATGCATCATCCATAATGCATACCAATCTTTTGGCCATTAGACTTAGCTTCGATAATCCCAACCATTAAAACCTTTCAAAGAATTGCCTACCATTTTTTTACTTAGCACAACCTGACACATGTCAGAATGAAGCTACACAGATGAAAGGTAAAAAATTTCCCACTTCGTAATTCAGTGTTCTCGGTAATCAAATAAAGAATTATTAAGATGTTTGACATTGTTTAGACTAATAAACATGAAAATAAATATAGAAGTGCATTTTAAAAATGCCAATACTAAAACGAAAACAAGACAGCAAGTTTCTAAGGCAAGGGATTACGGCTACGCTTAACAACGATAATCAGCAGAAATTGGAATGAGATATAAAACCGATGACTTCCACTCTCAATTGTGCACAAAAAGCAACAATCGACCTCAATTAAAAAGGCTATGCTATTTCATCTCCTTTGTTTAAGTTCATTTATTCGTAACCCAACAAGTGTCTAGGATTTCGCAATTGAAACCAGTGAAAAACATACTCTAAGATAAAAACTTAAGGCTCTATGGAAAATGCGAGGGCTTCATCAATTAAATCACCACAATTGCAGGAATTGAAGAATGCGTACCTGATAAATAAGAATTACGGATAAACCCTAATCTTTCCTCGCATCCGTTTCTCATTCTGGGTATTTGATCATTTTGTAAGTTACTACTTTAGGCAAAGAGTAAATTAAATTAAAATTGGGAAAGAAAACGAAAATATCTTATGGCGATTTCCTGATTGAGGTGTACCATATATAATGCTGCACCGGCAGATTTTTCCAAGAACTACAGTGGAGACTCGTCCCTCTCGCCTTAGCCAAACAGTAAAAAAGGACTTATTCTTCCCCAAGCCGGTTATTACCCTATATATATATATATATATCTTAAAGTCGGTGATATAGATTTAAGCCTACATTAATGGCACTAATGTCGCTCATATATCATGATGCATGCATATAATTGTAAGTTAGAGTTAGATAGGGTAAGTTGTAAAATGTTTAATGTTATTAAAAAGAAATATTTTCCCTCCCAATAAACTAAACAAATTTTAGACCAATGGAAGGTCAAATCTAATAAAAAATAGATAAAATAGATAATTAAATATATAACTGATAAAAATTATATACCATATATGTACGAATATGTGACAATTTTATAAAAAATAATTATTGTTAATTATATAAATTTGTGTGAAATTTTTAATTAGTTTAAAAAATATAATATTAACATAATGATAAAAAAAAGTAAAAAGTGTTAAAAAAATTCAAACAAAATTAATTCTCCTTTTTATATAAAGTAACTGAATAAGAAATAATTTTCTTTTAAAAAATAAGTGTCGAAATTTATTAAAAACTAATATTTAAAAGGTATAAAACATGTAAGCTTTAAAAAATAGCTAAAGAAAATAAAAAATGATTAAAAAACATTTCGAAATAATCAATTCTCAATTTATAAAAAAATATAAATTAACAAATAGTTTTTTAATTAATTATTAATTCATATAGAAAAAATTAACTTAAATAAGTATAGAAGAGAAAGAAAACAAATAACATAAAATAAAATTGTTTACTTATCTATTTTTTATTTGTTTATTTATCTATTTTATCTCTTACTTGTATAAAATGTTAAAAAAATTTCTTTAATTTTTTTAATTCATACAATTTATTTCATAATATTTATAAATTTAAAATTTTTATTTTTATTAAATTGATTAACGTCATCGTATTTAATTATAACATGGATAAATATAGATAAATAAGTTATAAATTTTATAATAAATTAAAAAATCAATTATATTTTTTGAAATATATTAGGGATTAAATGAATTAAAAAATCAAGTATGTTATAATTAACTATAATATCAATTTAATTAACAATTAAAATTTTAGATTAAATTTATCAAATAATTAAATGGTAGAATTGTAAAATTAAAAATGAAATTGTAGTGTCTTAGATAAGTTAGAGACTTAACAAAAATATGAATTATCCAACAAAAATAAATAACTCACTTTTAAAAATACATGAATTATCGAAAAAAAAACATCATCCTTAGATTTTCTTTATATAATAATAAGAAAAAAACTTTTAAAAAACAATTATATAACTTATATGATTTTTTTAAAAACTTTTTAGGAAACGAGTTTACAAAAACATCAATATATGTTGACAAAACTCAAGATCAACGTGCTTTAAGCAAGGAGGAAAGCGATAGCACAAGATGTTGCAGCAAGTGAGTTTAAACAAGACAAAGAGGAGAAGATATTAGTGAATATTCTTGTGTATTTCTCATTCAATTGTAAAGGTAACATATGTAATGAAATTCTATTACATGTATTTATACATTTCTCATTACTTAATCAGTAAGCATATGTGATCATTAAGCCAAGCTAACAAATCATCAAGTCTAACAATTCTGTTACAATTCTTATACACTATAACACTATTAGTAGTTTACTAGGATATATCCCAAATGGTATTATAACCATAATGTTGAATTTATATCCTTAGATTTCAATAATAAAAGATGCAAAATTTAAAGAAAATTCATTAGATTTCAAAATATCCATAATGTTGAATTTATATACTTTAAGGAAAAATAAAATAAAGTTGTTGCATTAAAAGATTGATACAATATATATATACAATATATATATATATATATATTATTTTTCTTTCTTTCTATACAAATGAGAATATTCATCAAAATTATTTTTGTGAAGAGTATAGAGAGATAAGAAGAAAGAATGATTTAATATTGTATTGGTGTGTTTTAGAATGTACATAGAGAACTCTATTTATAGGGTTGTAACAAGTGTAGTACAAGTGAAATAGTAAGTGTAGTACAAGTGAAATAGTAAGTGTAGTACAAGTGAAATAGTACAAGTGTAGTACAAGTGAAATAGTGGAAGTGTAATATATAGTGAAATAATACAAGTGAAGTATAAGTGAAGTATAAGTAAATTACAATATCAAATATAACTTAACATCCCCCCTCAAACTCAAGGAGGAAGAGAAACAATCAACTTGAGTTTGGAAACTTATTCTTGAAATCTACCTGGTAGATGAGATTTGGTAAAGATGTCAACTGTTTGATCTGTGGAGTATACTGATTTGAGATAAATAGTGTCTTGAAGAACATGTTGACGAACAAAATGACAATCAATCTCGATATGTTTTGTTCGTTCATGAAATACATTATTGTGAGCAATCTGAATAGCACTCTGATTGTCACAATATAAGATAATTGCAGTTGATTGGAGAACACCCATATCAACAAGTAACCAACGGAGCCAAAGAAGTTCTTGAGTGGTGTCAGCAAGAGCACGATATTCAGCTTCAGTGCTAGATCAAGAAGTGAGGGATTGTTTCTTGCTTCGCCAAGATATGAGAGAGTTTCCAAGAAAGAAACAATATCCAGTGGTAGAGCGACGATCAGTTGGGTCACCTGCCCAATCAGCATCAGAGGCAGAAAGAAGAAGATTAGACTTGTTGGAGAAGTGAAGACCGTGAAACATGGTGTCTTTGATGTAGCGAAGAATGCAAAGAACCGTAGTATAATGGGTAGACCGTAGAGCAGACATGAATTGACTAACCAGATGAATAGCATAGGCAATGTCAGGACGAGTGACTGTGAGATAAACAAGACTGCCTACTAATTGTCTGTATAATGTGGCATCTGGGAGAATAGTACCATCTAATGGAGTAAGTTTGACATTGGTTTCTAGAGGTGTTGATGCAATTTTGCAATCAATAAGGCCAGCCCGATTAAGAATATCAGAAGAGTACTTTGCTTGAGAGAGATAATATCCTTGAGAATTAGATGAGATTTCTAGGCCCAAGAAGTAGTGGAGACGACCAAGGTCTTTCATTTCAAATTGATGGCTCAGAAACTACTTGAGATCAATAATTCCATTAGAGTCATTCCATGTTATAATCATATCATCTACATAAAGGAGTAGAAGTGTTACACCAGTGGGAGTCTTTCGAATAAAGAGACCGGAGTCATAAGAACTGGAAGTGAAGCCAAAGTCAGTAAGTGTAGAGCTGAATTTGGCAAACCAAGCCCGAGGAGCTTGTTTGAGGCCATAGAAAGCACGACGAAATCTGCATACTTGATGAGGTGAATGAGTATATCCAGGAGGAGGTTTCATATAAACTTCCTCAGTTATGTCTCCATTCAGAAAACATTTTTGACATCCATTTGAAACATGTTCCAATTCCGGGTAGCAGCAACAGCAATGATACTTCGAACAAAGGTGAGGCGAGCTACAGGTGCAAAAGTTTCTTCATAGTCGATTCCATATTCCTATGTAAAACCCTTTGCAACTAGACGAGCTTTATATCGTTCCACAGACCCATCTGAATGAGTCTTGATTTTGAAAATCCACTTATAACCAATCATAGATTTATTAGATGGAAGATCAACAAGATCTCATGTACGTGCTTTTGTTAATGCCTGTAATTCATCTGTCATAACTTGCTGCCAATGAGGATTAGAACTAGCTTCTCTATAATTTTGGGGTTCATGATGAGACAAAATAGTATAGAAACATTGGTAATCACGAAGATGAAAAGGAAGACTACTTACACGAGTAGAACGACGAAGTGATGACTCTAGACAATCAAGTAGTTGGTCTTTAGAAGATGTTGTTATGGTAGGATCAACAGAAGGAACAGACACATCAGAAGAAGCCATAGTAGACGATGGTGAGGGTAATGGAGCAATGTCAGGAGGAAATAAATCAATAGTTGGGTCATTAAAAAATGAGAGTGAGGTAGGAGATGAGACATGAAATGAGGAAATAGAGGAAAACATTTTATGTTCCCAAAAGATGACATGACGAGAGATGCGCAATCATTTAGAGATAGGGTCCCAACAACGATAGCCTTTGTGTTCTATTCCATACCCTAAGAAACAACAAAAACAAGCACGATGTTATAATTTATTGCGTTCATGAGGGTGAAGAAGAACAAAACAGGCACAACCAAACACTTTGAGCAATTCATAAGATGGAGAAGTACTATAGAGACGCTCATAAGGGGATTGATTGTGAATAATAGGCATGGGAACACGATTGATAGTATAAACAGCCATAAGAGCTACTTCACCCCAAAAGCGTTCAGGACAAGAACTAGAAATAAGGAGAGTACAGACAGTATTAAGAATATGTCTGTGTTTTCGCTCAGCTCTTCCATTTTGTTGAGATGTGCAGGACAATAATATTGAGAAAGAGTCCCATTTTGTCGAAGAAAATTAAAAAAAATATATTTCTTTATATTCCATAGCATTATTAGCTCTAATTACTTTGATATTTTGAGAAAATTGGGTTTTAACCATTTGGGCAAAATCATAATAAATTTTAGGTAATTCAGATCTATGTTTCATGAGAAAAATCCATGTGAATCTTGAATAATCATCAATAAAAATGACAAAGTAAACATATCCTCCCATAGTAGGATGTGGAGATGGATCCTAAACATCATAATAAATTAAGTCAAAAGGGGAGACAGAAGTAGAATCACTTTTATTAAAACATAAAGTAGGTTGTTTTCCCAATTGGCAAGGCAAACAATTTACATTATCAGAAATAGAAACAGATCCTAATTTACCAAAAGATGCTAAGGGACGAAGACATCCTATAAACGTATGGCCTAGACGAGCATGCCATAGGTTGATAGGAGTAGTAGAAGCAGCAACGGAAGTATGAGGAGAATTGGGTAGATGAAGGTTGATAAATTCAAATAATCGTCCAACCTTACGGCCTATCCCAAGGATATATCCTGTCTGTGGATCCTACACATGACAACCAGAAGAGGAAAAAGTAATAGTAAGGCCAAGTTCACATAATTGACCAACAGAGATAAGATTTAGAGTAAGGTTTGGAATATGAAAGGTGTCAGAAAGTGATATAGAAGATGTGGAAACTTGTCCTATAGTATTAACATGCATATGTGAACCATTGGTAGTTTGAATTAAAGGTTTGGAGATGGAAGATTGTGTGGGAGAGAAGATGTGAGTATCATGAGTCATATGATTACAACAAGCAGAATCAAAATACCATAAAGATTTACCTGATGTGAGAGACAAGGCAGTAGGAGGAGGATTACTAGATTGTGAGAGAACATGTTTAAGAAGACCTTCAAGTTCTTGAGTAGAGAAGGTAAATTTGTCATGATTATCCTCAGAAATAGCAGCAGTGATAGATGAGTTACTATTTTTACCTGAAGCATGTTGAGAGGGATTCCGAGAGCAATCTCTATTAAAGTGTCCTAGACCCTTATTGTGACAATATATACATACCCGAATGGGACATGTAAGAAGATCATGATTGGGGTTGTGACAGTAGATGCAGCCTTGATGTTTGAAGTCTTATTTAGAACCTCCTTTAGGGCGATAAGAGGGGGTGGCAAGAACAGAATCTGTATGATGAACTTTGAAAACCCTCATCCGAGTTTCTTCAGAGCGAAGCTCGGTCATAGCAGTATCTAAGGATGGAAAAGGACTCCGATGGAGTAAGGAAGCTCGAACAGGTTCAAATTGATCATGGAGAGCCATGAGAAAAATAACAAGACGCTGGTGATTACGGTAAGTTGCAAACATCTCAAAATCAATCTTGTTCGTCCAAGTTGGTTCAGAGAGAACGAGTTGATCTCAAATAGTATGTATTTTCAGAGAGAAATTGGTTAATGGTTTGATTAGCCCTTTGGCGTTTGGTATGAAGAGTTGTTAGAAGTTGATATTGGTTGGCCAAATCTGTTGTAGTGAAGCGAGCCTCAAGAAATTCCCAAACTTCTTTGGCAATGTCAAAACGCCCAAATTCACCATGGATGGAGGGTAAGGTGGTGTTACGGAACCAGGTAATAATTTGATGATGTTTACTCTCCCAGTCTTCAAGGCGGTCAACAAATGAGGAGTTGTTTTCAGTGGTTTCTTGGATGGGTATAGAGATATCACCAGTTATGAAACGTCATAGTCCTTTCAAGAAACTTTTCATTGCTTGTGCCCAAGCTAGGTAGTTAGTATCATCAAAGGTGGTAGAGATTAGGTTTGAGACATCATTTCGGTCCATTTTAACGAAATAATGGAGGAAATATAAAGCAAATATATAGAAACAGTATAAAGAAGATATCCTTAAAAATGAAAAGAGGAGTTGAAAACAAGCCTGGAACTGGGTTGAGGTGAGCCGGGTTGGAGTGATCCGGGTTGGAGTGAGTCGAGTTGAGGTGAGTCAGGTTGGAATGATTCGAGTTGAGATGAGCTAGGTTGGAATGAGTCGGGTTTGGAGTGAGCCGGGTTGGAGTGAACCAGGTTGAGAGTGAACCGGGTTGGCTATGATGGAGAGAGGCGAAATTTTGATAGAATTTTTAGAGGTATATGAGAGGCTTTGATACCATGTGAAGAGTATAGAGAGATAAGAAGAAAGAATGATTTAATGTTGTATTGATGTGTTTTAGAATGTACATAGAGAACCTTATTTATAGGGTTGTAACAAGTGTAGTACAAGTAAAATAGTACAAGTATAGTACAAGTGAAATAATGGAAGTTTAGTACAAATGAAATAATACAAGTGTAATACAAGTGAAGTATAAGTGAATTACAATATCAAATATAATTTAACAATTTTGAGTGTTAGGATATATCCCAAATGGTATTATATATTCATCCAAATTATTTGGAGTGTTAAGATATATCTCAAATCTTAATATATATATATCTATATCTATATATATATATATATATATATATATATGATACATTTCAAATAGTAATATATATCCATAATATATATATTCTTTTCAAACGAGAATATCCATCCAAATCATTTGGAGTATTAGGATATATCTTAAATGGTAATATACATAATGTCATATTTATTGTTTATTTTAAATTGTGTATTTTAATTATTAAAGATGCATTTCTTTTTAAAATAAGTTAGAAATAAAGGAAAGAAAGATCCATTTAATATTAGTAAAAAATTTATAATTGAAAAGATTTAAACTTAAAACCTTATGCTCATCTTAAAAAGAAAGCTAGTAGCTAATTATACTAAAAATTCAAACTAATAAAAAAAGGTTAACTATCATCTTAGGATGGTCATACATAATAAGTGTGTCAATTTTAGCAAGATTTCAACTAGTTTTCAACCTTAAAATCTATTCTTAATTGACTATTGCATTATTTAAATTTGAACATTAATATCTAAAGTTATTTTTCATTTACCTTTGAATATTATTAGAGTAGAATTAGCGACCAATCTTTCTAAAAACTCACTCTATTTAGAGGTAGATAAACTATTATCTTATATATTATTTTTAGGTCTTAATACTTCCTGTATAATTTTTTTAAACACTATTATTAAATTAATAGGTTCTTATTTTGTGAATGAAATAGATGAGTATAAAAGTTTTTACTTGTAGGTTGAGTAGATTTGAAGACATATGAACTTTAGGAAAATAATTTTGAAAACTCATCAAGTAGAGTTAAATATAATCTCATTAAATGAATAAATAAAGAGTCCATAAAATGAAAATATACTTTAAAGTTGAGTTCGTGATTGATATAAATATTATTTATAGTCAAGAATAAAATGAACAAAAACAGGAAGTCAATAATTAGAAAACATTTTTTAAATAAGAAAAAAATATTGATTTATCAATAATATTATTTTATTGGTCACTAAACAATAAATCCTAAATATTATACCCTAAATCGATTAGATTTAATATTATTTTAATTTTTGTAATATAAATATATGTTTTTTAAATTATATATTTTAATTATTAAACAATGATTTTTGCTAGTTAGACATGTACTGTTATATCTTTTATTCATTTTTAAAGTTAGTTAGAAGTGAAGTAAAGAAACACCCATTTAACATTTGTAAAAAATTTGGAAGGTAAAGATTTAAACTTAAGAAATAATTAAAATAGAGTTAACAATGAATGATTTTAAAAATTTAAGTTATTACTCTAATGTGTTATTTTTTGTGGCTTAACAAATATGTAGTATATTGGTTTGGCTTATGTACTCACAATTGTCATCACTCTTTGTTACAGTGCTAGGAATAAAACTAAGAAACGAGGTGGCCCAGGTGGTCTAAACAAACTATGTGGTGTTTCCCCGGAATTTCAGGCATTGTTGACCAGCCAGCTATTCCGAGGACTGAGGTTCAGTATTCTAGATTATTGTTTTCTCTTAGATTGTTTACTTGATTTCTACCGGCGTTTCGAATTTTCTTATTTGTGCAGATTGTGAAGCAACTGTGGGCTTACATAACGAAGAACAATCTACAGGATCCTAGTAATAAAAGAAAAATAATTTGCAATGAGATGAACTACGCATAGTATTTGACACAGAATGTACTGATATGTTCAAGATGAACAAGCTACTTGCCAAACATATAATATCTAGAACCCAGAAGTATGTGTTTTGTTATTGTACTTTTACCTTTGTCCGTCAATGTCTGTGTGACTGTGTTGTAAAATTTTGTATTTGGACTAAAGGCTTCTTCGTTTTGGTGTTCCCAGAGCAGTCTGTTTCAATGAAGGCTAAAGAGAAGTCGAGTTGGGAGCTAAAAGTACATAATCGAGTATCTGAAACACTTGCAATTTTTATTTTTTTTGTGTTGATATAAGGGAGATGCTCCAATTAATATGAGGTTTTAAGAGGTATACATAAACGTTATAACAATATTGGTTAGGTTAGACGAATTTTTAGGTGCACTCATATTAATTTATAAGTTTCATTGAGAATAAACCAAGTTATTAAAAAGAAAATTGGTAGAAAAGAAATACATACTTTCGGATCTGATGCACAAGTTTCCTAGTTATCCTCTTATAACATTGTATTAATTAAGTTAAAGTTTATACAAGAAAATCAAACTTCTTTTATGCACAAACTTCTTTTATGCAACAACTTCATATGCAATTGAAATAAATAATTTTCTTATTTTATAGATTTATTTAATTTGTGTTAAGTTTTAACTTTTTATTTTATCGTGAAAAGAGAACAAATCAATTGAAATATGATGCATGTGTTCGTATTACCTAAAGTTTACTGTTGATTTCTGGGGTGGTCATTTTGATTTCTGGGCTGGGAATATGAAGAATAGGAAATCTACTGCTGAGTACTTTACTTTTGTTGGGGGTAATCTTGTTACATGGAGGAGCAAGAAGCAAAAAGTAGTTGCCTTATTTAGTGCTGAAGTTGAATTTCGAGGAATGATCAAGGGAATATGTGAGCTCATTTGGTTGAAAAAACTTCTAACTAAGATTGGTGTTGCTCCTAACTCTAAAATAAACTTATTTTGTGATAACAAAACAGCCATTGTTATCTCTCACAATCCAGTTCAACATGATCGCACGAAGCACGTTGAAGTGGATCGGAACTTCATCAAACAGAATCTTGAAGAAAAGATTATTCAACTTCCATTTGTTAAACCAAAAGATCAATTAGCTAATATACTCACAAAATTTGTGTCTGCAAAGAACTTCTACAACTCACTTGACAAGTTGGGCATAAGAAACATATATGCACCAACTTGAAGGGGGTGTTTGTGTGTGTTGTGGTGCATGCTGCAAAAGTGGCATACATCAATGCTTAGTGGAGCAAAACATGGAGGAGACAATAATATTAGTGGAGCTATAAAACATGGATGTACAACAATTAGGATTATTGTTTAATTTTCGTTTTCCTTGTATACATATACCTAAACTCTTGTACAGAAACATAATAGAAATAATAATGAAATAATAATGAAATATACATGATAATTATCAAAGAAACACAATATTTGTCAAGTATATATGTAATAATCTGTATATCCTTTTTAAGTTCCGGAATTAATCAAAAATGAAAAAAAAAATTAGACTCGGACAAATTAAAATCATGATTGTCAGTTTAAATAAAACAAAAAAAATGCATTTGAAGTTATAATATTTTTAAATTTTATCATCTAAAAAGTTTTTTTCTTTTTGAAAAAAATGATTTTAAGCTTTTTGTTACATGTGAAATTTTTTCCAATTTTTTTATTAGTTGTGGCTTGAAACTACTACTTTATTCTTAGTTAGTTAGATTTGTACTTAATAAATGTATTTTTTATTACACATAAAGCTCAATTTTGATGATATTATGTATTATTTTTGTTAAATTATAAGACTAAAATATATATTTTATAAAAAAATTATCATAAAAGTTTCTTAAATTAAGTCATTTGTGAACTTTTGTAGAATGAATATAAGTAGAATCATTTAGTTCTTTAACTTTAAAAATGAGTAATTTTATTGATTTTTTTTATTAAAATATTATATTTTAATTAAAAATATTTAAATAATATATTTTATTCTTAATTTTTTTAAGTTAATAACCTAGATTAAATAATATAAACTAGAAGCCTCTACGCCCCGTTCCAATTTTATAATAATTATTGGAATAAATTATTTTTTTAGAAAGAATTATATCCAAAACAACTGAAAGTTTGAAAAACATTTAAACCCATGTCTTTTTTTTTCAAGCAGAAAAGTGCAGCTTTACTATTTTTAAGTGAAAATATATATATTAATCGATACAATAAACTTTAGGATGCATAATACATATTTAAAATGGTAAATAGATAATTCAACTAAACCAACAAGGCTATGACCTCCCGTGACTTGAAAATGTGATCAAATGCGACAAAAGCATCTCTATAATAAACTTATTACTTTGTTAACTTGTTTGACCTCTCATATAAAGAACAAACATTTTGTCTATTATCTGCGAATCTGTTTAATAAAATATTATCTTAATGCTCTTCAATTGTCTCGTGACTCCCAATAAGCAAGTTCACATGATATGCATAAATTCACAGCAGGCTTTAAAAAAGTCTCCTTATTACCTATAAATGCAGTTAAAAAAGAAAGAAAGTTATGTGGTGTGTTCTTTGATTAAGCAAGCTCAACACAAGCAAATCAAATGGCTAATATGGATTCCAAAGTATTGGTGACTATTATATTGGTTGTTTTATTAAGCCAAGCCAGTGCAACAAACTTGTGTAACGTTGATCCAACTAAGCTAGCTCAGTGCTTACCTGCATTGACTGGCAAGTCCCCCAAACCACCAACTCCTGCTTGTTGTGAAGTTGTACACCATGCCAACTTGCCCTGCTTTTGCAGCTACTTATCTGTCCTCCCTGCATATGGTATTGATCCTGCACATGCCGTGGAGTTGCCCAAGAAATGCGGTCGAAGAACCCCCCGGGAATGCCACGGTAAGAGTTTAAATCATGCATGTATGCTAAGCTTAAATGTGTTGATTCTTGCTTGAAAGTTCACAGACAATCTTACTATACAAATACAAGTGTGTGTAATGTATTTGTTGGGGGTAATTAGGTACAAAAATTAGTATCAATAGTATATAATATGAAATATGATCTAGAATCAGAGTTTGTGTATACTATGGTTTCCTAAATTAGTTACAAGGACGTCACATTGATAATTCAAATGATTATATAATTGAGTTTTGTGTGTTATAAAAAACCTGAATTTGGAGATTGGATGGTTATATATTTGGTAAATTAATGTATATATAATTTTGGTATTGGTTCAAAGATAAAGTTTGATTGAGGTGTCTAATGACTCCTTTCATTTCATTGCAGTTGCTTGAAGATCAAGTGTTCCATTGAGAAGAGTTTCATATGTAATTGAATGATATATGTGTCTTGCTTATTGTGTTTTTACCATGTTCCCTAAAGTTGCAATTTCCTCTTTGGTGAGTATCATTTCATAGTTGTTCACATTGTTAAGTTGTATTCTCTATGAATAAAAATTTTCAAGGTGAAGGCAAAATTTTCACTTTTCAAAATGAAAGATGCTACTTTCCATTGAATAAAAAAAATGAAAAATAATATGTATAATACCACTTAAAATTTGTAACAATAAAAATAATATATCTTATCTAATTCATATATTTTTGCTATTAAAAAAAGAAAGCAAACTCTAACATTTCACATTGAATGGTTTCTAGTTGGATTAGGAAAGGGTAAAAAAATTGTAGATTCGGTTATCCGAACTGACAGTTCGATTTTTACCCGATAAATTTCAAAAACGGAGACGATTTTGAGTATGAATAGAACATAAAGTAACGAGTACGGTTCGGTTACAGTTATATTGAAAACTGTATCTGCCCGCACTTAAAATTAATTATATTTATTTAATAAATTAAATTATAAATCAAACATTAATTATATATATTTAATAAATTAAATTATAATTTTTTGGGTTTTTTCCTAATATTTTTTAATAACCAACCTGAACCGTTATCTGTGGTAAAAAAACCATTTCCAAACTGTAATAATTTTTTGTACGATTTTAGGTATAAATTTTTATAATTCAATTCAGGAACGATTATATCAAAAAATTGTTTCCACCCGTACCTGTAATTATCCTTAAATTAGACGTCATTCAAGTAAAATTTCAATTATTTAGTCTTTATTAATGTTAAACTTCATTTAATATTATTAAATAATTATTTTTATGTTATAAATTTTAAAAATATTATTTAAATAATTCTTAAAGAAAAAAGCCAGCGTGATCGATAAACAAATCATAAGCACCTAAAGTATGTATTGTTAGAGTGTATGGTATATTTATAACACATGTCATGTTCTATTAGAATCCAACTTTTGTGTCATTATATATGTGAATAGTAATCGATAAATAGGTGGATAAAAACGAAAAAATTTAACAAAATGATATAAAAAGTGTATATTTTTACACATTTTGTCACAATTATTTGTGTATTTCTCAAATATTGCAGAAAGTGAATAGCTAGTCTCGTGCAAGTTTCTAAATCAATTTTCTTTATCCTGTTACAAAAACATGCAACTTAAGAAAGGAAAGGTTTCTATTCTAGTAAATTAGAAAACACCAAGAAAATTTGTATATAGAATTTACCATTTTTTTTAACATAAGATAAGGAAGGAGTTAGAGATGAGATAGATTATTCATCTCTATAAGGCATACAATAACACACTAAAAATGTAACAAGAGATTTGAAGTCAGTTCCATCTCACCAAGATCTTGAGATTTAAGAATGCATTGTATTTTATTTATTTATTTATTTATCCAAATTAAAACTTCATTAAAAGCAACTCAAACCCCAAACATAAATTGAAACTCCAAACATATACTTTGTATGGGGTAAGTTCACAAGTTAGAGATTACTGATCTGATTCTTCTCTCCAAGTTATGGTACCTAGCTACCATAAGTACGAGAAGAACCAAAGTAAGAAAAAGCACCTCTGACACTACTAAATTAATTGTTATACAACATTTAATTTGAATTAAATATGTGCTATAATCTAACTAAGGGGCGTTCTTTATTCTTGAAGTCTATCAAATTCTAGCTCCCTAACTAGAATCCTTTATGCGAGGTAAGTAAGTTTTTTACGAGAATAATTTATAATCAATTACAAAGTAATAATATCTCTCAATTGTGTTCTGGAAATTATTTCACAAATTTTTCTCACTCTAACTTTAAATATGAAATTCGGCCGACCATTGTCTTCTCGATCTCATGCAGGAGCTGATTGTTAATATATATAATGTTGTACAAAATGGGTTTGTGAAAGACTCATTTTTCACATAGGATTAGATCCTAAAATATGTTCATAAAAGTAAACAAATTCTTCTCCTTATTCTCTATGTGTCATGCAATGTAGTAAATGAAATTATCAATTGGATTGCTTAATTATCGTCCAATAATAATTATGCTTGAACATAAAATCTAAATTAAATTTAAATCATATTTAAATTAAATCTTTATGATCAAGTAACAATTAAATATCATTTACTTCTTACTATATTTATTTAATTTAATGTAAATCATTTGATATTTACCAAAATTTCTAACTTGCCACACAATGACACTAGTACCACATGTCTATCTCAATTTTGCCGTCTATCACTTAGATAATAATCATTTACTCATATAAAACATATATATCATTTAATTAATTAATTAAATTAAATATTCATTTGCAAATATCTTAGCCGAATCATTGCATATTTAAATGGCATTTATGAACATCATAAGATATCATAATTTTAAATATTAATTTTTTTTATCAAAATAAATAATTAATTCATAATCAATTATTTATTTCTCTTAAATTACAACATCATCCATTTATTATTATTGAGCATAATCCGAGACCTATGGTACCATGTATTCAAACTTCAATAAAATTTGATAAATTAATTAACTCCTTAATTAATTATTATTTCTATTAATTCTAAAGTTACTTGAATAAAAACCTAAAAATAAACTCTCAAATCATATACATGCTATTTATCCAATCTCATATACATTAGTAATAATTGATATAACAATTAGGTGTACTTTAATAATCCATAACCACTTTATAACTAGAAGGATCAAATATTAGTTTTATACCTCCAATTGCATTTTCTCTTTGAGTATGCACAATTCTTATTTATAACTACCCACGATTATATCATAGGGAGTGTACAATTATTCAAACTCTATAATCGTTAAACAAGATAATTACTATATAACATATAAAAACAAATGGAGTAGAATTCATATCTTTTAAGAAGACCTCACAACCAATCATAGTACCTAGACACCGAGATAAAGGCATCTCATCTAAATAACCAAAAGTCGGTGAGTGATTCAAATGTCATAATACTATAACAAGGGGTCACCTAAATCATTTAGGATTAAGATTATCCTGATCACCGAGTGACATAAAGAACTATGAGTAAACAAATGTTGATATGTCTAGTCTTGTTCTGCATGATTTCCATTATACATAAGTACCTATAAATAGATGTTTCCACATCAGTTACCTTATATCAAGATCACACCATTCTAAATAGATATGAGTTTTACTAATGACAATATTAAAAATAATAAACTTTAGTTAATTGTCAAGTTATTTTGATTATTACACTTGTACTCAATCATATTGTATAAACTCTTATATATTAAGTACAAGTTAATTCGAATATCAGATATTTTATTATTTATTTGAAGAATAAGATAACACATATAATTGCATATAATATATTTTTATTTATTTTAAATTTATCAATTTAAAATACAAACAACTTGTATTTAAGGGTTCTTATTCTAACACAAATAGCTCAAGACTCTTGGATACAATTGTGACCAACCGAGGAAGGTGGCTTGATCGCGATTATTTTATACATATATTTGTGTATCAATTCTCATATATTTACAATAAATTATTGTTTCTTATGTATTTTATACGTTTATTATATGTTATATAGGTGTTTAGATATGAAATGAGCAAAAAAGAAGTAAAAGGTGTGTTTAGAGTAAAAACAGAAAACTCAATTAATGTAGCTTCAATCAAGGAATCAAGAAAAAAACAAAAAGAAAGTGTTGATTTTTATAAAAAGGTCTCGACTGATTAAGTCGTAAGTCGATCAAGTACTCTTTTGGTTAGAAATCGCAATGGTTAGATTAATCGAGTGGCCTAATCAGTACTCAAATCTAACATTTTTTTCAACAATAACTTTTAATCCTAACCATTGGATGGATTAAATTCTAATCCAACTTAGATTAGGCTCAAAAATACACTATATACATAAACAAAAGGTTCTTCAAAACACAACAATTTGCAATAAGGAACAAGAGGAAATAAGAGCACATATATGGCAACTTTTGGAGGAGATTTTAAAAATTAAAATAATATTTTCTTAATATTTTTCTCCTTTTAGCTTCCTATAAGTATAACGATGGTTCTTGTAAAATTCATGTATAGCCAAACTTCTAATGTGGTTGTAGACAATTTCAAGTTATAGACTATAGTTTAACTAATTTAATACTATGAACAATTCTAGTTTCAATTCTTCTTGATGTGTTTGATTATATATTTAAATGTCATTACTATCTATATTATGAATTAGGGTATACAACTAGTTTGTTGCATGAATATGTTAGTTTAAGATGTTCATATGTAATCACTAATGTTCTTATTTGAAGTGATAGCTTGTGGCTACTGTCATAAGTAGGATAAATATATTTACTATAGGTTAAATAATTATTCTAATTTTACATAGTTTAATTATCACTTTTTTAGATCTTAATGCAATTAGTGAATTAAATCTACCAAGGGTTCTTCTATGTTATTTAGGATTTAGGTTGATTTATAGTGGTATTTTAAGTCAATTATAAAGTAAGAAACAGTGGAAAGTCTTAAATGGACTTATATTTCTAAAACTAACGTTAAGAATTTAATAATGGTCCTAAATTATGAAAGTGATTTAGAACTCAAAAAATTAATTTACATTTATGACATGATTAATAAAATTGTAAACTAGTAGTGAAAATAGTCTCATGATCATATATCTCTCATAAATCATTTGCAACCTTTTTATAATTATGTTAAGTTATCCTTCTCAAAAATTAACAAAAGTCCTTATTTATTATTTGTAATTAATGCATTAACAAGCTAGTAAGTATTAGTAGAAACTATTAACAATTCTCATGGGTACAATAATTTTAATTCTTAAAATTATTTATTATTTGTATATGAATATGTATACTTACATGTTTTGAGTCATGTAAGCTCCACAAGAACTTAGGATCGGGAACAAAACCAAGAAGAATAGGACTAAGTCGTAAAAATGGAAAACATGTTACAAAAGTGAGAGATATGGATAGTGATAAAGATGAACGAGAAGGGAATTAGAGGTCAGATATGTTAGGGAGGTAGGTAGGGTGGGTAGGTAAAGGGGATAAGATGAGATGAAACCTAAATTCTCTTAGAGAGAATCTAGATAGTCTCTAACTATAATGGTTTTTGGAGGAGTCTCTTCTTAGAATTTTAGAAAATATTCTACACATTGGGCTTGATTAAAAAAGAAAAATAAATGGCTAATAAGCTTGTTGTACAATGTCATGTAGTGCTTACTTGAGTATTTCGAAGGCTTGGGGTTTGAATCCCAATTAAGGTGTAAAAATAATGTAGTTATTTCAATAGCAAAAAAAGAAAAAAATGAATTTTACTCATACAAGCTTCTAGGAAGTCACACAAATTAGGCCTATTTCTAATTGCATCACATTTCAGATTTTGTCACTAGTATAATAATAAGAGTTCGGGATTGATACATGTGTTATTGACAATCAAGAATAAAATGGTTAAAAACATAGTGTTAGTAATTAGAAGGTATATTTTAAAAAATATTGATTTACCAATTATATCTCTCTATAGATCGCTGGAAGTTTGATGATGATGTGAGTGAAGATTAGAAATCTCTATAATATAGTTTTTAATTTTTAAAAAATTTTACATTTTAATTACTAAACATAATATTTTTATCATTTTTATTGTTAGATATAAATATCCATAATATTAGGTCTTTTATTCATAGAGGTAGTAAGTATAAAGCAATAAGCATTAAGAGTGATGTATATATGTTGATTGGGTTAGTTTTTGAGCCATTTTATAAGTCTATATTATCTAAGCAGTTTTGAAAAACCCAAAACCTTAACTAATATATGAAACCCCAAAAAATCATTTTTTGAGTTAATCTATAAGGTCGGTTTAAAGGAGGTTGACTTGACGATTTTAAACCTATAATCATAATATGACATAAAAGCCTCATATGATTAAAACAAAAAAACATATCATATAATTTGACTTAAAAATTATTACTATCATATATTATATTTACTTAATCTCTTATCACTAAAAAAAATAAAATAATTACAGTAATTATTATATAAATATAAAATTGTGTTTGTTTTTAAAATTAATTATTAAAAACTTCACACAGAATAATTATAAAAGAATTAAAATGTGCTTAACAATACAGCAATATATATATATATATATATATATAATATTATATTAACAATCAAGAATATGTAGTTTATATAGTAATTTAAGATAAAATTATTAATTTAAAGATTTTAAAATAAATTTTGGATTAATTTGAGAGTGATGAGAATGATTGTGATTATTTGAGTGATAGTATTTCTTGATTAAATTTATATTTTAATAATTTAAATAAATTTAAAATTATATAAATTAATAATTAAAAATATATTTTAAAAAATTAATATATATTAATATCATAGATGATTCATTTAATTTTTATAGTTTTTAGAAATTCAATCAAATCAATACGATTGATTTTGATATTTTTTTAAACTTACTTGAATTAAATTAGATTTGGTATTTTATTTATATCGATGTATTGATTTTTGAAAAATTAAAAAAAGAAAATACCCCAAGTCCCCAATAGTGAGAATGCAATTAAGATACCCAATTAGGAAACGTTATGTGACTCTTGTATTGACAACGTTGGGGTATGGATTAGTGTAAGCCGACGTGGAAGCGACATCCTAAGTCAACGCAATTTGAAGAGCAAATTTGAGAGTGAATGATATGTTTCGCCTATTTCGATGAATAACAACAGTCACACTACTTTGTTTTTCTGCTATTTAAAAATGTATAGTTTAAATTCATGAAATAACCTGCAGCCTTTATGGATGGGGAGCAATTCATTTCTTACCCTTCCTAACCACTGAACACATGTGCTCCCTAAATTTCAATTTTTATAGTATTATGAGAAATAGTTTCAACGCATGCTTATGAAGAAGTTGGTTGGTAATCATGTATTAAATAAGAACATACTTATGTTTATATAAAATAAATTTATATCTTATAAACATATTCCCAAGGCGATTATTTTTCATAAAATTTATTTAAATAAATTGATAAGTAATATTATATATATATTTTTAAATATTAATTCTTTTATATTTATATATATTTTATTATTATAATAAGTTAAAAATATTTATTTTATATTTATTAAAAAAATATTAATTTTTTAGATTTTTATAAAAAAAATTATGATTTTTATTTGATAAAAGGTTATATTCAGAAAAATAAGTATATCTATTTAATCAGATAAGTTCAAATTGAGAAAATAATCGTATGCTGTTATGATTGATTAAAAGTAATATTAGGTTTGTTAGTAAAAATAGGAGGTGCTTAAATTAGAAGAAAATTCATGGAAGTTGGCTTACCATATTGTCAAAGATGAAGGTGCCTAATCTTATTTGAATAAATAATAGGAAAATTAGGTAACCTAATTTTGTTGAATGTAGAAATGTTTGCATATGAAATGGGAACTTGAAGGCTACAAATATGGCTTCATTTTTTCATTGTTAATCATCCCAAAAATAGAGAAAAATTTATATGAGAAGTTTTTGAGTAAGAGAATTTTGTGGGAAAATTCTCTTAGGCTTGTAATTGCTCGTCTTTTGGGTGTGTGAGAAAATCATTGAGAGTGTGGTTGTAACAAGTTTTCACATAGTAAATTTTTCTCTAGTTGTCTTTTGACAATGAAAGTGGTTTTTCTCCAATTTGGAGTTTTCACTATAATTCTTGTGTTGTGTATTCTCCATTTCTCTATTATTTGATATTCTACTAAGGAGGATCTTGGGATAGGAAAATTTATGATTATACCATTTGATCCAAATTTCCTAACAACTGGTATCAGAGCCAATTTCAAAGAAAGAAGGAGAAATGTCAGGAATCAAGATTAACATTGAGAAATTTGATGGGAGAATCAATTTTGGCTTGTGACAAGTACAAGTCAAAGATTTATTGATCCAATACGGATTACACAAGGCGTTAAAGGGGAAACCAGTCCCTGTTACTGGTATTGAGTTCAGTAAAACCAATATAAGTGATGAAGATTGAGAAGATCTTGATCTAAGAGCTGCAAGTACAATTTGGCTTTGTTTGGCAAAAAATATTCTTGTAAATGTGTATGGAATATCTATGGCCAAAGAACTATGGGAAAAGCTTGAAGAATTGTATCAAGCAAAAGACGTTTCAAATCGGGTGTATCTGAAAGAGCAATTTCATACTTTGTGTATGAATGAAGGAACTATTATGTCTGACCATCTCAGTGTTCTCAATGATATTGTCTCTGAACTGGAAACTATTGGAGTTAAACTTGATGATGAAGATATAGCTTTAAGGCTCATCTGGTCTCTTCCATCTTCTTATGATCACATGAAACCTATCTTGATTCATGGAAATGAGAAAATAATTTTTCCGAAAGTTACTAGCAAGCTATTTTCTGAAGAAAAAAGGCTAAGTGATAGAAGAAATGTTTCACCTGAAAATTCAGCATTGGTAGTTGACAACCGAAAGAAAAACAATTTCATGAAAAAGAAGATAGTGTGTTGGGGGTGTGGACAATCTGGGCACCTCAAAAGAAATTGTTCAAAGGGTGGAGCTGATTCGGTAAGAAGCTCAAATACCGACGGTGATGCTAATAGTATGTCTGTTTTCAAAGACTATAGTGATACTCTTTGAAAAGAGTGTGTACATCCTCATGGCATGCCGCTAGTATCTAAATATTGCCATGAAAGAAGGTATATTACTGGTAGTAGGTCCACAAGTTTACACACGGGCATTGGCTTGGTATAGATGCAAGGTATGTGGTGGAAAAGATGTCGATGACTGATGAACTCTCGGGAAACCAAGTGTGAGAGTTGCACCATAAATTTCAGCAAGTTTTTTTTTCGACATGAGCCGATGTGAAATTCTTAGAATTGGTGATTAATTCTAAGTGGATGTACTTTTTATGGCGGAGTATGATAATTCTCGGTGTAAAGAATTATGACTGTTGGAGTAGACAGTATTGTAGTGGTAACTATGTTTATTTTTAATCAAGGTGGAGATTGATGTGATTGATTAAAAATAATATTAGGTTTGTTAGTCAAAATAGGAGGTGTCTAATTTAGAAGAAAATTCATGGAAGGTGGATTACCGTATTGTCAAAGATAGAAGTGCCTAACCTTGTTTAAATAAAGAATAGGAAAATTAGGTAGCCTAATTTTGTTGAATGAAGAAGTGTTTGGCATATGAAATGGAAACTTGAAGGCTATAAATATTGCTTTATTTTTTCATTGTTAATCATCCCAAAAATAGAGAAAAACTTATATGAGAAGTTTTTGAGTAAGAGAATTTAGTGGGAAAATTCTCTTAGGCTTGTAATTGCTCGTCTTTTGGGTGTATGAGAAAATCATTGAGAGTATGATTGTAACAATTTTCTACATAGTGAATTTTTCTCTAGTTGTCTTTTGACAACGAAAGTGGTTTTTCTCCAATTTGGAGTTTTCACTATAATTCTTGTGTTGTGTATTCTCTATTTTTTTGTTATTTGATATTCTGTTAAGGAGGATCTTAAGATAAAAAAATTTATGATTAAATTATTTTATCCAAATTCCCTGTAAATGTCCAAATAGCTTCCTATCTACAAAGTTAACAAGTGTTAATTAATTAAATTATTACCTTTCAACTTTTCTATGGGAAGTTGAAGGCATGAATCGCGTTAACATTATAAATTGCATATAATCAATCTTAATATAACTTAAAAATATATCAATTTTTTTAATATAAATATAAAATAATATTTTATAAAAAATTAATATTAGAATTACACAAATATTAAGAAAAAACAATAGAAGAATTTAAAGATCAGAATTAAAAACATAAATCTTAAGGTTTCTTCCATTTTTTTATTTTCATAATAGTTAATTTTATAATTGAATGCGGGTGATTTTAAAACCGTAGATATAAATTGTAATATTTAATAAGATCGATAATATTTTATTCAATTATTTTTTAATTCTTTATTTTAATTGTTGTTTGAATTTATTGGATTATTTAAGTTTACAATTAAATAATCAAATTAATTCATTGTTAATTAATTTAATTGATTGAGTACGTAATCACTTAACAATTAGTGATAAATTATTTGTAATGAGAATTAATACTCAAAATAATTAAATTGAACTTGTGTGTTTAATTTTTATCCAATTTACTTTTTTAAAAATTAATATTTTTGATAAATTAAATTTATAAAACTTATTTTAAATTGTATATTAAAAATAATTAGATTAAAAAAATATTTAATTCAACAAATCTCTAAAAGATTTTTAATTTTATGAATTCCTTTAAATTGATATAATAAAAAAATAAGATAATATGATATATTTTTTTATTTATTTATAATATATGTTAATAGTTAAAAATTTTCGTGTAATTGTTCTTTTATTTGAATCTATAATATAATTTTTATATTTTATTTTTATTAATATTTAATTTTTAATTTATAAAACAAAACCCTTAATTTTTAATAAATATGTTTCGAAAATAAAATCTACTTAATATATATTAAATAACGAAATTTTAATAAATTTAAAGTAGATTTTAAACTAACTATTTATGTGAACATATATCAGAAATCATTTAAACCATTTATTTATGTTTATTTAAAAGTGTATATATGTTTTTGTTAATTTTTTTTTCCTTGATTTTATGAATTATTTATTAATATAAATTTTAAAGTATTATAACATCTATAATAATAATTTAAATTATTTTATAACTATAATAATTTTTTAATATTATTTATTAAATCTATTTATTATAAAAATACGTTAAAATTATCATATTGAATCCAAATGATATATTTTTGTTTAAATTTTCTCAAAATTATTGTAGTAAAATAGATTTATAAATTAAACAACAAAAAAAATCATACTCATACTAAATTATTCTAGAAATGAAATGAATTACAAAATTGATTTATGGGTGGAAACCTAAATCAACCAAGGTCGTACTCAATATCATGGAAGGTAGCACAAATTAAGAATAAATTATTGGTTGTCACTCATTCTTAAATAAAATTGTTTTAATGATTTGTGATCCATAACGATCAACATGAAAGAGAGAGAATGGTGAAAAGTATGAACGATAAATATCCTATATCCTATCTTTTCTATATTAAAATCTCAACTTGATACGTAATCAACTAATAATAATTATTTATTACTCAAGTCCTACTACTACAACTACTAATAAAAGTAGAGGTTTGGAAGTTGTCTTGTAGTACATATTTAATTCCATTTTTTTTAAATAGTCCGCAAGTACCTTTTTATTAGATAACACAACTCATATATCTAAATTAAGATTTGAACTCAATATTTCAACAATTTCATGTGTTGGTGAGCATAAAACACTTTTGAAAAGAGAAATAAATTTATAATTTTAAACGCATATATATATTGCCAACGTACATAGTTAGCCAACATGATTTTGGAAACCCTAAACACTTTATTTTGAGTGTTATCTACAATTTTGTTATATCCTTATCCCTTTAACTAGAAAAATACGAAATAAGTATATATAACAATAAAGATATGTATATAAAATATATTTTTTTATATAAAAATATGCAAATAATTTGACCTGAAAATATGAAAATATATAAATATCAATATAATTTTTTTTAATTTTAAAAATATATTATAAAAAATACAGTAATAAGTATATATTTTAATATAAATATTAGGATATTATTTAATTTTTTATAATAATATATTTAATATATCCTTCATAATTCAATATAAATTAACATTTAATAATAAATTTAATTATATTACTTTAAATTACTACATATTTCAATAATTTTTAGTAAGGGAGTTGCTGAAGCTTGTTGGTCCGTATGGGATTTCGGCTTAGCGCGAATTGAAGCCGGCTTATTAAAACACTAGTCCTCCCTTTGTCAAATCAAATAAATTTCTTATAACGAATAAAAAATTAACAATATAAAAAATATCTATATATACAGTAAAAGCCAGCCTGAAAAGGTTCGGACTTTGTAGCTTTTCTCTCTGTCCCTCCCTTCTTCTAATCCCGTCATTCTCACACATTTTTCGAGAAACCTATAGATTTAGCGGCTAGAGATCGTCGGGAGTTCCCTAAGCTCAGTAACTTCGCCGGCAATTAAATTTCCTGCAATGTGTAAATTAAGCGCTCTGTTTCTGCTACCTCTTCTTCTTCATTCAGTTGTAGCTTCAGTGTCTGCTCAGGGATCTGCAACCAAATGGCCAACACTCACAGGTAATATACATAAATGCATGTGTACAGGTAATATGCATAGAAAATTTTCAAATGCATGTGTATCTCTTGGTCTCTCGCTTCTGCATCTGATATTCTAGTTGAATTTTCGATTCCTATTGGAGTCTTGTTGGGACTGAGATACGAAGGGAAAAAGAGGTGAGAAATGGAGAAAAAATTTCTGTTTTGTTTTCAGTTCTTGTGGAGAGAGAAAAATGGAAATTTTTAAATTTTTGATTCTGATTTAATTATTTTTTCCAACTTGTTGGTGAGAGTTATGGTTGATTGGGTTTCAGAGTGTAGGGAAAACAAAGTAAATGTTCTTGTTTTCGATTTCACTTATTTGTCTGCATTTTCTCGTCAGAGGAATGAAGAACTTCCTTTAAAATTACAAAGGTTATAATTCTAGATGATGAATCAAGAAAATGAATACCTCATTAAGAGAATGAATACAAATAATACATATACACTTAGTACAACACTTATATAGGAGTGTGCACTGTGAGCACTACTCTGTGTAACTAACTGTTACACGTGTAGGTGTGCAATAGATTACTCTACTAATAACCTATTTGCTAGCTATACAAGCAGACAACAAGCTACAATACACTACTATGAGCTACTCGTTACTAAAAGTTTGGTTTTCTGTTAAAGAAATCAACAGTGTTAAGAAGTTAACATGTTGAGCTATGCAATTTTTGGAACCGACTTATCGGGGCTGAGGCTTAGCTTGTTGGGGAAATGAATTCCGATGTTAATTATATGTCTAAAGCGAGTTCCAAAACCTTATACTGAACCGACTTTCGTCAACCATTGAAGCACCAATTTCTAAAATTATATGTTTATGCAGTCTTTGCTGCTCTGTTGTTTGCTCTATTCATTTGAGAAAATTAAGAGCATCTTCCTTTAACCCCTCTATGAAGTTTCCATTTTACTTATCTTAGCGTTTTCCTCCTCCTCTTCCTCTTTTGGGTCTCTGCGAAATTCAGATGGTAAATAGTTAGCAAGTGTAGAAAATGGTAGTGATGTGAAGGCTGAAATTCTGGAGATCAATGTAAATTGTATATTACTCGATAAATCCGATAGTTGATTGGATAGGAAACTAATAAAGAACGTTTCCAGTTCAAATACAGAGCTTTCTGTACTTTTTTATCCGAGGAAAACTTTTATTCCTTTGGCAAACACATCTCGGATTTTGGAGTCTAACACTAGAAGACTTGAAAATCATTTTCTATTTTCAAGAAAAGATAAGATGAAAAATGATGCTAGTTTGTATTAAGCCGGTTACTTCCGGTAGTTTTCTGCTAATATTTTTATTTTTCCTCTCTCTCTCTCTCTAATATTCTTGAACTATCCTAGATTTTCCATCATTTCCATGTTTTAAATTTTCAGATTTTAGCTTGAGATGCACGGAGATGGTTGTATTTTTGATTTGGCTGTGTGTTTAATGGACTAATGGGTAATTTACACGATTACTCTTTCAGGAGATGAACCTATTGTCATAGCACGAGGTGGACTATCTGGGCTATTCCCTGATTCTAGTTTAGCTGCTTATGATCTGGCATTGGCGATAAGTTTACCCAACGTGGTTTTGTGGTGTGATGTGCAATTGACAAAAGATGCAGTTGGAATTTGCTTTCCAGATTACAGAATGGACAATGGTTCTAACATTGGGTTGCTCTTCCCAAAAGGGAACAAAGAATACAACGTTAATGGAGTTCCCACGAAAGCATATTTTCCCATAGATTTCACTTTCAAAGACCTATCAGTTGTTTCCCGTAAGTATATATGAATTTAATAGTTTACTTTATATTGTTACTGCCTCCTTGCATTTCATGTAACCATGTGTGTTAAATATTTTGCTATATGACATGTTAGAAATACTTAACAATTGAATTTTATTTTGTACTTTAAGGAATATACACGGTGCCTTTATATAGGAGGTACAAGTAAACTAGCTAGACCTAAAGCCCATAACATGATATACATTAACATCTTTCTTCAAACTCAAGGTGGATGTGAGACCAGCTTGAGGTGAGACCAGCTTGAGGTTGTCAACCAAATTACGAGTACGTTCCTTAAGAAGTGCCTTGGTGAAGATATTTGTAAGTTGATCGTTGGAGGAGACGGGAAAAAGCTTGAGAGCACCATGGACAAGATGAGAATGAATAAAGTGACAATCAATCTCGATGTATTTATCCGTTCATGGAAGACATCATTGTAAGCAATATTGTTATATAAGCCCAAGACCTAACTCAATCCAATAAGATCTCATTGAGTTAAGGGTTACCCACACTTACACTTATAAACTGCACTATAGTCGAACGCCTAGTCGATGTGGGACAATATAATCCTTCAACACCTCCCCTTACATCGGACAAGGGCAACGAAGACCACAAACCACGATGAACTCAGGACCTAACTTTGATACCATGTTATATAAGCCCAAGACCTAACTCAACCCAATAAGATCTCATTGAGTTAAGGGTTACCCACACTTATAAACTGCACTACAGCCGAACGCCTAGTCGATGTGAGACAATATAATCCTTCAACAAATATGAATGACACTGTGATTGTCACAATAAAAGAGAGTAGCAGAGGATGTGGGTACGCCCAAATCCTTAAGAAGCCATCGTAGCCAAAGGAGCTCAACTGTGGTATTAACAAGAGCACGATATTTTGCTTCAGTACTAAGCGGGCCACAAAAATTTGTTTCTTATTTTACCAAGAAATCAAAGAAGAACCAAGGAAAAAGCAATAACCTGTAGTGGACCTGCGATCAGTGAATCTCCTGCCCAATTAGCATAAGAGAATGCACGGAGTACAAGAGAAGATTGAGCTGAGTAGAAAAGGCCATAGAAGAGAGTGTCCTTCTAGTATCGTAGAATGCGCAGAATAGCAACATAGTGAGTCGATCGTGAAACAAACATATACTGGCTCACCTGATAAATAACATAAGAAATGTCTAGACGAGTAACTGTGAGATAAACCAGGCTGCCAAACAATCGTTTGTAAAGAGAAGGATTAGACATTGGTTTCCCCCCCGAGGGTGTGAGATTCACATTAAGTTCAATTAGAGTGTCAACAGTCTTGTTGTCAGAGAGAGAAGGATTGTGATTGAGAAGCTGACCCCGGATGGGCTCAAAGTCCTTGTGAAGTGACATCAGGAACTTATAGAGATGAAATTCATCTCTAACTGTAGCATATTGCTAAGCATCTTTTGAGCATGCTCAAATTGGATCACAAAGGTCAATTTGGTCCCAAAGAAAACGAAGTTGATCGTAGTAGTCATTGATGGATTGCCTTGGTTCTTGTCGAAGTTGATGCAATTTAACTACTAATTGATATTTCATAAATTCGTGAGTAGTAGAGTATCTTTTGGCCAACATATCCCATGCTGATTTTGTATCATCAAAGCTGCCCAATAGATTGGAGATGGAGGGAATTGAAGTATTCTGAATCCATGTGAGAATTATGTGGTTGTGACTATCCCATTTAATCATGCGACCAAGGTAGGTAGCATCTTCTTCACTTGCTCCTTTGACAGGAATGGTAATTGCACCAGTACAGTAATGCCAGAGCATGCGACCCTTAAGAAAACTACGCATAGCTTGAAACCAAGATAAATAATTCTTGGTCCTCTCCAATACAATATTGATGGGGCGAGGAAGAAAAATATCCTTTTTATCAATTTAGAAACACAATATGCAAAAACAGACTGCAAAAATGAGGTCTACGCGAAAAACTGGGTAGAGAAAACTTGATCTGCAAAAGCAAACCATGTAGAAAAGTCAACGCTCAAAGTCAACTCTCGATCAAAGTCAACTATGGTCAACGGTCAACGATGGTCATCGATGACCGTGGCTGGCGTCATCGTTGTGTAGATCAACCACGGTCATCGATCAATGATGATGTCAGCTACACGTGGTGATGACATCAGCCCTAAGTGACGTGTAGTATGTCGCACTGATGATGTCAACAGGACCTGAGGGTGGCGTGTGAGACGCGTGAGGAAGAGGTGTGGTTTCTATGTGCGGTGCGTGAGGGCTTATGGGGACGCCGATGCTTGCGAGACTTCTACAGTTGTGTAGATCAAGGCAAGCCGATTATTGTGGTATCTGTAAAAAGGTTATCGAAGCAAGATGCACGGCAAAGCGTAGTTTCTGTGGGCTGTGCGGGAGGGCGCGTGCTGACGCCAATGATTGCGAGACTTCCATGGTTGTGTAGATCAGGGCGAGCTGATCACTGTGGTACCTGTTAAAAGGTTATCAGAGCAAGATGCACAGTGGAGACGATGATTGCAGTGGTTTATGTGGTGTAGGACTTTTCAACGACGGTAGCTGCAGGCCCGAAACCCAAGAACAACGGTTGAGAGACATTGGAGGTTCAACGGTGAGTGGTTGTCGTGGCTGTTGTGACGACGGAAGCGATAAGGGTGGAGTAATACCAGAAGAAACAAGATTATTAAAAAAAAGGTCAAAACAATGACTCTGATACAATGTTTGAAATACATAACAATTGTATTCTATTATGTTATTTAAGGAATATATATGGTGCCTTTATATATGAGGTACAAGTAAATTAGTTGGGTCTAAAGTTTATAATATGATATACATTAACATAGCAAATACATGAGGCTCCAAATGCTTTACCAATTTAAGTATTATGCCTATGATTTTTTTTCCAATTATTTTTCTTTTTTAAAAAAATCAAATATCATTATTCACTTTAAGACTTGATATTGCTGAGAGGTCCTCCACGAGATCTGCTAAGGGGTCCGCATCATCTGCACTGCCCCTTCCTCCCAAAATTTTGATGAGGGGTCATGGTTGTCAAAAGTAAAAAACCATAGAACTGCAAGAGATTAAGGCTACCGTTGGTTTGTGTAAAAACAAACATGACTTTCTGGAAGCTATTAAGTCTTGCCGACCATCTTTACGTATGTTTGTGTCTGTTATTTCAGGACCTATAAATGCCCATTGGATGTGTATAAACTCATGTGTGGTATTGAACCATCACAATTTCCCTCCCACAATGTGTGTGGGGTTTTGTCTGTTATCTATTTGAATTACTGGAAGCAACTAACGTTATCATGTTAATTTATTGTGTGAGCCCCTTACCTTTCATCTTTTGAAGTTTCTTCTTGTAAGTGGATGATATTACTTATGGTTTCTCATTTAAGCATCAATATCAATGTGGTTTTGATGGCTGTGCATTGTGTATCTAGTAGTTTTATTGCATATAGCCTAGTCAAGAGACTGAGAAGATTGTGGTTTGCTTATTGGCCTATGTGCGCTGGTTGTATAACTAGTATTATTAAGTCATTTGTCTTGTTTCACTTGTTCTTATAGTGTCTAGTTTTTGGATGTTAAAAACACAGCATATTTATTGAGAGTTTTTCATGTGTCGATGAGCAATGTACTTGTGATTTTTCCATCTCAGCTCCATGAAGTAGGAATGTAAGATTGCTGACCAATACACTGACAGCTTCCTTGTTACTGGTTTAGTTGTTCAAGGAAACTACTCGCGGACACCTAAGTTTGATAACCAATTCGTAATTCTCACTGTTGAAAATGTTAAAGGTGTGATGACTCAGCATTTGAGCTCAGCGGGCTTATGGTTGAACTTTGAGGTAATTTAATCATTTCATTTCAACTTCGACTTTCATTCTTCCTTACACTTAATAGAATTTCTGAATTATGCTTCCCCATACGGGTTTCAACCTATCAGTATGATATAATCGAAACTTTTGCAGCATCCTGCATTATATGCTGAACACCGTTTGAGCATGAGGGACTATGTACTTTCTGTGTCCAAGAAAGTAATTGTTAATTATATCTCATCTCCAGAGGTGGCTTTCCTGAAAAGTATTAGATCACGATTCAGTCCTAGGATGACACAATTGGTATTCCGGTTTCAAGGACAAGATGAGGTCGAGATATCAACCAACCAGACCTATGGTTCTTTATTAAAAAATCTTACTTTTATCAAGACATTTGCCTCTGGAATTCTTGTTCCTAAATATTACATATGGCCTATGGATGCCAAAAAGTATTTGGAACCTCACACCACACTTGTCTCTGATGCACACAAAGCTGGATTAAAAATATTTGCATATGGTTTTGCTAATGATGTCCCTGTTAGCTATAATTACAGTTATGATCCAGTTGCTGAATACCTGTCTTTCATTGACAATGGTGACTTCAGTGTTGATGGTGTGCTGTCTGACTTCCCAATTACTCCATCAGAGGCCATAGGTAAATGATCTTAATTCTCATAATCAGTTCTTCTTGTTGCTCATGGTAGATCACTTAGTGCTCTCACCTTCCGATTATTCAAGATTCTAGCTAACAACATAAAACTATGTTTATTTAGTGAAATTTTTCTTGCTTACATTGTAACTTATTACAAAACCTTGGTTCTTTTTTTGCCTGTTTACTTGAACACTATCCACTCTGACATGTTTCTCTCTCTTGTGTTGTCAGGTTGCTTTGCTCACATTGGGAAAAATGCTACTGTGCAAGGTATCTAACCATGTCTCCAGACTCTTCCCCATCCCAACTCCCCCCCACCAAAAAAAAAAAAAAAAAAAAATCTCCTTGACATTGTTGATTTTATACTTCAATGAAAAGTAATTCCATGACAATTATGATAAATCTGTTTCACCTCTGTTGCAGCCAAAACTTTGGTTATCTCAAAATGTGGAGCAAGTGGAGACTATCCTGGTTGCACGGACTTGGCATACGGTAAAGCAATTGCAGATGGTGTGGATGTACTTGACTGTCCAGTTCAAATGTCAAAGGACGGGATCCCATTTTGCTCAAGCTCAATAAATCTTATAGATTGCACAACTGTTGCTCAGTCTAGTTTTAACAACCTTACAACAAGTATTCCAAAGATTAAGGCGGGCACTGGAATATTTACCTTTAGCCTGAGTTGGAGTGAAATTAAGACATTAACCCGTAAGTTCTGATCTAAATCTCACTATGTATCTCAGCTGTGTAGCTCATCTTGTATTTTCATTTAGCCTTATTTAGGGTGATATTAACAGTTTAAGACATCAACTCATGAGTTCATATTGGATCTTTTGGGAAATAATGGACTTAATAGTCATTAGATTACAGATCATATGAGTATTATTCTTGCTTTCTTTAATTGGATGGTGACAGTAAAAGTCCTATAATTATTTTAAATGTGATATTTAGATCCTGTACTTATTTTTTGTAATATTTTAATCTCATTATTATTAAAAAAGTGACTACATAAGGATAAATAATTGTTTTTTTTATGTTTTTATTTTTTTTTATTTTTTCTTCAATTCTTTTAGTTACAATTTATTTAAGTTATAACAATCTCTATCTAATGTAATTCAAAAATTAAAAAAAAAAACTTTTTTACTTGCCCGTTAATCTTTTAATAACAATAGAACTAAACTGTTATAAAAATAAGGACACGATCTAAGTGTCATTTTTGTACTAAGTAAAGGATCCTGGAGTATTTTTCTCTTCTTTAATATTGATCATGAATCCAGCTGAAATTTCATTTCCTTTTAAAGATTGGATTGTTTGGAACCAATAATATAACTTCCTAGTGCAACCGGATGGAGATCTCTGACCCATATTGATTTTGATTGAGGTTTTCTTTTTGAAAATCCTTTAAACTGTGTTATGCATGTGGATATAAAGGAACCCATCCCTTTTACCATCAGAAATTAATAAGATATGTATGTAAAGACAGATTGTTTGTAGAAAAATACAAGTCCATGTGATTTATCTAAAGTGACAATTCTCTTTATGCAGTATAGATTGTTACTGTATGCTGGGTATGAAAAACGACTTTTTCTGGTCTATTTAGCTTTTAAATGCTTGTGCAGTGCAACTGACATATCTTATAATCTTAACGTATATTTCCTTTAAAGCTTTGGTATAATTCCGACATTCTTAGACAATTATACGATGAATTCTTTTGTTAAGCCACTGTTTGACATCCCTGTTATTCATCTTCTGTTTTTATGTAGCCTCCATAGCAAACCCCTTTAATAAGAACACATTATTTCGGAATCCATTGTACAAAAATGCTGGGCACTATCTGGCACTATCAGAATTTTTGGACTTGACAAAGAATACAAGCTCTCTTTCGGGAATTTTGATTGGCATAGAGGTGTGTTTTCATTTATATCTTCATCCCTAGTTCATTTCCTCTGTACAAGAATCGTTAAGTTTTGGCATTAGATCTTTGTTGTAAAAGTCTTCGCCTAGATGATGAACAGATGCTTTGATTGCTTGAAATCTTACAAGCACAGTCCTACACTTAATATGTGATGCTTTTAAATTAATATTTTAGACAAGAAATTCGAAGTATGAATTTCTAATCTTCAAGCTGATAGGGAAAACACTCACTTTTTAATTCTTTGACCTCTACCATGAAACAAAATCTTTTATCCATAGCATTCCTAAACCAAATTGGGCAGGAATTTTATAACAAAATGTGCAGTTGGATTAGACTTCACGAAGGAAAGTGCTTTTGTGATATAGGACGGTTAATCGCTCCGCTTACAACAGGACGGGATCTACTTCACGTGGTACGAGATTGTTCTTTTTGGTCCGTAATTGTAAATTCAGTGGATCCACGGCCATGACTCGACAATTTAGCAGGACCTCATGGTATTACTTCTAAGGAAAAATCCCAAAACGCGTCATGTCATTTAGAGAGTGTTTATCCCTTATAAGCACATCACCAATTAGTTTCCTAATCAATGTGGGACATGTATTGGTATACGGCATCATTTTGGTAGTCTTGGAATCTTGATAATGATATAATGTTTGCTCAAAGTAATTAATTAGTTACAAGGGTAAAATAGTTGTCAATAATTTCCCTAAAAAGCTAGTCTATGGGATGGGAATGGGCACAATCTACATCATTTTCTACACAATGCTAGAATATACCTGATCTTTAAAGGATGATACTTCTTGCCTTCTTGGTGATCCTTTCTCTGACAATTATGGGATAGGAAATGTGAACTAATTAACATGGCTAAGATATCCATATTGCCTGATAAGAATATGCACAAAAGCACAAGTTAAAAATTCTATCAAGTCTAATGGAACTTTTTTTTGTTCCTAAAAGTCCACTTTATATTTGTTTTGTCAATTATGTTGATATTTGATAGTAATTCTTTCAAATTAATGTAATTGGAAATTTTAAGAAGATGTGCATCTATTATGGTTTTTGCACAAAAGCCTTATTAATCATTTTGTTTTTCATTTGGGATCCTGAATAAGTTTTCATTATGTCACCATTGAATTCTAGTCGTCAGTTCTCATATCTTCTTTATTTACTTGTATCATTTTGCTGATAAAGTTTGTAAAGGAAAAACATTACAATCACTTAACCTAACCTGGAAAGCATGTTGTGGTCATATCTGACTCAAAATCATACACAATGATGACATATATTGTGTTTTGTTCCATTCAGCATGCAGCCTATCTTGCAGAGGAGCAGAAATTGAGTGTAACTGATGCAGTCCTTAGTGCCTTGAGTAAAGCTAGTTTAAGTAACCAGAAAAACTTAAAAGTTATGATTCAGTCTAGTAATAGCTCTGTTCTTATGAAATTCAAGCGGAAGAGTAGCTATGATTTGGTCTACAAAATTGACGAGAACATCCGTGATGCCCCTGACTCAACTGTGGCGAGCATCAAGAAGTTTGCTAATTCTGTTGTTGTCAGCAAGGATTCTGTCTTCCCTAATACCGAGTTTTTCCTGACTGGTGCTACAGATGTTGTTACAAAGCTACAGTCATTTAAGCTGCCTGTTTTTGTAGAAACCTTCAGCAATGAGTTTGTATCACAGCCATGGGACTTCTTCTCAGATGCAACTGTTGAAATCAATTCCTATGTTACAGGCCAATTCAGTATTGATGGTGTAATCACAGACTTTCCTCAGACAGCTGCTAGATACAAAAGTAAGTGTATGCTTCTGTTTGGATTTTTTTAAATGTTTTCTTGAAAGCCTTGGGAAAAGGGTAGATGCATAATTCATTTTCATCATCAAGTTTTTCCTAGTCGTCAATGCTTGCTTGATTTGTCTATAAAGTTTTGATGCAAGAGCAGTGCTTTCTGCACTCACTGAGTGAACCTTAGCAAAATCGCTGTGCAATATTATATCTAACTTTAATACATCACCCAAATATCAAATAACTCATGATTGTTATATTTCGTGGTGGTCTTGGACCTATATTCTCTTGGGTTTATGGTGTATTCTTTCACTGTAGTCATAAATTCTAATTATAGATCTACAATTTGCAGATTTCATTTCAACATCCGTTAGTGTTTTGTCTGAGTGATTTGGGGTCAATTAAGACATTTGTAAGCTTTTATGTTGACCTTGAGTTACTGACAATGCTTTTACATGAACGCAGGAAACCCATGCTTAGGTATGGGGAACAAAACACCTCAATACATGAACCCCGCTGAACCAGGAAGTCTTATTAGAGAGATTGCTCCTAGTTATTTGCCACCAGCTGAGGCTCCAAATCCGATCCTCACAGTGTCTGATGTGACAGAGCCGCCTTTGCCATCAACTATGGACGTTCCAGCTGCTAGTCCAAGTGGATCTCAAGGAGTATCGCCACATCCTAATGGACAAACCAAAATTTCTGCCAGGCTCTTCCTGCTGAGTTCAGCTGTTCTCTTTAGTACTCTCTTTCTGCTTTAAAGCGGCGTTTATGTTCTGTATAATGTTCTTCACTTATCTTGCCGTTTCTTGCTGCATACTGCACACAGCTAATCCAATTTTTTGTTTATTCCTCCTTTTACCGAATATTGGTGAATTATTTTGCCGTTGATGTTGTAGGTATCTCCAATATTCAATCTTCCCCATATAGTTAAGTTACAGACTCTTGTGAGGTACTTATCAAGATTGAAACTATTCTTTCACTTCTGTCGTTAATAATTTACTTCTTTTTTTCTTTTTTTGGTAATATGAGCTGATAAAGATGAAGGGCTTTTGATTAGATCGACTACATTTGGATCTTATTTATATTTATAATCTCCAGTCTTCATTCACTGTGGTTGCTATTCTAATGTAGTAAGCATTTGTTTAGCTTTGGATATGCATTAAAAACAGTTCGATAGAAAGTGCCATCCCAAAGTAATTCAAGTCTTTATTAGAATCATATCAAGTCAATGTGAAACTTTATTTGCACATAAAGTACTGTTCTTCGCACATTGCATTCGAAAAAAAATATGAAAAATTAATGAACCATAAAATGAAAAAAGTGACAATTTCATTGTTGGAACTTTTTCCTCGAGTGCTTCCATTGCATTTTAAGATAAATTGTGCATTAAAAATTATTTATTATTCTTGAAGAAATGTGATGCGATAATTCAAGTCAATAAATTTTAGGATTAAATTAATTTTTTTTAGAAATAAAACAAAATGCAATAAAAAATAAAAAGAAAATAATATATTTGATAAGTAATATATTCTATAAATAATAAGAATACCTCCTTCCTTTTGCATAAAAAAGCTTGTTGAACTGGACCATTCATAATTTGTTCGAAATTTGAACTCCAAAGTTCCATAATTCTCATCGAATTAAACTGAGATATACGCAACATAACAACGAAGACACCACAGATAAGGACCTAATTAATCTTTTACTCGATATTATAATCATATGATTCATGGTATAAGAGTAAAACCTAACAATGCAAGCATGTCCATGCACTCATTTTGATATATTGGATAACTAAAAGGCAACGAAGACACCACAGATAAGGACCTAATTTATCTTTTACTCGATATTATAATCATATGATTCATGGTATAAGAGTAAAACCTAACAATGCAAGCATGTCCAAGGAGATAATTGTAATTTAATAATAAGCAATTTTTAAAGATTCGTTCAACACTAACAGAAAAGGTAGCATATTTAAGAAGGTGATTTCACGGAACAAGTCCAAAATCGTTGCTATAAAGGAACCATAAAAATGAGGAATTAAAAATTCTGAATCTAGAACAACAAAGCAACAAAGTTTTAGGCAGCACTTCCAGCTCCCTTTCCCTTCTTCCTCTGGAGCTTCTTCATGTAGAACTCTAGTTCTTTGCCTTCCAAAATATACCTGATGACGCAAACAGACACAACCATCGTATAAACGGCTGAAATTTCATGTATATCCTTACAGTTCATAACCACTCGAAAACAATGGCTATAGAAAATATGAAATAATATTGTTTGACATTATTAGGAGGATAAAATTAAGTATGTGCTTACTATATTTACAAGGATAAAATTAAGTACGTGATTACTATATATGCTGCATTCTTAGTCTTTTACGCTCATCATTAAACTGTAATGCAAAAGAGACATGCATACAAGCAAGCAAATGAATTATGAGACATACCCATCAGCACGACCACACTGGCCAGGTCGTGATGAGATACAGGCCAAAAGCCGACCACCACCAAATTGCTCTTCTATATGTGAGTCAAGGGCTCGGTTCAGTTGACGCTTCTCCAGCTTCCTTACAACATGGTTACTTTTCTTCACCTCCTCAGTAGGAGCATCCGCCTCCTATCAAACCAGTGATGGCCAAACCGGGAAAATCCATCAGAAACATATACAACTTACCTAAAGCAAGTTGATTCCATAAATTGTACACCAAAATTAATTGCACAATTGAATAACCAACAGTAATCAGCTCATGTTTTCAGAATATAGATCGAATTAGAAGGAAATTATATTAGGGCAAAAAAAAAGCATTTTCAAAACATAAAGAGTCTACCAGATCCAAGCAGGATCATCAATAACATTAGTATTACAAAATATGAAATCAAGAAAGATTCAGTTAGGTTGGTTGCACAATAAATAATTAGCTAACCAGAGCACCAAAAAATGTATAAAGTACCAACCTCTCCTTCTTTCTTGGCAGCGGCAGAAGCAGAGGTTTTCTTCTTGCGTCCAATATCAACACCATAATGTTGGAGGTACCACTGCTTGAAAGGTGCCGCATCAACCTGAACTATGGCACTCTTAACGAGAGTTTGAGTACGGACAAGCTCATTGTTAGATGCATTGTACACCACATCCAAAATACGAGTTTTCCTGGTCACAGCCTCACTACCCCATGAGTAGTTTCCTGTGTCGAGCCTCAATGCACGCCATTTCACATTGCCACCTCGAACTCGAACTCTCCTCACTGTCTTGTTGCTAGAGAGCTTTGTGTTTGCAGGTTGCCTTCCAAGCTCATACCTTAGGAATAAAACAAATGCATCATTCAGAATACCACATATAATAACTGAACTGATATCTTCTTAGACTGACCTTTACATGAAAAAAAATTACCAAAGAGACAAAAAATACATTTAATAAAGAAACCTTATAACTTAAGAATTGATGAGGGCTAGTTCCACACACACAGAAAAATTATGAGCATGAACATAAAAAATTAAATGTCTCATTAGTCCAAAATACCATGACAAATGTACTTTTCCTATTCCAACATTATAAACTCTGGAAATTCCACCTTAGGACTATATTCCGATTGGAGGGGAAAAAACACATAAGCAGTCCATCATTTCAATGGAAAACTAATCTAAGCTAAGTGATGATATAAAATACGAGTCTAAATTACAGTAGAAAAAGGGGACTACCAAAATCAAGGGAACAACCAACAGAAAGATTAGTGCAAAAGTTTAAAAATTAAAATGAATTCAAATATCAAAGCTCAACTTTAAACTACAAAAATTATCGGCGCCCAAAGCGTAAAAAAAAAAAGTATTTACTTTCTCTTCTTCCTCCAAGCCTTCTTCTTGCCTCCAGTGGCACGTCTCTTATGCATGGAATCCCGAGAAATACCTGTCAAATTAGTATAAAAAAATAAGATTAGTATATCCAAAATTGCATCAAGCGTCAAAATTAGAAGCCATTGATACCATTAGAGATATTCGAAATTCGATAACCGATAACAGATATGAAATCATATGATAAAACAAAACTACGCAGAGATCGAAATAAGTTAGAAACAAAAAGAGATACCCATTTTGGCGGACAAAGGATTCTAGGGCTAAATTATCCCAGCAGACTGCAAAATCTGAGCAGAGCAGTGGGGGCTAGGGTTAGGGATAAAGAAAGTAATAGGAATTGAATGAAGCTTTTTATCCGAAGTTTAAAACCCTATTTAACGAAATTACTAAATTACCACCATAGGCCTTAAATAGTTGTTTTAATGTGGATGGTTTAAATATTTATAATAAATTATAAACAACGTTATTAAATTATCAAGGATAGTAGTATTATTAAAGTTATTTTTTATATTTTAAGAGCAAAATTTTTAATATAAAAAACTTATAATTATTAGATTATAAGCATAAATTTTAAATTGTTTTAGAATTAATATTTTTTTGTTCTAAAAATATAAATTCTCATTATCAAAAGTATATATATTTTATAAAAATAAAAGATATCATAAAAAAAATTATATTATTTATATTGTTTACTCCCTTAAATTAAAAATGTGTTATTTAATATTTTAGTTGTGAAAAAATATGTTAATTAAGAATAATTTATTATTTTAATAATTTTTTTAAATATTATTATTTTTATATCAAGTGCTCAAATATGATTAAAATAAAAGTCTCCAATAATAGTAAAGTGAAAATTAATATTAACAAATTTCACAAAAAAATTATTTTAATATTTATTATTTTATTTTAATATTTTATTATTATTTTTAATTAAAATATATATTTAAATAATTTTTTATTTTAATATTATAATTTTATTTTTTATTAAATAATTTCATATTAAATTAATTTTTATCATTGTTAAATATTTAAAATTTGATCGTATTTTAATCATTTAATAAAAAATAATAATATTTTAATAAAATAACAATTAAACTAATACATTTATCATTAATTTGTCATTTTTTATAACCAAGAGTTACATTTTAATATAGAGAATTAAATAACAGAAATAATTTATTATAAATTAACTATTTGCCTTCACCTTTTATAAAATTTCAACTTCAAAGAAATCCTACCAGTAGAGGCTAGGATTAGGGATAAAGAAAATCATTTATTTTTTACTTAAGTAATATTATTTTTATTAATTGATTAATATTTTTTAATTAGTAATAATTCATAAAAAATATAATTTATATTAATTTATTAAACAAATAAATCAAAATATCATTATTTTATAATTTCAATAAAATGAGATCATTAATATCCCATCACATTTTCGACAAACATTATAAGAACTTACGTCATCTCATCGACAATTCTATCGATAATTTTGTTGAAATTCTGATGACCACCACCAACAATCTCGCGAGAGGTAAATGTGACATTTTACATTCAAAAATAAAAATTTTATGTAATATGTTACATATTCGTTGGAGCTCCAACGATCCTATGAAAAATAGATGTGACATATTAAATATAAATATAAATATAGATGTAAATGTAACATGTTATATATAAATATAAAGTTTGATTTATAAATTGCAACTAAATTAACTAACTTATAGATATGAATGTAACATGTTACATACTAACATATATTTTGATTTTATTTTATTTATATAACAAAGATATTTTAACAATGTTATTGAAGTGAAAAAATGTGGTATAATTAAGAGAAATTTATAGAAAAACTACATCAAATAACACAACAACTTTATAAGTGACTAAAACTTAGAAAACAAAAATAACATCCAATAATAATACAACATTAAATAGTGATAATTCAATTTAAATGATACTTGAAATAATCGACCGAAATTTTTTTAGTAACAAAAATATATAAATACAAATTTTAAGGAATATTATTTTTGTTTTTCTATTTATATCAAAATACCAAAAGTATAATGCTGACTAATTGTATATCGAACCTAACAAATTTTCAGCTAATAGAACCAAAAAGTTGATACTTGAAAGAACCATTTTATTGCTTTGATATAAAAATCAAAATTCCCACGTCTGTCGGAAAAATCAGAAGGAATGCCAATATATACAACAAAATATAAAGATATACAAGAAATCTTTTACATAATTATGACGATTCTCTATTAGTTGGATTCAGCAACTCTTTAATATTACTCTCTACATCCTTCCGGAGAGAAGGATGAGGTATCCGTTGAAACACCTCAGCTCCAAATGACAGGACATGAGCCTTTCTAGCTGTCTGTAAGTCAATCCCACGAGCCTGTAAATAAAAGAGCTGGCTTTCTTCTAAATCACTTATTGCAGCTCCATGAGAACACTTAACATTATCCGCAATTATTTGAAGATTGGGTTTGACATTTACAGTAGCCCTAGGTTCAAGCAGAAGGCTTCTTGTTAGCTGACCTGCATCGGCCTGTTGTGCATACCTTCATAATACGAAAAACATATGTTAGAGTATGCCAGTGACACATTAGCACAAGAACATAAGAATGTAGATAACACATATTATGAGGTCGGTTGGATAGCTAAAACATGTACTATGGCAGTAGTGAGCCAGTTACTTCAATCAATATAGCATATGGCAAGGTTGTATAGGATGAGGGAACGTGCATATAAGATTGCAAAACAAAATAGACTTACCTACTGACCTGTACATTCCCATCAAAAACTGAATGTCCGAGAGAATGAGACACAATAGATTTATGAAGTTGTCGGGAATAACCATGCGGATGATCCAAAATTAGTCTACTATGTAAATCTTGTGTTTGATCACTAACACACAAGTGCAGCGATGATAACTCTGTGACTGTGTCTGGTCCCAGTTGCATAATATGGAGATTATGTCTGCTTAGTTTACCACCGATGATGAATTCTATAAGCTCATAGGTACTAGCTAATTCCTGCAAATGACAATTTACATGAATCCAGCATAAATGCATTGGTTACCATTCGAGTCCCAGAAAACTCGTTTAAAGTCTAATGTGGAGGTAATATCAACATAAGGACTATATCTCCTTCCACACAGGAACCTAGAAAATGGTATTGACAGCAGAATGATACTTGAAATCTTGAACAAAACTTAGCAACCTTTTTTGGATAGGACGCTTTCCTCTTACAACAGCTAGCTACATAATTATTCAATTATCCATCCTCTTAATCCTTGTAATCGAAATATCCCACAGAGGTTTCTATTATTGTACACAGTACTAATTACCCAGATGTTTATGGAAACACAGGCCACAATAAAGTAAATTAAATCTAACTTGCATTGATTTTCTTTTTGGCAAATCAGTATCAGTTGCTAAACTAGATATCTGTCGTTCTAATTTCTCCTTCCCACAAGTTGTCTTCATCTTAGAAAATATAAACGTAATTTAATGTCATGTATCAGAGCACAATATAGCTAAATTTGCTGCAGGTTTATCGAATGGTAATTACACACCATAAATTTGCAGCATAATCCAAGTTGTGAGCATGAATCTAATTGAAATTTCCTAAAATCATCCATACCATAATTGATCATGGACTCAAGATCATAAACTATATATACCCATATTCAGGAATTACTCTTTTGTTGAGTAACATTTTGAAAATGGCAAAAAATTCCTCACACTATGTGATGTGAACAAGAATCTAATTCATGTTTCCTAATTTCTTCCAAGATGTAATTCATGCTTCATATACAAAATACAAATCAAAAAAATAATAAGAAAAAAAGAAAGATAAGGAGCAAATACCTGTTGAATTGACGTCCACTTTATATGGGCAGCACTCAAAGATTGCTTTTGAATATAAGAATGTGTAACCTTTCCTCCTCTAACTATCACCTCCAAAACAGAGTTGGTCCAGTAACATTTACTCCCATCGCCTAAAAACTCCTCAATAATACCAATCTCCCCTCCCTTCTCCACCAAAGCAAAAACCCTTGGATTTGATATGGACAATTTACCTGATCCATCATCACTGCCCTCAATAGAGAAATACCTCAAGTCAATGGGGCTCTCAACCTTGCAACCCTCTGGCACGTACACCACTGTCAAATCTGGTGCCCCAATTCCGTTGACTGGCCATAATAAGTCCCTCTCAGACTGAATACACAAATACTCATTTACCTTTTCTAAAATACTCTCTGAATGGAGGTCCGATAAGCTACCCACAAAAACTCCAATTGGCAAGTCGGACAAATTTGATGCCTGTTTTAGCATATAGCCATCAACGATAGCCAAATTGGGGAATTGGGTTTCTGAAGTAATGCTCAGATAATCTGGTGGATGAGGGATTGGTTCGATCTGGGAATGCTTGATGAAGGAAGTGTCTGTGTAGCGAAAAGGTTCATCTTTGCGAAGGCCATGGAACTGACAGAAGTGTCTCTGAGGAGTATCCCTAAGCTTTTGGAGAGATGAGGGAGATGGGGAAGAAGAAGATGGAAATGAATCTTCAAGAGCTTCAGCTAGTTGAAGTACAAAGGGGTCTAAAAAGGTGGACTGTACAACTGAAGATGGTTGAATTGAAGCTTTGGTTTGGCGGTGAAGCATGGTGGTAATGGGGGTCTTTGAATTTGGGGTGTGAAAGCTAAGGCGGCCATCAACCGTGAATAAATGAAAACTTTAAGGTACTGTACTACCGTTGGGAACTCCCTTCAATTTATGACTCCGTTCTCTCCCTGCTAGGAAGCCGTTGATTCAATTCCCAATGTATACTATAATGAATTTTGGTTAACGCAATAGCATTTGATAACCAATCAAATAATAAATCAATGTTATAGTATTTAATTTATAATTATAATATAATGAGAAATATTATATATTATTTACGTAAAATTTAAATAATATTATTTAATTATTTTTTTTTTCGTATAAAATATATTATTAAAATCATTATTTTTTTAAATAATTATTACTTATAAATAAAATATATTATTAAAATTATTATTTTTCTAAATAAGGTTTGAGATTTGAGATTTTAAGATTTACAATTTAAGGTTAAAATTATTATTTTTTTAAATAGGTTTTAAGATTTAGATATATATTTGAAATTGAGATAAAATTAAAAAAAAATTGACATAAGAATAGAATAATGATTGTATCTCTTTTAGTAAACGATTCTATTACATTCATATTTTTCAACTCAACTAAATATAAAATTAGAATAAATCAATTCTAATTTCATTACATTCGAGTCAATTAAACATACACTTATTGTTTTTTAAATAGACTTAAAATAAATAGCTTAAATAATGAAAAAAATGGATTTATTCTTATAATTATTTTAAAATATATACTCTTTTAATTATTAGATTAATTTTTAAATTTAAATAAAATTTTAAATAATATAATATTATCGAAATTAAACATTCAAAAATATAAAAAATATATTTATTAAATATATATTTAATTAATCTATAATAATTAAATAAAAAAATTTAAAAGAAGATTCTTATGATAAAAACTTTGGAATCTTTTTTCTAAAAAAAAATTAATTTAAAAATAATAAAATTTATAGATGTTATAATACATCAGATTAATTAAAACCAACAAAAAGCTTCTCTCACATATATATTTTTATTTTATTTAAATAAAAAATTAATTTTAATATATTAAATTATTTAAGATTAATATGTCAAAAATTGCATCAAGCGTAAAAAATAGAAACCATTGATACCATTAGAGATATTAAAAATACGATAACTGATAACAGATATGAAATCATATAATAAAACAAAAACAGACTGCAAAATCCAAGCAATCGAGTGAAGCTTCTTGTCCGAAGTTCAAAACCTTATTTAACTGAATTATAAATTTACCACTATATGTCTTAAATAGTTGCTTTTATATTATTGTGTGCCACAATACACACGGTTTGATATGGATTTATTAAGCATGTAGAACAACTTATGTCGTTGTATGGATCAACATGTGACGCGACACAATATTCTTTGCTTGTAATTGAGTAAAGCATTACGAGCAACATATGATGCATTGCGGTAGTGAAAAATTTGATTTATTATTAAAAAATATATGAAGATTTTGATATATATATAATTCTTTCGATTATCGATTAATCAATTTCAATTCCAATCAATAAAAAATTAATTAATTGAATATCATTGAAAATTCATAATGATTATAGAAAACTTTATTTAAAAGAAAATAAATCAATAAATTAAACTTGTATTTAATTATTTAATTCGTTAGGTACATGAAGAGTTATACTTGTTAAAATCTCATATATATCCATTATCTTAAATTTGAATATATTTTAATTTATTGATTTGATTTATTTGCTTTAATTTATTGTTTTGATTTATTAGTTTTAATTTATTTTTTTCTTTAGATATAATTTAATTTAGAATTTATAATTATGTTGCACTAAATAACAAATTGTTAAAATGTTTAGGAGATTGTCTTCTTAACTAAATTAGAAAATTAATTTAATCCTATAATTTCTTGAAAAACGATATTAAGAATATATTTATAACTTATTATAAATGATTCGTGTATTTGTGAGTTTTTTATAAATATAAAATTTGATAATCAAGTTTTTGTGTATCACTCCTACGGTAACGATCGTTGGAGATTTTTTGTGGGATATAATCTTATTTTTATTTTATTGAATTTATGTAAAAAAATATTTTGGTTTTTATACTTAAGAAATTATGGGTTTTGGATTAAGTTTTTATTAATTTCAGAAAAAAAATGGTATTGGAGTGGAAACATGCTGTATGATTATGAAGGCAATATTGTACGTAAAGCTCTGAACAAATCAAGTTGAGTGGCTTTTTCAGGCTTCTCTTTTTAATCAGAGTTATAATACTGGCTATCTTTGAGAACTGTTTATCGTCTTAGTCCCTGTAATGGTCAAATTGTGCGATTCTCTGTTTTCTAGTGTAAGATTTGTCTTATAAGAAATTCATCATTGATTATTGACAGGGATAAAGAAAGATACCTACAAAATTGAAACCCTACAAATAATGGATAACAAGTTATCCAAAACTTGACACCAGCCTATGCCCAATAGATTGCTCTTTATATCTATCATTTCGGACATAAACCTCACAACAATACTCTCTGATAAAACAATCAAGCAACTTGAACTCTTATTTTAGACAAATGAGGTAAAATTCAACTTTTAATATTGAATTATTTTATTACGAAAAAGTCTATTTATTACAAGTTGTGTTATTATCGTATCTGTTGTAAATACAATCGGATTTACATAAGTTTATCAAATAAAAACTTTCACATCAATTACAATTACGATAAACTTATAATATATAGAAATATTTTTTTATTATAATAAATTATCCGATCAATCTCGTGAAAATTAAAATTAGCAAGATTTTAGCACATGGTGCAAACCCAAATAAATAATTTAGCAGAAATCCGAATAGTCACCAACCAATTCAAAATCCATACAAAAATTCAAACCTACTCTTACAAAACTGAATAACCCGCAGTCAGAGTCTTAAACCATAGCAAGAAAGAACCAAATTACCACCAGGTGAAAACGTTTACATTAGTAAGAAAAAAAGAGATATATAAATTGTACTATAGCCAAATATGGAGCCCATGAAAGCACCATCGAGAGAATCGCGTACGAACCTGTGAAGACGGACGGCCTGACGTTGGTGTAAGGAGGGAAGAAAGCATTAGAAGGTTTAAGTTCATGGTTAGAGTTTTATTTGAGCTCAGTGTCATAGTCTGCCATTGGAGGATCCCTTGTCGTTGCCATGGCTCCCTTACCTAGGTTTCTTCCATAATGCTGACACGTCACAAGGACCAAATGTCCAAAATGCTTTATATATGTCTAGTAAAATTCGAGATATATCTCCATGTGAGTAAAATTAAAGTTACCCATGAATTAAAGTGTTCTTTACAAAAAAGAACAAGAAATAAATATATATATATATATATATATATATAAGCTGCTAAACACAAATATTATCTGTTTTATGTTATTAATTAGGAAAAAGGATCAATACTGGCAAGAATGAGAAAATAAGAAGAAACATAATAATGCACACTACAGTTTTTGCATGGACTCAAGAAGGGTCTCATGCGGATATCTCAATTGGTGAAATAAATTTTACATGCACTCAACAATTAATTTCGACCAAACAATTATCTTTCTTGGCTGACACATCAACTTCAATCAGTCAGTAATGTTGTTGATATATAGCTCCAAATTCTGCTCTCCATGCTTGATCATCATCAGGGATTGCATTGTGTGCTACATTGAAATCCTCCTGATACAGTGGTGGTTGCAATGCAGACTCTGGCAGCTTGCTCTCTGCAATGTACTGCTTCATAGTTATCATCTCCATCTTGTGTTTTCTTTTAAGCTTCTCCATTTGCTTCTTTAACTTCTCATTATCTTCATGCATCTTCGTAAAGTTTTCCTGCGTTCATGGACAATAACAATAAGTTAGATGGCAACCAGTGGTTGAGTGATATCCTAGTTTCAACTCTAACTCCTAACTTTGTACATGTGTCAAAAAACTTGATGATCATAATTAAATGCATGATCTGTTCAATCAAATGTATAAATTTCTCAAGAGCATAAAGTTACTGCAGTTACCTTTGCAGTTGATACTGTATTTTCAGCTTCTCTAAGCCTAACAAGGAGTTCTCCAGCAGCATGAACGGCTTCCGCAGTATCTCTAAGTTGAATTTTGATACTCTTGTTCTCTTTTTTCAGCATATCCCTCTCCCTCTCCGTCTCCACTCTTACTGCAGAGAGTTCTGCATGAAGAACTTTGGCAAAACGAGATCTTGACCTTTCTTTCCAGCCTTTAATGCTGCCCTCTTCACATCTGTTATTACTCCAATCATAGATCTGTGCCTTTCAACCAAGTCATTGTACTTCTCTTGTAGCTCAACATAATGTTCAACAAATCTAGCATGTCCTAGGACAGCTCTGCCAAGTGCATCATCCAACTCTTCAGTACTCTTCTTCTCCAATTTCAATTCCATCTCTAGCTTCTCTGCTCGTCGACGATGGGTGTCAATATCAATTCTCAATTCATCAGTTAAGGAAATCCACTCACTCTATCTCTGTCCATCTTTGTCTTTCCTTCTCCAGTTCTTCCTCATTAAATTGCTGGTATGTATCACTTTTTTGCAGTTGAATGGATCTTGACAGTAAAGAAGAGCTCAGTTTCTCAGTAGACATGTTGATAGATGCATTAGTTTGTGACTGCAACTTGCTCCTCATCATTTGAATTTCCTTTAGAAATGCTTCCTTCTCATTCACATCAAAAAATGTACTCTCATAGATATGAACAGACTCATTCTTAATTTTCTTTATTTCATATTTCTCTTTTATAACTTCCCGTTGATGATTATCAACAGAAACACACCTTGAAAGCTGCATGAAACACCACCAATATAAGAAAATTTTCAACATTTCAATGGGGTATTATAAAAAATATATATATAATTACTTAGACCTTTTCTGCATCTTTGGGATCCTCAAATATGACCATTTCATAATTTTCATTATTTGAAGAAAGGCAAGGAACATTGATTTCTTCCGTGGAATTATGTTTCTCTCGTTTGTATTGCTCTATCTGCACAAACCATAAAATTAATAAACCTAAAATCCAAATTAAGGATAAAAACATAAAACTCATGGAGGCCTAACAAAAAATTACCAATTTGTTTAGCTCTTCAATATGTGATGCTTGTTCAGTACAAAGTTTTTCAAGCTCCTCTCTCTTGGTAACTTCGTCCATTGAGCTACATGTGTCCTGGTCGAGAAGCAGGGAACAAATAATTTAATAATTAAATATTTAACAATAATGTTAACAATGTATTAGAGTTAGTTTATTAGGACAGTGAGCTTAAAGGGATGCCAACATGCCTTGGTTGCTACCTCTTTCTTTTGATTGCTAACTTGTACATCACTGGCATCTATTTCCTGTACCCATTGACGGCAAGATGCACAAAGGAACGTCTTATTAGAATCATTTTCAGCTTCATCAACTTCTGGATAAGATTTCAACATCAGGTGCTCGAAGGAGAAGGCAAGTGGATATTTGTTTGATGCAGTGTTTTGCTGATGACAGTCGATGATCTTCAAGCCCCTCTGGAGGCTAGCAGCTAATGATTCTGAGGGCCCTGCAAATTTTTTGCTCAACTGTATGGAGGACCGGATGCAAGAACTCTGACTAAGTGAATGCCTTAATTCATCTGACTCAATTTTAGCATAGTCGGACACATTACTTTGACAAACTCCATAACTTGATGAAAAAATTAAGCTCTTCCTCTGGTTTTTCCCAAGTTTTGGGGACTCTGACGTTGGTGGCTCATGGAGGATTGGAAACTTGCAGGATGAACTGATCGAAGTGCTCCTTCCAAATTTTGAGTTTATAGCTCTGAAGGTGTTAGAGGAACATGAAATGTCATCTGTCAAGGCAATTGTGTCCTGCTTATGAGGAAGTTCGTTCTTTGTCATGTCAAAATTCATTTCTTCTATTTCTGTTTCGTCTGGAAAAATAACATCATCTTCACTCATAGAGTCCTTCCCACAGCTTTCACCCAACTTAATGGAATCTCTGTTAAGAGATGAGTTTATTGGTTTTTCTTCATAGGAATTGTGCAACTCGTCTAGCTGTTCACATAGTTCTCTCACATCATCTTCATCAATGGCCATATCTTCATCTGAATCATTGTCTACATGGGGTAATAATAATGAGCGATGAAGGCTCACTCTCAGTTGATTCAAGCTTTCACGAACATTGCACCCTTGAAAGTACCCATTTCTACTATCATCTGAACAGGAACTTGACTTTGCTCTAATTAATTCATCCTGCAATTAGAAAAAAAGCAATAATCTTCAATTTCAAATACCACTATCCCGCATAAAAAATGCATGTTACAGAGTTCAATACCTTCAACTGACGAATTTGATCACTTAGATCATTGACATCATCCTCTGTAATTTCATTTATCACTGGTTCGTTTCTAATGGATTTAACTCGTTCTCCAAATCTCAGTGTTCTCAGTACTTCCCTGTTGTTGCTGCATTGAAGAATGAGAATATGAACCAGAATTGTATAGACCTCAATTTACTTAACATAGACTTCATAAAATGTATGGTATAATAGATTCATAAGATTACTGCAAAGTTACATTTTCAATATATTTGACAGAAAAACCAAAAGGTAAAGAGTTAAATACCTGTTATCTGAGATGATGTTACATATAACTGTTAGTTTCGAATTCCCACCAAGGGATTCTCTCAATAAATGTGTTAAACAAGAACTTCGGTATAAAACATCTTCAGGTTTTCCAGAATGAGATCCTTTTGAAAGAACATTTACCAAATGTCTGCACCAAACAGGACATCAAATCTTATAACATGACATTGCTCTCTCTCTCTCTCTCTCATATAATCATCAGTTGCATGGCTCTATTTGACGAAGCTAAAATATCATAACGCCATTTATGTACAACTACACTTCCAGCATCAAGTAATTATTTACAAAAAACAAACTGACTAACAAATGTCAAAGTTACAGTGCAAAAAATAAGTCATTCCAACAATTTACATGCAAAGGAGAGCCATTTCAATGACAAAAATGATTAAGGTTAAATAAGGGAGCATTCTCTCTTTTGTATAAAATATATATTTATTGTGTCAACTGATTCTTAAAAAACACTCCAAAAATATTTTTTGCATAAAAACAAAAGATATGATGTGCAAAAAAAACTGGTTCACCATTACACTCAAATAGGTAAATATGTAATCTACAATAAAGACAAGTCAAGGGTAAAAAAAATTGATAGATCTAAAGGGCCATGAAGTTATACCCAAGATGCAACAGTGACTTCTTTATGTTCTTGATTTCCCTCAAAGATTGCCCACCTGCATCATCAACTTTATTTTTATCTAACCCAGCAAGATCAACAAGGCTAATTCTACTTGTTTTTGAACTACCAAAGCATTTCGATGAAGTTCCCTGTGGCATAAAATCATTAGACATTCATTATAAGAAATATCTGTCCAAAACTCGTTGGCAAAATAATAATAATAATAATAATAATAAATCTTAAACTCTTAAAACCAAAATTTTGCTTCAACTTAAAAGCACATCTAAACTTCCAAATTGCACATAATATTTATGAAAATCGCATATATTTTTGAAGAATCAAATCTCAAAATTTTATTTAACAACCTAGGACAGTAAAACGAATTTCATTTTTCATAAGAAAATCACAGCAAGTCTAAAATCAAGTGTACCTTATGCCAGGACTCAATGATAAAAGTGAAAACAATGTGGGACCTAGAACTCTTAGAATTCACACTAGTTGCTCCAACTTTTCTGCTCGAAAGCCCCTGCACAATATTTCAAGAAGTTCATAAATACATGTAAATTTAAATTTATAACGATCTACTTGGAATAACTCACGTAGAGTACCAGAAGACAACAATAATGCTCCTACTTTATGACAAAATCATGTAGAATGTACATCACCCACCTTAATCAAAATTTGCATCACATCCTCATAGCTGGTCACATATTCTTCTGTCAAACTTTCAACATATAAGCCATTCTTGGCATCATCCTTAATCTGGAATGGTTCATCAAAATAATTCATACCTTAATGATATAACAGAAGAAGAAAAACTTAAAGAACAGAGGCATCAATGAATCCCAGTAATAAAGTATACTTCACCTTAAGATTCCTCTGCGTTGGATCAAGTAAATCTCCTATTTCTTCATTGTATATCTGTAACAAAGAAAAAATTGACAATCCCATTGTGTATTAAAAAGTCCTGAATAGTAGTTCGTTAAATCTTAGTAACAAAAATATACCTCAAGAAAAGAGCAACGGCACTGGTAATTTATCTGCTTCCCTTCAGAATTAACTAGCTCCTGTATAATATAATCAAAATTTATCAATTGCACAACAAAAACATTTTAAGTTGGAAGATGGCCCAACAAAGAATAAAGAAACAGATCATACATTTTCAATCTCGGAGAATAGCATTTGGAAGATGCGTGGAACAATTCCCTGTTGACTGTCAGGAAAAGGATCCTCAACCATGGCACTTGGTGGCACTTGGTGGACCCCACATTGTGTACGTCTTTCCACTCCCACTCTAGTGAAAGTTCCATAAAGTTAAATTTCAAATTAAGAATCATTATTAAACTCAAAAAATATGCATTTTCCTTTGACATTTGAAAATACAATTTAAAGAATTGCACCATAATATGTGTAATACCTGTCCATAGGACAAAATTGAAGTGTTGTAACCAGCCAAGGCACTTTTAACCAATGGGATACCGACTGTCTGCAAAATGTCCATCTGATAGGAACAAAACCATAGCAAAGAGTCGAAATCCACCTTATTGTTGCTAACTAAAGAAAGTTATAACTTAAAAGAAAAACACTGCATTTCCATCAGAAACCTTATACTACTCTAAGTTGCATCAGAAATTAGCACACTAAGTTATACTAAATTCAATTGAGCAAGGGGATTTTGTCTAAAATGGGCATATTTTATACAATACTTTAAAAAAAGACTCATTTGTAATTTAGTTTAAAAATGGACAAATTTTAACTCCCTAAACAAGTTGCCGGTCAATCCCTACTTATTTCCATTTATTCTTCTCTCTCCAATGGACCCACCTCCCACTCCACCAGCAGCAGCTCCACCTTCTTCTTCTGCACCGGTGAAAAGCAGCTTTGTTACAAAATGAAAACTACCAACTTCTTTAATTCTTTAAAACCCATTAAGTAAATCCAATTTCTATCTGATTATTTATCAGAATCTAAGCATAAGCACAAGGATTATCAACAACTGTCAAATCTTTATCCCCACTAGGGAAAACCAAATATTCAATCGTCAAAACCAAAACCACAGCAACAAACACCCCACCATTGAACGACATGATCGCCAACATCAGAAGATATCCAATTAAAAATTTATCCCCACTCCACCAGCAGCAGCAATTTTGCCATCGCTGCACCACGTCGGCTCATTCGCTAACTCGGTCGATTCGTCTCCCAAGTCCCAAAATACCAATTCATGGGACGACCCACTTCCACCCTCAGTCGTGAGACTTCGGCTCATGTGCAGGCACGGTGGCCACATAGTCCCTTGTCCACACGACAAGTTGCTTTGCTATCTCGGAGGCGACACTAGGATCGTTGTCGTTGATCGGTGGGATTTTGTAAAGTTAAATAAAACCGGCTAAAAAATACAAATAATTCTTTTTTTAAAGTATTATATAAAATATGCACATTTTAGATAAAATCCCATTATCTTGGTTTTATCATTCCTTTTATCACTCCCCTAGTCAGGTAAGACATAGTTATAATTTCTATTCTCCTCCTCAAAGATGCAGCCAAAACTAGTAGTAATTTACTTACACGCAACATAGAAACATAAATCATTATATTCTGGCCAAAAATAGAGTAATAAATCCAGCTAGTAGAGATACATACATGCTACTTGAATAAAGGTGTCAAAGAGGCCGGGCTGTAGCATGTTGTGTCGTACTGTGCCTCGCCTCTATTCTTAACCCGTGGGCTTTACCGTGCCGTGCCCTTTGGGCCGTGACTCGTTTAGCTCATTATTTTCAAACTTTAACTGACATTTGATAATATATAGATATATTTATGTAGAATTTAGTTTCATGTTCCAGCCCGTTACGGGCCATGGGCCACGAGTCATGTCATGTTGCTTTTTTCTTTTGCTCGCGTGTTGTGTCGTGTCGTACTATGCATATTTAGCGGGCCGAGTGCTTAATGTGCCGTGCCATGTCAACTCATTTGTCACCCCTATAACTTAAATATGGTACCTGTTTGGATTTTGAATCGAAAACTGAATCAAATGTGAAGTTTCGGTCCTCTACTGTTACTGTATCTGTAGAAACCTTCTTTACAGTCTGATCTCCTTCCTTTTGACCATCAATTGCTGGTCTAATTCTCAGTACAACCTACACAAAGAAGAAAGACTCGATATTATAAATATATCAAAATTAACCCCCATTAATGAAATAATTTGTATTTTGTAGTACCTTGACTTCCGGATCAGGAGGCACTGATGCTTGTTTATGTCTGTCCGATCGCGCCATTTCGGGCTGAAACTTCGACGCATCCGATGGTGACTGCTTGTGAACAGTAGGTATGTTTGGATCAGTGGGTATTGTGTTTTCGTCTTTTGGAGTATGTTTAGGGTTTGAGGAGGACTTCTGCTTAGAGGAGATTGATCTCGGAAGGAAGTTTCGAATCGACGAAGATGATATCGTTCCGAACAAGCCGTTTTCCATGCCAATGATTTTCGTGACTTCGTCGTTTTCACTAATTAGTTTCTGAGCAAGAAATCAAGTGAATGAGTGATTGAGAGAGAGAGAGAACTGTGAAGTACTGGGTTTGAATTCGAGATGTTGGAACGTAGAGATGACCGTTAAGTGAACGAGAGAGGACACTTGTAGTTAATTAGCAATTTAACATTTATTTAAAATAAAAAAGTATAAAGTAGCATAAAGACATAATGTCCCCCTCTTTTTATTACTTTTTATTCGGATCATAAATACTCCTAAAATTTTAGGTTTTTTCAAAATTATCCCTACATTTTATTTAATATCAAAAATGTTCATGAATGTTATTAGCATTATATCTCCGTTTAACATTAGGAGCAAAATGTTAATCTCACCTCTATACATATATTACTCCAGTGGGATAAAAAATCAAAAATATCCCTAAGGTTTTCAATATCTTCAGAAATATCCGTAACATTTAAAAAAAAGCTACAATATTCCCGAGATTTAAGGTATCTTCAAAAATACCCTTATTATTTAATAGAAGCATCAAAAATTCATAAAAAATCACATCAATATTTGAAAAAAAAATTTCTACCCCTGCCTATATAGCTTTTTTAATATTATCGTTGAGAATATTATCGCAAATACCCTTGAGGTTTTACTTTTCTTCAAAAATACTCCTGCTATAATAATTAATTTAACTTTATCAAAAATATTCCTGCTATAATAATTAATATAGCTTCATAAAAAATACATCTGTTACAATAATTAATTTAACTTCATAAAAAATACTCTTACTATAATATTTAATTTATTTTCATCAAAAATACCCCTACTTCTCAATAACATGATATAAAATATTTTTCCAAAAATATTTTACTTGATATTGTTTGCTTTATTAACTTAATTTATCTTTAAGGGTATTTTTGAAAAATATTTTATATCGTGTTATTAAGAAATAAGGGTATTTTTGATGAAGATAAATTAAATATTATAACTAGGGAATTTTTTATGAAGTTAAATTAATTATTATAACGTGTGTATTTTTGATGAAGTTAAATTAATTATTATAACAGAGGTATTTTTGATGAAGTTAAATTAATTATTATAACAGGGTATTTTTGATAAAGTTAAATTAATTATTATAGCAGGAATATTTTTGAAGAAAAACAAAATCTCAAGGGTATTTACGATAATATTCTCAATAATAATTTTCAAAAAGCTATATAAGTAGGGGTAGAAAAGACGTTTTAGATATTGATGTGATTTTTCACGGTTTTTTGATACTTTTGTTAAATAATAAGGACATTATTAAAGATACCTTAAACTTCAGGAGTATTGTAGTTTTTATTTTAAACGTTAAGAGTATTTGTAAAAATATTAAAAATCTCGGGAATATTTTTTATTTTTTCACCTTTTTATTCGACTGATCAACTTTGCTCCCTACAATGAAATGATTCATTTGACATCACAACTATTGTGTGATTGGCTTCATATTTGTTTTCGTGTGCAATAATTATACTATAATTTGAAATAATACAAATGGATACTTATCTTAATAAAAAAAATTATTGATAAAAAAAACTACTTTGATTCCTATTCTAATTTTTCATTCAATTTTAAAATTTTAGAAGTTATAAAACTAATTAACATAAATGAGTTAATATATATTTTTAATTTTTATTAATTTATAATTTAATAACTTAAATAAAGCAGTCATATAATAACATGTAAGAACAAATTACAAGAATAAAAGATAAATTTTTTTAGGTGTAAATAACGTAGGTCACAACCATAACATAAAAGAAAAACCGACGGTTCTGTCTGTCTAAATATATCTTACTTATGAGTCCCTGTTTTGTTTTGTTTTCACGATTTTTAATATCAGCGTAATTAGTTTTCAGATCAACGTTTCAGTAAGCTATCTGTCAATCAGATATGTTCACAAATCAACTTTAAAATGGTTGACACAAAAACGCAAGTACCTGTGTGTGTTTTAAACGAATTTAATAATGAATAATCCTAATTAAATGATTCAAAACATATATCATTTAAATCAAATCAATTAAAAAATTATAGTGCAAAAAGATAAGCACAAATTCAATAAAAATAATTTTTTTAAAATTTAATCATGATCATTCGTAAAATTATTTGATTTAAATATGAAATATTTTAATTAAAAATAAATTATATAAATAAAAATAAATAAACCAAATTCACTGTAAATTATGAAATATAGAATCAAATATTACAAATTAATTTCTCTAACTTTTGTATACCTTTATTTGAAATGCACCAAAATTTGGTCATAAACCAAAACTTGAATCCCATATTAATAATTGCCAAACTTCTCAATATTTGAATCCCATATTAATAATTGCCAAACTTCTCAATATCACGCTAGGGTCATTAACCACAATTACAACCGTGACTGTATCAATATATAATGTTGATATAGTATAAGTACTGATGACGTAGAGAAGGCGATGATCTATATTTTCTTTAAAATCTTTTAGACTTTACTGTTCGACCGTTAGTTTCTTTTTACGAACTATTTCAGCATACACTCCTCGACCTTATTTTTGATTTAATTATTCAAATTCTATTAAAGTCTTAATAATATAAAATTCTTATTTTTAAGACATCATAAAAATATTAAAACACATTTAAGAAATGATTAATTAATAATTTTATAAATTAATTAAAATTTAAATAAATATTTTACTAGTAAAAATAATTTTGATATAAACATGTGTTATTAAATACTTGAGTATAATCCTATATATCATAATTATAAAAAATATATAAAAAATATGACTATTTGATATTTTGACGTTTCTTCAACTTTATTTGATAAACTTCGTAACGAATTTAAAAATAAATTTACATAAAAATATTTTATTTACGAAAAATATCCAACATTTATAAATTTAAATTATTTGATAGAAAATAATTTTTTTTTTCAAAAACTATTACCACACAAATTAATCAATGATTTTTCTAATACAACAACAATAATAATAAAATATATACACAACATATTTCCCCTTTTTTGATAATTTTTTTTAAATAAATCAAGTTTTATAGTTTTAAAAGACAAATAGATATACCATTTTTCTAACTTTTTTTTTATTTTTAACTTAGAACTGTAAGAAAATTGATTTTAGATAAAAAAAAGAGTTTTTTTATTTTTCATTTCATAGTTTATGTTTATTTTTTATTTTTGCCTCTCTTATTATTATATTACTAAAAGATAAAAGCAAAAAAAATATGGAAAAATTTTATATAGTGGTTTTTTCAATTGACACTTGCTCTTTTGTGAAGTATATTTAAAAATTAAATTATAGTGCTTTTCAGGGTTTAAACTTTAAATGGTGAATTTGGATGGGGCTGTTTTTGATTTCTTGTGAATTGATCTTGAGTCATTGTGCATTGTTTTACACTTTTGGATTGTGGTCCTACTGTTTCTATTTATATCTGACTACTTATATATAATTTTTGTTTGCGTTTAAGTTTGGGGTTGGTTTTTTCAAGGCTTTCACAGGAATTATTAATTGAACTAGTTTTGGTTACTGCAGTATCTTGGAATTTTACTCCATCTCAGCTCAGACTTTATTTTGATTTGGGTTTCTCAATTTTCAATTTTAGGGTTCGTTTGTCGTTCTTAAAGTAGTCCGTGTGAAGTTTTCTTCAATTTTGACAATTTTTGTGGTAATTTTAGCTAAGATTTGGATTTTTCTAATTACCCACTTAATTACCTCAAATTTGTCTCCTTTAAGTTTGTTTCGGTTCTTCAGTTTTGTAGGTTGTGGTTTATCAGTTGGCTTGTTCTCTAAATTTAGCTTCAAAGGTCCAGTTTTTAGGAAGACTGTGGCTTGTGATAACTGAAAACTTTCAAGCTTTAGCATATTATAGTGTTTCTACTCGTGATACTGATGTGTTTTGTTGATTTCAAGTTCTTAGCACCAAATCAGTTCCTGAGTTTTTGGAAAAGATTGAAAAGTTCTAATTTTTACGGTAGGGTTTTCCATTTTCGCTTTCGTTATTTTAATTAGCCTCATGGAATAAGTTTTTTTTTTTTTTGCCCCCTTCGTTGAGTTGATTTTAGAATGATATTGTTTCAGGTTTCTTCTTAGCTGCCATGGATTCCCGACTATTTGTTGTATTTCCATTGGAGGTGCTCTATTATCGCCGAGCAAAAAAAGCAAAACTCTGACTTCTTCATTTAGAGTTCAAGTCTCTTATCTAAGGTAATTGAGTTATACAGAAAAAAAGCTGTATCGTGTAACTTAGACAGCTTCGTTAGTGTTCTTGATGTTTTCATACATCAAGCCAGGGACATTCATAACATTTCATCTACCAAAAGTAAGATGTTTATGCTAAGCGTTGCTTGACGAGTGATACCAAGAACACCGTTGCCACCAAAATTATAAATGGTGGTGGGAGGAATACTGTGTTTAATGAGACTCTTCAGCTCAATGTTCGTACTATGGAGTCTTTCCTCAAATGTGAGATATGAATGCTAAGTAGGGTGAAGAAGTATCTCGAAGACTAATTACTAGGTTTTGCTTTGGCACCTTTGTCTGAAGTCCTCATGAAGAATGGGAGGCTATAGAAAGAGTTCTTTCTTTTTTTCTTCAACTGATCTATTCCATTCTCCAGCTGGCTTTGTTCAATTATCTCTCTCATATAATGGAGTTTCGCCTGAATTCATCTCTGTTTTAGGCACGCATTCTACTGCACCTGACTCGAAAATATCCAAGTCTCTTCCTAGTGAGTATGATAAGATCGAGTTCCTAGATCATAAGTTTGTCAATGAAGATCAGATAATTAATGGTTTCAGAATATTTTAGCATACCATGCAGCTGTTTGGAGTATCAGACGTCTGAGAGCTTAGTTGTTTCTGATGCCATAAATGAGCTTAGTACAGAAGATAGTCTTAGAGTTGTGGAAAGCTTCTCAACAGCTATTGAGGAGTCTGTCCAAATTTGGAATCTTGACTCGCCACCAAGCAGTGTATCAACATATGGGGTTTCATCCCCTCAGTTCTTGCAAGCTCGGAATCATTTGAGGCTCCAGCAGTCTCAAAATATATAAATCGCGAGGAAGTTTCAGACCCAAAAGAGAGGAAAGCCGTGGATGCTAAAGATAGTGACAGAGAATCTTCAGGTGGTGTGCTATTACAAAGCCAGTTGTTTCAGTGCAGCAGGACATAGTAGACATGTACATGAAAAGCATGTAACAATTTACAGAGTTCTTGGCAAAAATGAAGCTTCCTTTAGACATTGACACTGGAACATCCAATTAGGGAAATTCAGACTCGGATCAGAAAGTACAGGCAACAACGAACAATACCAGTTCCCGGGTGTTTTATGGGAGCAGGGCGTTTTTCTGAGCTTTGGATTCACTGCTTCAAAGGAAGATACACGAGTGACTATGGTTTTTAGAATTGAAACTAATACTAGTGATGAAGTGTAATGATACAATAATGTATTAAGTTGTAGTGTGGTGTTTTCCTTTTGTTTAGGTGTTTTAGATGAGAGAAAAATCATGACTTTTGTAATCTATACGAGACTGGTGCTGTTATAACGGCTGTTTAGTATACTGAATTTTTTTACATAAGAGAAAGCATATAAATTATCCAATTTGCAATGTTTTTTTTAAATACAGCAAGAAGGTTAACAATAGTTAAGTAATTATGATTAAAGTGTATAAAAATTTATTAATTTTTAGATAGGTTATTATAAGTCTAATAACTATTGAAAAATAGATTAGAAATTCAAAAAAAAAATGTTAAAAATAAAATACGTGAATACATATATGTATATATTTCTTTAAATCAATTATAATTTTAAAAATATGAAATTGGACATATTTGAATACATACTTATTGATTTAGTAACATATATTAACTCAAAAAATCAATAATGATATATTTTTTTAAGTTTTAAATGTATGATCAATTTTTTTAATAATTAGTATACTTTTAACATTGACTTCAAAGCAGGACTCTCGGTTTTACAAAAAAACTTTTTTCTTCTAAAAATATAAATTAAAAGTATAACATTCAATATCATATTTTGATTACTTTATTTTAATATATTAATTACTTTTTTTAAAAAAAATATACTTTAATCACTTTATTGTTACATTTTTAAATATTTCACTTATTTTAGATGTTTTTTGTTGAAATTTTTTAAATTTAATCGAATTAAACTTTAATAGCAGTAAATTGATAGAAGTTTAAAGAAAAAATATCTTAAAAAATAATAAAAATTGATTTAAAACGACTAAATAGTTCACAAATTAACAATAAGGTAACTAATGCATAAGTTTAAAATAAAATAATTAAAATAATTAATTTATAGAAATAAATTGATATCGATATTAATTTGTTCTTCCAGAGAATCTTCATAATTCCAATGTCATAGCTTTACAATATCCAAAAGCATGGTTTTTAAACCATTATAAAAAAACAATTTTCAATAATTTTAAAAAACATTGAGCCCATTTAGGTATTGTTTTTAAAATCTGTTTTGGAAAACAAAAAACAAAAACATACTTATCAAAATGTTTGGAAAAATTCTTCTAAAAGTATGTTTTCATAATAAAACATATATGTTAATTACGTTTTCAGAGTAATCCAATAAAATTAATTTTTTAAAAATTTTATAAGATATTGTAAAAGAAATTAATTTTTTTTTTATGAATTCAATTAATTTTTTAATAAATAAATATCAACAATGAGATAAAAATTTAAACGATATAAAAAAGTATAAATATTTTAAAAAAAATTAACAAAAAAAAAATAGATAAAGAGATATGGGAAAGGAAATAAATCAAAAATATTAGGTTAATTCTAAAACTTTTTATTTAAGTAAACTTTTATATTTTTATATATTTCTTTATTCTGTATAGATTTTTATTTTATCATTATCATAATTTTATTTATCCGTTGAAAGTTGTCATTCTAATATATGTTATATCATATACACAATTTAATTATATGATATAATCTCCTTTCATATATATATATATATATATAAAGTTTAAATTTTAATAACGTTTTTATATTAAAGTAATTATAACAAAAAAATTGTTATATAAGCTCGTAACCAAAAATTGGTCTAATATGCAAATGTAAAATAAATATTTGTCTGTAAATAATGAATACACATTAACTATTCTCAAATTTTTATTTTCTAAAACAATAACTTAAAAATATGTCCAAATACTCTAAATTACTTTTAAAAGCAATTTTTCGTTTTTAAATATAGAAAACAATTTTTAAGTTATACGATGAATCGAGTCCTTATATTCACTTTCTCCTTCCATGTGAGTGTGAAATAGTGAAGGACCAAATGCATTTTGAGATTCTTTTAAAAATAAATTAAAAAATTATATCAAATAATATTCTTAAAACTTATAATAATAAAAACAATACTTTAATTAATATCCAATTGATCAATTTAATATTAAATGGATCTAATTAGTAAGAATTCAACGATATCTAATTAAACAATATTTAATATGAAATTTTTGAACTGAAATTTTTATAAAAAATGATATTTTTTGTAGTTACAAGTTTCCAACGGTATTATAAATATTTATAAATATTGTTTTCCCAAGAAAATTCCAAAACAAAAGGATATAAAAAGCCAAAAATAAACCATATCCTAACCAATAGAAGAACAGGAAAGTGTGAGTTCAACCACACAACAGAGCTTATAGATCAGCAGTAGAAATACTCTAACAGATGGAAAATTGGAAACTAACAAAACAAGGCTAATGAATTGTACGACAAACTGAGGGGTAATGTCAAAAGGCAATTCAACATACATGTATAAGCTTCTGTAATAAATTGTCTAATAAGCAATAAGAATGAACAATACTTCAGTAACTTATTTGATGGGGATCCCAGATGGGCAAATCATACATTGTTACATGCTAGTGAAATCAGAAACCTCGCATATAATTTTGAGAGAGAGCAAACTTGCATGACATTACATAATAAAAAGAAGAAAAAGAATCTATACCCATCTTCATCTTTTTTGACAGACTGATTCTGGTTCATCTTGCCGGAGATGTAAGATCTGTCAAAACCGATCCATCTCGCCAGCTGATTTTACACCTCAATCAACTTTTAATAAAAGAAACTACACTTGAAAAGGCCAAGGAAAAGAAAAAGGAAATGAAAACGAAAACGAAAAAGAAGAAAGAAAGCCAAGTCTTACACCAAATTCCTTGTAAATGCTTTCTCTGAATATGCACACTTGAAATCAAAGAACCAGCGCTAGAACCCTATTATCTATCAGTGCTGAACATCTTAATATAGGAGGCGTATAAAAATTCACAAAGATTAACTGTTTGAATGGTTTCTATTCACCTACTATCCTCTCATTGACATCAAACCACAAATTTCCTAAGTAGCAATTCCTGAAATAACCATTCATCAAAAAATGAAAACTGTTAGTAAACAAGAAATAACATTTAAATAGTCATATTAGGTGCATTAACCAACTATATACATGACCACCATAGTTCTAAATCAAGTTTCGAAACATGCAGGGTTCGCTGGTGGAAGAGTTTGACATGTGTCTATATTGTTGCATATACTCTGCTAAAAACATAATTCTCGTTTCATAACAAAGAACATCTCGCTAATAAACATGAAATTAGAGGCTCTATTATGTTCCTAAATTATTCTGAAACAGTTACTAAACCCAAGATAGTTGGGCCTACTAAAGTTTTGAGATAATATGATAGGCAACTATTTTATCTTTGGTCTTATAACTTTACATTTTCATATGAACAGTCACTATCCAGAATTATCATTCTCAATGTAAGAGTAACAATGCTATATCAATGCAACCAAAAAATTTCACATTTCTACAAAAGGAATTCTTCTTTTACAGTAAACTGTGCTTACTACACAAGTTTATTTTAAGTGAATTTACACATGAACCTTGGACAAAAAGAAGATAGCCAAGAATATTTAGTGAATTCATAAGTTTTACCTCTATTTGTTTGTCTACTAGTAACAGCATAGCTTCCAATATGATCATCAGAACTTTTAGTAGTGATGTTGGAAGCTATATTCCCAAGTCCATAACCAAATGTGCTTGAACCTTCAAGCTCAGGAGTGGAAGAGCGCCAAGTTGGATCACCATAAAACAAGCCACTGCTGTAAAGATTCCCATAAGACCCCTCAAAACTGGTAGATGAAGTGGGATATGATGATGTTGGGGTCACACTAGTGCCATTGCTATTGTTTCTTCCATACCCACCCCCTCCCAATCCGAAGCTGCTGTCTCCACCTCCATAACTACATCCACTATTATAGCTAGAGGCATTTCCTATGCCTTGAGTTGATGCAGAATTTAAGCCCCATGTCACTCCATTATTTCCAAATGAAACTCCAAAGTTCCTATTTCCAGAGTGCATGTAATCCCGGGGGCTCCCAAGACTTGTGGCACTGCTACTACCTCCACTTGCCCAGACATTTCGAGTATTTGAGCTCAAGAGAGAATTGTTCCTCCCGCTTCCTGCATTATATCCGATAGGATTATTATACCTGTTTGAATTGCCACTATAATAGGGACTTAAAATCCTTGCATATCCTAGACTACCGACAAAGTTGGAATTCCCCCCATAGCTTGGACTTAATCCTGGCTCTAGATTCAAACCCATACCATAACCAGTAGCTCCAAATGGAGAGAGCCCGCTTCGACCACTAGAAATTGGACTGAGCCTATCATAACTATTTAGGAAGCTATTGGCCCTACCAGCACTACAGTTGTATCCTAAAAGAGGGCTCCGGCTAAGCCCTGAGGATAGTTCTTTTGGAACTGCCCTCTTCACCTCAACCATTTTACCATTAAGATCATGAAATGTTTTATGGAGTACTCTGTCTACTGCTTCTTCCGAGTCATAAGTGATGAAGCCAAAGCCTCTTGGCCTTTGGGTGTTGTGATCATACATCACTACAACATCAGTAACTGTACCATACTGATCAAAGTACTTCTTAAAGTCGCTCTCAGTAACTGTAGATGGTAGACCTCCGACAAATATCTTTCTTGTGCGACCATGACCGGGAGAACCATTAATCCCACCTATGTTTCTGTTTAAAATATGCTGATCATCCTTAGGAACAGCCTTCTTTGCTTCAACCTAAATAAGAAACCATACAAACTAAATTCAATAATGTATATCATCCTCAGTCTTACTATCCAATAAGAGTTGAATCCTTTCCAATGCAGATTCAAAGAACTGATGCATCTACTTACAAACTATATTGATATAAATTATGCTGGAGAAAGAGATGAGTTGAGATGTTAATTAAGGATTACTTTAGACAATGGAGTCCATGTATTTTAATAAATCAAAGACTAAAACAAATAATGCTCATCCCCAATTTAAGTCACAAGTTTCAAGTTCAAACCTATGTTATCCGAACTCCTTTAAGAAACCGAATATCTTAAATTTTTTGAAACATATCCATGTGTCACACCCTTTTTATTTTCAATCTTCTGTAAATTCCACCAAGTTAGAGTATTGAATACCCACACTTAGGTCAATGTGGTGTCACTAGAACAAAAGTATTTCACTAAAATTGAAGATATCATGTCCCATAGGTTCAAACCACAAACCAAGTACCGTAACAAATGTGATTCAAGTTAGTTATGTAACTTTTGTAAGCCTTACACCCCGTAGTTAAACAGAGGTAAGCCTTACGGAAAACTAGCCTATTTTAGTTCTTACTCACTCGTATGTAATCAATTAAAGAGAGCCTACTGTAGAATTAATGTAGGAGATCAAGATAGCAGTTGATCTAGTATAAGAGAGTAATATCAGTGAGTGAAAGGCATGATTGAGAGAGCTAGAAAACACGAGAAGTGCAAGGCTCTGCAAGAAGTGTCTTTTTGTGTAACCTCCATTGAAGTTCATAGTGAAGTGTTTTGGCAAGGGTGATCATTATGTGGATCGAACCACGTAAAAATTTTTCTGTGATTAGTCTCGCAATTTGTTGAAGTATTGTCCATCCAGCCGAGGGATTTTGATTCATGCCCAGAACTTGTGTTTATGGTTAGTGTTCTAACAAGTACCACCTTATTCACAAAAAAAAAAAAGAAGAAGAAGAAGACTACAAATTTGACTGAAAACAAAAACAAGACAAGCATTTTAGAGAAAATTGACAGAAATCCAAATGAATCCATGTTGCATAGAATGACTGGAATGAAGGTACATACCGTGCGGCCATCAACTGTGTGCTTATCCATAACAACTCTTTCTGCAACAGCAGGATCAGCAAAAACAACAAAACCAAATCCACGAGCACAACCAGTGGCACGATCTCTCATGATCACGGCCTGTACTACCTCTCCATATTTCCCAAAATACTCTTTAAGTCGTTCTTCATCTGTGTCCCAAGAGATCCCACCAATGAAGAGCTTCCCAAGATCTGGTTCCATCTTTCTCTGTAATAAACCATAACCAATTCACCACCACAGTTACAATCAAATGCAAACAAAAGAGAAATGAACTCTAACTACATTCAAATTCAATATCACACCAAAAAAAGAAAAATCAAAATTCAATTGGAATCTATAAGTTATTTGAATGAAGTCAGAGCTTTAGAACCAGACTAATTCTAATTATGTGATTAGTGGGATTCACCCTATCAGATAGTTCAGAGGAAATAACAAACTCAATCTTCATCAACAAATGAGAAGCATAAACATGAAAATGTGGATGAAAAGATTTAAGAAAGAAGAACAATACCTTGTCTGAAATTAGACAGAACCCAGTTGGTGCTTCGATCAAGGACAAATTGGGGATTGTCAAATTCAATCTAGGAACATCTGATCCTTCGTATGAAGACCCAATTTCCCAACCCAACAAACTAACAAAAATTAATCATAAAATTTTGGTGATAAGAAAAACCGTGAAAGGAGAGAAAACATAGATCGATAAAACAATAAGATTAATTACCATTTGAAGACACAGATGAGAAAATAATAAAAGCTAAGATCTAAGAAGAGGTTTATTTGTAATGAGAACCAAAGATGGGTTCATCCTCTCTCTTTCTTCTTTTTTTATCTTTTGGTTATTCCGCTCCTCTTATTCAAATAAAAATAAATGGAATTTGAAGCTGAGATGTTAAAGGACAATATATAAATAGATTACAAAGACCAGCAAATCCTCTGGTGTAAGAATATTTGGAGAGCTGAGGGATAAGCAATTTGTTTAAACAATCAAACATTAAAAAAAAACAAAAAACAAAACAAAACCTACATTTTACATTATCTATATACATACAAATCTAAACCAGGCTCGCTAGTGTCGTAATTACTCAAAAACTTTATAATAAGTTAAAAATAATAGGTTTAAATATTGTTTGTGGAAAAAAAAAATCTAAATCACTCTTCAAATAATTTTAAACAAAAATATTATAATATTAAAAATAAATATATATCTTTCTATAAATTAAAAAAAATTAAACTAACAGATAAGCTAAAAATATATATAAATATTAATGAGTTTATTTTTCTAGTAAATATCACTTTTATTTCTTTTTAACTTATTAAGCTAAGCGCTCTAATTAAAAAAACCTTGAAATTCTTTTCCCTAATAAACATCTATCACCTTTTTTTAACTTATTAGATTTTTTTAATTTAAAAAATTTAATTAATAATATTTTTGGTATGATTAATTTATTTATCATTATATTATATCAACTAAAGCATATTTTAAAGTTAAAAAAGATAAATTTTAAAGAACTAATGTACTTGATTAATTATCTACTTTAATTTTGCATCAAATAATATATTTTCTAATATCAATTTTGACCTAATTGTATTATAATATTAATTGGTACTTACAGTTCAGATAAATATTTAAATTTTTTAAAATATTATTTTAATATTTTAATTTCTTTATATTTAGTTTTAATCATAATTATGGATAGTTTATTTATATTCATTTTCTTAATTTTATAAAAATTATAAATAAATATTTAAACATGTAAGATTATTAATTGACTTAAAGTTATAATTATTTTGGTATAAAAATAAAACATCTTCCTTATTTCTTAGACAAATTTCTACATTATTACTATTAAAATTTACTTCAAATTTACTTATTTTTTCACATCTTTTTTAACAAGAGTACTATACATAGTTCCCCTATGTTGAATTATTTTTCTAAAAAATATCATTGGTTTTGTAACTTTTTTGTTAGTGTTTCAAAATCCCTAATTTAATAAAATAATAAGAACTAACATAACCTTTCTCGTTATAGTTTATAAGTAAATTAAAAAATCTGAGATACACAGGTTTATCACTTGTTCTGTTCTTCTTCGTGAAGTTCTTGACAACTTTTTTGAATTTTTTTTAAAATAATTTAATTTATTTAAATTAATTCTTTGATATAGGTTTTTAATTAAACCTGCATGATAAGCTCTATAAATAAAGATTGAATTAGCTTATTCAAGAATATTGAATTTACTTCCTATCAAAAATTCATTTTCTATAGTGTATAACTTTATATCTTTAATATATACATAGATAGATTTTTTTGGCTAAGTTATTAAGACTCATCCATTGTGATTTACTTAAATTTATGTATTGATATTTTTCTTCTTCAATGAACAATGCATTCTTGGATGATGTTTCTTTTAATAGCACTAGTGATCGTACTATTTTTCCTAGAGTCTTCAACCAGCTTTGTAGCGTTGGTTGTTGTTATAGTATTATAGAATAGTATTTTTTACTATTTTTTTTAGATTTAATAGTTTTAGTACTAACTGCTTTCTACTTCTATTTTGTTAGTGAAGTTTCTGTAAGTTGCTCTACTATATCCTAGAATGAATTTGATTGCTTCAAGCCAATTGTTATAAGTTTCTAATTTTGGATAATTATAAACCATATAAATTTTCTTCTATTCTTTTTTTTACTTATTTAGTATTTTTTTTCTTTTTAGGGACATTATTTTCTTTTGAACTATTAAGTTCTTCCTTCTCATTTTAAATTCTTTCTTCATAAGTTTTTACTTCTTCAGAATGAATCTTTGATGAAGATTTTTCTTTAGAATTTTTAGGTATTCTTTACCTGTGGAGGCATTTTCCTACATTAATAAATGTTGTTATTCTATTAAATTTGTAAACCAAACTTTAACATTTTTTTTTCATTTTATGAGCTACTAGAACTCTACAAGTTGAAAGGTTTGATTATGTGGCTCGAGAGGTTTATATGATTATACTCATATTATTAGCCTATTTATCTAGAGTTTTTTTTTCTTATATCTTATATAATCTAAATCTAAAAGATCAAATCTTTAGTTTGCATGAAGTTTGTATTATAGTGAGAAACTATCTCTAGTTTTCCAATATAATCCCTCGTCTATTTGGGGTTGTTGTTTCCTTCTATAAGGAATATCATGTTTTTTTCACATTTGTTTATTTCTTTATTCCCTATGTGGATCAAATGTTTCTTCTTGGTAAGAAAATAGAACATAAATTTATTTTATATGACATTTTAAGGTTATTACTTCTAATTCAAAATTAGTTTCGTTGATTATTGTTATATCATCTTTCTTTTTATTTATACAAAGTTTCTTATCATAATGTTTTTCTAATTCTTCGCCTGTTAGAGTTAACAAACTAAATTTTTTTTCTATATTCACATTCTTAAAGTTCATAAATTATTCTTTTAGTTTTTTTTCTATATTATATTAAACTATGATTATAAAGCTTTTCTTTTATCTTTGGATTTTTTCTAATTTTTTCTTTTTCATTTCTAGGTATCAACGCATTTGATCTTCTTTTAATCCTTCAACTGGATCAAGCTTATAACATAATTTTGTTGTCTCTAAGAATGTTATTTATATATATTCTTAATTCTATAAATTTCTCATGTATATCTTGTTGTAATTTTTTATTAAACTCTCTTGTTTCATTTAGGAGTTTATTTTGTGTTTTATTTATATCTTTTGAGAACTTAATGTTTATTTCTTATGTTATATCCATTTGTTCTATTAAAATAATGAAAACTTTCATTATTGTTTGGTTTTTTGATATGCCTATTTGGTTTCCTTTAAGTAGATATATCTTGTAATTTATTTTTAAACATCTTTTATTATTTTCTTCCTAATATTATACCATGTATTAATGTTTTCATTACTTGAACTTCTTGCTTTAGTTTTATAACTTTTTTTTCTTTGTTAGAAGTTTATGTCAATATTTTAAATTTTATTATTTGTCTAAGTTCTTGAGATTTTTTTATATATTTCTATAAAAAAATTCATATATTGAACTGTTATAATTGTTTATACCCTACTATATAGTGTATTGAAAATAAATTATTTTCTTTTTTCATTAAATTTATTATTTCAAATTTATAAGTTAAACTTAACACTTGATTTACATTCTTATCGAAAATATTAATAGTAAACTTAAGATATACTATGAATTTTAACTTTTGATATCTTAAGTTAATGAGAATAATTCCCAATAAAGCATTTTTCTACTTATTATTTTATTATCTAGCAATGCTAGTTTTATTGATATATAAATTCTTTCTCTAAAATTAGATTTTATTAATCTTAAAATGAATGTATCCAATTTTTCTTCATTGAAGAATTTTTAATAATTTATTCATTATATTTTCTTTATCGATTCATGATATTGTATATCTTCCTTTTACATTTGTGAGATTGGTAGTCAATTTCTTATTACTTCTTCCATAATAAACTATATCTTTTATTAGAAATATTTTTCTTAGTTTTAAAAATGATAAATCTTTAAATTTATCTCATTCTTTAAGATTTAACCATACTTTTTGAATTTATTCAAATTTTTTTACTATTTACCATTTATTGTGAGAAATATTTCAAGATGTCTTCTATTTCTACTTTTAATATTCATTAATTTTATATTATTTCTATCATTTTTGTATATAAAATTAACATTCATTACCATTACCATTAACTTCTTTTAAGTTAAAGAAATATTTGCGATATTTTTAAAACTCTAAAGGTATTATGTGATATTATTTTAAAATTTAAGAGTTGGTATGGATAATATCCCTTAAAATAAAATTTGTATTTGATAACCGTGTTTTTATGATTTTTATTATCCAAATCTCTCATAATTTTATTTTATTTTTCTTCAAATCACATACCAAACGCAGTATAAATACATCAATTGAAGCACGAGAGTAGACTCTACTTATCTTTGCTCTATTTATTTATTTTTTTAGTGTTATTTATTAAAAAATATATTAATTTATATAACATAATTTAATTAATTTAGATTAATAAGTAGTACGTAAATACTTTATAATCTCATATCATAACTTTACATCACATAATGTATATAAAAATTTAATGCATATATTATAATTCTAATAAAAAATGTTTTATAACTCAACATGACTTAATGATGAGTAAAACTGGCATCGTCGATCCTGTCAATACTTTGGTTTTATATTTATAAAACTCTCGTAAGTACACGAATTATTTCATAGAAAATAATAAGTATATTCCCAATGTCGATCTAAGGAAGGAATATATATGATTTTTAATTTATTATTCAAACTTTTAAAAATGAAATTAAATCCTAAACATCATATTATGATATTTTGAGTTTTGTGTTTCTAATCTAACAACATACGAATAAACATAGATACAGATTCAATAAACATTTATGTAAATTTTATCATTTATAATAGTGGAGTATTATGGATATAATAACTAAGTTAATTATACTTGTTCATATTATTTAGATTATGAAAGATATAAATTGATATTTATTGATTCTCTTTTTTTATATGAATATCAACTTTGGTGAGGTTAGATATTCTTTGTTAACTAAACAAATCAATTAACACCTATGGTGGGGTTGATAACTAATTTGGTTAATTAAATTAATTTCTTTTTTTTAAGAGATTGAAAATGAACCATTTAAATGTCACCTTTGGTGGGGTTAGAAAGTTTAAACTTTATTCAAGGTTTTCAAATTAAACCTAAAAATTTAATTATCTGAGTATCAACTTTCAAGTTTTAAAACCATTACTCAAAACATGTTGTCAATACATTTTTAAATAATAATTCTTATAAAAAATTTTGAAATAGAGCTTCACTCTAACTACCGGACGATTATACCAACAAATAAAAGAGCACTACTCTAAATCAGACCGGATAACTAAACCTTAAAATCTAATTTTTAGATTTAAGTTTGTAATGAAAAATAATATATTTCTCTCTAACATCTTAATATAAAATCTTGAATAAAAATAAAATCAATTCATTTTAGAGATTTTTACCTATTTAATATTTCATAATTATAATAACGTTATTATTATATCATGTTTACAAACAGCCATCAAAGTTAAATTTAATCACATACAAATTAAATATAACATATAAGAATAAAACATAAAAAATAACTGTAAAGAAAATAAGATCCTTACAATACTTTGATGTTATTTTTGTTGTTGGAAAACCTCCAAATGGAATTTGCATTTCTATTTATTGAATCAAAAAGCTAGTAAATTATAAAAACATATTTAGTTATTCTCAAAAAGAGAAAAACTCTAAAATTAAAAAAAACTAAAAACTAAGAAATGGAGAGAAAGAAAGAGAGAAAAAAATGATTTTAGGTGTGGGGAGAATAAAGGTATTTATAGGTGAGGAGAGGAAGAAAAATTGGGTGGAAAAATGATTAAAAAATGGAGGAAACGCATAATAAGTGAATGATGACGTCATTGATAGGTGGGGCGCGGTGGAATGGAGCAGAGGTGCGCATGGACTGGGCGTAGATGGACGCGGGCGTGCATGGAATGGGCGTTGTGTGCGCGATGACTGGGAGATGCGCGCCCGTTGCTCGGCGAGATTGGGTGTTGCGGTGCGTGCTGCGCGCTAGTAGGTGGCTGTGCGCATTGGCTGGTGCTACTGGGCAGCTACGTGCACGATTTCCTCCTTTTTAACCCATTTTGTCCAATTTTTTCATCTTTTTTTTTTACTTTTCCTCATTTACTTTATGAATATATTTGTGATGTATTACTTACAGTATTTTTCTTTGAGTCTTTAAGTTACTTTTTTAAGAAAAAATATCTAAAAAATAATAAAAATATTTGTGATTCCGAAAAGACAGATTTATATAAATATATGATATAATCATGTAAATATATACATTTTTAATCAATTAACATGCATAAAATCATGGTAATTTTAGTACTTTTTGAGCACTCATCACCTAACTCCTTCTAAAAAGCTCTTGGAAAGGAAGGGTTGTCGAAAACTTAAAAGTGCAACGGAAATAGAGTCTTTGGTTGATATGGGACATAACAACCCCCTTTTATATCGGTTGATGATTTTAGTCAGCACTTAAGCGGACGAAGTTGTGCCCTAAGGGTGAACGCACCGCCAGGCTCTTGGACGCCGATGGAAAGCCAAGAAACTGACTCTGATATTATGTAAAAATTCATGGTCTAATTCTCTCCGAAATAGCTCTCGTAAAGGAATGGTTGTCAAATACTTGAAAATGCAGCGGAAGTAGAGTTTCTAATCGATACGAGACTTAACAAATTTATTTTTCATTTTTTAACATGATTACAATATTAATTAATGAAATAAGGGGTGTTTTTTTATTTTGCTTTTTAGTTTTTTTAATAAAATTTAATCCTAGAAGTTTAAAACTACCTAAATAACAAATACCATAATAACTATTAAACTTTAATAACAAATATCACGTGAACTATTAAATAAGTTACCTATGTATAAATGGATTAAGAAACCTCCCAAAACCCTAAATCATGCCTTGAGTTTTATTAGCATTTAGTCCTATAGAAATCCACTATCTATTAATCTATGGCTTATACTAGCCTTCCCCTTTGAGTATGTTTATTTTAGAGACCGACCATAATAATTCATCAGCGTAAAGACAAAGTTCTAACCTATTCATTACAATAGCAATTTTTCTTGCATCTAAATTAACAATTAATTGATGCAGCGTATAATTATTATGAGTTATAATAAGGATTAATTGTGTGACACTTAATTATTATTTTTATTTTCTAAAATTAATGAGCACTATATGTATGCGAAAAAGTCTAGCGACAACTTGAAGTTTCAATAGCATTCTAGAAAGCTCAAATACAAATATGATGAGGCAGAGGTTTGATAGCTTACCCACTTTGTATTTGTGTGCATCTTGTTCAATGATGCTCATGTTTAACCAGTTTGTGAGATTGATGACAGTTATCAGATTGGTCAGTCTAACCTTAAATTGCATAAAAGCAACGTTTCTCAAGAAAAAAATGTTCATAATACAACTTCTAATTTATACCAAAAAAAAAAATCTACTTCTAATCATAGTGTTCTTGCTTCCTTGGTGGGATGTCTGTAATTGGAATTAAAAACCTTTTAATGGCTAAAACTATTAAAAACATACAAGTTTATTTTAGGGTGGGTGCATTTGTAATATTATTTGGTATTTTTATTATTGTTTTCAATTAAAATACATAAAATATGACTAATAAAATTATTGAAATACATTTTGATTAATTTTAATAATAATAATAACTTTGTGCTATCAAATTTATTGAGATTATTTTTAAAATTAATCAAAATGTATATCAATGACTTAAAATTAAAAATAATATCAATAAAAATAATTCAAAAATATAAATTTTCGTTTTTTGGGTGAAGATGTGAAATGCATTTGTGATCAATTTAAGGTCCATCGAATGTAGAAAAATAAATTAAATTTATTTAATTTGTGGCTCATATTTGTTGACGTGACTTTTCAACAAGCCATTGAAAAGTACCTTCTATGTATAAAAAAAAACACTAGTTATATCTTGCTTGATTTTAATTCATTGTCTCTCTACAACGTTTGGAGTTGTTAATTAGAGCAGAGTTTGTGTTTATATTAAAAATTGCTTCAATTAGAAGTAGTTTTAAAGTAATGGTTTAATTTTGAGGGGGAAAAAACACATAATTTGTAGTTCTTATTTACATTTTTTTTCCTATTACTTTTGCTTTTTACATATTGTCAAAAGCAAAAGGAAAAAAACCTTTAGATCATAAGTGTCTAACTCAATTTTCTATATAATTAAATATTTAAGTCTTTATTTCTTTTATGATTGTTTACTTCAAATCCAATTTAATATTATCATGTACATCAGTCTATATATATATAGGCATTATTCTAACAATAAATGGTAGATAAATGATATTAAACATATTTCAAACGATGTGGAAGAACATGGAGATTTATGTGAAGTGCAGTACCAAAAACTCATCAGATACTGATTATTAATGCTGAAAGGACAATTTCTTTCTCTGTTGATCGAAGAAAAAACTTATGTGATGCTTAAATGTGAACAACAATAAAACTACATACATGATCATTAAACCTAGCCTACAATGCTTCAATAGTTTGATGCAGGAGTATCCCAAGTGTCAGATATAATAGAGTGCATAACACAACAATCTTCACCGTTGTGATATTCTTTAGAAGAAACTGATGAAGAACATTGGTTTTCTTGAGCATATATAACCTCTTCAATCTTCACCAAAACCTCTGCCATAGTCGGTCGATCATCAGCGCAATTTGACACACATTTTAGTGCAATATTTAGCATAGGAAAAGCCCATTCCTTTGCATTCATAGCAATATTCTTGTCAAAAACTTCTCCTGTCCACTCTTCTCTTATGATGGCATTGACCCATTTGGGAAGGTCTATACTAGATTTCTCTACTGGTTTGCTTGTTAGTAACTCCAGTAGAATCACTCCAAAGCTGAACACATCTCCTTTTTCTGTCAAAACTCTTTCAGGTGCTGTGTAGCCTTTGACAGTAAAAAGACAAGGCTTGTTTGGGTTTATAAATTTTGAGATTCCATATTCACTAATAAGTGCTTTGTCATTCTCATCTAAGAGTATGTTTGATAGTTTAAGATTCCCATGAGGTAGGCTCTCTTTGTTGTCATTAAATTTATGATATATGAAGTCTAAACCTCTAGCTATACCACCTGCTATGGACAGTCTTAGCCTCCATGGGAAATCCTTTTTACCTTCAATATGTTCTGCATGTAGTTCAAAAAAGGGTCAAATCTAGTAAGTAAACACATGATAAATAATGATCAGATTTTCAAAGTGCATTTTTGTTACCCTCTTTTTGTATTATGGTAGCACATTTTTTAGAGTTTTGCCCTAAATCACAGGGTTTTGAACGTTAAACTAAAAAATCCTAAAATGGCATGTATATAACTTAGGTATAATTCCTATATACCAAAGAATTGCAATTATAAGACATTTTTGGTTCAATCTTGAAAAAGTGTGTAATTCTAGGTATCAATACCTCTTAAAGAGATTATGTAAATAATTGTCCCAAAATTGCTTACCATTTGTAATAACTCACATAACTTATGTAAGGTCTTACATATGCGATTACGGGACACTTCACTTCACCTGCAAAACCCATGGAAATGTATATTTCCATCTGCAAATCTATTTAAGGCACAATTTGTATTTTTTTTCCTTAATTAGTTTTTTTCTTTGTTTTCATATTTAACCGATCAACTCACATGTTGACAAGAATTTTGTGCATAAAAAACAGAACTTAGAGAAGGCTCATTGTCAATGTTTTGATAAAGCAAAGATGAATTCAACTTACCCTCAAGCAGGTTTAGCAAACTTCCATTGCTTTGATACTTGTAGATGAAAAGCTTTTCTTCTTTATTAAAACTATAACCAACAAGAGGCAAAATATTTGGATGCTTTATATTTCCAATCTTCCTCATCATTTGATCAAATTCCTCAAAAGATACATTCAAGCTCTTCAATCTCTTAACTGCATATGTAACATTATTACTAAGTAACACCTTATAAAGGCTGCTACAAATACTATGATTTCTTAAGTCTGCTTCAGCTTCAAGAAGATCTTCTAATTTAAACCTTTCTTGTTCTTCAACAAAGAAAACAAGCTCTTGTTTTCTAACTACATCCAACTTTACTTCCTCTCTTGCCTTATCTAAAGGTGTTTTATAAGGAGAATTTTGTAGTGACTTTAGAGTCTCTTTTTGTTGGGCTAATTTTGCAGCTGTTTTTCCCACAAAGAATGCAAATAATAAAAACAAGCCAAACCCAAGACCTAAAATTAACCAAACTTTCAAATTCCCATGATGCTTTTTTTCAAGTCCCTCTGAGGGCGAATCTATTGGAGCTCCATACATTTCTCCATCCATAATTCTACTTTGCAATGCACTCGACTCAATGTTAAACACATTCAAGTACTTATTCAAACCCATAAATCGATTTTTCGATATGTCTAATCTCTTAAGATGTTTCAATTTAGTTAAAGCTGCATTGGGAATTTTCCCACTTAAAAGATTACTGCTTAGATTCAAATATGTCAGCTTAGTGCAGGACAATATTGAGCTAGTAATAGTTCCTTCGATTCGATTTCGAGATAAACTAATGACTCGAAGATTCGAAAGTTTGCATAAAGAATCTGCATCAAACACACCACTAAGATTTAAATTTTCAAGCTTGATTTCAAGTATTGTAGTACCCTGCAAATTGCACTTCACACCGTTTAGCTTATACAAACAAGGGTTTGGTGTAGTTTGGTCAATCTTTAACATGTTTTGAGGATCAATGACTCTTATGAAGTGGTTGAAGGATTCAAATTCTGATGACTTACCTTCTTCATTGCAAGATGTGATTGAGATGAAGGCAATAATGAAAATTAGTACTCTTTTTAGAAACATAACACGTATTCCTCTTATGTTTTGCATATTTGTAATGTCTACTTTTTTGTTGGATCATCACAAATTGTGCTGTGAAGAGAGTTTGTTTTTCTTTGTTATCATTATTTTCCAAGTAAAAAATATGATGTGTATAAGATTAAGAATTAAAAGACTACTAGTGATATATACTAATACTTTTAATTATATTCTCATTTTTATTTATATTATTCTTTGGATAATACTTATAAATTTAATTTTATTAATGTATTAATTTTTTTAAAAAAATATATTAATAAAGTAAAATTTATATGTATCATTTGAAAAATTGTTCAAGTAAAAATAAGAATTTTTTTTCTTAGTTATCATGATTGTCTCATGCTTATAAATTTAGGAATTAAAGGACATTTGTAGTCGTTTATTACAAAGCTTATTTTATGGTAAGTTTTTTTGGTTGAGATAACCAATGCACATGCCTGGTCATTCATTGATGCGTTATGTTTTATGTGATATTTATCATATTTAAAAGACCATATTTTATCAGTCCAATTAGAGAATGCAAAGTTGATAGCTTGGTATAATTTGACGAGGATTATTAATTATATTATAAAAATTTTATAACAGAAATCATGATCAATCATTGGAGCCTTGGATTAATTAGTTGTTAACTGCAATAACATATAAGAATAGACCTTGATAAGATATTCTAAGAACAACAATGAAAGTTTTCGGATTGTTCAATAATATTTTACACGAGATTTATATTATTATATTATTCTAAAAATATTAAATAAAATTTAATTAAATAATATTCAACTTAAATAACAAATAATAAATTGAATTTTTTATTAATAAAAATATATAAAGTAGATATAAAATATAACTAAATTTTTTAACGAAATTATTTTTATCTTTCTTAAATTTTTGAAAATTCATAAATAAAAATCTTATTGCCCAAGAAGTAAATAAAAGTTAAGAAAGTGACATAAATTAAAGAAAAAATAAAAAAAATAATATACTTAAAATTTATAATCATAAAAATAATATTTTTTTAATCAATTCATATATTTTTATTATTAAAAATAAAATCAGACATATTATTTCATATGAAACATCGTTCAATTGAATTTTTTTAATATATTATAATGTTATTTTTATTGATATAAATTTTATGGTGTTATTTTTTTAAATAATTTTCCTAAATTGTGAAAACAACAAATAAGTTCCTTAAAACTTGTAATAATAAAAATAATACTACTTATATCTATCTTATACATTTTCATTATAAAAAAATATTGATATATTCTTTTATTTTGAACCCATCTAAATAAACTCTATTTATAAATTACGGTTTAAGGTCTATTATCTATAATCATTTAAATAATTAAATATAGTTCAATATTATTAAAATATTATTTTTATTATTATAAATTTTAAAATATTATTTTTATTTTTTTAAAATAAAAATAATTGTATGCCACATGTGACACGTGTATTAAAATTCATAATTTTTCCAAATTTTCCGAAATATTAGCGCTCGAAGAATTTAGGAGAAAAATTATATCTTTATAAATTTGTAATAAATTATAATTAAATTTATATAATAATATTGGTTACTTATTTATATTTTTATATGATATATAATATTATAGTTTAATTATATAACATATTTTTTTATAACATAAAATTTAATTTTTAACATTTTTTAAAAAATATATTCATTTTTCTTATAACATAAATAAATAAATATTTTTTAGTATTTAAGATAATAAAAACATGTTTTCTAGTATTTAAAAAAATGAAGATATTTTTTTTAATGAAGGAAGTTAATAATACTCTATTTGCAAAACCAAAAAGCAAATAAAATAGAGGAGAACATGTACTAAGTTTTGGATGTCGAAAAGGTCAACTTTAGTGTAATAAAATATCTGACCCTATAAATCTCAAAACAAAATCCGACCATATAAATAATTTAGAGAATAGGATTTCACAATTAAGTTAGTATTCTAATAAGCGACCCATTTTGAAGATCAATATTATTAAATAATAAATTTAATAGATTATTTTAATTATTAAACAATTTAAATTAAATATATAAATATTATTGTAATTTAAAATTAATTAATAACTTTTAAAATTAAATAATTATATTTACGTTTAGATAAAGGTAACGGAAAGAATAATTATAATAAACTAAATAGCAAAACATATTAAATAAATGAAATTATAAAGTTGTTAACTCAGCCAATTATTTTAATAGAAGAATGTTTCTTTTTGTACAATACTGGGTTCATTCAAGGAACAGGTAAGTGTTATATTATTGATTGAATTATTCTAATAAATAAAAAATATATATTTTATATCCATAACATATCTTCCAAAATTATTCATGTGTCCAAATCTCATTGTCTTTTTATATTATATTAATTTTATTTTCTCATCTAATGCCTTATACGATAAGTTGTACATCAAGGATGAATTATAATGCACTTAGATAATTTAATTATTGATTATCTAATTTTTTTAATTTTATAAAAGATTATAACAAATATTTTATTAAGAATACATTGAATTTAGTTTAAAATTTGTATTCTTCTAATTATGATAAAAATTTAAAGCTCGACCATAAACAAAAGTTGACATTTGTCGATAGATTTTTTCCTTATTATAAATTCCATTTTCATCAATATTTGCATATAAATTATGTTGGAGGAAATTATTAGATCAATGATTATAAGTGTAGTTGGTTTGTATTGGTATTCACGTGTATATCATGATTTTTATATTTTTATTTAATATTTTTTTCTTGTCATTTTGTAAAGTTAATTATTTGTTAATCAGAATCATTTATGACATAATTTTATATTTAATTGTTACACACGTATCATTTTTTTAAGATTTCATATAGTTTACTTGTTTGGGTGTTTGATTTTTATGGTGTTATTCTCTTGCTGATTAGGCATTTTTTTTAGTGTCAAAAATGACCGCAAGAGTATAACGTCATAAAAATCGGCGTATTGTTTAATTGTGTATTTTTTTGTAATTTGCTCGGCGTGCTGGCTATTGTGTAGCACATGGTTCATCGGGATGGACTCCACGAGAACAACGAGGATTTACCGAGTGGTCACCAACGAGAGATTTGGTGGTTAGTGTCTTTGTTAAGTACCTAAGTTATTTAAGGAATAATAAGGTACTTATGCATCTCGTAGGTGATAAATCTTCTATGTGATTTGATGAAATAAGTGAGTTTGTAACAAAGGATAATGTTTAATGATAGTTTTGTAATATTTTTATGACATTACATATAACTAAATAATATAAAATTTTATTTAATTAAAAATATTCGATAAATAAATTATCCAATATTTTTCTATCTATTTTATGGAAATAAAAATTTAATATCAAACAAAATTAATTAAATAATTATCAAAGTCAAGTGTCTTTCTTTTATATAGGATATAAGAATAGTATTTTTGTCATATATTTTTAATTGAATACTATTTTTACAAACACTTTATATAATTGAATGGTTTAAAAATTAAAAAAATAATAAAAATAATATTCTTACAATTTATAATCATAAAAATAATAACATTTATATCTAATTCATAAATTTACTCTTAAAAAAACTTGATATATCATTACATTTCACATATAATACTATTTAAATTGAAATATAATCATTTATACATGTTCATTTTTAAACGTTTTTTAATTAAATCTCATTCAATATTACTATGTATTATTTTTATTATTACAAATTTTACAGATATTATTTTTTACAATTTTTTAAAAATCTATTTACCCTTCTTTTGTGAAAGCGTTCAATTGAATAAATTATCCAATATTTTTCCATTCTTCTTTCACGAAAATAAAATTTAATATAAAACAAAAATCAATTAAATAAATATGAAAACTAACTCTCTTTTATCTTTTATTTTATTGTTGACTCAAATAAATTCACAAAAATATCATAAAAAATATAAAAATGCATGATCAAATATCAAATAAAGTAAAAGTTTCAAATAAATAAATAAATAAAACTCTTTATAATAGATATATTTTAATTTTTATATTATAAACATCAAATAAAATAATTTTAAATAAATAAAAATTTATTTGAGGAAAACTCCTCTTTTTATATATAGGTAATATCTAATATATGTATATAAACATCAAATAACATAACTTCAAATAAATAAAATTTATTTAAGGAAACTCATTTTTTATATATAGGCAATAGATAACATCATCTTCATTTGCCTTTCTTTTCTTCTATTTTTAGTTGATATAACATGTGACATATATATCACACGTACGTGACTCATAGTTTATAATATAGTTTAGGTTTCGTTATTTACACCTTCTATTTAAATGAATTTCACACTCCTCACTTCTACAATTGAGGTCTCTAAACTCTCTTTTCTCTTTCTTTGCTATATATTATGCATTAATTTATTATAAACACCATTGTTTTGTATATTAATTATGATGGGTTAGGATAAAGGCACGTAACTTATTAAATCTGATCGATGAATTATTTCAATCTAATAAGGGATATGCAGTTCTTTCTTATTTGATTTTAAAACTATTAATTAATTTCTATTTTTAAATTATAATAGCATATACACTATTAATTTTTAGAGAAAATATCTTACAATTCCGTTATATTGAATTAAAATGGATTATTTAATCATTTATAAAAAATATCATTTGATCATTTGATTTTGTAGAAAAGGTGAAAAACTATTTTTTATTAACATTCTTATAAAATAATAATATTTTTTCAATATATTATTTTATTTGTAAATAAAAAATGATAAAAATGATTTTTTGTTGTGATATTTTATTATAAAAATTATTAAAATATTAAATGATAGTAAAATTTATTTATTTTTTTAATATTTTTATAAAATATAAAAAACTAAATGACACATTCTATAGAACACGTAACCAACTAGCCATTGTAGACTTGCCTGTAGCTCTGGGTTCTAACAAAAATGAAAGTGTGACATGCAGCCAATATAAAATATAAAATTACCAATGGCTGAGGGGTCACCCCAACTTGCTCTAACTTCATTCATAATTTTCTCTTCCAACACAGCCAAATCCTAGAGTCGCTTTACCTCCAAAATCATTTTGTTTGATTTTTAAGTTCCTTTTGCTTGTAAAGATCATCATCATCACTCTTGGTCGCCACATCCATTTGATACAACACAACATGTTAGTAAAATAATCCTTCAACCCTTTGACCTCTAAACTACTTTTTTATTTTTTTTTATATAAAATATATTTTTTATTTACTTTATTTTCAAATAAATAATAACTAAACATTTAGCTAGTAAGTCTTGTGCCGTGAATTTAAAATGTATTGTATTGATTGAAAAAAAAACATAAAAAATATTTTCAAAACTTATAACAATAAAAATAATATCATTATAATATTGAACGGATTTTAATTTAATAACATTCATCAATTAACGGATCTAAATGATTGTAGTTTGATTTAAATGATATCGTTCAAACTAAAATTATGTGACAAGTTTTTTTTAATTATAAAAAATATGAGACGAACATAAAAAATATTATTTTTACAGATACAAATTTTAATTATGTTATTTTTATTTTTTTAAAAATTACATAATTAATTGGATATAGACTTTTCTTGTATCAACCGTCAAAAAATGAAAGGGAATACTTACAACAACTAGAGGTGAGCATTATAATAAATTTGTTTTTTTTTATCAATTTGCGTCTGATTTTATTCAAATTAATTTGAAGATTTTAATTTAAAATCTATCTGATAAACTAATCCTTTCAAATCAATTCGAATTTGAGTAGATTAGATAAAATTGGATTGAGCTTGAGCTTGAAACTAATATATCAATTATTTTCATATATAAAATACAATATATATACAACATTTTAATTTTAGATTTATGCATCTCTCACAAAATTTATTATTTATAGTTACAACCAAGAAAATTACAATAATAAGAAGTATGTTTTGAAATTTATTAAACTATTATATAAATTTAAACTTAATTTTTTAATATATAATATTTAAATATTATATATTATAAAATAAAATATGTATTTATTTATAATTTTAATGTTAATTCTATCTGGATCGAATTGTAATAAATTATAAAAAACTTTCAATCCAAATCCAAACCTAATTTGAATGTATTATTGTTTTTTTCAATCGACCCAATCCAACTATAAAATATGTCAATCTAATCTAATCCAATATATTGAATCAGTTTTCTTGATTTAGTTATATTGATTGAATTATTTGCTAATCATTCAAAAAAATTACTACTAAATTTTAAACCTCAACTCATGTTTCTCTAAATAAATAATGGCTAATGGCATTAGAAAACTAAGCTATATGTGAGTAGGTACATGTATTTTAATTACGAATAATTAAAATTATGATTATTTGTAAAAAAATAATGAATTTTCTAAAAATTACCGTATTGAATAAGGCATGAGACTGAAATAATTATTGTAAAATTAAAATTGTATTTAATTGAAACCGAAAATATGTTAATATTATATATATAATTACATATAAAAATATATTTTTAAAATAAAATACATAATATTTGAAATAATTATATTAAATTTATTTATTTTTACTTTTATATTTGTTATTTTATTTAGAAACATATGTTAAATGGTTAAAAATAAAAATTAATTTCAATATTTAAAATAATATAATAGAACAAAAGTTATGTTAATATTTAATTTTTTAAAATTAAATATATTTTTCAATAAATATTGAAAATAAAAAGTGTAGTTATATCATGTGAAAATTATTACATGTTTATAAGAAACGATTATTAGTCAAATGTATACAAAATTAACACAAATTGTTATTATTATTAACATCGTCGTTCCCCATCCCTATATGTGGGTGAATATATGATAAATAATAATGATATATAACATTATTCATTCTATTCTATTAGCATCTAATTGAAACAAGCTTGTATTTTCATTAAATATATTGAAAAATATATATATAGGTTAAAATAAAACTAATTCTACTTACAAAAAATGACCCACAGCTAATCAAACAAAAAATTTCCCAATTTGTGTAAATTAATCAAATTAATTTTACCCAAATTTTGAAATCATAACACATCTTCATAAACTACCTCGTAGACCTAGGCTAGCTATCCATATAGGAAAAAGAAATAAACAAAAAATATTAATTGATCAAATTAGACCATTAACTATACAATTCATCAAGCTAAGAATTAATCAAAGTTATATTATATGTCAATAACAATTAAACAACTAAGTACATTCATCATCATCATCATCATCATCATCATTTTGGTCGTTCTCGTCATCAAGTTCATCAAAGAAAGGATCATTGAGCAAGTCATTCGCTGAAGGCCTTGACCTTGGCTTAGCAAGACACTTCTCAATAAATGCTTTGACCTCCAAGTCCTTAATATTGTTAAGTGCCCTTGGCCTCACTTCTGAAGAGACCTTTTTGTATATTTTGGCAACACTGTCACACTCACTATATGGAATTTCCATAGTTACCATCTCTAAAACACACATCCCAAATGAATAAATGTCCACAATCTCTGTGTAATCTTCCTCATATAACTCTGGTGCCATAAATTCTGGTGTCCCCAATATTGAATGTGCTGAATGACTCTTCCCCACTATCGTTGCCAACCCAAAATCACCAATCTTCACCTTTTAAATTGGAAAAAATAATAAATAAACAAATTTAGCCAAAACCCAATTACTTATAAACCTAAATGCATGGCTAGTTGAAGCATTTTTTTAAGGAGTCCAATTTTCGTATCTCATTTAAGTGTGTCATTGCAGGTGTGCTAACAGTAATCCGCAAATGTGTGTTAAGAAAAGTAAAGAATTGTTTAATAAATATTTTGATTCAGGGTTTCTGATTTTTTTAAAGTAATTTTCCAATCATTTTATGTTTAGTAAAAAATTAATTATGATTTTAATTTTAATTTTTTTAATGAATCACAACTGGAGTGATCCATTAATCTTTAAAAGGAAGTTTTTTCGATTAGATTTCTAATTTCTAATTTTTTTTTCATTTTTATATACATTTTTTAGAGTTTAAATCAAATCTTATAATTTTTATATTTATAAATATTTGAAAAAAATGATTAAAAATATAAAATTTATAAATAATAACAATAAATTTTTTTTATTTTTTAAGTTTTTGAAAAAAATAAAAAAAAAACATTTTCAAACAACTCATAAGTGATTTTGTTTTTTTAAAATCACTAAGTAAAAATTGTTACTAAATATATTGATGATTATTTTTACAAAAAATTATAAAATTAATTATTCAATCAAAAATAAAAAATTATAAATCATAATTGTTATCAAATAAAGTCTAAAAGTGATTAAAAAGATAAATGATGATGAGGATGATAATGAAAAAAAAAGTGGTTTGGAATCAAATAGAAAACGAATTGAAAGAAAAAGTGATCTCCTGACTCATACAACACAAATTATAAGTTTGATCAGCATTTTTTTTCTTGAAATCGCCTTGTACTACAATAATTTAACAAAAGCATATATATATAAGCAAACATGCCTTTATTTTTTAGAAACGTACCAGCAGCAAGACACAAAGGAATATTTGTATCTGTTTGATCTGTACAGCTATTATTATTCTTTTGGGAAATTAATTTAAAGGGGATTAAAAGAAAAAGAAAATAATTACCTGGCCAGTATTCCCATTAACAAACACATTACTGCAATTAAGATCTCTGTGAATGACACAAGGTTCATGTGTATGCAAATAGTCCAAGCCTTTAAGAATCTGTTTAGACCACTTCTTTAAAGCCCTAACTGAAACATGTTTGTGTTTCTTTCTATAATCTCTCAAATTCCCACTAGAACAAACTTCAGTGATGAAATTCAGAGTCAAGTGTTCATCATCACGCCATACATTGTGAAAACCAATTATATTCTTATTCTTCAAAGACCTCAACAATCCAACCTCCGAATACAACCTATCAATCATAACTGGATCTCTGTTCATTAAGTGACGTAGTTTTACTTGGTTCCAAGCCACTTCAATGCCTTCTTTTTGATCAAATGACCTATACACCTTTTTCATCGAACCCGATCCGAGAAGCTCATCGTACCGGCCATACCGGCCGGTAGGATCGATTTCGGCAAACGGCTCTGAATCCTTGTGATCTGACTGAATATCTTTTACAATTGGCATCTACAAAGGAATAGAAATTTAAAATATATTAATTATAAAACCGGGAAAAAATATATAACAATAACATTTAAAATATCGAGATTTAAGTTTTACGTAAATATTATTATTAATAATAATAAATTAAAAAATTAAAAATCCATTAACCAAAACATTATATTTATTATATTAACTAAACATTACATTTATATTATTTATTTAATTTTAATTAATTATATGTTATAAAAATTAAGGGATATTTTTAGAATTACACTATTTTGATATAGGATGGTGCAGGATTATAGTTGCTTTTATCAATATAGCCTAATCTGTATTTAAAATAAAATATTAAATTAAAAAAAAATCCTAAATTGACCAGTTAGACACAATCTTTGAAGCTGGAAAAGTTGCAATTAATCCAACAAAAAAATATAAAATAAAATACAGGACTTAACTATATAGTCAAACTCACGAGTCACGAAAATAGCTTCAACGTACCATTAAAGAAAAATAAAACATGGGTTTGAAAGAGAATGAAAAAATAGGAAAAGGTTTGAAGCAATTTTGATGACTAAATTGCGAACCAGTATAAGAAATTAAGGAAAAAATAATTAATACATCCTAATTATATTACAAACAGTTATTGAAATAAATATTTACCTCTTTAAGAACAACGTGCATGTAACTCCAAACGCAGAAAAGATAATTAAAAAGCAATTCAAGCAATCCCAGAATAGAGAGAACAGTGAGAATGACAAAGAGTTTCAAGGTTTGATATTGGAGCGCAATAGAATGTTAAAGAAAGGGTTTCAAGGTTTAGGGGATGATATATATATATATATATATATATATATATATATATAGAGAGAGAGAGAGAGAGACAAGGAGACTTGGTGGCTGCTTTGAATTCTAATCTCTTTTAATCTCTTCCCATATCTGAATTTTTTAAAATTATTATTTACCTAGAATCCTAGTTACTCAAATATAACGATATATATAATTTTTTAAATTATTATTTAATAGAATCTTAATATTAGTCAAATAATATATATTAAAATAACATCTATTCGTAAAACGAAATGGTACAATATAGTAACATATATATTCTTCAAACGGAACCGTACAACAATAAAAAACGAAATAACGTAGCCCATGATCCATGGCCTCGTAATGGGTTGATTGTACCGACACATTAGATTATATATATATATATATATATATATATATATATATATATATATATATATATATATATATATATATATATATATATATATATTATTACATATAAATATAACCATATAGTTATCATGCATAGGTATAAGAAAGATGTGATTCGAATCTCGTTATGGGTATTTTTTTCTAAAGAATAGGTTAATCTGTTAAATATATATCCAAAAGAATCATACAACACGATTAAGTCATAATGACACGATTTTTTAAATTATATATATATATATATATTAAAATAACATCTATTTATAAAACAAAATGGTATAATATAGTAACATAGATCAATATGATACAATAATTCATGGTATGATCCAAACTATTTGAATTCTATATTTTTTTTATTTTAATTATAGTTTATTTAAGTTAAAATAATATTTATTTAACATAATTTTTAAATTAAATAAAAAATTAATTTTATCTTTATGTGATCAATTTTTAATAATAATAATATAATTGAATTTTTATTGAAATAAGTACATAAATTAAATATCATATTTGTAATAAATAAAGTATCTTCAAAATATTTTTTTAAATAAAAAATTTAAATATTATAAATATGCGATAAATTTTAAACGATGTTAATAGAATTTAATTATATAATATAATTAAATTGATAGAATTATATTAATTTTATAATATCTTTTAATATATAATAAGGATAAACAACTTCTGATCTCAGCGATCCCATTAAGTGTATAAAAAATAAAAAATATCGCGAACTAAATCATTATTCACTATAGCAGTCAAATATAAAATATAAGCGTAAAAAATTTGTAACTTAACCTAAAAAAATAATTGTTATAAAAAAATAGCAATAAAATATTAATCACATCCAATATACATTGTAAAATGGGCCTCAAGTTCAACCTGAAAGTTCAATAATGAAATGTATAAATTATACATTAAAGTATCCCTACCTTACTCAAAATGTACACATTTTTTTTTTTTTTGAAGTAAGAATACCATTAAATTACCGCACTCTTATTATTTGCTGTCTCCGGTCTTCATTCAATTCCCCCTCTCTCCTTGAAGTTTAGGGTTTGTAAAATTGGAATTTTCTCGATTGGGGTTTTTATCCTTCCTGCAATGGCAGCGATAATGACTGAAATTTCTGAAATTTCACGGGCTCTGGGACAGATAGATACCAAGAAAGCAGAGCTTAAAAAGGCTTTCGATGAGCTTCAAGCTCGCTCGTCGGTGCTCTCATCCTTTACTCTCAGTTGGTCTGACCTAGATTCTTATTTCAGCTCCCTTCAAACCTCCCTCAATGAAAAATTTCATTTTCTCCAAACCTTTGAGAACCAATCCAAAATTCCATCTTCATCATCCGACCTGCCGACCCAGAACCGGGTTGACCCGGTTGAAAATCGTTCAATGGAGTTGGTCTCTCCTAGGCCGGAGTTGATAGCTCTTTGTAGGAAGATGGATGGGATAGGGTTGAGAAAGTACCTTAATGAAACATCAAAAGAGCGAATCTCGATAAGGGATGAGCTTCCGGGTGCGTTCCAAGTCGCTCAGGACCCAGCGGCGTTGGTTCTCAATGCGATGGAGGGGTTTTATAGCGGGAGTAAGAGGAATAAGGGGGGTAAAGATTCTGAATTGAGTGGATTGAGAAGGAGTTGTGTGCTGCTATTGGAAGTTCTAATGAGTACTTCTTTCAATTTAGGATCGGAAGTTAAAGAGAAAGCAAAGAAGTTGGCAATGGAGTGGAAAGGCATGGTTAGTATGGATGGAAAGAATCCCTTAGAGTCTTTGGGGTTCTTGCATTTGGTGGCTGCTTATGGCTTGGTGTCTGAATTTGACATGGATGATCTTGTTGATCATTTAGCTATCATTGGTAGATACAAGCAGGCAATTCAATTGTGCCGAAAATTTTGTTTAGGAGATAAGATTGAAGGTAGATTGGGCCCATCTCGGTATCAATTTATTTTCCTAAATATTTATTGTTGGATTTTGATGTATTGTTTATTAGATGTTTCTAACTCCTCTGGCCTGATGAATGCTAGCTAGGGTTCATGATCAAATTTGTTTTGAAGCATTTTGCGGGTATGGTTTCAGTGTGACATTGCAGGCATGCATGCTCATAAAATAAAACAAAACATTTTCTTCATCCAGAACTGAAGACTTAAAATAGGAAATTATAATAGAGAAAGTAGGATGAAAATTGTAATTGGGTACTAAATTTGATACTGACAAGGTTGACTAGTTGAGTTATAGTGTTCTAGATAATAAATTTCATGATATTTTATTCAATTATTCATGTGCCTGGAAGTTTATAAATAGTTAAACCATAGTACATTCATACTATATAGGTAGTAGTAGCTTGGAAGAGGGTGGGGGAGTTAGTTGTAGAAGTACACGGGGAAAATGACTATGGGTTTTGTTTTATTCATAAGCCAGACAATACAGTCATTATGAGTTACGAGCTTTCATCCTTCTGTTCTTCTAAGCCTTATAATCACACTGAATGGCGGCTTAAGTATAAAATGATGGAAGTTATAATTGACTTGTATGATTAACCTTGTTTAAGAACCTTAGAGTAAACTTTTTTATTAATCGTATTTTTTTTAATGGTCAAAGAGTTAGATACAGATGAAAAGAGTAGTTGAAATCTTTGGATTGTATCCTTTCCAATGCTTTAGAAAGATAAAGGAATAGATAAATATTGGTGTGCGGATACTTGCTTGAATGTGCTTGAATGTAATATAATTATTAGAAAAAATTTCTGTGGAGAGAATTCCAGCGGCACCCAGCACATTGACGTTGTTGTGGAGGTTTGCTTGCAACATGGTGCAGAAGGCAGGATTGACCTTGTGATCCTTAATAAATGCATCTGCTTCTTTATGAGCATCATTGTTACTATTTACAAATGAGGGTCCTGTAGAAAGAATAAAAGTTAAAGATGGTGGATTCAGTACTTTATAGGTACCAAAGTTAATGCATTGGTATCCTTTATGTCTCATGTTATTAAAAGGATTTTAGTATTGGTATCCCTTTTAGCCATTTTGAATAGTGTTCTCATTTTTGGTCAAAGTTGGTCATATGTGGTCCTACATGTTAAATTGGACAAGGGTATTTGTGGAAATTTAAGAAAAAGAAAAAGCCATTAGCAAAAATATTAGTTCAATAGCTAAAAGAGATACCAATAATTAAATGGGGTATTAAAATAGAACATTTTAATAACATAAGATATGAAAAAATCAATACATTAACAAGCGTATCGAACCTCATATAACAATAGTTAGAATATTTCAAATTTATTGTTCGTTTTTATTTGTTAATATATTGCTATTATTATTAATAATTGGAGCTTAAAAAAGATGACAAAATGACATAAAAATTTAGAATAAAAAAGTCATACCAATAATTTATTTATCTTGCGGGAAATATAATCGTAATTCATTTTTTTCTTAAATTTCCATAAATGTTTGTGTTCAATTTGCCATCTAGGATACATGTGATCAACTTTTACCGAAAAGAGAAAATACTATTTAAAATGGCTAAAAGGGGTACCGATACTTGAATTGGGTAATAAAATGGAACTTTTTAATAACATGGGACATAAAGGGTATTAATCATTAACTAGGGTACCTTTAGGGTACGGGTACCAATCATTAACTAGGATATCTTTAAGGTACAGGTACCAATCCTGTTTAATGTAACCATATACTGGTCATTGTATTCTTGGTCTTGAACTCTCTCTCTGTTACCCTCCAGTTCTCGGGAAAAATGAATTCTTTGTTCTGTTTTATCTTTTTTTTTTTATCTTAATTGAACTTAGTACTTACAGTTTTGTGTTTTGTAGGTTTGATTCATAAACTTGGTAGTAAGGGCAAACAAATTCTAGTCGTCAAACTTATTTTTGAATTTCAGTTGAGTGACAAGATCTCACCAGTTCCTTTTTTAAAAGCCTATATAAAGCAGTCTAAAATGGATGCTAAGAAAGTTTGCAAGGAAGGAAATAACTCTCTCAAAGCAAAGGTATTTCATATTTCCTTGTAAAGGAACCTTATTGTAGATAATCAAAAAATTTCGCGTGGGTAACTTCATATTTATTATTGTTATTTTTCTGTAGAATGAGGCTGATGCCAAAGAAATTGGTGCAATAAGATCTGTAATAAAAGCAATTAAAGATCACAATCTTGAATCCGAGTATCCAAAGGAGATTCTTGAAAAGCGAATTCAGCAGCTGGAGAAGCAGGCAGCAGACAGAAAGCGCCCTGCAGCCAAGCATTCACAACCTCAAAATCAGCTGCCAAAGAAACAGCAGCATAATGGAAATAAGCGTCGTAGAACTGATGTCCGGTTAGGTGCTTTTGCAGTTCAGAAGAATTTTGGGGAAGGCAACCCAATTGTTCGTTCATACCAACAATCACATTTACAGTCCCCAGGTTTGTCGCCTGATGGCTCTGCTCCATATGCGAGCTCATCAGTTGCACCTTATGGCATTTCAGGCCATTCTGCTGTAATTGCTCCTTATGCTGGATCATCCGGTGGTTATGGCTTGCCAGGAGCACTAATGAGTTTGTCTGGGAACCCAAGCGGTGCTAATTCCCATTTATACTTGTCTGAACCACAGTTTCCATCTGGCTATTATGACAGGCCAACTGTCTATGGTGGATATGGTGTGCCACTGCCACCTCCATACCAACCAGCTTACCATCCTCAGTAGTGCTTGATACTTGATAGTATTTTTTTGGATGGGGTAACAACTTTTGCTGCTGTCACAGTTTTTCTTATCAGAAAGCATAGTTTGCTTTTTTGATCATGATGTTTGTAGGTCAATGAGATCTGTGATTCTTGTGTAGTTTCTCATGTCTAGTTACTAATTTAATCTTCTATTGCCCCAAATCCGTTTTGAGTTATCATTACTTATTTTGCGGCATTTGGAAAGAACAACATTGTGACAGAGTCCATTGTTGTACTTGTAGGCACTATTTGCTGCAGATAGTCTTCTGGTTTTTGTTTCTTCTAAAAAGAAATGAAAGTCTTTCTGGTTTAGCATATGGGCTCATTTGCCATTTCAAATAGCATTTAGAAGTATCTTACACTTTTTTGGGGAAGACTTTGAACCAAGATATTTCTATGAATATCATAATATGCATTATTGCATTTCTTTCCCCTTAATTATCTCTAAAAACAATGCCTGGCATTTTGTTTGTTACACTTTCTTGATCGTTTCTGGAGTAGATGGAAAAGGTGTCGTTGAGACTTGTTCAGTAAAGTGTATCTTTGTGTCAATGATTGGAATATGAAAAAACATCCATTTAGACTATATGGATGGTCCAAGACATTTTTAGGTGTCTCTTTATCAACTTTTTCCTGAACTTCAAATCTCCTGTATCTTTAACAAATGATTTGAGCAGATTAGATTATAGAAGCATGTTCGGGTTGAAGTAGAGTCTACTGATTTTGTATATTGTTGTGGGGGTATTCTAGGATGCCGGAGGTCCAAACCTCCTAGGACAATGGTTGGGTGCAACCATGGCAATCCCGGGATGGTTTGGCCTTGGGGTTCATAATTAAAACCATGGATGAAAAGGTTATTAGAACCATGGATGAAAGGGTTGGAAATCGTAGAAATTTCACTCGCATAGAAATAGAAGTCAATTTCTTCTAGAATTTCTGTAATAGTGGGGTATAAATTTACACATTCTTTTTTATTCTCCTCTGTACCTCTCGCAGGCTTTCATCATTTTATTACTCTTGTATTAATTGATGTGGATTACCACTTTGGTCCAGACCAACAAAGGATTCCTTAGCCATATTATTTAGGAATGTAAGTAGACTGATATGTTAATAACTATGTATTAGTTTTGTGTACATTTGATTCATAATGTCATTTACAAGTAGTTAGTAGTTTTTTTCCAGTTTAATTTAAAATGTATTTAGTTTTGAAAGAATAAATATTAAAATATTTCTTACTCGTCTACGTTATTTAAAATATTAAATATTAATTTTTTTTAACTATTTATCATTTTATAAGTAAAATAAAAAGATATAAAAGTAAGAACAAATAAAATTTAATTTAATTATTTTAAGTATTGTGTATTTTATTATTAAAAGTGTGTTTTAATTTAATTGTATGTATATAAAAAATAATATTAATATATGTTCGATTTTGATTATTCACGGTTTCGGTATTGTGATAACTATTCTTGTTTCATATCTTAATGGTTACGAAAAAATTATCGAATATTTGTAGATAATTATGGTTTTAATTATCACAGTTAAAATGTTCATTTCTATGGATTATACACTGGATCAATGGCAAAACATTCTCGATAATAGGTCCAAGGGCAAAGGGGGTGAAAGCTATGAACCCCACCATTCAATTACCTTTTTTCTTCTGACTGAGAAAGAGAGGCACGGAGGGTTAAAGAAAAACGAAGTTAAATTGCCACATGAATGCCGCCAGATGCCAAAAGACAATTTAAATAAGCTATGGCCAATAGCTCAATTATAACATCTTTAACGAGCTTGCAAATTTTTTTTATATAGATAGAAAGATAATTGGTACTTGGGTTCGAATAAGTGATTTTAAATGGGATGATTGAATTTAATGGTAAAATTATTAGGTGAATTACATCTAGCATATTTTAAGAAAAAAATAACTTTTTTGTTATATTTTATTGAATTTTTTTGAATCAGGTTATAATCAATAAATATTACTAAAAATACTAACATTTGAATGATAAAGAAGAATAAGTATACACTAATATGTATCCCAAATTTTAAGTTATATATATGCTTTTGATAATTAGAATAACAAATATTTTATTGAACAAAAATGACATACACAACCATTACATTTAAAAACAAACTAAATACGTTATTACGTTAAATACAATTGTTTCTTATGAAATGTTTCGTTTAAGAATATTCATCAAATGAGTATAGAATAGGATTTGATTGCGATTTTACTTGACTCTTTTCAATTTATCCACCTCAAAATCCATCTTTTTGATTTTGATATAATTTTGGTTTGATTGTGTTTTCTCAAATCTTGAGTTTGTTTAACCTCGGTTTAAACCCTCAAATTTCTTGCATTATGAACAACTTCATTACAAAAAAGGAAAATATAGACCTCACTTTGGAAGTTGAAGATCTCTTCCAAGCTTAACAAGGTTTCGTGATTGTCTTCATGTGGTTCCTAGAAAGTTGATCTAAAGGTGTTGGATTATTGTGTCAAAAAACTTTTCTTCTTGAGAATTTTTTTCTTTGGTTTCCTCTTCCACCCTAGTGTTGATAACTCTCTCTATTTTATTTGCTCACTCCATTCAATTCATTCAAATTTCCTTACCTTAACATAGTATCAAATCCATTTGTCTCACTTGATCCTTTCAATTATTCCTATTTTGTTTTGCGGCTTTACAATTTCTCTCAATGTCATTCTCTATTTGAGTTTTTAAACCTTATTTTTTTAATTTATTTGGATTAAGGATGGAGTTGTTCAATATTTGTGTAGATAAGCTTGATGTCACAATTAATATTAGAAACGTGATTGAGTGTGAAGATGTTGTTTCTTACTTTATTATTGCAGCTTGTATTGTCTTGCATATACAAACACTACTACAAAAATGGGTATTTAAGTCGATACGTAAAGTCAATTTTTAGAAAAAAATCGACTTTAAATTGGTTTAAAGTCGGTTCGGTGTAGAACCGACGCTATCCACGTAGGATGTAGAGTCGGTTGACGTGTCGAACCGACGCTACGCTACGTGGATAGCGTCGGTTCGCCACGTCAATTGACGCTACATCCATATGTAACTTCGGTTCGCCACGTCAACCGACTCTACGTCCTGGAACCGACGCTACGTCCATGCATAGCGTCGGTTGATACGTGGAACCGACGCTATCCACGTGGATAAATTCTTTTCTGTTCTTTCTTCCCAGACAAAAACTATTTTCAGCGTTGCAGAACTCTAAAAAACCGAAAATCTCCTCCACTTCTCCTCCACTCTTTCTCATTTTCCGGCCACCTACGACTACCATTTCTAGCATCGGTTAGTGAGTTTTCTTCCTCTTTAACTAATCTTTTAGATCCCCTATTATTCATATTTTTTTCTGTTATTATGTGTATAAATTTTTGTATTATATATGTAAGTTTGTATTATAACATAAGGAGAAGAATATGATGATCTTGAATAAAATAGAACAAAACCATGGTAATTTTTCTGGTATTAATTAATATTTTATTTTTCAAATATTTGTATTATTTGAACTATTTGCTAAATTGATTTTGTTTTTATTCTGCTCGAATACAGGTTTTTATTTGAGTAAAATAGAAAATGAATAAATTAAAAAAAAAATTACAACGTAAAGTCGGTTCACGCCTTGAACTGACTTTAAACTTTAAGTCGTTTCATTTAAAATCGGTTCAGCGAACCGACTTTAAATTGGTTTAAAGTTGATTTTTAACTGACTTTAATGCCCCTTTTTGTAGTAGTGAAATGAATGTGGAGGTGATTCTCCATTTCCATATTGAATCAATTTGGTTAATAATGGAGGCTTGAAGAGGATAATGACATGGAGGAATTTGAATACTATTTTGTTGTTTGTGTGGATAGTTGATTAAGCATGATTCTCTTTTGGCTTAACATGGTGATCATAGTGTTTTAAGTCCAAAAGCACTCATTGGTAAAGAGACGTAGGATCAAGGTAATATTTTCTTAGAGTTGATGTTTTTTTATTGTGTTTCTTTCATATTGGTTTAGTGTATGTAATTTTAGAAATTGTTGAAATATTGGTACTTTGTTAATAGTTTTTTTTTATAGTCTAATCTTGCTTGTTATTTGTTTCTTTTAGTTTGTTCAATTTGTTCATTTTCTTCTAATAAGATAACTAGGAAGTTGTTTGACTTTATTTGTAGAGACTCTAATTTGATGAGTGTGATTTGAGTTGTTTTTGTTTGTTATTTATACATATTCTTTAAGTTTAGTTTTTTTTTTTTCTGATAACCTAATTGAATTATAAGGGAGAAAATTTATTCTTATTTATGATATTTGGTTCATATTAACCGTATTGTTAGTTATTTGGTTAGTTCTATTACTTAGATTATGTATTTTGTATAGTTGATGTTGGAATTATTAGGTTGTATTGTTTTTTTTTCTTTTAATGGAACTTTTACACATGTATTACTCTTCGAGTGTTGAATATAAGAATTCTCTAATTTATTAATATTATGATTTTATTTTTAATATTTTTTATTCACATAATGTTTTTAATAAATAATATTTTTAAAATATTTAGCTTTCTCAACCCTTGGACTACTATTAGCTATTTTTTCATTCATATTGTTCTTCTTAAAATGTACAATTTCTTCACTCAATTTTCATTATCTTTTAATATTGTATAAGTTATTACTCGTTTTCTTTAATATTATATAATTTATCCTTAAATTTTTTAAACTTAAAAAATTGTTTAAAAAATAGAAAATGTATATTCATAAAAATTATTATTTTTATGTTATATTAAAACTGGTTAAATTTAAAAAAACTGCTTTTAAAAGAGTTTAAACTATGTAAAAAGTAGAAACTAAATATTAATTTATATATAAACTATTTACGTTAAAAAGACATTTCAAAGCATTTTAAAAATAGAAATAGCATATTGAAAAATAAAAACACAATAAAAAAAAGAATTAAAATATAACTGTTTATACATATTAAGTGTTTGGGGTTGAAATGTGTCATGTATTTTCTACTTTTTATTTTTTCTTTAACGAATTGATTATTTAATTGAAGTGACCAACATACCCTCATAATCTCGCACCTTCTTAATAAGACAAAACACTAAAGAGCAATGATACAATGCTGAATTGTATTCATTCATTCAATTTTATTAATTTTACTTTTAGTTTTACAAAGCATAACTAAATTTTAAATTATTATAAAACTGCCACCAAACTGTATATCTTACGTAACTATAATTTTTCTTAAATTTTGCCAAAAACTAACGGAAAAAAGTTACAGTGTGATTTTGATACATTTTTTTTTACAAACTTACGTGATGTTACATGATTAACAACAAACAAAATTTTAATGATATTTTTTTAATAAATATTATAATATTTTTATAATTAAAATTGTGATTATTAGTAAAATTTTAACAATTTTTTCTAGAATATAACCTTAACTAATAAAGAGTGAAGTGTAATACTGAAACTGAACTGTAATTAATTGAAAATGAACATATATTAATATTATTATTTTATATATATATAATTACATAAAAAAAAGTACAATTTTAATAATAAAACACATAATATTTTATATAATTAAATTAAATTTTATTTATTTTACTTAAAAATATGTGTTAAATAGTTAAAAAAATAAAAATTAATAACATAATAAAGTAAGAATTAAATTAATATTTAATTTTTTGAAACTAAATATATTTTTAAATAAATATTAAAAAATAAACGATATGAAAACTATTATTGATTTATAATTGATAGTTATTAATCAAATATATCTAAAATTAATATAAAATAATTATAATTATTAAGATAAATGTTATTATCTGTACCGCGTCAATTCGTAACCTCATATAATATATATTCAATAAAAACATTATAAAATTTTATCACATGAAATATAAAATATTGACCTTAAGAATAAGCATTGACTTAGTTAAGCTGGCACGTAATAAGTTCTTAATAAGACAAAACACGAAAGAGCAATAATACAGTGCTGAATGCTATTCATTCGATGATTCTATCTCTGATATTCTACATCTCACTTTACTCATTTTGGTCTTCTTCACTACATGCATCTCATTTTTCTGAAATGAAGACGACCAGAAAAGTCAATAATCTAATACATAATGATGTGCAGAGCATAGTAGAGTTAATTAGGTTATTGATCTATGTCTCATCGTTTATGAGCTTGTTGGAAATTAAAGTAGTAGAGTCACAGGTATCATCAGCTTACAACGCAACAGATAACATAGCTATTGACTGTGGCTCCTCAGGTACCCAAGTAGTCGAACACCGAAACTGGGAAGGAGATGTCGGCTCTAAATATTTAATCGACGACGACGACAACTCATCTATCTCCAAAGCCTCACCCACACCGGTTCAATCATTCTCTCCCTCTCTCTCATAATTTTTGAATATATTGTATTGTTAAGTCAATATTTGTTTTTTTTTTGTCTTAAAAAAAAATCAATGTTCGATAATCATTTAAATTTTTATTTTTTAAAATTTTGTAATTATATTTTTCTAAATTATAAAAAACCCAAAAACTATCTGGTAACCAATTTCAAATTTAAATTTTTGAAAAGAAAAAAAATTAAATTTAAGTATTACATTTTGATTATCAATTTATAATTTTTTAACTTTATTTTTAACAATTTTTTGTCAAATTTAGCTTTTTAATTAGTAAGGTTGAGTATCTATTATTGGGTGTGCTTGTGTTATAAGTTGAGTTTTTAGAAATAAAAGAAATTAAAATTTGATTTTTTAATTGTAAAATCAGTAGATTTTTTTTTTTTTACAATTGGACTATAATGATTTTTATAAAAGTATCACTAAATTTCAGATTATGGTTTCGTTACTTTTTTTTAGACAAATTAACGGTGATGTTATGTAATTAACAACAAATAACTGAAATTTAATGATACTTTTATAATAATTAAAATATTAGTGATACTTTTGTAATAAATACAGTAATTTAATGCTAAAAAACTATTAATTCTAAATTATAAAACTAAATTTCATTATGTAAGCTCTAGAAGTGGTCTCCTGGTGTTAAAAATATTTAAATTCTACTAATTGAAAATAAATTATCAATTGCATCACAAATGAAATAAAAAATTAAAATATGATTTATTTAGTATTCTAAAACTTACTGATTTTTCACTTTAATTTATATATTCCAATCACAAAATATATGATTCGATAAATATGAATTGATAAAAGTAGTATAGTAATTCACTATTTAATTATTATGTCTAACAAAAAACTCAGAAATACCCATACACAGGTTGATTCAGTTCCATACTCAACAGCAAGGCTATCACACTCAAGGTTCACCTATAGCATACCCCTCAAACCAGGTCAAAAGTTTCTGAGGTTATACTTCTACCCTTCACCCTATTATGACCCGAATGTCAAAATCTCTAATGCCCTTTTCTCAGTTCGAGCCGGACGATATACTCTTTTAAGCAACTTTTACGCCACTCAAACAGCTCTCTATTTTGGCAAAGAGGGCTTTATCAAAGAATTCTGTATCAATATTGATGATTCCAAAATCCTTAACATTACCTTCATTCCAAAAACTTCAGCTTCTAATTCATTTGCATTCATAAATGGAATCGAAGTTGTGTCTATGCCCACAAATCTTTATCACTCGGCAAATAATGACATTGAATTCATCGGATCGCCTTACTTGTACCCAAATATTGGAAGCGATACTGCTTTAGAGACCATTTATCGCATAGATGTAGGTGGAGGTGGTATATCTGCTGGAAACGATACGGGAATGTTTCGAAGATGGGACAAAGACGATTACTACTTGACTTATCAATTAGGAGGAAACATTTCACTACTTGTTGAAGATGAATTCAATTTGACATTTTCATTGATAAAATATTATATAGCTCCACCTAGTGTGTATAAAACTGCTCGGAGTAGTAAGGAAATGATGATTTGGGAATTTCCTGTAGATTATGGGTTTAATTATCTGCTGAGATTGCATTACTGTGATATTCAAATCGAACCGAATAGTCAATGCGCTTTTCTTGTATTGATAGAAAATCAGACTGCTCAATCGAAAACAGCTGACCCTACGTTCTGGAATCGTACTATTGGTAAACATGTGCCATTTTATATAGACTATGTCATTTCCTTACTGACTATTGAAAGTGGGGGTAATGAACCACATAAACTCTCTATTACCTTGGAAGCAAATCCAGATCAATCAATATCTAAAAAAATCCCTTTTGCAATCTTGAATGGCTTGGAAATTTTCAAATTGAACGACACATCTGGGAATCTTGCTGGTCCTAATCCTGAATCGATCCAAACAAGCAATGATAAAAGTCATAAGAAACTAATCAAGATCGGTCTGACCATTGGTGGAGTATTAGTTCTATTGATCTGTGGTGTCATCAATTTCTTTTTTTTTTGGCGAAGAACAAGAAAAGTCAAGTACTTCTTCACAGGTAAGTATGTTATCTACAACACAAATTTTGCATATTATACTAGTTATTACAAGATTTGTGATATCCCAAATAAGATTGAGTGACGGATTGATCACTAACTTAATAGGATTTATATAAGTTTTGTTTTGATTAGTAAAATCCTGATTTCTTATATTTGATGATTATGAAAAACATATTTCTACTACCAAAAGTTTAAAACAAAAATGTGTCTGTATTTTCTTACACAAACTCTTTTGCAGCAGCAATGTTTTAATAAGTTTGAAACAGGTAATCGGTTTGCCGTAGACTATTTGGTGCTATTTTGTTAAGGAAAATACTTTAAATCACTATTATATCACTTAATATTATATATGTGTCATGAATATAATGATTATTAAAATTTTAATAAAATTTAATCAATAACAATAACTTTATACATCTAAATAATTTTTATACCTCAATATTATCATATAAAAGGACACTTCTATTAAATCTGATAAGTCATGGTTGCTAATTTTTCCACTACCCCAAAACTTCTTATTTCACTATGATATTTTCATAAAGTAAATGCATTGATATGAATTTATTGTTTATAAAATATTTTTTAAAATTTTGATGGAAATTTTAAAAATATTAAAAATATTGTGATAGATATATAGTAAAATATGAAGTTTTATTTTTTAAAATTAAAAATTTACTTCCTTAACTTATTAATTACAAATTGAGTTAATATTTACATAAATTCGATAGATTTTAATTTTTAATAAATTTTTACATTTACTTAAATAATAAATATTTAATTATAAGTTATAAATTATGATTCTTAATTACGCCATTTTTTTAATTATCTTTGTCTTATTATCTTATTTTTTTCTAGTTACCTTTTTTCTTATTATCTATTAATTACGTTTAATTAGATATTATTTAATATAAAAATAATACGTCGGATAATCATAATTTTTTCAAAAGTAAAAATATACTGGTTGAAAATAAATATATTATTTTTGTAATTGTAAATTTTAATTTTATTATTTTTATTATTTTCTTAAAAGTATATCTAATGTATTTATATTTTCTTCTCCATAGTTGAGACTGGTTCTGGGACTAACAATACTAGATTAGTTGCTTCATCCCTACCATTCCAGTGTCGATACTTTTCATTGGTTGAGATTAAAGCTGCCACAAACAACTTTGATGACCTCTCCCTTATTGGCGTTGGAGGTTTCGGCAATGTTTACAAAGGCCACGTTAATAATGGATCTTGTGTTGTCGCCATAAAAAGACTTAAACAGGAGTCATCCCAAGGTATCCACGAGTTCAAAACAGAGATTGAGCTTCTTTCTCAACTTCGCCACTTACACATTGTCTCTTTAATTGGCTATTGTGATCAAGGAAACGAGATGATCTTGGTCTATGATTACATGGCACGTGGGACCCTTCGTGATCACTTATATCTCACCGACAATCCACCTCTGAACTGGAAGCAACGTTTGAAGATTTGTATTGGTGCAGCGCGTGGATTGCGTTATCTTCATACTGATGCAAAGCAAGTGATTATTCATCGAGATGTAAAGACTACAAATATATTGCTTGATGATAAATGGGTGGCCAAGGTTTCAGATTTTGGGCTTTCAAAAATTGGGCCTAATAACATGTCTAAAGCCCATGTTACAACAATGGTTAAAGGGAGTATTGGCTATTTAGATCCCGAGTATTTCAAACGTTATCAATTGACTGTGAAATCTGACGTGTATTCATTTGGTGTGGTATTATGTGAGATAATATGTGCGAGACCTCCCATTATACAAAGTGAGGATGAGTATCAAGTAAGTCTTGTGGAGTGGTTTAGAACTCATTATGCAAATGGTACAGTTGACCAGATTGTTGACCAAGAAATAAGAGGTAAAGTAGCTCCACAATGTTTGGAAAAGTTTAGGGAGATTGCAATGAACTGTGTGTTAGATAGTGGGAATGAGAGGCCCTCCATGATTGAGGTTGTTTGGGGATTAGAATTTGCTTTGCAATTGCAAGAGAACGCAGATGATGAAATTAAGATTAATGATGAACTGATTATTGAAAGAGATGGTAGTTCTGGAAAAGGAAAAGAAATATACTCTGGAGATATTAACACCATGCTCTCTGAAATCATGGATCCAAAAGGAAGATGATAAGCATCTATGTTAACTAACCTTGTAGTAAGCTTGTTGAAAGTGCTTTCAAACTATTCAAAAGCATTTTTTTTTTCTAGCATTTGTGATTTCTGGGTTTTTATCCTCTTAGGACCCTTTAAGTATATGTTGGTTCTAAGATCTTAAAAATGTTTGTTTTTTTTTTTTTGCAATTTAAGATCCTGTCAAATTATTAACTTATTACAATCGGTTTGCTATCTTTACACATTTTATTCCATTCTTTATTTATATAATAAGACCGTAATTATACATTGACATAAAAAATAGGCTCAAAGCGATTAATATAGGTCATTAACTTATTAAGTGTCTTAAATTTAAAAAAATATTTTGTGCATTAAAATGAGTATTTACTCACACGGGTCCTATGAAAACAAAAATACTATTTCTAAGAGAAGCAATTCTCTCTTCTTCTTTTTTTGTACTTAGGCAAAGTCGAATAAAGTTTGAGTAAGTCTTATCCTATTTGAATGATTTTAGAATTGACTTAGCATGAAATATTTATATTATAAATCTATTTTAAAACTTATCTAAATTACTAAGTTTAAATTTTATAAAATATATATATATTTAAATATGATATGTTTATATTTATTAATAATAATATGAGACATCATTTATGATTTATGTTAATTTTATAATAAAAAAAATTAATGACATTGGAATAATTTGTAACATAATTTGGTAAGAAAGAGAAGTGTAGTGGTGTGTGGTCGTTGAGGCTACATTAATGGACCAAATTTCGGGAACAGCTTCTTTAATTTCCTCTATTGTACTCGAAGAGGGGGGAGAGTCTACTTCAGTGAGCTAAAATTCAATGAGGTCACCACCTTCACTTTCCCATCGTTAAATTAGTGATTTGTTAATAAAATGGTGAGTTATTGACGGCTTGACGCACACGATTTTTTTTATTTTATATAAATATTAGTTTTAAGAATTATTAAAATATCTTCAATAATTTTTTTTTGACATAAAAAATATTTTACGATTAAAAAATATATATATGTGACAATAACTTTAAATTAATAAACTCATTATTTAATTATTTTATTTAAATTATAAATACAAATCACCCTCAAATAAAAAATGTTCATGCATGTATCCTCTACAGGTTATACTCTATAACTATACATAGATGTGGGGTTTATTCTTTTCTCAATTCATTCTATTTCCTTCTTCCTACAGTCGAAAGTAAAAACAATTTCTCTTTTAAAGGTGTCAACGATGATTATGAGAATTAACATATTTGATAATATATTTATATATTTAATTTTTCACCTCCTGTTAATTCTATTGATTCAGTTACATTCAATAATATATAAATATATTTATATATTTAATATTAATTTATATAAAATCTAATTTTAAGTTAATGCTAAATCCGTTATTATCTGTGAGTCACAAAGCATATTGTGTTGCTTTTTTGGGTTGGCGTGTTGTGTCGTATTATACTAAATATTTAATGAGTTGTAAGGTGATAATCCAATGTATCGACAGATTGAATATTTAACGGGTTGTGTTCGGGTCGGATTTATCCATTTAACACCATCTCTTTGGCATTTAGCTTGCATTATGGATGTGAACTGCTACAGTAAGAATCAAATTTCCTAACAAAACTTTGAATTTGATACAATTGGGAAATGCCTCGTGGGAAATAAAATGGGGATGAAAATTATCCTTCTCACTCAACATATCTTTAGAGTCTCGCTTTCTTAATTTTTTTAAATATATTATATATTTATAATATTTTATAATTAAATAAAATAAATATTGATTAAAAATAATATTTCATCGATAAATAAATATTTTAACCATAGAAATTTAATATTATAATAATAATTAAATTAATAATATAAATAATTTAATTATATTTAAATTTAAATTTATTATATTTAATTACAATAAATGTAGTGATAATGGTTTAGCATATAAAATTTTCTATTTCCAGTTTTTTATGTTATTCCTAAAAAATTCATAGTTTTTGTGTTTAATTGTTTTTTATTATATCATATATAATTATATAAAATATCACACCATCATTCCTTTTAATAATAATAATAATAATAAATAATAAATAATTTATCAATTTAAATATCAACGCAATTACTAACTTTCAACTTTCAAAGTAAGCCTCATTAAAGGTAAAAAAAAAAAAACTACTATCTGTCATGTTAATTGATATAATTAAAATATCATCATTTATTTTCATTGAATAATGAATCTTTCCTCTGCCAATTTGCATTAAATGCCGTTCATCTTGTTTTCATTTGACAGCAACCACTAACCACCAAGTTCGTAAACCAGAGAGAGGGAAAAAAAATCGTTCTAACTTAGAACATTTCTATCATAATCACAAATTTGTGATTAATTTATATTAGATAATAATTTTAATTTATAATATATAATTAAATAATTAATTTTATAATTTTTTAGAATTTATAAAGTAATTATTAATATATTTGATAATAATTTTTTAAAAATAAAAAATAAAAAATTAAGTATAAATTATTTAGTTATATTTTCTATTTTTTATTTAAAAAAACTTTAAAAATTTGGTTATTATTTACAACTTTAAGTTTTTAGTTTTTATTTCGATACTTATACCTACAAAATTCATATGACTTAATTTATTTTTTATACAAAATATTTCATGAAAAATAAAAAATTAAAATTTAAAATATGATTCAAAAAGATTTAAAAAAATTATAAATTACTCTATATTTTAGTAACAATTTCTTAAAATTAAAATTAAAATTTTAAAAATTAAATAAAAATCATTATCAATCAAATCTTGTTGAAAAATCATTTAAAAAAATCAAGAATCAAAACTATTATCAAAGAAACATTTTTACCTTATTTTATAATCAATTATGTTTTCAAATTTCAGATTTCAAACTCAAAATCTTAAAAATTATTTATTGTTATTTGATAATCAATTAATCCTGTTTTTTTAATTTCAAGAAACTCAATTTTTTTTATTACTAAATTTCAAATTCACTCATTTTTACGAATTTATATTTTTATTTAGAAAATATAAATAAAACTAGTTAATAAACAATTTTTTTTGTGTTTTATTTTTATTTAAAAAAAAAACATAGGAGAAAACTTGTTACCAAAGAATTTTTTTTATATAAATTAAAAAATATAAAGCTAATTGCAAATAAAAAAAATAAAACTCGTAAATAAAAATGTTACAAAACTAACTTTTCTTAATTTAACGGAAAGATTCATTTTAATTAAATTTTAAGTAATAATTCAAAAGATGCCGAGTAATATTTAATGCAATGTAATGCGTATGAATATGAAAAAAGCGTAAATCTAATGGATGTTAAAAGTGTTAATGGCGTAATTATTTTCAAATGGTAATGCTAATAATATCCAATAATTAATTATAATAAATAAATTATATATTTTTGCAAATAAAAAACAATTATAATAATATTATTCATTTTAAAATAATTATTAAATTATTATTTTTAAGTATAAATTTATATATATTTAACATTTTTTAATTATAATAATTTAATTTAATTATAATCTAAGTGTTAGGTAATAAGTAATCATTTGATCTTCACTAACGGCTAAAAAATCATTACTCTCGTCACATAATGATAAGTGGTCCATGATGTACAATGCATTTTGCGTAATTTGATTTTCTTTAATAAAAATCTATCAATGCGTATGCCTTTCCCACTTAACATTTCCCATTAGGAGGTGAGATCATGTTCTTTCACTTTTCTTTTACTCTTTAGTAACAAATCCATTAGATTTTGTATAAGGAACTTAATTTCATAGTATGAAAAGAAATGAATTATGAATATTGTTTGAAAATATTAATCAAACCTAAAATTCAATCCAACTTAATCGTATGTATTATTAGACAAGTCAATTTAAAAAGATTAATTTGTGCTTGTATCCATAACGATATTCATAAGATGAATCTATCTATGCATAATAACTTTGGATATTATAAGGTAAACTAATAACTCGAGTTATGTAGTGGTCGATCTAAAACTTAAAATATTTTTTTTATTAATTGTATTTATCTTATACTCTATAACATGTATCTTTCATGTAATCAATATGTATAAGTATAATATCTTATATATACATATATCTCGTAAAAGATTTATACATAATTTCTTTTTACAAATCAAACCATTTAACACTTTGATTCACCGTGAGTAGAAGAGACATAAATAATATATTTTTATCAAAAATTAATATTATTTTCATCCTTACTCTAAGTTTGGTTAATTTATGTATTTTTTAAACTTTTTTTCATTTTTAATATTTTTTATATAATTTCAAAAAAAATTCCATGCATTTGTATCATATACAACATCTTGGTTGTATAGTAATTATAATTTTCACTAAATTTTATAGAATAAATTTATCCATTTAAGTAATTTTTTTACTTCATAATCCAACCGTCACAGTTATAATTTTACAATTTATAATTTGAATCTAATAATAAATTTAACAATTTAATGAGATGAATAATTTTTTTAATATCAATTTTAAAATTTTAAATCTAATTATAATAATCGTACATGCGTACATTAAAAATAAATACATAAATAAAAGATATAATTTTTAGGTTGATATAAATAATATTTTAATAACATTAAATGGATTTAAATTAGATATAATTTAATATTAAATAAATTTAAATTTAATTTAAATAATATTTAATGTGAAATAATATATCAAATTTTTTTAATAATAAAAATTTATGTGATAAATATTAAAAAAATGTTAATTTTGTTATTAAAAAAGAAAATTTATACTATGCTAATTTATCTACAATAAGAAAAAAAATACATGCTTATCTATCTACAATAATAGAAATTTTTATACGAGATAAATTATATAAAAAATTATTTTTAATTAATATTTAATTTATTGCATAATAATATTTTCATTAAAACATAAATAATATTATCTTAAAATCAAGATACATTATCTTACACAATATATACCTACTCTATATAAAATATTTTATTTAAGTACAGATCTCAATGTAAATGAAAACTATTTAATTTTAATTTATTCGATTATTAAAGAAAAAGACTACTCTCGTGCTAACAAGACAAAATTTATACCCGTGGGTACACTATCTTACATATATATGTTATATATGTAATTTAATTAATGATGAAGCCGATACTTAATACTTTAACATATTATAAATATTTTTTCATTAATATATAATTAACACCAACCAGTTAAAAAATAAATAAAATCATAAACATATTCCCAGCACATCCTTACGCACCATCCTTCACCATGACCTGTAATACATCTCACAGATACACAAATTAAAATTTAAGAACTTACTTAAATAATCAAAGCAAGGCCTCAAAGTTCAAACTAAAATTGAAAAAATCAATTCCTTCAAACTCCAAAAGAACTCTTTTTCCCTATTTTTTCTTGTCTTCAAAATTTTTCTCAATATATATATAAGAAAAGCTTAAATTACTCAGAATCAGTTGGGAAAATGTATGTTTAAAATCAACTTAGTCTCTTGGGTTTTAATGGAGGTAGGATTTTGTTTTTTATGTAATACTTGATAATAATAGAATTTATATGCTCCATGAATATAAGGTATAGAATCGTGAGTGCTTTTTATCCTCAATTTATTAATAAGTCTATGTTGAATTTTAAAAATTGCTATAAAAATTTCATGCCTTGACATGCATTGTAATAATAATATGAGTATTAAAATTTCATGCCTTCACATGCATACAATATCTAAATCCTTTTTTTTAATGTTGATATTTTTAGATTATTACTTATATTTTATTAATATATTAAAATGATATGAGGTAATTTAATTATAATAATTTATGATAAAATTATGTAAGTATATAATGAAGATAAATATTACTTATACATAACTTTATATATATTTATATTCAGATTAATTATGGTATATTATGTGATTAAATAATTTTAAAAATAAAAAATTTAATTATTTTTTAAAAATATTTAAACACATATCACACCACACTTGATATTATTGTAAATATAAATGTATATTTATGTGATGTTAACATTTTTAATATAATCATATATATTTTAGGTAAAATAACAAAATATTAATAAATTTATAACTATAAAAATAATTTTTTTATATTCAATTTATATATTTTTATTATTAAATAAAATAAATACTATTTTATATTAAATGTTGTCTAATTGAATGTTATTAAAATTATATTATGTTTATTTAGATTTATTTACTATTTAATATTGTTTAATCCCTATTTAATTGTATTATTATATTATTTTTGTTATTATAACTTTTAAAGTTTTTATATTTTTAAATTTTCCTATATTTTACTAATATTGTTTAAGTTACAAAATTTTATTTTTGTAATAAAATTACAAAATAATTTTTATGATATTTGTTTAAGGGAACTTTATCTACAAGTAGAATTTTACCCTACTATTTTTATTTTATTAGAAGATTTTTTAGGCCATTTAATCTATTAAATTATGACAACTTTTCCTAATAAAATAACAAAATAATTTTTATGATATTTGTTTAAGTGAACTTTATCCACAAGTAGAATTTTACCCTACTACTTTTATTTTATTATAAAAATTTCTAGGTCATTTAATCTACTAAATTATGACAACTTTTATGATAATTAACTAGTTACATACACACTTAGGTAATATAAAGGAAATATCACATTTTTCAACCTGTGCTAATCATTTTAAAATGAGTAAATGTTTTTATAATATATGTATTACCTTTAAATTTATATATAATTACATGCCAAACATATAATACTTTTTCATCAACTTTGTAACACTAATGCATTAATTGAACTTAAATATTTTAATAAAATAATATAATTAAATATATATTTATACCCTCTATAAAAATTTGAATCATGCTTAAATTTTTTTATGACTAAAATACCGTTAGTTTTAGCATAACATTGTGCCGTTTACATTCTATCTTTAATCTTTATTAAAAAAAAAATAGCATATTAAATGCGATTATACTACATTAAGGAATTTAATTACACAATAGCTCATTACGTTACTACAATAATATTAAAAACAAAATAATATGCATGAAAAAATTATAATATAAATGAGAAACTTTTATATACTATTTATATTATGTTTTATATTAATATTAATAGTTGATTCAATCTTATCTCTTATATTTTTAATTTTTTATATAATAAATGGTTAAAATAAACTTATTTTTGTCTTATTTCAATATATATGTTGTATGTAATAACATCTCAATTTACTTATACGTCGGGATTTAAAAAAAAATGAATGTTTCGTTTATAATATAATCTGGACAACTTAATTTCGCAATATAAATATGTTTGTTGTTTTTTCTTAATATATATATAAATAAACTTTTAAAACTTAAATAATTTCTTTTTTTTTATAAATAAAATAGATTGATTAAAAGTAATTTTTGGAGAATCATTTAGATATTTGAAATAAAGATGTTTTTAAAATTGAGATATTTGAAATCTTCATTTTTATTTAAAATTATTTTTGTAGAAAATAATAATTATTTAATTTTAAAATATTAATTTTACGTTATTTAAATTAAAATAATTTTTTAAACGTTAAGTTTATTTCTATTATATTGTATTTAATATTATTAGATATTATTATTATAAATTTAAAAAAATATTATTTTTTTAATTAAGTTAAAAAAAAATACATCTAAGAGTCTGAGACTACTCCTTTGTTTCTCTTCTCGCTGTTTAGGACAAAATCTTCCCACAACAATCCTCTATCCTACAACCATATCACCGTCTAAAGAAAGAAGCCCCTTCTTTTTCAACTCATTTCTCACCATCTAGAAGCTCGGCTAATTTTGTCGAGAAGTTCTTCAATGGAAGAAGCTACGGAGCTGGACCAAGCAGAACTCAACTATCGGAGTTCCGATTATGTGGATCTGGATCAGTCCGAATCATCTGACCCGACCAATGGATGTGGCAGTGGAGGTGCCAAGTACAAGCTCTTATCACCCGCGAAGCTCCCGATCTCGAGGTTCTCTTGCATCACTATTCCTCCTGGCCTCAGTCCCACTTCGTTTCTTGAGTCCCCTGTCTTACTTTCCAACATGAAGGTCAGTTCTGTAATTCATTCCAGTCGCTTCTTTCCGGGTTTTATATTTATTGTTTGGTTGCTGAGAAAATATGAAAGGAAAATTGAAATACAACCTTTTTAAACTGAGTGGGTATTTGTATTTAGTTGCTTAAATGAATGAGGGAGCATAAATTAAAACGGGATCTTTTCCTTGCCCCCCATTTTCTTAAAGAGAACCTTTTACAATTACAAGTGTAAGGCTCTGTTTGGTTGATGATAAAAGTTGGGGCTAGAAAATGGGATCGAGGAAATATAAGTTCTGACGGCATGCAGTGGAGAAGAGTTCGAACCTTTTGCTTCCTCCATGGTGTGAACTCGTGTCTTTAAGATGTAGTTTTGCGATTAAAGGTTTTGCCGCGTGCGTAGAAGCTGTAGTGGAGAATCTATGGACGTGATGATGATGTGATTTAGATTATTTGTTGAGTTGAAGATTCTCTTTGTTTGAGAAAAAAAATAGAGTTCTGGCTACCATTTTTGTTTGTTTCGGCTACATCAGTTTATTTCATCATATGGACTGTGCTTCTTATGTTTGATAAATTACCAATTATATTTAATATTTAGTGGTCTTGTTGGGACCCTAAGATTCTGATGCTTGCTAATACAGTATTACGGTCATTGCTTTATGTTATGCCCGTATAGATTGTTCCGTCCAGTTGCTTTAGGAATAATGATTTTTTTTTAATCAAATGGTATTTGCTATGGTTCGAAACTTGAAACACTTTAGTAGTGAATAATGGTTCCTTCATGTGTCATCTCCAATTTCCTCTTTATAATTTTCATTGTATTTTTAATATAATGAATCTTCTATTTTTATTGGTTTATGCTTGTGATTTTTTTATTTCTTTTTGATTAATGGTTTTAGGAGTCTACGGAAAACCATATTCGTTTATACATCAGGATAAGGAATAAATGCATCAGCATGAGTGTCTGGATTTGCATTTGTTATTTTGTGTTGCAACTACTATGAGAAGGCTGGGAACGCAAATTATACGAGTCTGTCTTTATTTTTTTCCCTTATAACTTGCCTTTATCATCTGTATACTGTGGTTGCCTTCCTTATTTTGTGCTTTTGATCAATACTGTCCTTGTTACTTTGTTGCCCTTATTAGAATGAAAGCAGCAAGTTTGGAATTTCTTCTTGATCTTGCAGGCTGAACTTTCCCCAACAACTGGTACCCTTTTTAAGCCTCAAATGTCACAGGGCTCCGTTGGTTGTACTCCATATCCACCAAGTACAATTTGTTTGGCAATCAGTACTGCCAATGAAATTAACTCCAGCAGCTTTGAGTTTCGACCCCATGCTAGCTCAAGCACGGTAATTCACTTACAAGTTACAACTCTGCTAATATAAAGGGGTATTGAGACATATATGTTTGCAGTTTATCCTTGATTTGAACTGTGCTAGCCTGATTTTCATTATTGCTCAATATGTATGATTGGTCACCAAGATTGGATAATTAAGATTGCTGAAATGACCAACCGAATCTGTTAGCTTGTTTCCTTTGGGCTAAAGGTGTGGATAATGAGTTAATGGCCATGTGTCTACTCTTTTTGACTTCTCATGAACTTTGTAAACATTTGATTTTCATTGATATCCTTAGAAAAAATGAAACTGCTAGAGGTACTTAATTTCCCCTCTTTCTAGAACTTGGACTAAAACAACGATATTATGTTCATCATATTCCTGCAAACACTGTAACATAGTTTTTGTATTGCCTAATGACGTTCATATATTAAAGGTTTATGCAGACCCAAACCATTGGAAAAGTGAGCATTTGATGCATGTCCAAGGTCAAGGCCAGTCTCAATTTAATCCTGCACATTTTGTTAAAAGTGAGAGGGCAGTCGCCTCAAATGAGTTGTCTACACCAGCACCAGTCAGCGTTGCTGCGTCAGGGACTAGCACACCTACTGAAGGTGATTCAGATGAATTAAACCCGAGAGAGCACTCCTCCAACTCTTTGGTCCAAACAGCACAAGTTGACCATAAAGCAAGTGGAGCTTCTGATGATGGGTATAACTGGCGAAAATATGGACAAAAGCATGTCAAAGGTTGTGAATTTCCACGTAGTTATTACAAGTGTACCCACCCTAAATGTGAAGTGAAAAAGTTGTTTGAGCGATCTTATGAAGGACGAATAACAGAAATTATGTATAAGGGCACACATGATCATCCGAAACCTCAACCTAGCCGACGGTACAATACAGGGACTATTATGTCAATCCATGAAGAAAGATCAGACAAGTTTTCATCTCTGTCTGGACATGATGGTAAGGAAATAAATTAACGACTAACCATGTTCTAGCTGCAATTGTCTACATATCTTCCTCTTTTCTAAACTAAAGTAATGTGTTTGTTTTGGTTTTGTTCCTTTTCTTTCTGATTTAGACAAGCCATCCAGCATATATGGACAGATATGTAATACCAATGAGCCAAATAGTACTCCAGGGCAATCTCCTATCAGGGTAAATGATGACAGTCTAGTAGGCACTGGCTCACTCCCAAACAGGACCTATGATGAGGTTGATGATGATGATCCATTCTCAAAACGAAGGTATGACATGTGACATGTAACCTAACCTTTTATGATTTGTATGAGTTGCTTTACTCCTGCTTGATAAATGAGCTGACAAAGATCGTTTTTAGGAAGACGGACTTTGGAGGGATTGATGTGACCACTGTCGTTAAGCCAATTAGGGAACCACGTGTTGTTGTTCAAACTCTGAGTGAAGTTGATATATTGGATGATGGATACCGCTGGCGTAAATATGGACAGAAAGTGGTGAGAGGAAATCCTAATCCCAGGTATTGTTCATGCTAATTGTCAGACAAACATATTATTTTTGTGAGTTGTTACAATATGCATGCGGTGGCTGAGAACTTTGCTTTCATCTCTCACTGGATGATTGCGGTTGATATTAAGATAGAAACATGCCGAGTGTTAAGAAAAATGAAATGGGTCTTGCAAAAATAAAGAAAAGAAAAAGACAAATGATCTAAATAAAATATAGTATAATAAAATAGGTTAAAAATACAAAGTGATGGGCTTTCTAAGAAACAAAACCCACGCTTTGAGGGAGGATGTTAAGAGTAATGTTTCCACATTGATTAAGTAAAATGCTACGGTAGAGTTTGTAAAGATTATGGGTGTCTTCACCCATTGGTGTTAACCTTTTGGTATTAGAAGACTCATAATTCTTATAGACTTTGACATTCAAAACATAGTCCACTCACACATTAGGTTTTTTTTAAATATTTGGGATCCTGTGCATTTTTTTGTTTTATTGTCTCATGACCTGTAATCATTTCAATCTCCTAGAGATGAAATTTTCTTTCCTGTGTATAAATATTAGACGTTCTTCTCAGGGCATTGAAATCTCCAATGGTTTATAATGTCTTGCAAAGTACTTGCATATATTAACTTATTGCGGCTGTCTCGGCTTTGAAACAAGTTAGCATGACCCGCTTTGAATTTTGAATCATTGTATAAGCAGAAGGTTACTTCGCTGCATTTGTAAGTTAAAAAAAGAATCCTCTTACGTATAGATACTATCTGGACCCTTAGATTCAATTTAGATAATCACAGCCATTGAATCTTTTCAAAATAACTGCCTGCTACTCTATGTTTACTACATGGCTAAGATTTATAATTATCCTTGAATAAAATTTAATTTATGACATTTTATTAGTAATTCAAGAATAAAGCTAAAGCATTTAGGGTACAACTTTTATTACTCATTGCAAAAAAGATAACTGCTTCAGATGCTGCATGGAAAAGACAAGGCTTTCCCCCCCTTCCAATCTCTGATTGTGCAGACTTTTTTATTACACCATTTTCTGATCATGTTCTTACATTGTGCAGAAGTTATTACAAGTGCACAAATGCCGGATGCCCTGTTAGAAAACATGTTGAGAGGGCATCTCATGATCCAAAAGCTGTTATAACAACATACGAGGGTAAACATAACCACGACGTCCCTACAGCAAAGAACAGTAGTAGCCATGACACTGGCAGACCAGTTTCTGCCAGCATCCCATCAAGATTTAGATCAGATGAAGTTGATACTATAAGCCTTGATCTTGGGGTTGGAATCAATTCTACTGATGAGAATAGGTCAAATGAGCACCAACCGACAGTTCAAACTGATTCGGTAGAAAGACAAACTCAGAATTCCAATTTGAATGTGGCTCAAACAAACCCAGTTCCGACATACTATGGAGCTTGGAATAACAGCTTGAATCAGTATGGATCTAGAGAAAGTATTAGCGAAGTTAGTGGTATTGAAATTTCAGCTTTGAACCGTTCCTCTTACCCATATTCTCAAAACATGGGCAGTTTGCTGACTGGCCCATAAAATTGTTTTAATTGAAGCCAGTTAAAATAAAATGTGCTTTGTTTTTCTTTTCTTTTTTGGAGGGGTGAAATTTAAAAGGGCAAGTTCCTTAATTTATAAAAAATGTATTCTTCTTTTTCTACTTCACTTAGTTCCCTATCCTAAAGCTGTTCTTATTAGGTGCATGTATGCAAATTTCCTTGGTTGAATTACTGTTTTACTGTTTCTGTAACATTAGGACGTCTACAGTTATACTTTGTACCATATAAAGTATGAAACGAATACTAGTACTATTTTGTGACTGGAGTGACAATATTAGTTTTTTTTTTCAATCGGAGCACACAGATGTTCTAATTATTTTTTGGAGTGACAAATGATATATTTTTTTCCCTTTTTATATTTTTCTTTTAAAAATTTTTATTAGAAAAGATCGTGCTTGATAGATAAATGCGGGTTTGGTATTTCATAGGTACCTTACTTAGTTAATATATTGATATTTCAAATATCTCATGTTATAAAAATGTTTTGTTTTAGTATCTCAATTCAAATATTGATATCTTTTTTATCATTTTTGGATGTCAATTAATTTTTTTTTACCTAAAGTATCCTTTTGGTATTTTTATGTAGATTTTTTTTCTTTTTGACAATTAACTAGAGTTAAAAAAAGAAGTAAAAAAATTATTAATTTTCAAAAGTTATTTTTTTCTATCAACATTAATAATACAAATATTTTCATTTAAGTATTCATAAAAAATATTTTTATTATTATCTCTCATAGTTAGTCATAAAAAATATTTTCATTATACTCCAATAAAATTGTTAGAATATTATCATTTTTAATATTTATTTATATTATTTATCTTTTAGAGGTAGAAATTTAATAATTTTTATTTGTTAGTATCTTTTAGTTTGAAGTATTTAACCTAATTTTTAATAAAAAAAATATTTTTTAACTTTAGTTAATTTTCACAAAAAAAAATCTTCACTAATATGCCAAAATGATAGAAAAGATACTAATATTTAAATTAAATTATTAAAATATAATCTTTTAATAATATAAGATAATTAAGGTATCAATATAACCGTTAAGATATTAAAAGATATTATTTTTAATAAATACAATAAAAAACAATTAATAATAAATATATTAAAAAAAATAATAACATCTAATTTGAGAGTTAATAAGAGTGTGTTACTCCGTGCCGAGAACTTAATTTGATGACCTTATATAAATTAAACCATGTGTTATGTTTTGTGTTCAAGTTCGCACCAACCACGTAATGACTTTGACACCCTTTTTATTACATTGTTTATTCTAGTCAATTTCACTCGAACAATAAATTATGTTTACTAGGTGCTTAAATAAGTCTATTAAGTTTTAGAATTGATTATTTAAGTTTAATAATTTATTTTTATTACATTTTAATCAACTAGTTTTTTTAAAAATGATAATATATGTCTAAATGATCAATTTTATATTTTTATTTTATTTTAAAAATTATATTTTTTAAGACTTTTTTTAAAGTTAAAAAACAAGAAACTTAAAACTTGATCATTTATGCTAAATTATCGCCTTTTAAAAACTAATGAATTAAATTATCATAAAAAAATTAAATCTAAATATTTTAATTATAATAGCTAATTAACATGCCTCACATTTTCTTATCTTTACACAACTCGTTCACATAGCCTGACATATCTTTTCGGATGAATTAAAAAAATAATATTATATATTATATATTATAAATATTATTAATAATTATATTACTCACGTATTTTAATTAATATTTAAATATTTAAATTTTTATATATTCTATTAAGTTATATATTATTAAAATACAAACCCATTTTCATCTTTTATTAATGTTAATCATCCATTTATCACGCCTATTTAATTAATATATATATATTTAAGACAACATATTTTCATATATCAATGATATTTTATTTATTTTTAAATAAATTAAGTACATGTATGATATATAATGATAATTTTAAGAAAATAAGATGAAAATGAAACTTAATATGCAAAAATGAAGAAAAAATATAATTACATGGACTTATTATATAGTAATAAATTATATGACACATAATAATATATTAAAAAAAACGCGTAAGATTATTAGATTTTTTTGATAATTTATTTATAATTTATAATATTTTGTATAAATAATTATCAATATGTTTGGTAATAATTTATTTTTAGTAATTTTTAAGAAAAAAATCAAAAATCACTTATAAATTATTTAATAATGTTTTATATTTTTTTCAAAAACTTAAAAAATAAAGAAAATTTTAGGTTATTATTTACAATTTTTTTAATCATTTTATTCAAATATTATAAATAAAAAAGTTATAAGATTTAATTTATTCTCTAAAACAATATTTGATAAAAATGAGAAAAATCAAAAATCAAAAATTTATTTCAAAAATATTATTCTTAAAGGTTTATGAATTATTTGATATTTTAACATTGATTCCTAAAAAAGTTAAAATCAAAATAAAAAATCGTTACGGATTAAAAAAGTTACTTAAAAAATCAAAAAATTAGATTCAAAAATATTAGAAACAAACTCTTAATTCATATATAGTTATTATATTAGTTCTTATTCTATACCAATTTATTATAAATAGAATTGATGAATAATTAACTAAGAAATTATACGATTCATGTAAAAGTTATTCATTAATGAACCCTTGACTTTTATATATTTTAAATTGTATTGATGGGAAATTATTTAAAATATATGATGATATAATAATTTAAGTAAATAAAATTTAAAATTAATATATTTTTTTAAATAATAAAATATAAAGAAATAAAATAATCTAACCCATAAAAGTTATTCAATAATGAATAAATAACGGGATATTAAGACCATCAAGTTGAATATTCACCGGTGGCTTTGACAAATGGCTTGGGGAAGTAGGGTTTTGGGGTATATTCTATTTCTGTTTTCCGTGTCTTTCTCTCTCATAATCCAGTACATTCTCATCTCTCTCTTAGAGATATGGTACTTTCGACCCTCTATCCCTTCGACCCAATTTTATACTCTTCTTCTTCATCTTCATCTTCATCTTCATCTTCGAATCTCTTTCAGACGTACTTTACTCTTAACCCTCTGATAATTCCCACTGAAGCTAAAAAGGTCTATGCGAATGGAAGAACGAGCTCGTGTAGGTTCGTGGTGTTATCAACACACTCCAATTCAAAGATTCTCAAACCCAACCGGAGGTCACGCTACGGTCAGGCTTTGTCTCCGTACGATACCGATGATGAAGAAGAAGACGACGACGAAGATGACGAAGACGATGATGGTGACATGTCGAAAGACGATTGGTTGTCCAATGTAAGCTTCTCTACTTGATTCTTCAGCTTCATAGCTCCGGAAATCAATTAATACTTTAGAGAAGTACTTTCAATTGCAACTTTTAACAAATTATTTGCTATTTTCTATCCATATATGTGTTTTCTTTCCAGATTGGTTTTGGTTTTGGTTTGGGTTACGCATTTTGGAATTATTAGGACTTCTTAATTTCTATCCTTTTCAAGTTTGATGTTTTATTTTTAGGTAATTCATGCTCATTCCTTTATGTTCTGTTGTAGTTCTCTATTGTGCTAACAAAAGTATTATTGGAAATTCGGAACTATAACTTCTTAAGTTTCACTGCATTTAACCAGCCAAGTAGGCGCTTGATGTTCTGTCTATCTAATCACTGGATTTATTCATACTTGCTATTTACTTTAGAATAACTACATGTATTTAATACCGTAGTTTATGTAATTTCTTTCTTTCTTTCTTTTTGGTTAATTTCTGATTTTAATTTGAATTATTTTCTAGGATGACTTCGCAGAAATTTCAGATGTTGGTGATTATGGAAAGAAATCGAGGTCAAAAAATGGACCTGGCAGAAGTAGTAATGGAGAAGGTAATATTTAAGCATTTTGAGAAATAGTAATTAGGGAAGATTGACTTGAACGTTATATCGTTTTATAGGCAACCCAAAACAACAAGGAAACACCTGGGGTGGAGTTTCATTGAAGCAATCAATTGGCAAAGATGGTCTAGATGGCAGAAACGAAAAACACACTCAAAGAAGTAATATTGGGAGTTCTTTTCGCAATTCAGATCGGAGAGAAGATGTTAGTTCCTCAGATGTATGGAAAGGAAAGGTTGTAAGTCTTAACATCACAGTTCTGATATTTTACTGCCTTCTATGTCATTGGCAAGAAGGACTTGACATGTTTTATTTTTTCCCAGCTTACTACAAGAAAAGTCATGGAGGATAGGTATCCCCGTCTATCAGACGAGATGGACATGGATACAAAGTGGTTACCCCTTCTTGATTACCTAAGCACATTTGGGTTTAAGGAATCTCACTTTATCCAAATGTATGAAAGACATATGCCTTCTCTTCAAATAAATGCATGTTCTGCACAAGAAAGGTTGGAGTACTTGTTAAGTGTTGGTGTCAAACACAGAGATATAAGAAGAATACTTTTGAGGCAGCCTCAAATTCTGGAGTATACCGTGGAGAACAATTTGAAGTCTCATATTGCTTTCTTGATGAGTTTGGGTATCCCTAATTCAAGAGTTGGACAAATAATTGCGGCTGCTCCATCCCTCTTATCTTATAGTGTCAACAATTCATTAAAACCAACTGCTAGATATTTGATAGAGGAGGTTGGCATTAAAGAAAAAGATTTGGGTAAAGTTGTGCAGCTAAGCCCTCAAATTTTGGTTCAGCGAATTGACATCTCATGGAATACCCGTTATCTTTTTCTCTCAAAGGAATTAAAGGCACCTAGAGATAGTATAGTGAAGATGGTGACAAAACATCCCCAGCTCCTCCATTACAGCATTGATGATGGATTATTGCCAAGGATCAACTTCCTCAGGAATATTGGGATGTCTAATGCTGACATCTTGAAAATTTTGACCAATCTCACTCAGGTGAGTTTCTTGTTCATGCAGTTTCACTCTAACATTATGACAAATCTTTTTTTTTGGGGTTAGAAAACTGAGAAAGCTTCAGCTTCCAAGCGAATAAGTGCTACAATTTAGGGGTTAGTTTTATTAGTTGAAAGTCTCCTTCTTGGTTTATGATACAGACTCGTTCAACATTGTGCAGGTATTGTCTCTGTCACTGGAGGAGAATTTAAAGCCCAAATACATGTACTTGATCAATGAACTTCAAAATGAAGTGGAATCCTTGACTAAGTATCCTATGTATCTAAGCTTATCTCTGCAACAGAGAATACGCCCTCGGCATAGATTCCTGATCTCCCTAAAGAAAGCTCCCAAGGGGCCATTTCCTATTCGTTCATTTGTCCCTACTGATGAATGTTTCTGTCAGCGATGGGCTGGAACTAGCATAGATAAATACCTGGCTTTTCGGCAGAGGTTACTGCTTAAGGAAAAATATGAAAGGAAAGCATAGCATGCTGATACCAAGTTCGAGCGATTCTTTACGAGAAATAGAACAGATCATTCACTGCTGAATTTTTTGACCTACAACCACATGAGGTGACCGGCAGAAACTTTGACAACTTGATTAAAGGCACCTCATGGGAAGGATCTTACTAAATTGCTGACAATTTTCAATGTTCCGATGATGGACTTCTCGTTATACTATATATGCAGAAGGAGCTCTGATTCTGTCCACATACATGATGTGGTGATATTTGCATGCTTGTAGCTCCTATTGTTTGAAAAGGCACTGGACAACAAAGTGGCTTTGGTTCATTTGTTCACCTCACGATGCATATCTTAATTTCATGTTGTCTAAGGATTAACTGCATTTCAGGTTTTAATTATACTCTTATGCTGTCATGTGGATAATGTGAAGGTGCAAACCCTTGGCACATGCAAAATGTTACTACCACCAACTGGCAATGTTTGTGTTATTACTGGAGCCTGAACACACTTAAGAGTCCCGACTACTATATATATATATATTTCCTCAACAGCTTGACTAGTATGTTACGAAGTATGTATCATATTTTTTGCATTTCTGGTAACACCTTACACCCCCCCTCCTCTCTCTCTCCTTTCTTCTTTTGAAATTTTATATATATATTTTTTCATTTTCTTGTAACACCTACTCTGAAAGGTTTGTTCACCTGTGAGTTGATTTTGTCAAGTATATTGTCAATCACCTGAAAAACTTGCTCAAGTGTATGCATCTTCATCTGGCAAAAACCACAAGGGTGGTTTTTTAGTTTCTTTGAGATGAAGAGACTTATTCTGTCATTGGATTCGTATATTATTGAACGTTTAAATTCAGGGGGAAAATTGCTAATCAACGTTACTATGGTTAAAACCATAGTTTTTTTTGCAATTTTTTTTAAAGATAAGTAGGAAAGAGGACAAAATTTAATGAAATTGTGCTATCTATTGCCTTTTGACTGATCCGGATAATATTTTTGATAACTATGTTACTCACTTGACTGAAGCTTAGACTCCATGCCTCAATAAAAGAGAGAATAGTATACCAAAGGGTCCATTCTGTCCAGACAATTTCTCACTAGAAACCAATTATTCATGACCACTATCACAATGAACTATCAGAAGCGCAGATGGGATTTAAAGCATAGACAGTACACTATTTTTGCCAACTATAGAAAGAGGTATCTCAACAATTGTGTTGATATAAATGAAGCTGTCTCACGCTGGTTCAGCCTTGACTTAACAATAAGTTAACATAGATAAGCAAGCAAAGATGTACACCAAAATGATACAGCCTAGAGTGGTTAACCACTTCTATTAGCCAATTGGATCAAATCATACTTAATGACGTTAATTAAGACGAAATATTACTAGAAAAATCAATCTAGTCCTTTGTAAGTAGCAACTTATATTATTCTGTATAAAAAAAATATAAAAAAACAAACTTTTAATCACGAGAAAAATATTAAATACAACATATTGTATCAATTATTGACCTTGTCTATACTTTTTACGCTTTTTTTTTTATAAAAATAAAATTACGTTCCACTAAGTATTTATGTTTTTATTGTATGTTAGATTCTATCTACATTCTTCATAGAAAATCTTATCCAAACACCAGAACACTTAGTCTCCTTACATTTATTATTTATTAAAAGATCCAAACATCAGACCGAGTGCTTTAGCAGCAATTCCCTTACTCTCACTAACATTGAGACTATCGGCAAAATTAGAAACAAAAGCAAATTGAACATGAAATCAGCTGTGAAGAACATAATGAAAAATTTCTTTCGAGAAATTTGGTTGTAGCAAGATAGTTATCGTTATTTTGTGATAATCAGAATGATATCTATTTTAGAAAGAATGACTCATTTCATTCAAGATCAAAACATATTAACGTGTGATAACATTAGATTAAGGATGTAATGAAAAAGAAGCTATGAGAAGATCTATACACAGAAAAATAGATCAGACATGTTGACGAAAAAAATTTCAAGAGGGAATTTTGAATACTGTCGTTTAATTACTGAAAAGATTTGTAGATCTTATTCACATAAAAGGAGAAGAAAATAAAAAATGTAAATGTAATCCTATTAATTACATTTGAAGAAAATAAAAAATGTAGGTGCAACTTCATTAATTACATTTGATTTTAATGATTATAATTTTATTTATAAATAGATAATGTTTTGCGACATATCAAGGAAAAGAAACAAAACAAAACCAAATGTATAATTTACTTTGATGAAAAATAGTGTTGAGATTTAGAGAGTGAAATAATATATTAGAAAAATATTTGGAATATTTTTTTAAAAAATGAGTGACAAAATAATGATTTTAAAAAACACTTGTGTACCACTATTTTAAATTTATCTTAATTTATTGTATTATATATCTCACGTAAATGTAACTCAAATTAAAAGATATTACAAATAATAATTGGCAGAAGAGAACCTCAGTTCTCAATTTATCATTTCGACATTGAAAATTTACTACAACAAAGAGAATCCAACTTTCACTATGCTATGGGTAATAACCCTCCTTATCTGTTTCTTAATAGGAGAACCTCGATTCTCACTTGTTAAATTCAAACAAGGAGCCCCAAATTCCAAGAAGAAAATGATCAATAATTCATAAAGTTAAAGGTGCAAAATTGAAAATATGTGTTTTAAATTACATAGTCAGACCACTCAATTATATGTGAAGTATGATCCATAGTCAAACTTGGAATCTTATCCAGCTTAATTGGATTTTCCTTTCCTCCAATCAATCTAGCTGGGTTACCAACTGCAGTAGTTCTTGGTGGAACATCTTTAAGAACAACTGAACAGGCCCCAATTTTAGCACCATCACCAATCTTAATATTCCCTAAAATACAAGTACCAGCACCAATTAAAACACCATCACCAATCTTTGGATGTCTATCCCCAGAAACTTTACCAGTTCCTCCCAAAGTCACATTGTGAAGAATTGACACATTATTTCCAATCACAGCAGTCTCACCAACTACAACTCCTGTAGCATGATCAAGCAATATCCCATGTCCAATCTTTGCCCCTGGATGAATATCAACAGCAAACACCTCTGATACTCTGTTTTGAATCAACAAAGCCAAGACTTTTCTTCCCTGTGACCATAATTTATGTGCTACCCTATGTGCTTGACATGCCAGAAAACCTTTGAAATTTAAGAAACATTGAACATAGCTTATACAAGCTGGGTCTCTTTCCTTAACTGCTTTCAAATCATCCTTAACAGACCTCATGATTTCTCCATCATCTGTTAACACCCCTGTAAAAATATCATACAGGGTTCCACTAGGAAGACTTAAATAGCTCAATTTAATTGAGAGATGATTGGCCAAAGCACAAGGCAATGAATTCTGAGACAGTATTGAATAGAAATAGTAATTAGACAAGATGGGTTCTTGTTCGATATCTAACCTAGCTTCATCTTGCATTTTTTGCCATATATCAATCTCGTAATCATCTTGATCGTACTCCACAACTGGGCATGTCTGAGTGGCTTTCGTGCGATTCTGAGAAATGGGAATGCAGGAAATCTGATCCGGATAACTGGGTCGGCAGAAAGTCGCCAACTTGAACCGATTATCATCGTTCTGGGACCTGTTTAGGTCCCGAGAAAGTGGATTACGTTGGACTGTATCATTTCTACAGGTGTCAATACAAGTGGACATGGTATTGTAGAGTTTGCGCAGCTTGAAAAGTAAGGAAATGGGGGATCTTGAAAGGAAATTTTTGTTGACGGAGGAGTGGGATGAGATATTGATTGGTGAGGACGGTGGTAAAGAGGAACTCTTATGTAGAGGTCGACTTATGACGAGAACTTTCATGGAAAACAATTTATTTTCCTGGGAAAATGAGAGCAAAATAATGATGGATCGTGGTTGGATAGTGAGGGAGGTGGTAAAAAAAGGGATAAATTATGGATATTCCTTGGTAGAGGACTGAACATTGGGAGGCACAGGATTTTTTTTAATTTAATTTATAATAAAAGATCCACGCGTCGGGGCTCTATGGTCTCGACTCTCCCTATCTCTCCCTGGTCTTTTTAAATCTGAATTCTCGATTTAAATCGCATCTGCCACTTTCTATAGGTGCATCCAAGACGCATGTAAATTGACTGTAATTATAATTATTTTAAAAATAGTATTATTATATATTATATTTATAATTATAAGTTAAAATTATGATTATTACTTAAAATTTATTATAAATTTAAAATATACTGACTATTAGTTAAGATGTTAGCTTTCACTACAGAAAATGCAACAAATTATAGTTTTTTTTTATCGTGATTTACTTTATACTTGTGAGGTTTTTCAGGGTAATGTGCATATTTTTCATTATTTTTGTTTTCTATTGGTAAAAACTTTTACGTTTATTAATTTACTAAAAGAAAATTAAGTAACATTTATGTTTTTAAGCTCGGAATTAATAACTGTGAGAATCTCGTTTAGATACACGTCATTGTTTACAATTCAATTACATAACGCAATAGAGAAGAAAAAGTAGGATTCTTTGGTCAAAGACCGTTTTTCCTATCTGAACGTCCTAAATTCAAGATGCTTTTGAAAACCAATCAAATTTGTGTGATTTAATTATTTTTAAAATTAAATTATTATTCTTTGTTCAAATACTGTAATTATTATTGTTTTCAAGATGCTTTTGAAAACCAATTCAATTTATTCATTGATGTGAATAATCTAATGGAAATTTTTTTTTAAAAAGTATTAGTTATTAATTATTCAAAAAATTTAAGTTTATGTAAATCTAACAATTTATTTATAATTTTTAAAATTATTCATTAAATGGGTTACTTTATTTTTAAAAATGTTCATCATTTGAATTTTTATTTAAAATAATTTTTATATTTTTATAAAACATACCAAATTTAAATTTTTTTAATTTACATTAGATTATAATAAAGGTTTTAACCCATAATCTTACTACTTTGATGCTATAAAATAGTGTTAAGACGTTATAAAAACTCCAACTACTCAATGGGGGATTTTTAATAATATATAATGAAACTTAAAAAAAAAAAGTGGAAGTGAATATGAGGTGTACGTGTTTTGTGAGTGAACAATGTCCATGAATAATCTAATTAATGTCCACAAGTCCAAAGAAATTGGAGATAAACACCAGATCTAGTATACATCTTCTTCTCTGAATCATATTTTTCCTACGAAATAGCTTAGTCATTTTAATACTCAATGCATAAGGTTTGTAAAAAATAAAATAAATAGAAGATATAATCCAATAGGCAGAGGAAGCTTACAAAAAAAAAACGCTACATGATTGGTTAATTTCCAATCATAATTCTCATGACATCATCTCATACGATATGGTAATAATTGAAAGAGGAAAACTCTAGTGGATATTAACTAAATTCTAACTATAACAAACTTAATGCAATCATTTAAAAAAATACTCAATATTTAATATAAATAAATAAATCATTTGATTGATAAAATTATATTGATATAATGAATAACTAAATAAAAAACATTAATTTACAAACAAAAATTTAAAAATATTAATATTAAATTATTTTTTTAAAATTATTTTTTCCTTCACATCGTGTGTGTTTAAAGGACAAATAACAAGATTCTCACACAACGTATGTAGTTGGGGTTTTGAATTTTTGAAACAATCATTCAGAATTTGCACCCTATGCACATGAGAGAGAGCTTTGTGCTACACTAGCTATCATTTTTGAAAAAAACTAATGTTATATATTATCTTTAATGTATTGTTATTTTTCTTATATGGGACAAACATAAAACATTATTATTTTTATTAATAAGTAATTTTTAAGACTTAATTTATCATATACTATAATATCATTTTAAACATATAAATATATGATTTTAAAATTTTTACAAAAGAGAACCCAAATCAATCAAAATTAAATGCTTAAATCAAGTAAGTCTCATCCAAAATTGTATTTCATAATGGGTAAACCTCATTTTCTAACAATATCAACTCTACAAACTACTTCAAAACTTGTAACTATACCAATAAATTTTTTAGCGAGTTTAAAGATGTCATTTTGCTAACCCGTTGGCAGTTAATGATCAATGCAAAAACTTTTGCCCAAACAAAACGACGAAAATTGGTACTACAATTTCCCAAATTGTATGGTCTACAAATTCATTTTTTTGTAGTGATGAAGTTCACACGAAGTAGTAGATTGTGTAGAGACCTAATTTACTTATCATAATTATGAAAAGTTTCTAGGTGGTGTTTATTTTACTTGAATGAAATGAAATTAGAATTAATTCTTTCTAATTTTATGTTTAGTTGTGTTAAAAATGTGAATGAAATGAAATCAATTTCTAAAAGAGAAGGAATTAGAATATGAATCATGATTTCATTCTATTTTAATTTTTTTGTTCAAATTTATCTCAAACTCAAATATAACCCTAAATCCTAAACACTAAATCCCAAAACCTTATTTAGAAAAATATTAATTTTAATCATAAACCTTAACCCATAAATATAATCCTAAACCCTATATCTTAAACTCTATACCCTAAATCTTAAATCCAAAACCCTAAACCCTATTTTAAAAAAAATAATTTTAATCCTAAATCCTATACCTTATACCTTAAATTCTAAACCTCTAAATCTCAAACCCCAAACCTCAAAATCCTAAACCTTATTTAGTAAAATAATAATTTTAATAATATATTTTATTTTTAAGTAATAATTATTTAGAAAGATAATGATTTCAATAATATATTTTGTCTGAAAAAACAATAACAATTAAATGATATTATTTAAATTTTATTAAATATAAGAATATTAAAATAATATACAGTGTTTTTCATTACATTCTAGTTATAAACCAAACATTATAATACTGATTTTTTATTTAATTTTAACAGTCAAATCAAATAATATTTTTTTTACTTTTGATTCTATTTCATTCCCATTGCAATTTTATTTCGTAAATCAAACAACACCTTAATGCTTATCGATCGATCTTCCTCCTAAGAAATCTAACTTGTAATAGTTGTACCCCCAATTTCTTCCTAATAAGTCTAGCTTGCTCTTGCTTATATATAAGTCTCATTGTCATTTTTTTATATTTCATGAGGCTACGAGCAAACTGTTATATTTCAATGCCAACTTGAACTATCCAAGATGCTGCGCCTAGGATGTCTCCTGCTCACGTAAACAAAAAAAGTATTGCAAATTAAGATTAAAGCCGAAAACAAGTAGCACTTTACACTAAAGGATAATAAGGATTGGTTTGTGTTTGTTGGGAAATAACGCAAATTTCCGATAAGCCAAACTTATGAGAAAACAAGAATAGAAAAATAACACACAAATTTGATAACGGAGTTCGGCCAATCTTGCTTACGTCTCCGGACCTGCTGCAGATCTTTTCACTGAAAGAGGAGAAATTACACAAGGTGTTTACAACACTCACAACCCACAACCCAATTACACCCAAGAAAATTACTCTCAATTTTCTTTCACAAAAGCTTTGCTCTCTAAGCTTTTCTCTCAATTGGAATGACCACTTTGTATGATTAATTCATTACAATTACACATCTATTTATAGGAAAATTCACTCCTTGAATTACTCTTTAAATTAATGGTTCCTTGAATTGCTCCTTGAATTAAGCTCCATGTTTTGCTCCTTGTTTTGCTCCATGTTTTGCTCCATGTTTTGCTCCTTAATTTGCTCCTTAAATTAAGGAGCTTTATAACAATCTCTAACAATCTCCAACAATCTCCCACTTGAAGACTGATTTCAATCTGTCTTCACATCTCGATCAATGCAGCAGATTTTCTAGTCTTTGTTACTCTAGCAGACCAACTGAAGTTGAGCACAACTTCAGTTTGTCAATAGTCACCACCTTTGTTAACATATCTGCTGGATTTTTGCTTCCTTGAATCTTCTCCAGTATTAACACATCATCTTCCAATAGAGATATGATGAAGTGATAACGAAGTCCGATATGCTTGGTTCTAGAATGAAATGCTGAATTCTTTTCCAAGTGTATTGCACTTTGACTATCACTATGCAGAACATTCTTCTCCTGTTTGAATCCCAACTCAGTTAACAAACCTTGAAGCCATATCATCTCTTTACTAGCTTCAGTTACTGCTACATACTCAGCCTTTGTAGTGGATAGAGTGACAATTTTTTGTATTTGTGACATCCAACTAACAGCTGTAATTCCAACAGTAAATATATAACCGGTGGTGCTTCTTCGGTGATCAACTTCACCTCCAAAGTCTGCGTCTACGTACCCTTGTACTTTTAACTCTCCTTTACTAAAGTACAATCACTTTTCTGTGGTGCCTCGCAGATACCTCAAAATCCACTTGACTACTTCTCAATGAGTTTTTCCTAGATTTGACATAAATCTACTAACAACTCCCACTGCATGGCCAATGTCTAGTCTCGTACAGACCATTGCGTACATCAAACTTCCAATGGATGAGGCATAAGGAACCTTAGCCATGAATTCTCTCTCTTCCTCTATCTCAGGGGACTGATCCTTGGATAGGCGAAAATGACTGGCCAACGGTGTGCTAACTGGCTTGGCATCACCCATGTTGAATCTCTGCAAAACACGATTGATGTACTCTACCTGAGATAACTGCAAGGATCTTTTCTTCTTATTTCTTGTGATTTGCATTCCAAGAATCTTCTTTGCTGGACCCAAGTCTTTCATGTCAAACTCCTTTGACAATTGCTACTTCAACCTTTTAATATCATCCATATCTGAACCTGTTACTAACATATCATCAACATAAAGTAGTAAAATGATATAACTGGACCTATATCTCTTGAAGTAGCAACAATGGTCAGCATTGCACTTCTGGAAACCTTCCTTGTGCATGAAGTTGTCAAACTTTATGTACCATTTTCTCAGGGCTTGTTTCAGGCCATACAAACTCTTCTTAAGTCTGCACACCATGTTTTTCTTCCCTCTTTTTGAGAAACCTTCTAGCTGGTACATGTATATCTCTTCATCTAAATCTCTGTGAGGGAATGCAATCTTCACATCCAACTGTTCAAGATGAAGATCTTCAATGGCTACAATACTCAACACTGATATGATAGTATTGAGCTTCACAACGGGAGCGAAAATGTCAGTGTAGTCAACTCCTTCCTTCTGTTGAAACCCTTTAACAACTAGGCATGCTTTGTATCTCTTGGAACCATCATGCTCCTCTTTCACCCGGTACACCCATTTGTTGTTAAGTTCCTTCTTTCCCATAGGTAACTCATCTAGTTCCTATGTTTGGTTGGAGATGAGAGATTTCATTTTGTCTTTCATAGCAAGCTCCCACTTGCTGGAATCTCGAGTCGAACAAGCTTCATCATAGCATTCAGGCTCCCGTCCATTAGTCAGCAACATATAGTTCATGTATCTCTTGTTAGACACATGAGGTCGAGAAGACCTTCTCCATACAGGAGCTGGAGAGGTTGTGGTGTGTCGGAATGCTGTGTACTGCTCTGTCCAACAAGTTCCTCTGGCTGAGGACTTGTTACAATTGGTTCTGTTGCGGAACTATCTGGGACATCATCTGCATCTGTAAATACTGACTCATTCTGCTCTGAGTCATTAGCATCTATTTTATGCATGTCCTTATATATCACCATTTCGTTGAAAATCACATCTCTCCTACGGATAACTTTCTTGTTTTTGTCATCCCAAATGCGGTAGCCAAACTCATCCTCACCATAGCTGATGAATGTGCATTTCTTGGATTTGGGATCAAGCTTATTCCTACCTTGATCACTGATATGCACAAATGCTACACAACCAAAAAAAATTTGATGTGATAGTTTCACCTCTTTTCCGCTCCATACCTCATCTGGTATTCTATGCTCCAATGGAACAGATGGGCCTCGGTTGATCAAGTAAGCTGTTGTGTTGACTGCTTCTGCCCAGAACTGCTTCGGTAGACCTGATTGTATACAAATGCTTCTGGCTCTTTCTGTCAACGTTCAGTTCATACGCTCAACTACACCATTGTGTTGAGGCGTGCCTGGCATAGTTCTTTCCATTCTGATCCCGTGCTCATAGCAGAAATTTTTGAATATGGTGTCTTCATATTCACCACCATTATCGGTTCTAAGCTTTTTGATCTTCAAACCCATCTCATTTTCCACCATAGCTTTCTATCTTCTGAAAGCCTCAAATACTTCAAACTTATGCTTTAGAAAGTAAACCCATACCTTCCGAGAGTGATCATCGATGAAAGTCACGAAGTATTGTTTCCCACCAATGGATGAGACGGTTTTTGGTCCCCAAACATCCGAGTGAATAAGCTCTAGCCTTTCCTTCTTTGGGGTTCTACCACTTGTCTGAAAGCTGACTCTCTTTTGCTTTCCAAGTATGCAATTTTCGCACATGTCCATCTCTACAGACTGTAGACCTGGAAGTTTTCCTTTTGAGTGCATAATCTACATCCCTTTCTCACTCATGTGGCCTAGTCTCTGGTGCCACAGATTTGGTGTTTCATTACCTGCTGCAATTGTGATTGAACAACGTGCTTCTGTTGTCATGTAAAGAGTGCCACTTTTCTTGTCTTGAGCAACTGTCATTGCATCCTTTGAAATCTTCCAATCAACACCATGGAAGATCGTAGTGTAGCCTTCACTAGCCAACTGCCCCACTAAGATTAAGTTCCTTCTGAGGTTGGGAATATTCCTGACATCCTTCAGCTCCCAAACAGACCCGTTTAACTTAATCTTCACTACACCTTTGCCAATAATAGCACATGGTTGATCATCACCAAGATATACCTTTCCAAGGTTTTCGGGGACATATTTCTCGAAGAATTCTTTCTGTGAAGTAGCATGGAATGATGCTCCAGAGTCTAACACCCAAGATTCTTCCTTGCTCTCCAAAGAGCATATCAATGCATCATCCTCTTCTGAGGTGGAAGTAACATTTGCCTCTACCTTCACTTGTTTTTCCTTCGGTGCACTCTTGCACTGATTTTTGTAGTGCCCTATTCTTCCACAATTCCAACACTCGATAGTCTTCGAGCTATGGGAATTATTTGGATTCCTAGATTTGGACCTCCTGTCCTTTGATCTACCTCGGTAGTCTGTTCTACCACGTCCATTCTCTTTGGTTGAATTTTTTCCTCTTGACTCTGTATGCAAAACTGAAAAGGTTGACGATTTACCTAACTCTCTACGTTGGATCTCTTTACTGAGAACCAAATCACGAACATCGTCAAATTTTAACTTATTGCTTCCCGACGAGCTACTCACAACCGTGATAGTAGCATTCCAGCTTTCTGGTAGAGAAGACAAAAGTATCAATGCTCGTACTTCTTCATCGAATTCAATTTCCACTGAACTCAACACAGTCTGAACTCAACTGCGTTGTGACTGTGTTGAGTTCATTGAGATGTTGAGCTACCGATGCCCATTCCGTCATCCGTAAATTGAACAAATGCCTCATCAAGTGCACTTTGTTTGAGGCTGATGGCTTCTCATACATATTGGAGAGAGTTGCCATAAGACCCGACGTAGTCTTTTCCTTTGCTATGTTGAAAGCAACATTACGGGATAACGTCAATCGAATAACTCTGAGGGCTTTTCTGTCTAGAAGATTCCAATCTTCTTCCTTCATAGCCTCTGGCTTCTTCCCTGAGAGAGGTTGATATAGATTTCTTTGATACAGATAATCATCTATTTGCATTTTCCAAAACCATAAATATGTGCCATCGAATTTCTCGAGTTTCACCCTTCCTTCATCTACGGTCATTGCTCCCACTCAAATCTGACTTTCTCCAGATCGTTTCTGACTATTTCTACAAACCACCGTGTATTAGAACACCTCCGTCAATGAACACATATCGTAAACAAAATTTCACTATTCACGTAATTCACTATTTATGTGAATAGTAACCTTGTAAGAAATTGACAGAAATCACAACCAAAAGCTCTAATACTAGTTGTTGGGAAATAACGCAAATTCCCGATAAGCCAAACTTATGAGAAAGCAAGAATAGAAAAATAACACACAAATTTGATAACGGAGTTCGGCAAATCTTGCTTACGTCTACGGACCTGCTGTAGATCTTTTTACTGAAAGATGAGAAATTACACAAGATATTTACAACACTCACAACTCACAACCCAATTACACCCAAGAAAATTACTCTCAATTTACTCTCACAAAAGCTTTGCTCTCTAAGCTTTTCTCTAAATTGGAATGAACACTTTGGATGATTAATTCATTACAATTACATATTTATTTATAGAAAAATTCACTCCTTGAATTGCTCCTTAAATTAATGATTTCTTAAATTGCTCCTTAAATTAAACTCCATGTTTTGCTTCATATTTTACTCCTTAATTTGCTCCTTAAATTAAGGAGTTTTATAACAATCTCCAACAGTTTTTACTTCTAGGATATTGTAAAAGCATATATGTAAGCAAAAAAACGCTTCACAACTATACAAGAAAAAAAATTATCAAAAACGCAAGGCTAAAAAAGCACATTATTCTTTCATCAAGTACAAAATGTGATACTTGAAGTTTTTCTATATCTTTTGAACATATATATTACAAGAAGAAAAAAGAAAAATTCAAATAATATATATGTTAAAAAGATATAGAAAAACATCAATATCATACTTGAACATTTTAATTTAATGTAAATAAAAAAAAATAAAAAAATTAACATGTATAAAATTGAGATATATATTTTAAAATTTAAGAATTTCCGTGTCATAGAAGAGTATGCATGACATAGATGACTTGCATGTGGCAGATTATGGAACATCTGTACAAATTCACTACATCTCTTAGCTTCCCTTCTCTTTAAACAAAGAACCAATTTATTTCTACTAACCATACCATTTTTTCTTCTATAGAACAATAACAAATGTAGAAAAATGAAAACGGAAAGAAGCTGATATTTAAATAGTATGATAAACTTTTTTAGCATTTGATACTTTAATAATAATACGATTTTATTTTTAGTAAATTTTTTATCTATATTTTTTAGATGATATTTAAATAGTATTTTTATTTAAAAATATATCAATTTGAAGTAATTTGTTATTTAATTGAAGATTTTTTCAACGTATAATAATATAATATTTAGAAAATATTTTCGATTAATTAATTAATTAAACGATATTGAGATAACATTTTCAAAAAAAGTCCTAAATTAAATAACTAATTATATCAAACTAGTATTCTTATTTAAATAATCTACTATTAAAATATTATCTTAAAAATATGAATAAAAAATAAAATCACAGTCTACCCAACTTTTTCCTAAATTTTATATCAAAATAAACATCAATTTGAAACTAAAGCTAAGTTTATACACATCTTTCAATTTTGAAGAATTAGACCAGAGATGGTTTAAAATTGGTTGTAACCATATTATTTCCGTAAGAAAATAAGAGATCATCCTTGACACTGTTCTATGAAACTTGAAAAGATTGAAGAGATATAAGAGCTTTAATATGAAAATAAACTGCTAGTTAAAGGTAGCAACTATGAATAACATTTTAATTTACCGAATTTCAATTAGGATATTAGAAAGTTGTACAAAATAATGTGAAAAATCAAACAGAAAATCCAAGGCAATAAAGTTTTAAGAAGTTCAACTTTTGAAGTCACAGGGCAGGCCAATACAATGAAAATCAAACGGAGTTGGTCAATGTGATCGATTTATGTATACTTTTAACGTATACATAATATTTTTAAAAATAATAAAAATTAATACATTTAAAATTTATAATTATAAAAATAATACGTTTTTATATCTAACTTATATATTTTACTATTTAAAAAATATTATATATTATTTATCTTATTCAATTGAAAACAATTTAAATTAAACAATAATACATTTAAGGTTGAATTTCATTCGATTAAACTTTTACGATATTATTATAATGTAATTTTGTTATTATAATTTTTAACAGTGTTATTTTTTTATAATTTTTATTAGTTTTTAAAATTATAAAAATAGTATACATCAATCTTATATGAACAAAAATAACACATCAATAATATTAAATAAATTTAAATAATCGTAATTTAAACAGTATTTAATTTAATGATGTTCAATATAAAATGTTGCATATTTTAAGTAGAAATTGATTATGTTTCACACATTTATTATATAAATTATTATAATTATACTTAATAATTTATTATATAATTTAATTTTTAAAATTTTTACAAATATTAAAATATATATGCGCATACCATAAACTAATATAAATAAGATGGGATTTTTAATTTTTAATTTTTTTAACAAATCTAGTTCAAAATAAAATAAATATGTTAAAATTAAAAAACTGATAAATTAAATAATAAAAAACTAATTTTACATCTCTTAAAATTAAAAAATTATGGACAAATCTTATGAAAATATAAGAGAGGAAAAAAAAATACAAAATGGGTGTAAATAAGCCTTCATTGGCGACCATTTAGTGCCTCCAATTTGCCATCCAGAAGAAATCCTATAACAAAGTGTGAATTCAAATTCCAACAAATGTTCTCAGGAGAAAAAAAAATCCACAGAAGTCAGAACTCCGTAAAACCTTTGAAATTCCTCTAAAATGAAAATAATCGGCGTATATAAATCCGCCAACCCTCGATTCCGATTTTGAGGAAATGGATTTTTGAAATCCTGGTGCATCCTAGCAGAGAAAGTTAGGGTTTAAAAAATTCGAGGGCTTTCGAAACAACATTGTTCTATTCGGAGCAATGAATTTGGGTGACCTTCACAAGGTATGGGAAATCAAAGCCCTCAAAAAGCCTGGTGAAGAGGAAGCAAAGAATATTCTGGAGAAAATAGCGAAACAAGTCCAACCCATTATGCGCAAACGCAAGTGGCGGGTCAAGCTTCTTTCGGAATTCTGGTCACTAGTTTTAGTTTAAATGATTTCTGGTTAATGTAAAGTCGTGATTTTTTTTAACGCATGTGTTTATGGTAATGTTAAATTTATGAAATTTGCAGTCCACACAACCCATCTCTTATGGGATTGAATGTAGGAGGAGGTATTCATGTAAAGCTAAGGCTTCGTAGGCCTAACGGGGACTGGGATTTCTTTCCCTTTGATCAAATTCTAGACACCATGCTTCATGAACTCTGTCACAATGTTCATGGTCCTCACAATGCTGACTTCTACAAGTTGTGGGATGAACTTAGAAAGGTTCTTTCTCTTTTGTTTTGTGGTTACATACATGAAAAACGTTGCATAGCTTGTAATTTCATATTACGGGAGAATTTTATTTTATAATGAAGTCTGTTATGTTAGCCAGTCTGTTGGTGGGAATTGAAACACTTAGTTGCCTACAGTTTATAGGATAATGGTTTTTTTTGGCATTAAAAAAGTAAAGTGAGTGGAAATTAATGTCAACTGCCTATCGTTTGTTACATACTTTATGGTGTTACTTTACTTTGGAATTATCCATTAGGTGAGTGCTAGAGACCAAAATATCAGGAAAAACTTGGACATTCGATTCAGAAACCATGCTGAGAACTGATTTTAGGATTAAAGAGTATTATGCCATTCCTTTGCTTGTTTATATTCTTTTTGATACTTATTTAAAATGTATGTAACTTTGGGCAGGAATGTGAGGAACTACTATTTAAGGGAATTAGTGGTACAGGACAAGGATTTGATCTTCCTGGGAGACGTTTGGGTGGTTTTTCTCGCCAACCTCCTATTTCTTCACTTCGCACAACTGCTCTTACTGCTGCTGAAAATCGAGCCCGTGCGGGTTCTCTTTTACCATCTGGACCTAAGCGTCTTGGTGGTGACAACACTATTAAGGCTGCCCTTAGCCCAATACAAGCTGCTGCAATGGCTGCAGAGAGGAGATTGCAAGACGATTTATGGTGCGGTTCAGCATCTTGTGATGCTTCTGATGATGGAGAAGGTACCTCTGATAAATCACTGGACTCTGTAAGTACCAAGCAAAATGTAGAAAGGTCAAGAATTCGTTGCAGTTTTGGGGAACATGAATCCGATAATAATTCACTTGGTCAAAGTTCCTGTGGCCATCTAGGACCCAACTTTGTTGAGTTATCCATGGATGATTCCAAATTTGAATCAATTTCTAGTTTTCATGGAAAAACGGACTCTGCAGATCACTCTGGTTCTACGTCTTCTGGTTTTATGCCTTCACTTGATGCAAAGAGCAGAACTGTTGAAGCTGCTACGTGGAAATGTGAAGTATGCACTTTGCTGAATCTGGTAAGTGCTTTTTAATATGTCTTGGTAAGCAATTTTTAACTTTATCTCAATTATACTTTTGCTGCTGCAGATATGAAGTGATTATTGTTTACATTGGACATTCCAAAAATTTTAGTATAGCTGTCTTCTTTGCATGTTACACCTTGATGCATTACATAGTTTCATTTATGCGTTACAAATGTATTATTTTCTTACATTTATTTTTTTATTTGTCAATTAATGCCTTCGTGCTAGAATTCTCACAAGTTTTTGCATTTCTTTAACTTTGGATCATTGCAGCCAATAGCTCTAATATGTGAGGCCTGTGGCTCAAAGAAGCCCCTAGATGTTGCTACCAAATACAAATTTTGGTCCTGCAAATTCTGTACTTTGGAAAACATTGTGAAGCTGGATAAATGTTCTGCATGTGATCAGTGGAGATACTCACGTGGGCCGCCAATGGGAACTCGACCACTTAATCTAGGAACCTGAAGTCGTAGACAAATAGATATTTTATGATATTTTATTGGAAACCCCTAGAGGCTAGATATGTCCAATTACCGTACTGGGGAACCTTTTATTTATGCTGCTCGAGTTTTCTTATCTGATAAAAATGGTTCTGCTGCACTTGCGTTCATTTCAGCATTTCATTAGCAACAGTTTTCGTAAATACACAGAAATGGACATTTTCAGCCGTACAGGGAAATCAGGTGCAAATTGTACACGTTTGTAGTCCATTTTGTCTGGTAGGAAACTATTGCACCAATTTGCATAATGTTTCTCTCTTTTCTTTCATCCTTTATTCGTTTATGTTTTTGTTGATATTTTGGATCTAAGTTTTTAAATTCAAGATAATTTAAAAATAATATTTGTGTTGATCTGTGAGGGACAAATCACATCTTTATAACTTCTTGAGCAGAGGATGCCCTTGTTACCTAATTTATGGGTAGTGATGTAAATTTAGTGCAGCTCGATGAAAATCTAAATGACCTTGCCTAATCCAATTCGACTTGAAGCCCAAGTAAGTCTCTTTTGGTTTTACCCGAATAATTTTAGGGTTGGGTTTTATATTACGATCCTGGTTCAAACCTAGCCCAAAGTGTGAGTAAGTTTAAATTTTATAAAATATATGTATATTTGAATGTAGTATTTTATTATTTTATAATTTCGAATACTATTGAAGTTAATTTAAATTTTAAAAAAGTCAAGCCTTAATTTGCCCAAATGTTTTAGGATTGGACTTTGGGATTCTATTTAAATTAAAAAACCTAATCTGATATGACTCGAAATATACATAAATTAACAATGCCCGGGTCAAGTTCAGCCCAAATCTCTAAAGTTTCAAGCTAAAATTAGTCAAGTGTGGCCGAATTTACATCTCTATTTATTGGTAGTAGAGCATTTTATTGTCTTTTTACTTCGAGAATGGGTAGGGTAAATTATATATTGATTATCAACGTAAATGATTAGAAAAATGAGTCATGCCACTCAATTTTAATAGACAAACGTCACTAATAGCACTTAGAATTTAGTGTTTATCTTATTTAGTCCCTTATTATGCATAAAATTGCAAACTTCTATGGTTTTGTTTTCTCCACTCTATGGACATGCATTTTCACATATAATATGGCATCATTGTAAATGATTAGTAATACACTGATTAACATAATGAATCATTGTCATTACCAGCAAAGAAATTTTTTTATAAATGTCGAGTCAATTTCAAAATTTCACTTAAAAATTGAAACAGAAAAAGAAATTAGAAAATAGGAGGATGTGAGAGAAAGAAACAGGGGAAGGTTGTACACAGTGCACACAGTTGAGTCTGGATTATATTTTTAAGGTCCAGAAGAGCTCTTAAGTCTCTTCGGAGTCATTGAAAGTTCTCTTATGTCAACTACAGTCTAAGCCATTTGTGTCCATCAATGTATTCCAGATCCATAAAAGGCCTTATGTCCTCATTGCTGAAAGCCCTTGCCCAAGGCACTCTACCACTTCTTTCTGCTCCTTGGCCAATGCAATTGTATTCTCCAAATACTGCAGTCCTATAAAAGAAACCAAATAATAATTAAAAAAACACTTTTTTATACCATGTTACAATCCTAAATGATTTGATTGATAATTATTGATTAAAATAATAAACCACTTTTTTAAGTACTGTAATACATAATTTTTTTCTAATTAGAGAAGGGTTCTATTTGTAATTTATTTTATTTGTAGAAATAATTTGAGATAATAAATAATTAATACTTTTGCCTATTTGGACGCTCCCAATCAGACCATCCAGTTGGATTAATAATATCATTGAAATAACAATTTGAGTATAAAATTCTGGCATAGTCTCCCCAAGCTCTTCCCAAGTAGATATTGCCAGTTCCTTTGACTATGCAGTTCACGAAAGAAAACCCTGTATTTTCATCTGATGTATCCCTGTGATGAGCTGCTATTGCTCCACCATCTTTTGAAGCTATTGAATTCAGAACACAATCCTACATAATTCATATGAATCCAACTTCTGTTAAGCAAGTGAAACAAAAGTAGAGATCATATTCAGTTTTGGGTTTATGTATTATAACAAAACATGGTTTTTAACTTAATTTTCGACATGATATGTACATTAGTATGGGTGTAATCAACAATATAATTTGGTAAAACTTACAAAAAATTGATAAAAATGGATATATCTAACACCCAGATACATATCCAAATATTTACAACAATTGTTGCATAAAATTGAGATTCTAGGTGGGGCATTAAGTAATATATATACCTATACCTTGTAGAGTGATCTTGATCTTCCAAAGATAAAGTCAATACCACCTTGAATAAAACAATTATAGAAATAGTGTGAACCAATGTCATCTAAAAGAGTATCTTGTGTACCCAAGATTCTGACTTTATAAAACATGGCTTTATCCCCAGCAATTCTCAGAGCCACTGCTTGCATTCCATGTGCCCCTGGAACTGTATGCACTGTGTTCTGCATTTGAGTTCAATGTATATATATAAGATAAAAAAAAGAGAGAGAGAGAGAGAAGATGTATTTTGTTGTTGTTATAGATATTACCTGGAAAGTGATCCCAGTTGCACAGAAAAAATCAGACTCAATGGTAACAGTTGCAGTATTATATGTTCCCAGTTCTAATAATCCATTGTTGCCTTTATCTGATGCCTTATTGTTCCAAGAAATTACTGTATTGGATGACTCATTCTTGTTGCTTCCTATAAAAGATATAAATGGCTTGTTACTTCCTACTTTTACCTTCTCTCTGCATTATCAATTTCAAGAAAAGTTAGGATTAATATCTAAATTTTCAAACCAAAACAATATATGAAACTGATGCTGAAGAAACCAAAAGGGTACGTTTGTTTTTGCGCCTACCTTTCGACAATTAAAAAAAAATTCAAAGTGGAACTGAAAATTTGCCCTAAATGTTTTTGGATTAAAAAAAAAAATTTGGTTGTTTACTTGTGTTTATGTTAAAATAGTTCCGAACAGAAGCACATTCTATCAGCAAAGCACCTTTAACATGATTCTAATAGGTAAAAACAAAAAGACCCTTGGTGTTTTTTTTCTTCTTGAAATCACTTTATTCTGAAATTGTTTTCAGCCGAAACTACTTTAACATGTACATAAACAAATTAAGACAAAATGAAGCTTGAAAAGCAGGTTGAATCTGAATTACTTTGGATACCTGTAAATTCCAGGAAGAATGTAAATTTTGACTCTTTGATTATTATTTTCAGGGACCATATCAATAGCTCCTTGTACAGTACGAGATTGACCTCTTCCATTCTGGTCAACCACAATAACATTGCTTCCTTGCTTATAGTTATCATATTGATCTTGTTCAGAGTACATAAGCACTCTATGTTCATCTACCTTCATATCATCCCAACTGATCATATGATTCTGCACTGAATAACCCATTTGAAATTGAAGACAACCCAACAAAATGACCACATTAACCACCATTAAAGCCAATGATGTCTTCATTGCTTTTGCTCTGTTTTGAATTTTCTCTATTTGGGTATTTCTTATATACAATGGTTTATTTTGATGCTGGTGAGTGGTGAGATATATGAAAAAGATTAAGAAAAGAGAAATAGATAAATCATAATGTATAGATATCTACAAGCTAAAAGAGTCACAAGAGTATGGAGAAGTAGAGATAGATGTACGGAAGTTAAAGATAAAGATTTAGGAATTTAAAAGAGATCACTTAGATTAGTCACGTTGCTAATTTGCAAGGTAAGTTATATATATGAATCGAAAAATGGCATTGGGAGTTTAAATTATCGGTTTTATAAGATCATGGAGTTGGCGGTTTAATAATTATTTTAAAGCTGAAAATTAAATTAGTAGGGGAAATTAATTTATGTGAATATGCTGTGTACGAACCCTTAGTGAAATTAAAATAATTATAATATTAAAATATAATTTATAATATTAAAATATAAAATAAAATTAAAAAATTATTTTTTGATTTCTAAAAAAGATAAAATGAAAAAATAACATCAAATGATTTATCACTGTGTAAAAATATAGTGCATTTCAATATATTCTTGAAAATTATGAAAATAATAAATATTTTTATTATTATTAAAAAATATATTTTATTATTGGTTTATGCTAAAACTAAACATAATATAAATATAATATGTGTAATTTTTCCTTACTATTTTATATTATGCATGCAATAACAATATATTATATTTAATGATACCTCATTGGCTTTCTTAATGCATCTTATAAACAAAAATCTAAAGACAATTAATGCTCGGGCTACTATGTTTCAAATTTCAATCCATTGCTTATTTATTTTTATTTTAAAAAATATTTAAAAGTATGGATGGAACTCATGGTAATGGGTACTGCTCGGATATTTTGGTATTTATATTTACTAATAATGTCCATAATTGTTATTTTTTTATTTATTTAAATTTTCTTGGTTATAACTTATAAAGTATATATATTTTTAAAATTTTATATTTTTAAAATACCTTTAAATAATAGATACTTAATTAAGAATTATATATTATATAACTTTTAAAATAAATAAAATTTTCAACATTAATATAATGTTACCATTTGAAATTAGTTTAGATAGATTAATTCAAAAAAATTCTAGTATAATTTTTAAATTTTTATACTTAAATATAAATACAAATAAATATAAGTTATTGATTTGGTAACTTAAATTAAATTTTCTAGTTCCTCTATGCCTAAAATAATTCTTTAATTTACTTATTTCTACATGCATTAAAATTTCATTGGAAAAGAATAATTATATTATCATTATGATTTTTATTATTATCATAATAAAAATATATAAAATAATTTTTTTTAATATTAATCACACTTATAGTATCTGTCTATATATATATATATATATGCGCGCTACCTTAAACATCAAATTAATGGTATAAAAACAATAGATATGTACGTGGGTATTTAATTAGTGCTGAAAAATGTCCTATATAGTTAAAATATTAATAATGAAGCTAATTGGCAAAGTGATTTGAAGCCGCCAATCTAGTTGCATAAGTAGAAGAATATTCTTGGAGTTGAATGGTGTGATAAAGAAGACATGGTATTTGGATCCACCATTAATGTGCAGTCCTCATGCATGAGACTCCAAAATTTTAACATCTGTAGGAAGCAATTTAATTTGATTAAATATATACTATAAATGAAACTGCAGTATATATATTGTTGTTATATATCATGTTGTCTTAACCCAAAGGTCATGGTGTGATCAGTAATGTCTCTTCGAGATCATATATGGATCCATTATTTCTCAACCATAGAAACACATTTTTTTTATTTAAAAAAAAAAAAACTGCAAGAACCAGTTATATATGGTTGATCATTCACTATTAAAACTAAAGTTCATGGAAAGTATACTATTCGTATCATCTTCTTCAAGAGCAAAAATGCAAAATAAAAAATGGTTATTGGCAGAGTAATTAAAGTATTAATCTAATTTTAACCTTACAATATTTTAAACTCAGTTTGTTCTCAAAATATAAAGTTATAATTACATTTTTTTTTAAATTAGGTTCGTTATCTTTTCTAATTTAACATATTTAATTTAAATTTAAAAATATTAAAAATTAAGATAAATTAATAAAAATACATACAAAATATCAATAAAATTATAAATACAATTATCTAACTTTTTTCTAGTAACGATGATAACAACTAAGTAACTACCATCGTTTTAGGTTCCAGTCAAAAATTAGCAACCAAACCATTGTTATCATTAGTCTGAGGAATTAAAAGATATATCAAATAAAAATTTGGGATTAGGGCCTATAAAAATCAAAATTTCTCCCAATTCCTATCGTCCCCTTTAAATTTTTTTCACGAATTGGTACATGAGGGTCTGTTGCTTTTTTGAATAATTTGTTTAGGATTTTAGATTCGGGACGTGGGTTTGCAAAGGAGAAAGCTTGTGTCGTCAAGCTCGGAGCTTTTTTGAAAGTGCAATTGGGTCTAGAGGTGGAATTTCGTATCAGTTATAAATTTGTCAGGCGAGAACGCCTAATTTGCAAGCTTCAACTGTTGGGATTTTGAGAAATCTTGAAGGGTTTGCTGAAACCAGGGGAAATTTAATCAAGGAAAATGAAATATGGTACTTAAATTTTGGGGCTTGCGAGCTCAGGAACTGCATTAGCGCAGGAGAATACAAATGGATGTTTATGTAATTTGGTTGTTGAGGACGAAAGTTTGAAGCTTTTGCATTCACCATCAAAAAGAAGTCTTAAAGGAGCAGTTGATTTGTAGAGGCATTTGCATTCATATCCACCAAATATATCACCGAATAGGCAGAAAATTTTGATGAATTCGTGATTTTGATTTTGATGAATTAGTAAGAAAATTTCAGAGGGGATGATAGGGATGGAGAGAAATTGTGATTTTAATAAACCCTAACCCCCAATTTCTATTTGACATATCTTTTAATTCCTTAGACTAACTGTAGCAATTGGTTTGTACATTAATTTTTAACGCAACTTTTGTAATAATAATGTTATTTTGTAAAAAATAATAATTAAATTATATATTTGTAATTTTAATAATACTATAATCATATATTTATTAATTTAATTAAAGTATTAAATAACGTCGAAAAAACTCGCACATTAATTCTTATTGTTATGCTACGATTCCAATCTAATTTTAAATTTAGATATTTAAAAAGATAAAACATAACATTAAGGTAAGAAATTTAATTTCAAAATGTATATTTGAAAAAAATATTATAAGTAATTATATTTTAAATCAAAATATTTCCTGTTAATAATTTATATTATAATTAATTTCTAATAAAATTGTAGGATTAAATACTATAAAAATTATTTTATTATATTAAGCGTATATTTTAGTTTTTTTTACTCTTTTAATAAAAATGAAACATGAGTAAAATGATTAATTCACAAATTTGGTTCTCATTCAAAGAATTATATGACATTGTTGGATTGTAATGAATTAATATTTTTAAATTATCCAATCCGATATGCATATATTAAAATATAATATATATTTTTAATTTATCTATTGATTTTATTGATATTTTTTAATAATTTTACTACACTCAATCAAAATTTACATTCTACTACACAATAATAAAATATATCTATTACTTATAATTTTTTTAAATGAAATTATTCAATAGATTATTTTTTAATGTTATTAATTCTTTCTTAAAGTTAATTGATAATATATTGTTATTATATTATAATTTTTAATTATAAGTGACGTATGTTTATAATTTTTATATTTTTTATTAAAAAATATTATTTAATAAATTACGTAGATTGATTCGAATTAATATGCATATATAATATATCGAATTAAATTATATAACTATAATATATAGATTAATTAAATATTATAAAATTAATAAATCATATAGATCGAATTGAAATATAAATTCATTAAAAATGTGTAAATTTGATTATGACATGTTATTTATTTTTAAAAAACAATATAATATAATTTTATTAATAAATTTTTTTGATAAAATATATTTAAAAGAAACAAAATTATCATTTAAAATTTTTATTTTTTTATACTTTACATCCTTTTTTATTTAATTTTAGAGTTATTTTTAAAAACAAAATTATTAAATTATTAAAATGTCTTCGAAAACCACCTCTCTAAAATTCTATATGTATTTTCTCATATACAGAGTTATGTAATTTATAATTTATTATACAATTACAAAATTAGAATACTTTCTCATATAATGATCTAAATATATGAAAAATATATGTTTATATTATATATAAAAATTTAAATCATATATAAATAATTTTACACAAACATATCTTTATATTTTTAAAATAATGATCTATATTACACATTTTACTTTAATTTTAAAAAAAATTAACCTAATCACCTTAAATCAAAAAACACTTCTATAAATACTATATTTTCTTAATGGATGTTTCAAACATATATTAATTAATTAATTTTCATAATTAAACTTTAAAAAATTTAATAGAATTAATTTAATTTTTTATTTAAATATATTATAAGAATTTATAAAAAAATTAAAAATAAAATATATAAAACTTTATCTTTAAAAAGTGTACATTGGGGTAATTTTTCGGAAATATGAATTGCTCTAGCAACTTAAGTCTATATAGATAAATTATATCAACTCGTTTATAATAGAATTAGATTAATATATTTTATAATTAAATTAATTTTATTTTAAAAGATATACTAATTAAGATTAAAATATTTTTATAATATATTATAATTTGTTATATACTTATTATTATTAAAATTATAAATAAATATTTTATTTTATAATATGTTATATTTAAATATTATACATATTACGTTATATTAAATTATTATTTTAATCTAAAAAATAAAATATAATTTTAAATCTATATAATAATTTAATAAATATTTAAACATATTTCTCATCATTATTATTATAAATAATAAATCTCATTAAAAATAAATTAATTTATAAATAAATTTTAATTTTAATTAAAGTTTGTTCTATAAAAAAAAATTTCTGATTACATTTGGATAATCGAAAAAAAAAGCAAATTATTTCAATCCGTTTCTCAATTGGATAAAAACGTCATTGTGAATAGCATATTTATCGTAATTTGTGAAAGAAATAGAAAAATACTTTGGATAATTCAAAAGCAGAGTAAACAGTAAACAGAGAAGCGAAGAACATTTAGACTCTCCCCAAGTAAACAACTTTGGAACCAAATCAATGGCAGTTTCTTCTATATCTGTGAACCTAATCCATTCTCTTCCATTCCTCAATTCTTCCTCTTCTCCCATTTCAAAGCCAAAGCTATCTTCTTCGTCTTTTGTCCGTGTCAATTGTTCCTTAAAGCTTAGAATGCTAAGACTTTCACCCTCATCAACTAGGGTTCATGCTGCTGCGGCTGAAGTCTTGGAATCTCAGAGTTCTTTAGAAGCTCCCCCTGAAACTCTGGATGGGTCTGGCTTGGAGAACGTTGGGGTTCGTATCAAATTTCTTTTGTTTCTCATCATCTTGTAGTATGATTTTCCTTGCATTTGCTTAGAAAATTATGGATGTTTCGTCCCTCTTTGAAAATACTGATATAGTATCTGGGTTTTTTTCTGAAAATTGGGTCAGTTTGAAATTTCAATATTTCTTTCTCAATTTTCATTATGGTTGACAGTATTTTGTTATAATTTGTTTAGGAAACCGAAGGAAGAATTATTAATAATACTTTTATATATTTATCACACCCCTTTGAATGTTGGTTTTCATGTACATGTATCATACTGATCAAACACTTATAATTCAATAATTAAGTAACACTTATAATTCAATAATTAAGCTTACTAGGTTTTAACACAAGAAATTCAACTCTAGAAGTTGTTGAAAACCAACCCAAGTGAAGAGCCAACAATGTTTTTATACATCCATCATCTTTTCTTTATGCAAATCCATCACCATATGTATTTTCTAATTGGTTTCAGTAGAGGGGAACAAAGATTCAAGTGGTTCTATTTACAATAAAACAGGTCTGATGTTACTACTTGTGTTTGATGAACTGTTGTTATGTGGGGCATAATAATATTTAATAGCTGTGAGTCGTAAGCTGATAAAGGGGAATTTATGTCTACATCCTATCTAACGTTCTTCATTTTTATTTTTTAGGTAGGAGGTACAGAGACTCCCAGCACTTCATCCCTAAGTGTTGAAGCAGATGCAGACAAGGTCTTTTCTCTTTCTTGTTCTTTTTATGGGTGACTTTTGATTCCTGTTGATAAAGATAAACTATGTTAAATGTGGAGGTGAAAGAATTGTTGAAATTTGACCTTTTACAGAGGTATGATGTAAAAGCAAAAAAAAAAGTTTCTATGCTGGGAAAGTAGTGACATCTCCGATCAACCATCAGGTTAATTTAGATGCATTGATATATTTCATTCAATTGGAACAGAGTTCCTTGGTAAATGACACATGTAAAGACTTTAGTTTTCTGAAAATATATCCATATTTAGCTTAAGATAAAGCTCAACTTGTGCGTGGAAGCTTTTATTAAAAATAAATTTGGCTTGTGAAATGCTCGTCACTTGAAGATTACTTTCTTTACCTTCCTTACTTTATGACTAGTAAAGTAAGCAATACTTGCTTTTAGTATTTCCATTGTATTTGATTCTTTAATGTTTGTTCATGCGGAAGAGAAGCCTATAAATATTCAATTTGCAAATTTTATTCTAAATTCTCCAAGATAGTGATGTATTTTTATATCTTGTTATGGATTTCGTCATGTCAGTTTGTTTTATTTCATGATATTTGTTACAACATAGCTACATATCTTTTATCAATTATGGATCAGCAAATCCAACCGCTTCTAAAATTTGAGAAACAAAAACAGTCTTGGTTTCTGCTAACAGAACAAGTAACGTTTTCTTACCGATTCTTTGCCATGAAGTCCACCTAGGCTCAGATTCTAGCTAGTTCCTTAATGGGTTCCCTCTGTAAGAAAGTGGCATGCCCAACTTAACCCAATTGATTGAGAACCCACAAGATGGCTGTTACAACAAAAAAAAAACTAGAAAAGTCTAGTTAGAGTAGTTCTTTTGCTTGTCTTAAGCTACTGTCTAAGGCTTGAAAATATTTGTCCTCTTTATTAATATTATCTGTGTGCTCGAGAAAATCGCTCATACTAAAAAAGTTGTCATAACCTAACACTCTTTATGTTGCAGATGGCACCAAAACAGAAAATTAGGATCAAACTTAGGTCTTACTGGGTGCCCCTCATAGAGGATTCTTGCAAGCAGATACTTGATGCTGCAAAGAATACGAATGCAAAAACTATGGGACCTGTGCCATTGCCAACGAAAAGGCGGATTTACTGTGTACTCAAGTCGCCACATGTTCACAAGGATGCAAGGTTTCATTTTGAGATTCGTACCCACCAGCGCCTTATTGATATTCTTTACCCTACAGCACAAACAATAGATTCTTTGATGCAACTTGACCTTCCTGCCGGGGTTGATGTCGAGGTCAAGCTCTAAAGATGCACAACTGCTGCGTTCAGGTAAATTTATCTCATCTATAAATTTTCCTCTTCTTACTTTCACTCTTTTACATCGTTATTACGATTCACATGCCAAGATTTTTCATCATGTTATCAATGTTTCTCTGTAAAAAGAATTATTCTAGCCTTTTCAACACATGGATTTTTCAGTATGCTGTGTATGAACTAATTGCAACTAATTCAAGTGTCATCAGTGGTTAGTCAGAAATTTTGTTTAGATTGGGCTAAGTCGTGCATGTTTTAGTGTACTATATATTAAATATAAAATCTACAAATTAGAGACAACGAACAGTAACTCTACAACATAGAGCTTATTTGAACATGTTGAAGTTTTAGAGTTCAAATCTTATTTACAATTATATGATTCTATTTTATTTTTGAAAAATTTATATTTTATTCATTCAAATGAAGAATAGAAGAATAATTAAATCAATAAAATAAAATATGTCAAATCATTCTACATTAAAAAATTATTTTTATTGTAAAATGAAAATAATCATTTCCTAATCTTCAAATGTTACAAAAAATAAGTTGTAGTTGTTTCTTACGTAATGAATGAGTAACGTGATACTTTGGTGATTTTACTTTTACAAATTTGATATATTAACTGTATTTCTTAAAATTAGTACATTTTTTCACATTATTGTTACATTTTGGATGCTTTAATCATTTCTTACTAATTTTTCTTTTTTGTTAGGATATTTTTTTATTGGAAAAACTTAAGTTAAATTAAAATGAATCTTACTAGTAGAAACCCTACCGGTAGATGTTTGAAGAGAAAAATGTCTTAATAAGTAAAAAAAAAAAGTGAAAACTAAAGTAAATTATAATCATCAAATTTGTCTAAAATGTATCAATTTAAAGAAAGAAGATGAATTATTTGTGGGTTAGAAGCTAATAAATTATTTTGATCAAAATATTGGTTGGGACTGAAGCCCGATTGAGCTCGCAAAGTGGCGGATGGTTGTCATTGACAACTATTGCTTACCCCCATTCCCTCTCTTTTCCAAGAAAAAAAAAACCACCAAAACAAAACATAAAAAAAAAACACTTATGTGTTATTACTATCTTTGCATAATCTATCAAGTGGTTTTCAAGCCATTCAAGTGCTAGATTTCTTCTTCCTACCACATGTTTATGGGAGAGCACAATGAACCAGGTTTCCCAAAATCCCATATCCTGCAAGCAAAGCTAAGTGTAAGTTACAGCCAGCCTTGGATTGGAAATGAAGAATTCGCCTAATGAATCTCTCTAGTTGTTTGTCCATGTATGTAACTAACTGTTTGAATACCATGAGGGTTTACTGAATAATGACAACTTTTATTCATTTTGATGAATAGTATGAAAACCACGCATGCTGTCAAGAGCTACTTGTAAAATAAAGCTATTCTGGTTCTCAGGGACTAAAGAAGGAAAAAGGTCAGGTAGACTTTTATTATTATTATTTTACAGGTTTGCAGTTGTGGAAATTTGTAACACTTCATGTATCACAAATTTCACAACTGAAAAATTCAACTTTGTGGGCTCAAATTTGTTGTATAATCAATTTGTGTCATATTATATCCAATTTTGTGACAAAAGTGTTCTAAAAAAATTACTTCCCTTTTCTCTATTGGAAATCATGTAGAAAGCTTGATTAACTTCATTTTTTCCCTTTTTTTGGTAAAAAAAACCTCCCTCGATGCAGCTCCAGTTCATAGGTTAATTTTTTAAATATCAATCTCATGTTGGTGGAAAGATTTGTCTTTACAATTTGTACCGAAAGGCTTGTAATTTGTGAAGGGTGTTGTGCGCCATCCATAGCTCGAATTACAAACTTTTCATTCGAAAGGTCACAATGGATTTTTGCATATAACTTAATTTGTAAATTTGGTTATTGCTCAATCCGTTGATTAACTTGATTTTTCAATTAGGGAAAAGTTGAAAAAAGATAAAGAACCACTTTGTAGTCTCTATATATATAGACACTATGTTACAATATCTCAAAACTCAAGTTATATATATATATATATATATATATATATATATATATTGCTCACTTTTCACAAACTAGATGGTAAGATTATGGTGACCTTGGGACAAATGTTTAAGGTTAAAATCTCAATTCCTGCATCTCACACTCAAAAATGGGTGTGCATCTTTTGAACTAAAAAAAAGTAGTCGGGTTGATTAAATTTCAAGTGTCCCAAATCATGGCAACAGCTATAACAGCAATGCCAAACAATACAGCCAAGAATCTATAATGAGGGGTATCAACATAAACAGGCTTCTGGGGTGAATATCCCTTGGAAAGTAGATGATTTATGGAAACATAAATGAATACTCCACAAGCAAGTCCCATAGATATGGCAAATATCCAATCTGCCATAACACCTTCTGTTATTGCATCTATTATGATTCCAATTGCTACACCAATTGGACTTGAAATGGCAAATGCAAAAGCATAAGCTATGCATGATATGAATGGACGGTTTGGGATCATCCTTAAAAGAGCTATTCCCATGGCAATTGCTGCAAATATCTTATGCATTGATATTATCCATAAGGCTTTCCAAGAATCAGCTTTTGTGTCTGATACTCCTATGGCTATGCCTTCAAAGACTGAGTGGAAACATAAGGCTATCACTAACAATATGCTATCCCCAAATGAACTAACTGTTGCTGCTGAGTGATTTGCAAAGTGGTGCCCATGACCCTATGGAAGAAGAATATAATCAACCGAAAAGAGAAAGAAAGAAAAGATTTCATATTTCTAGTGGATCATGGATGAGGGGGCATCAAATTAATAAGACAAACTCCTGAAGTTCCAAATTTTCATTAAAAAATCACATTTGATCCCAAACTTACTATCAAATTTTAAGTTTTGAGGTCAATTCTAACCCTAAAACATCCCAAAGAAATGGTGCAATGAACAATATTACATTAAATTTAACACGATTTTGTTCACATGCTTTTTTTTTAGTAAAAAAAATTCTTGAAATATTGTTAAATTTTTATTACATATAATAAATTACAATTAAATATATGATAAAATTAATAAAAAAATTATTAAATATATATTTTACAAAGAAAAATAAAATCAATATTTTATTTTATAAATAAATTACTTTTTAGTGTAATATTTGGTATTGTGAGTTAAAAAGAAGTAGAAATTTAATGCAATTTTTGAATTAAAATAATGCAAAAGTTGTACAAAATGATAAAAACGGTTGGAGTTGGTCTAAATTAATGAGTTTGAACACTTAAATGCTACTAATTCCTCTTGAGATTTATTTGTGATACTGAATAAGTTTTATCAAATATGAACGAATAAATACACACATATATGTATATATATATACATAAATTAAAAAAAACGAAAGAGGAGTTTAAGTCCTAATTGTGAAAGTTAAGTCCTCAATCTTAAAAATTAATTGAACTAAATTATCCTAATATACTTTCTTAACCCTGAGGTGGTCTTCATAAGGTGAAATCAACAATGACTGAAACGTCCATCTATAAATAAATGAAGATAAAAGTATGAAAAATAACAACTTTAAAGAAAATCTCAACACTAATTTGTAAAAATTAAACCCTAAAAGTGAAATAAATATTCTTAGTTTTTTATATGACATTTTTGCCTGCGTGCTCTAATTAAGGTGAGAACAGATAGTAATTAAAACATTCGTGTATATGTGAGTTATGCTATTTATCCGATTAATGTTATAGGTTGTTTCACACAAATATCAATGCAACAGTGAATCATTAAATCAACTCAGAAACAACTAACATATCCGGAAGTAAAAAATCTGCTAATTATCATTTTTCGTGTATATATATATATGCTTAATCAAAAACATATCACACCTGTAATTGAGATTGTGCAACCCCTCCACTTTGATCCTCCTTTGATTGATTAACACGCCCTATAATTAAGAAAATCAAAGCATTAAACCATTTTCCCAAGCACTCAACTACCAAGCTTGACATCCAATCACGTTCGAGAAACTAGATTATCAGCGTAAATTCCATTTATCCCATCAATCAAAAAAGAACCCTTTAAGTGGAATTTTTTTTCAATATTCCTGATGTACTGAAAATTAGGTATGAATAGGAGAGATATAAAATTATAATTATATATTTATTCTTCTTCTTATTATTTTTGTTTTCTTCTTATCCCTCTCTAAGTGAGTAAATAATCCGAGAGTAAAGAAAAAATTCTTCCCCAAGTGATCTTCATAAACAAAAACAATTCCTTACCAAAATTGTTGTTACCCACCCACCTTGAACCTCAAGATCAGACCCATTTGCATTCTGCTTGGAAAGCACAAAGGAAACCACACAATCGGCCAACATAGTGGCCAAAAACCCAACACAGGCAAGCATAAAAGCAAAAGGGTACTCCTTTTCTGTCAACTCTTTGAAAGTCTCGTTAGCATCACTCAGAAAATGCATCAGAGCAGTACCCAGAAACACACCTCCAGCAAATTGTGTGCCCAGAACCAAGAACCCATCATTCCACTTGAAGAAATAAGGAGACACCCCACTCACAAAAGTCCCTGTGAAGATTAATATCAAACACCATATCTTCACTAGTATCAAAGACTTTGATCTAAGGTGGTGATTGGTGTCTTTGTTGCTATCTTCATAGTGAGCAAAAGAGAAGGAGAAGATGAAGCAGAGAAAGAGAGAAAGGAAGAGAAGGGTGTGATGCTTAAGGATCATTGTGGATTGGAATTTGGAGTGAAGTAAAAAGACATTAAGAGGGGAGGAGAGTGTTGAGTGTTTTGCTGTCTTAGTTATATATTGTTTGAGCGTTTAGAATTTAGATTATTAGCTGGGGTTGGTTGTAGAATATAGAGTAGTACTTTGTTGCTATCACCTGTACCCTGTCCTTTTCTGTGTCCTTTTCTCAAACTTCTCAATGTGACTACAACCCACAGATAATTACTGCTAACAAGGCAAAACTGGAAGAACGTGTACTGCAAAGGTTGGGGATTCTTGTGTGGAAGGTATCTGTTTGTGTTCGGATTTATATAAGAAAATTCACGTTTTTATTAGGAAATTTTTTGACATAAATCGCCTGTGGTAATCGAACCCACAAAATAATTTTCTTTAAGAAACTATTACTTTTTTTGAACCAGAATAAAGTATATTAAACGTGATAAATACATTTTGTGTGATTAGAGTTTTGTTAAGTTAGCTAATTAGTTGATTTGATAATCAATTAAGTTTTATCATAAATTAATTAATATTAATTAATTGATATGTAAAAATTTAATCACAAATATAATTATGTACAAACGAAATAAAAGTTTAAATAACTTTTTGTAAAACGCATGAAAATATAAGTATATTGGAAACTGTTTAACTAAATAAAAAAAGAAGCTAATTTTTGAATAAAATTATTAGAAAAAACAAAAATAATATTATTACTTATAATTATAAAAATAATATATTTATGTTAAATTTATACATTTTTATTATTAAAAAAACATTTGGTATAAAAACGTCAATTTAAAATCGTTTAAATTAAATTATAATTATTTAAATTTATTTAATATTAAAAGTTATTAAATTGATCCATATTAAATGCTATATTTTATAATTTTCCAAATTCTTTTATAAGTTTCCATAATGATATAACCAATTTAAATGATTGCAATTTGATAAAATATGGAGAAGAGAAAAAAAACACTAACTTCGTGCAAAAGGTCTTTATTATAGACAAGCTCAACCCTTTTATGAAAAATAAAAAATGGTAGTTTATTATAGACAAGCTCAACATATTAAGTAGTAGTCTTAACCTTTGATTGAAAGGTCTTAGCCCAAAAAAAAAAATTACTTTCTTCGATAGAAAGGAGGGAACGTATTGAATGTTTCCAATAGAAAATGTTAGATCTAATAAAAAATTTATTTAAAAATCATATTATCATATAATAATACTTGGTTCAAAATTATTACAGTCGTCTGTTCGAACCCACCAATACGTTTCATATATAAAGAAGGTTGATCAGGCAAACAACTAAAAGTTGAATATTTTCCAGCCGTAGGTATCATGGTAAAAGATTTTGAGGTTTCAACAAAACAATAAATAAATAAATAAAAATACTTGTGAAACATCTTTCCTTTTAACTTTCCCATAAAATATTATAAGAGACCATTATATAAATATTTTTATTAAATAATCTCAATTTTTAAATAAAATATAATCTAAAGATATATCTATTTTTAATTATAATGAAATATTTTTCTTAATTTTAAAAATCACTCATTAATTTAAATTTTTATATTTATTAACATCTATATTTTTAAATAATTTTATCCATATATATATTTGGAACTAGCATTGAGATGTTTTCTTCGATTCAAACATTGACCAATACTGCATTCGATCTTTTGGAACTAGCATTGAGATGTTTTCTTCGATTCAAACATTAACCAATACTGCATTCTTAGAAAAAATAGTAAGCATTTATTTATCAATAAAAAAAATACATTATACTGAAAGCATTCCTCAACAAATTTCAATCAAATAGCACGAACCAAGTCATATAATCAAGTAATAAGTTGTACATTTCAATCATGCAGCAATTAATTTCATTAATCACAACTTCCACATTGTCATGGCCTTAACACACCATGGCAACAGCCTAAGAACCTACTACAACATTGTCTTCATGTACTCTATCCAAAATTGTGTATTTTGAAATCCATGAATCTTGTTACCTGACTTCTTTACACAGCTCGGGACTTCAACGTCTCCATAACTTCTTCTGTTGTTGCAGTCGCCTGTATTGGCAATTGAAATTCTCATAACTAGAATTAAAATAAACTAAACTGTAACCAAGTAGTTAAAAAAAGGCTATCACATGTGTAGAACATAAACATAAATAAGTTATGTTCCTATGCATTTACAGGCACAATAAATGAGACATCTATATTTCTGTCCAGGAAAAAAAAAATCAGACATCATATTATCTAGTAATGTTCTTACCTTCATGTTTCAGCATAGCTTTCTCTCTCAAAACAGAAAATATCATCAAAAGCTAAACCTAAAAGAATTCACAGATACAAACGGCTATACTTACCTCTGAGCTTCCTTAGAACGCCTGATGAATTCTGTCGGAATATCACACCCCTCGTAGGATGCCAAAACTTTTCTGATATCAGCTGGAGGATTGCGGGCAACAACTGCTTATACACCACCAATCATGAGGAAAGGATCAAAACACAAACATAATGATACAGAAGGCAAGCAAAGCAAATTATTGCACCTATCTAATTAGTTTACTTACACTCGAGGAATGGTATAAAATCCAAAAGAGCGGTGTCATCTCCTTCAACTTTGAATGGCTTTATTGGGGCACCATTTTCTGGCTGAAGGCTGTTTTCTCGTGCATGGGCACTAAGATATATTATCTTCCTCGGGTCTCGGTTGAGCTTAGAAAGGTCCTGTTCAAATGAAAGAACACGGTATGTTAAAATTATAGTTAATATTGATACCCAACCTACATTAATTGGGATGTAGTGCCATCTATTTTTAATTCGCCTGTCTTGAAAATGAGAAAAGATTTCAAAAAAATTCACATTACACAATCTAATAGCCAACTTATGTCTCCACAAAAATTAAACATTTGATCCCCACTGCATGCCTCCATCCATCTCTTCCGCATCTTCCTCCAAATTTACTATTCTAAAAGCTAAATTAAGTGGTGTGTGATGTCATGCAGGTACCCCGAGTTAGGTTTACTTTAAGGGATACTTTAGTCCCCTCATTAAGAGAAATGAGGTTTAGTTCTTTAATCTGAAAAAAATAAATACGGTAAGAACATTTTTAATGAGGTACTAAAGTTGGGGCATTTTGGTATGAGGTACCAAAACTCTAGTACTTTGGCACTCATCGGTCTGTTACTTTGCAAACTGTCCTTCACTGTCATTTTCTCCAAATCAATGAGACTAAAAAACCCCTTTTTCATAGTTTGTGGGTTAAATTGTTTCTCAGACCTAAGCTAGGGGACTGAAGGAGTACTTATAACCATATTATGTCTAAAAAGTAACAAGTTCCAACAAAACATAAGCCGTGAAGAAGAGGGGAAAAAAGAAGAGTAGGATATTCATGCAGATCTGATAAATAAAAAGACCACATAAAAGTACGATATTTGCAAAGACGTTGTCAAAATCGTAGATCACAAATCAAAATAAATAATTACATTCTGGCAGAAAGACAATACAGGATGCCAATCATCTTGAAGTAACCAACCTAACATACCCGATAATGCTGTCCATTTTGATACTTAGTTGCAGCCTTTCCTAGTCTAAAACGTATGCAATGCTTGGTATCCAATCTTTCAACAACAGGATCTACATACTGCACCCAGCAACAAAAACGATGTTTATAAATAATAGAAACAAATACAATAGAAGGAAAAAAACGTGAGTAATGGATGTGAGGAGCAAGCAAAACTACCATATTTGAATAGTCAGAATATACGATAATTTCAAAATACTGAGCTAGGTGCTCCAAAAATGCCTCTACTCCAGGTCTCTTGATTGTTTGCCATCCTTTTTCTCTCTTTAGATGTCAATAGAGAACATACGTATCAGAAACAAGCAACAGCAAGATTTTTGGGTTATCAATAAAAATACAACCCACGCTAAGAAACTGCGTAAATCATGTCTAAAAGCCAAAAAACATGAGTATCATAGATCAACAAAACCAAAATAGTCCACTGTGTAAAAGTTATTAGTTTCACATATATATATTCTTACCGTCCAATAAGAGTAAAGTAATGTTTCCTGCAAATCAAGTACAAGTGTAAAAACATGACTTTCCAAGGGATGCAAATCTGGAAGAAGTTTGTCTGCATATGGTTCAGTATAACCCTATAATGTAGAGGGAAGTTTTAAGTCAGACTCTTAGAAGGCAAAAAGAAGAAAAATTATGATAACATTTTCTCAAGTAGCACGATATACTCGAACTTGTTCTTCAATCATTCTTCTTGCGTCCAAGTAAATTTCAGTTGCTTTTGCAGGTACTGAAATCAGAATAAAGAAAAAAAAATCAGCATAAAAATTCAAGTATAATAACTATAATTAAAATAGAAATATTTTTATATAGAATATCATCAGTGGAGCCATGACTGTGAAGGCAACATGGATTAAGTTTGCAATACAACCAACTCATCATAACTTTTCAACGTGATATGCTTAGGAATATTAGACAATTGATAGTACACTAATCTTGCAATTTTGTAACTAATAAAATTATATACAGGCATTATATTGCAAAAATTATTAGTGCCACATATACTAATGAATAGCTGTGCTGATTAATCAAAGTCGGCAGAAAGTGTCAGTGGCAGTACAGATCACAAATAAACCCAAGAAAATAGAGTCTGCATTTACACGAATGATAACAAAGGATACTCCAGTTGTCTGAACCAGTAAATCAAAGCACAACACAAATTCATATATCACTAACATAAATGTAGTTCAGAGGTCCTACCTGTCAGTATCGAAGAGTAAACCAAACTTTTAAGCTTCTGCATAAGCCATTATCAGAAATAGTCAACCAACAAATATCCCAACAAAACAATTACTATGAAATCTCAACTTAAGTGACAAAATGGGACCAATGATAAAAATGATCCCAAATTTTCCATGTAACAGTTGAGATATCACTCATATCAAATTGCCAAGGCATTCTGGAACCAAAAAAGAAAGAAAAAAAAAACTTTTTTGTTACATCATATCTGTTTTTTTCACAAGTCACGGCACCAACATATCACTCTTGCAGGTGACACTGTTGGTGTTTCAAAAGGCTTTTTTGAGGCTTGTGAGCAAAAAAGAACTTTACCTCTTATTCATTTAAATTATAAATCTATATTGAAACATTGGTCACAGCCAACTTTGAAAAATATATTGTAGAAACTGAATAAGAAAATTATAAACACGATATCTCAGCACAGAATCCTTACATCAAGAGCAGGTGCATCATCAACTGTCTTATACTTCCATGGCGCTGCCCGGAGAGCCGTAGTTTTTTCCTCTACTTCCTTCAATGAGTAAGCTATAAAACAAACAAATTCCAATCTAGCTATTCACGTTCTAAATTTTGACCAAGAAATGGAAAACACTCTTGAATTTTAAAGACAACAAAGCAAATAAAAATTTTTCCATAATCCACAAGAAAAATGGGTTGATGAAACAATTTGGTATTGAAATACAAACTTTTAACATGTTGGAGTCTGTTACTCATCAATTTAAGCTTTTAGGAGATGTGCCAACATTACAATAGCTTTATACACTCTGTAAGCAAAACACTTGAAGGGTTGCAAGGATTTGAATATAGGACCTTATGCTCTGATACTGTCACCAACTCAATCAAAAACTTAAAGTTGTTCGAGATGGCCAGCATTACCTATGTTAAGCTTATAGTGGGTGAACTACAATACATTACCATTACTCGGCCATATTTGGCTTATTGTGCAAACAAGGTATGCCAGTTCATGGCACATCCAAAAGATGTTCATTGAGGTGCTATCAAATGAATCTTAAGATACCTTAAGGGTATTGCAGACTATGGGATGATCTATCACAAATCCACTTCCTTGCCGGTCACTGCATTTTCTGATGCAGATTGGGCTCCATGCCCAGATAATCGACGCTCAACTTAAAGTTATTGTGTTTTCTTGGGTGCTAATCCTATATGTTGGTCTTTTAAGAAGCAACCTACAGTTTCTCAATTTAGTACTGAGGTTGAATATTGTTGCGTTGCTAGCACAACATCACAAGTTTCTCTAGATTCAATCATTGCTTAAAGAGCTGCATCATTCTTCTTCACAAATACCGGTCTTATGGTGTGATAACTTGAGTTTAGTTGCACTGGCTACTAATCCAGTGCTCCATGCTCTTACTAAACACATTGGGCTAGACCTTCATTTTGTACGTTAAAAGGTTCTTTAAAAACAACTTCAAGTGCAACACATTCATGGTCATAAACAACTGGATGATGTGCTTACAAAGGCACTTGTTTCACCTACATTTCATAGGCTTCAACGCAAATTCAAAATTGTTTCACTCCCTCATACTTTTAGGGAGAGTGTTAAGGATATGCAAGATCGGCAAACTAATGCCATGTCATCTGTCCTAGTCAGCTCAAATTAGTTACCATACAATCTGTTACACTTGAGGCTCACGCAATTCTTGTAGCTATAAATACAAGTATTAGTCATTGTGTAATGCAAGAAATTCAATTCTAATCAGATATTTTCTTCATCTGTTTTTCTTTCTCCTCTGTGATTTTCGTTTACTCACAGCTCTTAGTGAGCTTTTCAACATATACATTCTATCATAACATATTGAGGATATATTAATTCAAATGAATATTCTTGAAAGAAAATGACTAACGCTAAGCGTATCCTAATCTTCACATTCAAAAGATAAAGTTAATTCCGTTATCAAAATTAAATTCTCTAAATTCAAGAAAAATGACAAAGAAGCAGATACGAACCATACGAGACGTAACCAGTAACAGCAGTAGCCCCGGTGAGAGCTCCAACGAGTGTGTACTTGAGAAATTTCCATGCTTTGCTGCTCGAAACGTTCGAGTCTGGAGTAGATGGAGGTGAAGGCTGATCGGAGACTAAGGTTTGGGCTGCAATGAGCGGCTCTTTAGGAGGATTAGAGGCTAAATTGGAGCTCAATAAACGTTGATTGTGCTTCGCTAGCAACGAGATCAAACGAGAGCGAAGTATGATCGAAGACATTGTTAGTGTTTTTTTGAGGTTCCTTTGATTTTTGAATGTCTGTGATTAGAGGGTTGAAGTAGGGTTTCGCACAGTATGCTAGGAGAATTGCCCGTAAATGCAAATGTGGATGCCTTCGGAAATTACTAATTAGGAATATTTGGACGGCTTTAGTGAGGGGATGTTTGGACGTGGGTTATGCTAAACTTTGTTTTTCTTTTCTTTTTTTATTATCAGTCGGTTTCTGCTAAAACCGGTTTAAGTAAAGACTAGGTTACTGTTTTAATGCCGACTTACTGGTGCTTAGAAAATAAGATAAAGTGAGTTAGTGGTTTCGTAGATTACGTATAAATTGAAATGGGTTATTTTATTAATTAATAATATAATTTATATATTTTATTTATTTATTTATTAATAGATCATATTATAATAAGATATATCACATTTATTTTAAATAAGGGTAAATGATTAATAAAATTATAAAAAAATTATGATTATTTATAATAATTATGAAATTATTAAAGATAATTTTAAATAAATTTATAAGATGAAATGTAATGATATAACTTCATTCTATAAACCTATTAAAAACATTAAATAAAATATATGATGGGATAAAATAATTCATTTGATATCTCTAGATTATGTACATGAATATCATAAGATATAAGTCCGTGGTTTTTAAATGAACATGAGGTATAAATTAGGATAGGATTTTCTATTAATTCATGGTATAATTTGTAATATTTATGAGTTTATTTCATATTATTTAATTTATTTTTTGATAATTTGGGATGTAATAAGATTATATTATAACAACATATCTTATTTGTATCAAATAAATCCAAATGATGAGTATATTAAAAAAAATACAAATGATTATTTATGATAATTATGAGCACATTACAAACAATTTTATATAAGTATAAGATAAGATGAGATTTAAATAGATTGAGATAACTTTAACTTATAAATTTAGTAGAAACATTAAATGAGAAATGTGATGTAATGAGACAACACATTTGACATCTTTATGAATCAACATAAGTTTATTGTTTTTATAAAAGTATATTTTAACTAATGATAAAAAAAATTGAATAAAATTATGTTATTTGTTACTCATTTATTTAATTTGGGAGATTCTTCTTAAAAATATTTATTAGGATTATGATTGTTATTATTGCTAAAAATATATTATAAATTTAATTGTATGATTAATAGATGTTTTCACAAATTTTTTAATTAATATTTAAAATAAAATTTTAATATTAATTACTTATATTATCCACTAAAAAAACTAAGAGCTTATGTGCTTTTCTCATGTAAGCTACAGACCTTTGAAATAATAACTTGTGAAGCAATATTTGTAGTGATGGCTTTAAAATCCCTTCCTCATTTCCACTCTATTAAATTTTTAGTAGCATCGATAACAATTTGTTTAACCATTTTCACTAACAAATAAGTTAATTTATTTTTACCATAGTGTATGTTTTGATTTCTTCTAAAATATAATTTGTAAAAATAACAGGAGATTTAAGGAACATTCATCTTTCTTCTTTTGTATTATTAGCCTGAAAAACAATTTCCCCTTAAGATTATTAGCCTTAAAGTTGAATATGAATTAAGAATATTTCATGTTTTTGATAATTGTGGAGTTTTTAAGGTTTTTGGGATGAAAACAATTTTTAAAAAATAATTTGTTGTTTGGCCATTATTTTGAAAAAATCTGTTTTAAATTACAAAAAGCATAAAAACATATTTTTTATTGTGTTTGGAAAAATTATTCTTAAAAATTATTTTTAGTGTAAAATATTTCTATTTAAAATGTTGCATTATACCATTTTTTTTCCTGTAACTTTTTACCATAATTTTAAGTATTTATTAATGAATTAGAATTAAAATTATTAAATAATTTTTAAAATTAATAAGTTATGCAAGTAATACAAATTAATATGACATGTAATAATATATATTTGTTTTTTATTTTTTTATATATAACATATTATGAAATGTTTTAAATTATATATATATATATATGTTGATAAGTGGTCATAAATTTTAATATATTATGATTGTAAACTCATTACACTAGTTTACTAAATTGGTAAAATATGATAAGTGAAATCATTAAATTAATATTTTCATAAAAGGATATGTGTTCTAATAGTTGTAAGTAATTAGTAAAAAATCATAAAATAATAAAAAATATGATAAAACTAAAGATTTTTAAAGTGATTTTAAATTAAAATATATAATAATATTATCACAATAACTTTATTACAGTTACAATAAAAATACATGAATATATATTTTATCACTAACATTAGTATACTTGAATGCGTTAATATTAATTAAAATTATCATTATTGAATTATTTTTTATGATAATAATAAAATTATTTAGATAGTATTTACTTATTAAATATATTATTTTAAAATTATAATATAAAATTATATTAAAAATATGTATGTATATACGTATATACGTTTGCTAAGCAAAAAGAAGAAAATAAAATTCAAAAGTTACGTAAACTAAAAGCAACATGATATAAAATATCAGGTAATATATATAAACCCTCTGCCTTTTTGGAAAACAACATGTTTTCCGTATTTTTGGAAGAAATGAAACCATGTATTAAATGTTTTTAATTTTTTTTTTTAAATTTACATCATTTTTAAAAACTATAACAAAAATTATGACCAAAATATTAATTATTTTTAACACTAATTTTTATTTTTAAATACAGAAAACAATTTTTAAATTACTTCACCAAACAAATCTTAAATTTTTGGTACAACATGACTCGAGGAATCAAACTTTCATCTTGTGCAAACCTGTAGTGTTATAAAAAGAACTTTATGGCATCTTTGCGTTCTTGGAAAGTAAGAATATAAGGTAGAGGAGGTTTCATCAACAAAGATGACGTAAACTTTCATCTTGTATATAATGTTGTTAAAATATCACACTCACGTTCTCACGATAAAATGATAAAATTAGATAAAATTTTAATACGATCTATTTTTTAAATAAAATTGAAAGAAAAAAAATCAAGAAAACTGGATGAAATAAATGGATCAATGCTTCGTAGTATTGAATTTACAAAAAATATGTTAATTTTATTTAAAAAAAATTAAAAAAATAACACCATTAAAACTTATAATAACAAAAATAACATTATGTTTAATATTAAATGATTTTAAATAAATATATTTAAATGTAAACTATTCAATATCAAATGATATATCAAAATTTTTTATGATAAAAATATATAAAATTTATAAATAATATTATTTTTATGATTATAAATTTTAAGTATTATTTTTGTTATTTTTTTATAATAATTTTATCTTTTAATTAAAAATGAATCATGTAGGTAAGATAATTGAACAACTAAATATCAAATACTTGAAGTTATCGACAGTAAATCAAAATATAAAAATAAATAATTTATCCATTATCCATTAAGTAAAGGGAATAATAATAGAGAGGGAGATATTTGGCCGAACTATTTGGTTCGAAGTTTACTTTCTTGTTGAATTTGATTAACAAGCATGCCATATGTCAAATTTTCATATATTATTGCATGCATTGGCCATTGACAAAAGGAAAGAATGCTTCCAAAAAAAAAAAAAGTTAAAATCAATTGCTTCTTTACAAAGCCTGAATGAATATCCTAAGTTACCTTCAAACCCTTCATTATTAATTATCTGAAGGTTGAATGATATTTTGCTCGTAGCTCAAGATGGATTATGATTAGGAAAAAAAAATCAAAATAAGCGGTGCAATTACTATGTTAAAAAAAAAAACAAAGAGTATAAAAGACTGTGGATCGAGAATTACAATATGTAATTTGGACTAATTCAAAGCTTATGTGTCCAGAAATAATTGAAATAAGAGTTATTTAATTCAATTACCTTTAATAAAAATAATTCATTTTAGACCATATTTATTAAATGGGTGTTAAACCCATTATATTTATAAAAATAATAATAAAAATTTATTTTATAAAATAAATAATTTACGTTGTCTTAATTTTAAAGTAGATAAATAAAATGAAACAAGTTTATTATTTTATAAAATGTAATTATACGATTATTATAAAACTAACAAATTTATATTAAAGTATATTTTCGTTAAAAATAACATATTTATTTAATATTTTTTTTAAATTAATGATTATCAAATTTAATTTTTTGAAATAAAACATTATTTTATATATTTATATTTGAGATTCAAGTTCGCAATCTCAACATCTCGTAACGAGCTTGATATGTATAATTAATATATGGGTTTGTCGACCATATTTGGACACCAGTACTGCCCAATTGTATATATGATCAGTAATCAATCGGACACTTAATATTATGGGATAACATTTAAGAAGTAGTGTTTTTTCTTTGGTACGTACAGCTCTTAATAGAGTGACGCATCTCAATCATATAAGCTCATTTATATATATATAGCAAGTCAACTTCAAGTTGGCAAACTAGAAGATAACAAATTGGCTAATGGGCATGACAGCTAAAGAGTCCAATAAATAAAACAATATCTCAAATCTTAATCTTTAGTCTCATAGCCTAATCATTTACACAAAGAAAGTACATTAATTTGGTGTCCCATCTAACAAGGGTACTTTAGTAAATCCCCAAACCACCCTTATATATTGGATCTCTTAATCCAACTTCCTTCACCTCATAAAGTTCTCTTGTTCCATAGAAAATTGAAGAAACCCAACACAAAATTCTACTTACCAATTTGACACAATTGATGAACATGAATGAGTTTGTTGAAAAAATGACCCAATTAGTGATCTCAATTTCATTATTTTCATATTTATTATATTCTTACAATTGCTACTTCTCTACATTCCCTTACCAGCTCTTAACCCACACTATTGATAAAAGTTGTGTGTTCCTTTTATGTAATGGACTCTTTGTTTTTCTAGCAAAGTATTCTGGTTTGATAAGGACTGTATCTCTATCTAATGGTCATCAAGATAAGTCCTTTGTAAATATGATTGATTATTGCCTATATGAGAATTCAATGTCAGATTCAAAAGAATTGATTTTACAGAATGAAGTTGTAGTGAAAGGTGTTGATTATGATTCAGAGGAAAATGATGAGTACTTGAACAACCAAGTACAAGGTGATGAAATAGAAGAAACAAAAGTTGAAGATGAGGAAATAGAAAGAAATGGCTTTACAATTTCGGAAGATGAAGAGAAGCAAATATGGTCTAATGGTGACATTGGTTTTGGAGAAAGAGTGGAAGTTGAAGAAGAAGAAGGAGGAGGAGGAGGAGGAAATGGGAAGCTGAGTACTGAGGAATTAAACAAGAAATTTGATGATTTTATCATAAAAATGAAGACAGAACTAAGGATGCAAGCTCAAAGACAGTTGATTATGGTATAGAGGATAATAGGAATACTATATCACTTGGAAAAAAGAAAAATCTCACGGCAGTCTCTTATGACTAGGATGTTTCTTCCTTTTTTTAATGATAGTTAGCAGAGTCTTCTCTGTTTGTTTTTCTTCGAGTTTTTTCATCACCGTTCTCTTTTTTTCGTTAAGAATGTAAATAATTGTATAATAAGTAACTAGTATTTGTTTCAATTGCATTGCATTTAATTTTATTTTTAACCCCTCCGCGTAGTTATATGCATTTTTTTACTTCTTATAATGTATAAAATATGTGTTAATATAATGTCACTGTGATATTGTGAGCATTTAGGAGACATTAATATAATGTTATAGTGTTTTTCATTATTTATATACTGTGTATTGCTACTAATATGTGTTGTATTGTTGTATGACATATTGAGCTACTTGACTGTTGTATGACATATTGAGCTACTTGATTGTGCTAGAACTTGATATTTTGCTAGATCGAAGGAGGCCTATGGATCATTTTGTTATTTGCTTGACTGAGGGACATTTTTGTACTTCTACATGTTGATATAAATAACTCTCTTAGGGCTTGATGTGCGCCTCATTCTCTTTTTCTCTTTGAGCTGCAAGGCTATTTATTTAGGTGATGTTTAATTGGAGAGAATAAAAAGGAATTAAAATTGATTTTTTTTCCATTTGTGTGTTTGATTGGACTGAATGAAGGGTACGGAATGAAATCGATTACCAACGGAAAAATAATCACAATTTTTTCTCCCCTCTTTAAGAATCATGATTTCATTCTCATCTCAAATTTTTTTTCTAATTTTACCCTCATCCCAAATATAACCCTAAACTCAAATCTCAATCCCCAAACTCAAAACCCTAAATCTAAATCTTAAAACCCTAAACCCTAAACCATAATCCCCAAATCCCAAATCTCAAAACCCTAAAACCTAAATCCCAAAACACTAAACCCTAAACCCCAAAATTCTAAACCTTACAACCTAAATCCCTAAACCCTAAACCCTAAATCCTAAATCTCAAATCCCAAATCCCTAAACCCTAAATCCTAAAACCCTAAACCCTAAATTTTAAATCTTAAAACCCTAAATCCAAAATCCAAAATCTCAAATTCTAAAACTCTAAACCCTTTTTAGAAAAATAATAATTTTAACCCTAAACCTTAACCCACAAATATATCCCTAAACGTTAAATCTTAAATCTCAAACCTCCCTAAACCCTATTTAGAAAAATAATAATTTTAATAATATATATATATTTTTAATTAAGTAATAATTATTTAGAAAAATAATGATTTTAATAATATATTTTGTCTGACGAAAAAATAGTAACTAAATGACATTATTTGAACTTTACTGAATGTAGGGGTATTAAGGTAATTTACAATTTTTCATCTTATTCTAATTGCAAACTAAACAATATAATCCTGATTCCAAGCTTGATTCCAGTGATCAAACCAAACAACATTGTTTCATTTTCATTCCATTCCATTCTCATTCTGATTTTCATTCTGCGAATCAAACGCCACCTTAATTTTTTAAGTGTAAAGATTTATGTTAGGGTTGTATATGTTTCCCTCTTACGAATTAGGTTTATAGTTTTTAAGGATTTAATTACTTAAATCTTTATGTTATTTATCTTTGATTTTATTTCTTCTGTTCTTGTTAAGTTTGGTTTAAAACTTCATTGAATCGTAATTTTCTTAAAATCGTAACAAATATATGTTTTACGTATATTTGAAAATGCGATAAACTAACAAAGCAAAAACGTTCCATTAAAAAGTAAACAGAGTTTACAAAAAAAGATTATAATCCAGTTATTTTAATATAAAAATGAGTTAAAAGTTAATCCAAAACTAACAATAAATAAGATTTCTGAAGATCTGTGAGTTTTTAAAGCCATCTAAGTACGCTTCATATTATTCATCATCTTAATGTTTGGATATGTAAATCAAAATATTGTTAGAGACTTAAAACAATAAATAAATACATAATCTCTTAAAAACATTTGTACCACAAATAATCACAAATTTAAAACATCTAAACAACAACTAAACTATCCATAAGTACCTACACAATTAGAAGTTGTACATAGATATTGTAGAACAAAATACACACCTATAAACGAGTGATAGACAAACAGATAACAAGCTAAATACAAAACGAGAAACTAAATGAAAGGGAACACATTGCAAACCGGTTAAAGATACCCAAAAAAAGTTAAAAACACCACCCTTTAGTTGAAAACAATCGATCTCACAAGAATTTGAGGCAAAAACAACGCCTAAACGTCATCAAAGAGATAAAACAAAACTATCAGAGCTAAACCAACGTCTTAATGAATCAAACAACCAACCACTTTTCTATCATGAATCATTGAACGATGACACAAGAAAATGACAAATCACATTGAGTGCAAACTGACTAAAGCCTTATTACTAAACTACAAAAAATTGAAGGGGTGTTGGATAAAGGTTAAGAAGATGAAAGAGAAAAAAAAGGAAAAGGACAATGGAGATAGAGGCGAGGATGCATGTGAGAAAATGATGTAACCCTAATAATAGTTCTCAAATTACTTTCAAAACGACAGCTCTCGAAACCTTTATTATGAATTTTTTTTATAATGTAAAAGATATTTTTATAAGAAGTTAAGAATTAATTAATTAAATAACTATATATAAAAGAGCAACTATTTTTCCTCAAATTTCGAGTATGTATTTTTAAGAATACGAGTTACCACACATAGATTACAAGGGCTTAGAAGAAAGCTTGCAACTTTGCCAAAGCCTTGAGAGGCTGAGCTTTGGTAAAATGTTGAACTCAGTTTTAATTTTCTTTGAATCGTACAACTGTCAGTTTGTTGTAATTATAAGCTTTTCCCACTAGTTTTTGTCATTTTGCTATTGACCCTGGCAATGTGTGCAAAATGTTGTAACAGCTTCTCCCTCATTTCTTTCACAAGATTCCAAAACTGTTGTAACTCTACGCTATAAGTTGACTGAATTTTTCATCCCACTCGATGTTTCTGTCTATTTTGTATATTTTTTTTAATTAAAGGTGTGCATAATTTTTTAAAAATGCAAAATTCAAGATTATATAGACGTATAATTTTTTATAAGTTGAGTGATTCTTTATATAGATTTTAAAATTAAAAAAATCTACATAATCGGATTTGTTAGGATTTGTATTTTTTAAAATTTTCTTACTTTTATTATAATTAAATTTTAGTTTTACTATATATATACATAATAATTAATATATTCATCATTTTTTATAAACTTTAATCTCTAGATTTAATCACGTTTCTGTAAAATAAATATTTTTCTTCTCTAGATTTAATCACGTTCATGTAAAATAAATATTTTTCTTTTGTCTTCCAAGAAGGGAAACATAAACATGTTTTGAAAATTTTTTCTTACTAGATATGAATGAGGTTTATTTATAATTTGTTTTCAAATTTTAACTATTTTGATAATTTTTATCATCGTTTTTTAATATTTATTTATTTAACTTATGATACACACTTTAAAGTTTTTCTTATATAATTTTAAATTTTAATGAAATTAAATATTTCTAAATAACAACATATAAAATATATATTATGCTAAGAATTTTTTTTAATTTTAAGTTATGTTTTTGTAAAGAAATTTTTCATAAAAATTATAGGTTAAAAGCCATTAAAGCAAACACCCTCTAATCGAATTTTTTTTTTTTTGGAGTTTATAAGTTTGTAAAAGTTTTAAATTTTTAAAACAAATAAGATAAAATTAACTTATAAAATAAATCTATATCCAACCACAATAATTGTATCCATCATTTTTTATTACTCTACTTGCATAAAATTAACATGTATCATTACATCATTATAATTCAATAATAATTAACAATTTTCTCCATATATATTAAGTCTGTAGTTTCTAACGAGATTTGTAAATCCAACAAACACGATAATTTTAAATAGAATTAAAATTTATCTTAAAATAAATGATTAAATATCCTAGAGGTTAATTTGCTCGTGTCACTATGCATTTTAGTTATTTTTTTACTACGAACATTTATACCATTCTCTCACCAAAAATGGGATAGGTTAATTATTTTTTAAACAATATAATATTATTTTATTATTAAAAAATTAAACATAATAATAAATTATATTTAAAAAGTCAAAAATTATTTTTAAATTTTTTCCACCTTTATACCATTATCTCCCTTTTTTATTCATTTTTTGTGTCATTTTTCAACTATAAAGTTAAAAATGTTATTATTTTTTAACTACATTCTCTACATTTTTTTATAGATTTATTTTTTTTCAATTATCTCTATTATCTCCAAAGCATAAAAAGAAAATCGACTACATATACTAGCTACCATAACAATAATTTGTATGGTAGTTGGTTTATTATAGTCTATTTTCTTTTTTAAGTTATGGATAGAATAAAGATGGTTAATAAAAATATATTGATATTTTTATTGAGTGACCTAAGTAAAGGTGTCAAATAGACCGAGGAGGCCGACACGGGCATAATCTAATCTGTTGATTAGTATATCGTATCGATACATGACCCATTTGTTAGTAGGTCGTGTCATGCATCTATTATAGGCCCTCGGGTTTTATCGTACTGTACCATGCCTAATATGTTGAGTCGTGCTTAATGGGCAAACACAACCAATGTCCTATTAGCCTATTATTTTGAAAAAAAATGTTATTATTGAGAGTTGAATTCCTCATCTCTCATGCATCAACGTTAATTTTATTCACTAAGTTATACTCACGTTTGGTAATACATAATGTAAGGACTATGAGTGTTGACTATTTTCGTGGACAAAATATTTATCTGTAAATTTGTTTTTAGGCCTGCTATCAAGTCTATCAAGAAAAGCCAAACAAATGCTCGAGTTCCAGATAATTGTACTTCAGGTATATCTTTGATAACTTGACACATAGGATTATATTTATGCATTTAATAGCACATGTTTATAAATTTAAAATTATTTTTAATGCTAAAATATGGAATAAGATATGCCAAAAGATATTAAATAACATATACTCTAAAATAAGATATGTTAGAAGATATTAGATAAGATATATATACTCTAAAATAAGATATGCTAAAAGATATTAGATAAGATATATTTTAAATTATAATTGAAATCTTTATTATAAAAGATAACATAAAATCTATTTTAAAAGAAATCTATTTTAAATAAGAGTTATCTTAATTAATGAGAATTACTAATCCTATTTGTAATAGAAAAGATATTTATCAATTACATAGGATTAAGGGTTTTAATTTTTCCTATAAATAAAACTCATTGCTCATTGTTTCAATTAACCATAGAAAAGCATTCTTCTAATCTTTTTAACTTCTCTCTCTTGTTTTACAAATATAAGATCGTAATTCTTTAGGCTTCTTTATTTAGTTAATCTATCAAATATTGGTGGTTATATTTGATTGATTAATAAGCCTAATTATTTTTATGATATTTTGATATTATATTCTTATGGCTTCTTCTTTATTTTTGTTCTTAAATTGTTAGATCAAATAATTGTTTTTATCATATCATAATTATTTGATTTGATTATTAATCTTTAAAGAAGCTATTTTTATTTAACTTATATTTGATCTTTTTGGTCTAGGATTTGTTAGTTGATTTAATTTAAATGACATATGTTTTGAATCATCTAATTAGGATTATTCATTATTAAATCTGTTCTAGAACACACACGGACACTTGTATTTTTGTGCTAACTATTTTGCAGTTACTTTGGGAACATATCTGATTGGCGGGAAGCTTATTGGAATGTTGGTCTGGAAACCGCTCACGCTAATATTGGAAACTGTGAAAACAGAGTAAAGGCTCGTAAGTAAAGTACATTGGGGCAGTACCCTAAGGAGGGTAGCATAAGACCGAGTTTGTACTTGAACATTTGATTTTCATAGTGGAAAGTTAGGTGGTCCGGTGGACCGGTGGTTTTCCTCTTAGATCATGGTTGTAGCCTAGGTTGTTTCCACCTAAAAATATCGTGTGTTATTATTTTATTTTCACACTTATTTTTACACACGATTGCATGTCTGGCTACTTTGTTTAGGTTATTAAATTATAAATTAGTAAGAATTAAAAATAAATTATTCACCCCCTCTAGGTTAATTAGTTCCATAATTTATAAACTTTCACATAAATATATTTATATATTTAAAATTTAATTTTAAACTAACGCGTTAACACGACTCAACCTATTATAGGCTACAAGCTATACCATGTTTTTTTGCTCACGTGCCATGTCTTATTATACCAAATATTCCGTGGACCGTGCTATGTTGATTCAATGGGTCAACAAGTCGAGTGCTTAACAAGCTCTGTCGTGTGGTACTAACTTAATTCAAACAAAATGACTTAGAAAACCATTTTAGAAATTATCACAAATACACTTGAATTTTAATCTTATATTACAAACATCTCAACTTTTATAACTTTATCACGAATATTCCAACGTGTTATATATTGTCATTCATATCTTTAATTTATTAACAATGTTACTATTTATTATTAGTTTTTCAAACTTTCATAGATAAATTATCACAAACACTAATAAATTTTCATTATTTGTCACAAACATCCCAACATTTATATCTTGATTATAAATACCTTAATGTTTTTCTATATAATCATTGATACCCTTAATTTATTAAAGATGTTACTATTTATGATTATTTTATTAATTTTTCTTCAAAATTTTTAATTTAAATTTAAAAATTAATATTTTTAATATAAGGTTAAAAAATTATAATCTATATTAACTTTTTTAGGCTATGTTATTTGATTTTATTGAATTCTTTGTTAAAAAATCTAAGAACTTAAAATTATTTTGACATAAAAAATTATTACATATTATCTTTTATTGAAAAAATAAAAATGAAAAAATTACGACCAATAAAAATATATGATTGATTTAGATATATGTAAAATATATATTTCTATTTAAAGATTTTATTAACATATTATATGAAACTTATTATTTTAAATGATTTAGATTACGAACTTAGAATAGATTCCTAGAAAAACCTAAAACAAGTACCTCAAATGAAAAATCATAATTTCATCAAAATTCAACACTTTTTTAATAACATTAATAGCTTAGCAAAGAAGTTTGCTCATTAGATGTATCCCAATTTAAAGCAAACTCATCAAATGAAAAATCATAATTTCATCAAAATTTAACATTTTATCAATAATATAAATTAAAGACAATATTATTGTTTAAAACAAAAATCCATAAGAAATTATTGACAATGTTATCTTTTTATCCTCATGCATCACTTTTTGTGTTCTTTGTAAGAACATAGAGACAATATAGATTAATTATTGGTTAACATAAATTAGTTTTGTTATTTAAAAAATTTAAAATTTTAATTATTATTAAAAAAATACATAATTGATGAGTTTTACATTAGGAGAGATAATATGATTTTTACATTTGAGAATATAGTTTCATAAAATATAAACAAATTAAAAGATGTCTCACACTCTTAACTTTTCAAACTATGTAATTATAATTTTATTATTATATATTACGTTTAATATAACAGTGTTAATGTTAAAAATATCCTTAATATTTTAAAAATATCAAGAATATTTATAATAATTTTCCACCATTACATATACTATAATATTGTCAATATTAAAAATATATGTAAGATTATAAAAACATTGAAAAAATTTATAACAAAAGGTCAGGTGGGTTTTTTTTTTCTTCAAAAACTAACTAACCTAAGTTTAAGTTCAAATCAAACTTATATTCTTTTTTTAGGTTAGTTAGTCTACGTATGTTTAAAAAATATCAAAATAGATTTTATCGGTTTAGTTGGAGGTTAAAAGTTATGAAAATCAAATAATGCGAATCAAAACTAAACCTATAACATTAATATATATTAATTTTTTAAAATATATTTTTAATTATTATTTTATATATTATAATTATATTTTTAAATTATAAAATATAAATTTAATTGATAAGGATTCTAACACTTATATTCATTCTCATAATTTAAGTCACTTTTAAATTTATTCAAAATCTTTAAATTAATAATTTTTCTTACATTAATATTACATGTTTAACTGAATTTATAGATGTATATAATATTTTCTTTAATTTTTTTTTATATATTTTTTACAAAAATAAAATAAACTTATAATCAATCTAATAAAAACTCACAACTAGTAATAATAATTTTCCCACCCACCCTAAAATCAACCGTGTGCTAAACGAACCGATCAAAGCTACACATTACCTTCTTCCTCTTAAAGTCACTTTTTGCACCACTAAAATCCAGACAAATCGACCCTAATATATAAACCTCCGAAACCGAAAGTACTTGAACGGTCGAACCAACAGATTCCAGCTCCTTGTACTCTTGAGATCCCAAGCTCGAGAGCCCCTAAATGGCGCCTGTGAGAAGCGCAGGCGCTATTGCTGTTGCCATCTCTGTCTCAGTTTCCCTTGGCATGTTCTCGTTGTTCCTCTGCAACCTTAAGTTCAAATCGTCATCGCCAAAGACTAATCCTTGTCTAATATCGACGAAAAAGAAGAAGAATATGAGAAATGGGCTTGTCGACGCCATAGGCAACACGCCTTTAATTCGGATCAACAGCCTATCTGAAGCCACTGGTTGTGAAGTAAGTTTTTTACGTTTTATTTTTTATTTTGTTTGATGGGTTGCTTTAAATTTTGTTTAGTCAATTTGTTGGATTTTCACCTTTTAAATTTTCTCATATTTTTGACGCTTGACTTGCTGCTATCCGAATTATTGATGTTTATGTTATGTCTTGCTTCTTGTGATTTGGGCGTGTAGAAAATAATTGCTATCATAAAACTCATACGTTTGGTTTTGAAGAAAAAACTTCCTTTTCTGGTTTACGCTTAACTCTTTTTTGTTTGCTCAGATATTAGGGAAGTGCGAGTTTTTGAACCCTGGAGGGAGCGTAAAAGATAGAGTCGCTGTGAAAATTATCGAAGAGGTAATTTACTATGATTGTCACACTGCTTGTGGAGATAATTCGGAAGAGCAGTTCATTATATGAGTCTTATAAAGGCTGATATTCTGTTAAGGATAAAGTGTTTGTTTAGGCCTTAGGTTATTTATCCTATTGTTTAAAATATGTGTTTTTAAGTTACTTTGATAGTGGAAAATATGACAAGAAAAAACAAAGTTAATTTGTTATCAAATTTTTTATTAAATATAACGGAAAAGTATATTTTACACATGCATAAGGGAAAAGTATATTTTACACATGCATATTTGTAGTTTTTGATAGACATATATCTAATGGAATAATTTTTAAATTGCTCAAATGTTTTAACAAATTATTCGATTAAACTTAAATAAAATCTTAATTGTCTAATGTGTTAGTTTGTGCATTAAAGAAGAATTTTTTTTAAGTTTTATTGGAAATTTTGTTGAAGTTTGAAAGAAAAGAATTTCTTAAAAAGTTTGAGTAATATTTTTTATTAAATATTAATTTTTACATATATACCTATAAAAAAATATAAACATGCACGTGACACATGTATTTTTCCATTATATTTAACGAAAAATTAAATGAAAAGTTAACTTTGTCCTTAATTAGCACATTTTTCACAAACAAATGGACTTAAAATATTTTTTTTCCACAAATAAAGGGATTTAAAAAACCTTTTTTAAGTTGGGGTACTAAACAACACCTTTAATCTAAATGAATGGAACATCTGGGCACTTTTATACGTCTTCAACTTCTATTTGCTATTTTTTTTAATAGTTGTATTGCTAACTTATTATTCATTCATTTTTTTTCTTTTATTAGTGAATTTCACATTTCAATTGGCGCTCATTGCATTATTATTAGAGGGTTTCTCCCACTGTTGTGATTGTTATCCAAAGCTTTTATGGGAAAACTAATTATTCCTCTGCCTTTATCAATAAATTTTAAATTTTAGTATTCAGCAATACTAGTGCTTCCTCTCATCAGGCATGCTGATATGTGTTTTGTTCAGGCTTTGGCATATGGAAAACTGTTACCTGGTGGGATCATAACTGAGGGGAGTGCCGGAAGTACTGCCATAAGCCTAGCTACGGTTGCCCCTGCTTATGGTTGTCAGTGCTATGTGGTTATCCCAGATGATGCTGCCATTGAAAAGGTATTATTAAGAGAATGTTTGAAATAAGCATGATGCTTAATTTTTGAAAATGTTCTTACCTGAGTTGTAGGTCAACCTGTAGTATGTTCTTTGCCTTGTCATCTTTTATGAGTTATTCCCACATTCCATTTGTCAACTATTTAGTAAATTTGAGAACCTGAATTCTGAAGTGAGCAAGCACTGTAATAAGATTTCCTCCATCTGCTTCCTTTGGGAAGGGAAACAAAAAGAGGGATGGAAATTTCTCTCCTTAGTTGTAAGAAAAAAATTCGAGTTCTGAAACTTGGATGTCCAAGGTGCTTAAAGGGTAGCAAGCTCTTTTATGATGCATTAAGATTTGCCAAAACAAGTTGGATAAATGCAAAACCAATCATCTAATTTTGTGGGCAATGGAAGGCAGCAACTACCTAATTCATGGAGCCTGCTGTCTTCTACTCTTTCCTGTAAATAACATCTGCCCTGTTTTTTTCTTTTAAATATTCTACGATGTGCTCATTTCTTGTGTCGCACAAAATTCTTAGTCTCAAATTATTGAAGCTTTGGGAGCCACAGTAGAAAGGGTGAGGCCAGTTGCTATTACACACAGAGACCACTATGTCAATATTGCCAGACGGCGGGCTTCTGAAGCCAATGAGCTAGCATCAAAATGTAAAAAAGCTCAGCAGATAAATGGAAAAAACATTGAGCAGACCAATGATTATGATCCTGATAGAGAGAATCAAGGTTCAACTTTCCTGGGGAATGGTAAAGGTGGTTTCTTTGCGGATCAGTTTGAGAATATGGCAAACTACCGTGCCCATTATGAGGGTACTGGTCCTGAGATTTGGGAACAGACAGGAGGTGATTTAGATGCATTTGTGGCTGCAGCAGGGACAGGCGGCACTGTGGCGGGTGTTTCCAAGTTTCTTAAGGTAGACTGTTTGGCCTCTCTTTTAAATAGTTTGGGAAATGATTTATCTTCTTGTAAATCAGATGTGTGAATAATTTATCTTTGTTCAACAGGAAAAGAATCAAAACATCAAGTGTTTCCTCATAGATCCTGCCGGTTCTGGTTTGTATAATAAGGTGACAAGAGGAGTGATGTATACTAAAGAAGAGGCTGAAGGACGAAGGTTAAAGAATCCATTCGACACAATAACAGAAGGCATTGGAATCAACAGGATAACCCAAAATTTCATGATGGCTGAACTTGATGGTGCTTTTCGAGGCACAGATATTGAAGCTGTTGAAATGTCAAGGTTAGTCTATCAGTCCATCCCTACTCTTTAGTTAGTACGTTGCTATGGGATGAGCAAATGGAAATAAATAAAAAAATTGGTAAGAATGGACAGTCCCACTTTGGTCATCACTTGCAACGTCGAGTTTGATTACTTAGCCTTACAGTTTAAACCACCATCAGGTTTCTTTTGAAGAATGATGGGCTGTTTCTGGGAAGTTCTTCTGCAATGAATTGTGTTGGAGCTGTCAGAGTGGCACAGTCAATTGGTCCTGGTCACACAATAGTAACAATATTGTGTGATAGCGGGATGAGGCATTTGAGCAAGTTTTACAATGCAGAGTATCTAACACAGTATGGTTTGATGCCTAAAGCAAAAGGTTTAGACTTCCTGGGCGTCAATTGGAACACAGAAGACGTCTAGTATCATCTTCCAGTGTAGTATTCAGTTTCTTTTATCTCCACTCAGACATGGACTACAGAAGCATGCAGTGGCTTATAAGTAGCAATTCTTTTGTGGAAGACTGGTATTTGACTAGTTTCCACCATTTTTTGTGTGATTATAAATTATCATCATTGTCTACGTAGTAGGGCTATCATTGTCGTATTATGGCAAATTTAGGCAGAATGTGTATGACCAATCTAGTTACATTTTATAAGTTATCACATTCTTAAGTTAAGAAAAAGCAAATACGGGGTTATCTTGAAGCAAAAGCTTATTAGAAATTCCAGTTGAGACGTTCCAGCTCTCATTGTTTTATAGGTGGTTTTATTTATACCTTTGTCCATCTTATATAATAGTTTCATATATTTTTTTTACCAAACGGTGTTGGATAATAGATGCTTGGTTCACACAAAAATTAAACACGAAGTATCTACATTAATATTTTCATTTTTCTGTGACCACTCAGATTAATCCATTCACCAATATCAAACCAGAAAAAATACAAAAAGGCAATTTTAAACTGTTTGCTGGCAAAATTAATGCAAATTCATTTGGTTCATAGTAATCTGAGTTTTACAGGAGACATGCTGGGAAAGTATTCATGGCTTTTAGAATAAGTAATTTTGTAATAATCTAGATCAATAAAATGCATAATTAGTACAACTATTTTTTTCTTCTGAAAAATACAATATTTCGTGCTTGATAAAGAAAGTAATCAATATAATTATTGAAAAATATATTTCAAGAATAATAAGTAATATTTAAATAATACCTCACTTCATAGACGACTATATTGACTAGCATGGGGAATCTTTATAATCACTCTTTCACTCGTATACATGTAAGGAGCCTATTTTGATTAAACTACAAATAATATTGTTTTAAAAATACCAAAATTCACCAATAATATCATCTTGAAAATACCAAAATTCACCAATAATAGCTAGATACTCACCAATAATATCGTATTGAAAATACCAAGATAGCACCTTTTATAAATTATACATGCATCTGCATGAATCAATTTTTTTCTTAATAATCCCATAGAGAGCGTCTTTTTTGGATTCAGCACTACTTATCACAACACAGTGAGAAAAGTTAGATGACCTTGATTTGTACAAGTTTTGCCTTAGAAGAAATGGAATAATTGAATTTGAACAGTTAATGAAATTTTGTCTCAACTTCAGGAAAAACAATGATACTCGAACCAAATGGTCCTGCTGGATATTTATTATTATGATACATAACCTCGACTAATGACTTCAAAGATCTAGTATCTTTATAATAGAGGGTGCCAAGCACAAACTACAAAGGTTTGAATTCTTGGCTGTTGCACTTACTGGGGATACAACTTCTCAAACTGGGACTCGTGGCAATGTGGGTCTAACCAATCTCTGGAAGTGCCCTTTGCCGTGTTGCTGCTAGATTTGCCACTGCCACCCACAAGGTCACGCAAATTCTCCAACTTATTCTCCCGACCTGTCCCGCTAACCCTATGATCAGCTTCCTTCAGTTTCTGTTTGAAACGCTGTTTACGACTTGAAGAAGTCAAATCCTGCGGCTTTGGTTTAGATGGTTTAGCTCCATGTGGGCCTAAATAGATGTGCTCTTCTACTTTTGCCTGCAGAATGGCAGTGAACAAAGTTTAATCAGTGTAAAACAGAAGAACAGATGAAGGTCTTTTCAGTTCTCACCAACAATTCTACTGCCATTTTAAAGCAATATTACCGGTTCACTTCAGCTGCTGTCATTGATTTAAAACCTTTGACCCCAGGTAACACGTTTCATTGACTGGTAAAAATAAATAAAAATATATACAGACAGTAGCGACTAACCTTTGGAGAAAGTGGTTTAGAGGCTTCATTTTTTGGAGCATCAGGATTACTTTGGTCTGAGTCTCCTATTCCCAAGCTTGGAATCACAAATCCGTCAGTGTCTGATGCAATAAACCATGGAGTGACAAGAGAGTGATGTTAGACTCAAGAGACAACAAAATATAATGTCAAAGCAATCTCTATGGATTGTTGTATGCATCAAATTGTTTTTTTTTTATAAATATTATTCTAAACAAAATGTGAGCATTCAGCTCTCAAATTCATATACCAAACATTCAGGGTCACGCAAAGAATGTAAGAATGCATGATTTAATTGTTCCACCAATACGTGCGTACAGAAACTAGTCCAAACTTTAAAATGACTACGGTATAATAACATGAACAATATAAACAATCACTCTAAAAATCTCTAATTCATAACCTCAAAAGGTCAAAGTAAGAGATTTTGACAGATGTTATTCAAATAAAAGATTAAAGTGTGTTGATTAATGTCTAAAATCCGAGGAAAAAATATTAAACTTTCTCAAATGAAAAATAAAATATTCAACCCAATTCAAACAATTGGATTCATCTTTAGCTATATCTTGGTTCCAAAGACATAGATTTAATAGAAACAAGATCCAAACGTCTCTATAACCGTTTCAATATATAGGAGAAACAAAGAGAAAAACAAATTGTCAAATGTCATACCCCACTCATCTTCTTCGACTGGAGGAGTGGTTTGCACTGGAGCTGGGTCCATGGGACGCTGACGATCATGGATTTGAAAGGCCACGGGGCACTAAAGCCCAGAAAATATATCAATGAGACGGAGGAAAATCAATTGACACAAACCAAAAATAGAGATTTGGAGCGCTTTGTCTAATAGAAACAGAAATTCAGGGTTCTGAGATGTGCGCAATCGAAAAACAGTACCCTATAACAAGCAAATAAAAACCCTAATCCTAGAAATCCTTCGGTATGATTTTTTTTTATTTTTTTCATTTTGTTCCATAATTACCCTCAGTCTTGTACTAAACGTACACCATAATATTTGGGCTAATTTGTAATATATAACAATTACAAAGAAGCTGAGTTGACTGTATTCGTCAGCGTATTATGTGGTGGAGATTTTTTGGCTGCCCGGCAAGGCTAGAGCCGCATAACATACTGCAGACGCCTCGCCCTCGCAGCATAAATCGTGGTATGTCCACAAGTGTTTGCTTAAATTGTTTAAAAAGTACTCTCACGATTATTTGAGGAGAATAATATCAAAATATTAAATTATTAATATAAATTTTATTCAATAATAATAAAATATATATATAATTAATATTAAAATTAACATATATTTTTCATATATAATATCACAATAAAAATAATAATTACGATATTATTATTATTTTTAATTATTAACCAAAATGATTCAATAAATTCATGTGTTTGGATTTCAACCTAAAGTATTCATACGAAAGAGACTACGAAGATAAAAAAGAAAAACTATCCCAGGTAAAAATGGTCCATACATTATAGTATTACATTGATTATTGAAAAAAAATGTCACATGTTAAATCACGTGACTTAATTTATTAAAACTATGTTAATTGAATCACATAAATTATAAATTTTTTTTGAAATTAAATATGGTAACTCATATATAACTTTTTTTTTCCTAATTATTTTGGTCAATAGATATTTTTTTGGTAGTACTAAAATGTTAAACTTCACAAGCAATTGACTATAATACCCTACTTAAAAAGGGAAGGAAAAAAAAAGTAGTGCCTTGCACCATTTATTCCCAATAAAATTTGTATATAATTATTAGATAAATAGATGTAACGAGCATTATAATTAAGTTGAGATATTCATAACACCCTCATCTTTGACACATCATCTATAAACTTCATTAAATATGAATTAATTAAAAAAATAATAAAACTACGAAAAGAAATGTAAAAACAATATTTATATTACCTTTAAAACTTATAATTATAAAAATAATATTATTTATTTTTAATTAGTATATTTTTACTATAAAAAAATCTTTAATCTTAATACTGTATATTAAATAAAATTTAATTTAAATTTTAAGTAATTAAATTAGTTTTAATATTATTAGAGTTTTATTTTTATTGTTATAAGTTTTAAGCGTATTATTTTTTATAATATTTTAATAAAAATGACAAAAAAAATAAAAAAAAACAATATAATTTATCTGATTGAATTTGTTTTTTATAAGTTTTTTAAAATAAATTATTTGAAATGAAATGATTTAGTTAAAAATGATTTAAGGACAAGTATTAATATATTTAACATAAAATTATTATAAATTATTTAGAGTAACACTTTAATATTAATTTTAAAAATATGTATGCAAATACGTTTTTAAAATTTTAAAATTATTCTTACAAACATTGTTAAAAATGCTTTAAACTATTTAAAATTAATTTCAACCCAGATAAAAATGTTATAAACGAGCCCACTTACGCTTAGATACAATGGTACAAATCAAAGTACATAAACAGCTCAGTGGAAGGCAAATATAATAGATATTTATAAAATAAAAATGATAAAAATAATATAATTAATAATTAAAAGAGATAGTTTAAAAAATTAAAAATATATAAAGATTAAAAAAATTAAAATAATTTTAAATTAATTTAAGATATAGAGTTTAATATTTATGATTCATCGATAAATAAATTAATATTTTTTTCCATATTTAAAAGATGACTTTTGATTATTTTTTTTTATATTTTATTTTTTTTATTAATTATTATAAATAAATCAATATTGATCTCCAACCGAACAAGTAGTAAAATATAAACTCACAGCGACTTATATTTTTTATATATTTTTTTCCGAAAAAATGTAACATATATTATAAATAAATATTTATTACATAATATTAAAAACATTAATAGTATAATTTTTATACATTTGTTTATTTAGTTGTGAAGTTAAATTGAAGAAACATGTAAATATTTAATATATCAATAAATATACATTTAAAATATAATTATATTTTAATTAATTTATATAAAATTTTGATTATAAAATTAAGTGTTTTAATTTTTTTATTTAAATTAATTTTATTATTTAAATGTAATAAAAATATAATAATAAATTAAATAAATTTTTATAATAAAATTATTTTGTTAATTAAAAAAAAGTAAATAAAATAAATGAAATATTATTTTAAATATTTATAATTAATTTTATCCAATTATATTATATATCTTATAATCAAATATTAATAAAATAATTAAATATAATTAATTTTAATATAATTATTCTTAATATATTCAATCATGTACGGTGGATCCTCTTCTATCACGATTCCATGGGCCCAATTTTTGGCTGATCATATTCGTTCTAGTCATAAACAAACAGCAACCATAGATCTGTATCTGCCGTCCGTCTAGTACATGCATTGGAGGCAAATCTACGTCTCTGACAGTCTCCTCCGACGTGTGAATTAACTGCCTTTAATCTCCTCATTTCAAATCCGAGCATATGTATGTATCTGCTGACCCGATCCGAAGTGTTGAAATAATTAAATTAAAACAAATCGGAGCCAAAAATGTTGGAGAGAGAAAAAGCAATCAATGTACTGTAAGAGAGTGGGACTCCAAGACTTTCACTTTGAAGCTCCAAATCATCAACAACATACTCATATCTTACTGTGAGTTTCAATTTCTCACTTTATATATTGATACTTGTTTTATATGTACTCTGATGAGTTTCATTTTTGTGTTTATCGTCCATATTCTTCGTATGTTTGGCAATTATCTCTTCTGTCGAAGGTAATACTTTTGGTGCTCAGCTTAGGGCTTCGTTATGATATATGAAAAAATTGGAAGCTCTAGATTTTGGTTGAGTTTCACTATCTCGTACGTAAAATTTGATCTTTACAGCTGTATTGGTTGCTTATGAAATGTGTAATATGATCTGAGTTCTGAGATTTGCTATTCTTTAAGGCGTTCGAAAGAACGCGCTGCATGCAATTTTATTTATGCGTTTTCAGGTTGCTCGAACTAAGCTGTATATTCCGTATTATGAAAGCTAAATCAAATTTGAAATTATAAATCCATGCATTTTTTTCCCCTTTTAGTTTACTACTGGATTCTTCTTTTAATTATTGGTTTATATGCACAATTTTGAATGATTGTGCATAACCATGTAAAAGTGTCCATCTCTAATCTCTACATAACCTGTAAGGTAATCAAATTTGAATGATTTGTGTGGAAACGTAACGAACATAGATGTTAAGAGTAGATAATTTACTTCAGTTTAGTAAAATTTCGAGTGGTTCAGCCTGTAACTACAATTTTGGTCTACGTTAACACCTGATAGAGATCTTTTTCGATTTCTCTTCACTTCAGTGTGTGTTGTTATGCACTTGTTTTTCTCCACTCATAATGTTTACTGATTGCAAAGTTCATATTGATTTAGTAACTTGTGCAATTACATCCGTGTCACATTTTGTTTGAATAATTTCCTCAAAACTTTGGACTTTTTCTTTTTGACCCTGCTTCTCCTCCTTCTCCGTGTGGTAGTTCTTCAAAGTTCTGATCATTGGGATAATTTTTAACTTCACAAGCCATTTCCTTGCAGCTGCACTTTTTAAAAAGTTTATCAAATTTTGAAATTTATTTATCGATTGGAGACGTAGGTTTTTAGTTGTTTCATTTTTAGTACAAACTTTACATATCTGTTTCCCCTTTTCTTATCATTATTGCAGTTTATTGTATTTATAGGTCGAGAAATTTTACTGATAGGATAAAAGAGCTGTCACCTTGAGATCATTTGATAATGGGTGAAGAAGATAAATTCATTGAAGGCTCTAAGCCAGTAGAAAATGGGACTGACCTGCAGGAGAAGGGGAACATCACAGAAGAGAAAGGGAAAGAGGGGAAAATCATAGAAGAGAAAGGAAAAGAGGGGAACATTGAAGAAGAGAAAGGAAAAGAGGAGAACATCGAAGAAGAGAGGTGTCTTTAATTCTGAAGTCGCATGGTTGGAGCCAAAAGATGATCTGAATTTAGGTAGACAAACAAGTGAGATGTGAAAAATGCTATCAACATTGTGTGGTTCAAGACCCTTTATTATATACATATGACATTGCATAGACACGGGTGAATTACATAGAGGGTGTATAGAATGTGCAGGTAGGATAAACAGGTAAATTACAAAGCCTTGAAAACCCATCTTAGGTAATGGTCCGAGCTCTAGGTCGGCCTTGGAGGTTGGTCGGTCCTAGTGAGAGAAGATTGGGTTGGTTAATAGTGAGGAGGATCACTCGTTGGGTTGTTCATAGATCACCTCATACTTTGCATCGGATCGTTCCTAATGCTCAAACATACGAGTGTTATGTAACACTAAGGTTTGAAATATCGATGATGATGAAAATGTCGAGAAATAATTTTTACGAAAATATTAAATATATCGTGGTTATTATAAAATACGAAAACTTTGGAAAAAATCACGAAAAATTATGAAAAATTTATCAAAAATATGAAAAAAATTATAGAACTTTATAAAACATTAAAAAAATCAATTATTTATATTTTAAATTAATTTTATTTAATATATATATTTTTTAAATACACAAAATGTTTATATTAATCAATAAGTTGATTAATTGATTGAAATATTATATAATAAATTATATATATATTTTTTGATAAATATTATAAAATAAGTAAAAAGGTTTGAAATAATTAAGTAAAATATCTAATTGTAAGTATTATAAATAGATAAATCTTGATAGTATGAAAATAAATTTTATTAATTATAATTTTTAATATTATTACAAAAGTGAGAAAAAATTGAATTAAAATGATTTACTTAGAAAGAAGAAGAAAAAAGAGAAAAATAAATCAAGAATTGATATTTTTGATATTTTATTCGATATTTTAACGACAGTAACAATATCTACAATATTCAGGACATTTTAGCCAAAGAAATATATTTTAGTGACAACCATATTTTAGCGATATTATTGACATTTTTGCGACAATTTGACCAAAATATGTGGACATTATGTTTCGATTTTGGGATGTATAAAAAAGCGATATTGTTACCACAAAATCGCCCACAACGTCAACATCTTCATCCCTGGGTAACCCTTCTTCATGCTTGATAAGTGACACTAGATTAATCAAACATTGATCTCATAACGAGGGTCTAAATATTAAAAAAAGAAATTGTGGTGCTCCTTATTGGATATACGGTTTCCTTTTTAAAACATAAGCTGTTAGGCAGATGAAATATGAGGATAAATGTCACGGCTTTTCATCTTTGTCATGCCTTGTCAGGAGAGTTATAAATTATATGTGTTGGCATTTTTACGTAAGAGATTATGATCTGAACTGTGCTATAATGAAATATATGAACGCTAAATTTCTTTTGCTTCTTATAGTGGCTTTCGAGTTATCAAGAAGGAAAATGGATGATACCATCAAACTGCTACACCCCATCCTTTTTGGAAGAAGAGGAAAGGTTGATGGATGATTCTGTTTCCCACAAGGTAATATATATATTTAATAGAATTTAAATTAATAATTTATTATGTTGTTATTTTATTTAAACAAAAAAATATATCTTATGTTTGTTTAAAACAGTTTGAACAAGAGAGAGAGCATGTAGCATCTGGAGTTGAATGTTATATGAAGCAATATGCAGGGGTAACAGAGGAAGAGGTAAAACAAGTATTCATGAAAAAAGTAGAAAATGCATGGAAGGACATTAACGAGGAAATGCTTCTAAGGACAAGTACAGAGTTGCCAATGCTTGTTAAGATTAGGGTTCTTAATCTTTCAAGGGTCATTGATCTGCTTTACACTGAAGACGATGGCTACACTCGTGTTGGAAAAGTCACGAGAGACAATGTCACTAATTTGCTTATTGATCCTTTGCCTCTATGATTAATTTTCCTTATCATTGTTATTGTTTGCTTATTATATGACTATTAATACCATAGAATAATGGCTCTTTTTTATGATCGAATAATATTGTGTTAAATTAATGGTATTTTAAAATAAAAATTAGTGACAATGTATCGGTTAAAAACCCTTAATTGAAGAAAATATTAACAATTATTATATTATTATTAGAATGATACAAATGTATAATAAAGAGACTGTACATTATTATAATACATACATATGATTTTGATTTTTAATCGTGATTGTAGGTCTATAATCACGATTATAAGAAAACTAAGTGAGAGAGATCATAGACATACACATAACCTCAGTTTTTAAATAATCGAGATCACAAGACATATCTCTAGCCTCAATTTTGATAAAAATCAAAGCTATAAAGTATGTTTATGGCCTCGATCTTTAAATAATCGAGGTTATAAACATACTTATGGTCTCAATTATTTAAAAATTAAGGTCATAGACAGATATACCATTTAATCACATTTTTAAATATCAATTAAGATAATTTAAAATTGTTAATTTAAAATTAAAAATAAAATTATATTTAAAAATTTAAAACATAATAAATCATTATTATAATTAACTAATTAACATATTTTAAAATATAAAATAGTAAAAAATTTGAATAAAGACTATCTAATAGAAAGAGCAATTCTTCCTTGCCTTTCCATCCGAACTGTTATTCCAACTCTATGTACGGAGACATTTGGATCTTAGGAAGATCATACTGAAAAGGTATAAAAACCATGTCAACAAATTAGTTCTCACACAAGTGCATAAAAATATTAACAAGTTGAATAAGAAATAGTAGAAATGCAATAACCAAAGGCATTTCTTGCTTTCATTTATCATTGTAGTTACAAAGTTGTTTGCCAGAAACACTCCAGGAAATCAAAGCTTCTTAATTAGTAATATTAATTAAAAGTCATTGCTTTCCATCTCGAGTCAAAATAAAGAAACCTTTTAATTCAATTTTCCAGTTTCAAGTGCACTTATATTTATTCCATTCTATTCCTTGCAAAATTTTCTCAGTCACTGTAAATTTTTTTTCTCAGCCACTGTTAGTAAGAAATAACCAAGTATTCCTCTTGTAACTAATTTTTTATTTGATGCTTCTAGGATTGAATTTTGATAATTCGGATATTTTCCTTTGGAATCTCAATTTTATGACGCTCCTATTGATACATTTTGCAGGCGGTACAGATCAAGAGTAATATTTTAAGGTTTTCTGGTTTTGTGTGGCATGATAATCAGGTAAAGAGTTGTAATTTCAAATTATTAAATCCTTGTTTGCACACAAGGTCCTTCATATCCTTAAATTGCTGGAAAGAGTCATATTCTCGATACTAATTTATCCACTAACTAGCCATTTTTTATTGCAGGAGAAGCAAAAGACTAAAGTTAGAGAGAAACTTGACAAATATAATAAGGAGATATTATTGGAATTCTGTGACGTGTTTGACATACAAATTACTAAGGCTACTACTTGGAAGGTCATAGAATTACTACTCCTGCTTTATACATTTCCATGAAATTTCATGAACATAATTAAATATGCATTCACGTCCTTCAATTCTTAATGTCCAATGCTGAACATAATTCCCTTCGTTGGTTTGGATAAATTTATTTTTCCTTCTATAAACTTCGAAATTTCTTTCTTTTCAATGTCTTCTCTCTGCCATTTCTGGATTTCTCTACATGCATCTAATTGGCACGGACTATTTTGCTGTTTATTAAATTTAGTTTTTATTCAAGCCCGACTGCTGACTGCTGTACAATAACCCTCCTCTCCATGCGCCAAAAAAAAAATCAAACTGGATGTTTCTTGAGTCAATTTTTATGTTTTTGTCTGGCACCCCGAACGTATGTTTATTAGGGCAAAAAGAGTAATTCTATTTGTCTGCATCCCTCAACATGGCCATTTTTTATTAGTTGTCTGCATCCCGCGCCACAATTAATTGAACGTTTAGTTTATTTTTGGGTTGGGATGTAGTGTGGATGAGATAATAATGGAGATATTTAGAGTTTTTCATAGTCTAATATATATCAGTTTTGAAAACTGAGTTGGATAAAGTCACTTAAACAAAGCGAAACTTCCCATGCAGGAAGATGTTATTACGAGTATAATAGACTTTTTGGTGGAACCTCATGCTACAAGTACGGGGATACTTTCAGAAAAAGAGATGGTTAGTTTTCCAAATTGTTGTGTCAAGAAGTTTTTTTCCCACTATTGATATATTCCAACTAAAAGGACATAAATTCTCCTCTTATTAGTCTAGTAAGGGCAGTAAGCGCAAAAGAGCAACTGGAGGAAGCTCATCAACACCTGGAGGCACAACAAGAAAATGCACAGCAAAGGTGTTTATTTCTTGCCCCTTCATATGAAGAATCAAACTTCAATTCAAGCAGTTATGAAATTTTGCAATTAGAATTATTATATATATATATATATATTTTTTAATTTTGGAATCCTTGGGTATTGTACCCATTAGGAAATATAACAATGATGATAAATTAAAGATATCCAATTTGTTGTTACGTAATATGATGCTTCATAGATTTCTTTGCAAATTCTTGTTGGTATAGCCTTGGTACCTATTTGATAGCATCTCAGCGTTCTATTCTCATCTACTAGCAAAAAAATGTTTTCTATTCTCGCTCAATTCTACTAGTACTCCAAAGTAATGAGATTAGGATGATGAAAAAGTGTAGATACCCAGATTTATGTTCAATATTCAATATTTTATTGATTGTGGATCATAAATTATTGAAAACGTGTTTTTAAGAGGGAAAATAATTAAATGGCATAGAAAAATTGTTCTGATGTATTCTAATGTTCTGTCTTTTTAGAAGCCTTGATCTCATTTGTCATTCTCCCTCTTGGTAATTGTATGTATGAGATTTTTAAACTTATAGTCTCTTTTGGTGATTTTCTAGAGTCGAAAAAAGAACGTGGATGCTTCAAAAGAAGTGGAGGAGAATGCAACAGATTCAGAAGACGAGTCAGAGGAAGATGAAGAAAACATCAAGAAAAATGTAAATGGGGTTCCAGAAAATTCTGGGAATCAGATGTCCGAGGATTCTGGAAGTGAGGGAAAATGTGAATCAACTGATGAGTCTGATGAAGAGATGGAAAAGCCCAAGCGAAATTCAAAAACATCATTGGGAAAGAAGCAAGCTGCTGGAAAAGCTAAATCCAAGAGAAGCACAGTTTCAACTACATCCGGTCCACCCTCCAAAGAAACACTAAAGAAATCATCCTCAAAACGCTCAAAGGTTGACGATGACAATGATACAAGTCCTAGGGTATTTTCGAGGAAGAAAAAACATGAGAAAGCGGCAAAGGCTTCAATAACTGACAAAATCTGTCACCAAGGAGATAAGTGGTAAAGAATAAGCCTCACTCCTTTCTCTGAAGTATTAAATCTAGCCTGCTTGCATATTTTATTTTGTTATATTGTTATCAAGTATTTGATAGTAGTCAGATCTGTTGTCACATTATCTTTAACAATCATGATTTCATTATCATCTTAATTTTTTTTTCAATTTTATCACACCTTAAATATAACCTTAAATTCAAAACCCTAAATCCCAAATCTCAAATCCCAAAACCCAAATCCCTAAACCCTAAATCCCAAATCCTTAAACCCTAAATCCCAAATCCCTAAACCCTAAACCTTAAACCCTAAATCCCAAAACCCTAAACTCTAAGCCCTAAACCCTAAACTCCAAATCTCAAAACACTAAACCTAAACCCTAAAACCCTAAAACCCAAATCCCAAAACACTAAACCCTAAACCCTAAAACCTAAATCCTAAATCCTAAAACCCTAAACCCTAAACCTCAAATCCTAAATCCCCAAACCCTAAACCATACTAAACCTTAAACCCTAAATCCTAAACCCTAACCCCGAATCCCAAATCCTAAAACCCTAAACCCTAAATCCAAAATCCCAAATCCCTAAACCCTAAATCCCTAAATCCCTAAATCCTAAATCCCAAACTTCAAAATCTTAAACCTTATTTAGAAAAATAATAATTTTAATAATATATATTTTTTTAAGTAATAATTATTTAGATAAATAATGATTTTAATAATGTATTTTATGTGACGAAAAAATAATAATTAAATGATATTATTTAAATTTTACTGAATATAGAGATATTAAGGTAATTTATAGTTTTTTTCATTCCATTCCAATGGCAAACCAAACACTGTAATACTGATTCTTTCTTTGATTTCAATGGTCAAACCAAACAAAATTGTTTCTTTTCCTTTCCATTATATATCATTTCGTGAACCAAACGCCACCTAAGTGAATAAAGTTGCAAAAGGAAAGGAAAAGAACAAAGAGGTAAAATCGGGACCAAGTGATGGTGAGCTGAGGGATTCAATATGTGAAATCCTCAAGGAAGTTGACTTAAATACGGTAAGTTGCTTGTATGTTATATAAATTTTTAGATATATATCTGAATGTCAGACATGCCTTGTTTTTTAAATTTTTACTAATTTTGAAGTATCGAGCACTCAAATCCATGTCCATGTTTTGTCCGTTGGACACAGATACTTTATTAAAAATGAAGAGTCCATATAACATAGATACTACCACAATTTATTGAGATACCTTTTAGTTTGTTTAGCTTGATATTTTTCAGAAGATATGATTTTACACCGGTATAAACAAGATCAAAATACTACAATGTATTTTAAAGTTATCACCAAGTCATTTGGTAAGCATTGAGATGGATATTGCTTGCACTTTTGGCTTGTTGCTCAAAGTGACGTTTTAGTAGTTATTAAGTGGTCACAGGCTATCCTTTTGTAAAAAATGAAATGTAATAGATCGGGAATGGGACTACAGAGATAGAAATGCAATGCAAATATGGTGTATTGAGATTTGAGACCTTTACCTGTACTCTATAATACATATTGTGGCTGAGCCATGAAGTTTTTTTGTTTTTCATATTTTTCGGTTGATAGGTTAATTATCTGTTGGAAGACTAATACTTTTAGTTAATTTATTTATCGTAATGATAAATGATTCTCAACATCAGTGGACCCTTTTTTCCTTTTGAAAATTTTGCAGGCTACTGTCACATATATTCTGAAGAAACTTGGTAAGCAGCTTCACTTTGGACAATTTTTTTTAATCGTCTGAATTGGCTGATATTAGTTTTACTGCTTTAGCCTTGGTTTCATTAGCATCTTATCTATAGACTGAATTATGCTCTCCATATATCTGGTTGAGAAATTTATGAACCCCCATTGCTGTATCATAATGAACAATATAATATGATGGAATATCTTAACAAGCAGTAGTTCTGTGGAATGTTCTAGATTTTAGATTACAGAAAGACGATAGATGCCTCTTTTATTTCTTGTAAGAGCCACTTGAATTGTCTAGACTGCAATGGTGCCTGATCATTTGGCCAATTTCCAGCTTGGCAATTCGATACAGATCTAACACCAAGAAAGTCATCTATGAAGCTCATGATCCAAGAAGAGCTTACAAAATTAGCTCATGAAGATGGAGACAGCAATGCAGATAAAGATGAAAATCAATCTGCTGAGCAAGGAGTGGAAGCCTGAAGGACGGGATAGCAAAAATATCGTGCTGCTTATTTACCTGTCCCCCTATTTTAAGCCTGCTATGTGCTATGCACTATTTGATCTCTGAGTAAGCTTGTTGTAACATTCCTGCATTTGCTAAAGCTAGCAAAATTGTACAAGCACGTGATGTTATAAACTTCCCTCCAGTGTACTTAGTCTTCACATCTTTTGTGTACACGATGATATAACATTATTCTAGTTACTTTTTATTATTATTATTTTAGTTTTAATAGAACTGAGCTTTATGGAAAAAAATACTTGAAATGTATCGTCTGTGATCCGTAATATGACATCTATAACGGTTGCCTTCTGATATAACATTGATATACACTGATTGGTGCTCAAATATAATGTGGGTTACTGAACTTGATTGCCTTTGTCAAACGTAGAAGACAAATATTTGAAAATTGATATCACTGTGGAAAATGCCACAGCACCGAGGAAGGAGACCAAGGTTTTGATTCTGAATATGGAAACAAATATAACTGGGAAACACAAGAACATACGAGATGAATGAGATAAAACTAATTAATTTTGTGGGTACATTTGTTCTTTCAAAAAACCCGACGTCTGTGTTCACACAGTACCCTGTTTATTAGAGGAATGATCTGGTGCCCACCATCGGCAAGGACACCACATCCTTTCTCGTCACTCATTCTTTAGAGATTAAAGAGATGATTCAGAACCTTGATCCGACGAGACCAAGTCGATCCGTCCTGATCAAATATCCATGGAAAAGAACCAAGGTTTTTCTGTGGAGACCGGAGTCTAACCACTTGGATCACTTATCACTGAGTTTCAGTTGTGTATACAGTCTAAAGTCTAAACAATCACTATTCATCATTAATATGGAAAATTGGCCGGTGTGCCAACCATTTCAGTATTCAAAATCTTCATATGCATAACTAAACCGCCTAAGCAGTCCCCGCATGTACAAGCATTTACGGGCAAAAATTTCATAATCAAACAGAGTAATATTTCCTGGTTAAGCAAACACCAAAATCCAACATGATACACAAATAGTTGATACCCAACAAAATGAGTCCTCAAAGATTGTTCTATACTTTCACAAGATCCTAAGTTTAGATACAACATTACTCGGATATGTGAGGCAGACTGACAAAGTAGAAAGCAATATCAAGTGCAGATTGCGGATGAATAATGTGCATCTTCATTCAACATTTCAGTATGTACAATATATCCAATCTAGTATACAATTGTCGAGGTTATAACAACTACAGTTTAAGGGTTAGCCTCTTATATACAAAAGAATTGCTCAGTCAACACGGTATTATGGTATACACGAAACAGGAAAAATTGGGAAAACAAAGTTACAACATCTAACCAATCACAAAAAAGGCACATTAACAACATCCTGAGACAAATCCTATTACATCACCATTCAAACATTAAGTTTCAAAACAATCTATACCACATTTCAGACTTCAGCAATTTCAAACTATAATATCCACCACAACATTGGCATTGGTTTGACCAGTGCTAATTAACTAATAACACAAGGGAAAGAAAGTTATAGTCTTAAAGCAAGAAGTCCACTTCTAAATTAGACAAATGGTAAACCATCAGACCCTCTCCCACGCAGAAATCCAAGGTCCTCATGTCTTCACGAGCATCTCACAGTTTGAACAAAGAGCTCCAAATCCCAATAGAATTTCCTTCGGCCACTAAACAAAGAAAATGACAAGATTTGGATCAAAAAGCCAAATGTTAATCCTCAACATGCATTCCACCATTCTCTGTAGACAAGTAATTTTCATATTTTTATCTCTGAAAAATTTAAATTTTTTTTAAACAAGTGATTAATTATAATACTACAGATACCAAGATATTTACAAGAAAAACAATTAGCAATCAGTTCTAACCATTATTTTTTTTTTTTGGGTTAGTCGTGTTCGTGCCATGAATGACCAAATTGCCACCCCTAATTTCTCTGTTTACATACAGAACAGCATAACAGTATAGTTAAGTGTCAACTGACCATGTCTAATGCTAATCAATAACCATACATAATGTTAATCACATAAAGGAGAGGACGGCCATACATGTGGAATCAAATCCAGAAAACCGTTCGCACAATGGACTGCACAAGCATCTAATCTTCAAAGTTAAAGATCTAAAACTCACCATTGTAATAAACCAGCAGTATTGGTTTTAAACACTCTTCTATTGCACATAGGTCACTGCTTTTTTTGTTTTGTTTAACCATACAAAGGTCATTATTTGCAAATAAACTTGGTTCACAAGTCATAATTATGTTTCAAACGGCAGACAGAAAACGTTAATAAAAAGGAAATGGACAAGGATTGGAGTCAACTATCCCGTCATCCAAAATACGAATTGTTGAAAAAAACTGACCATATACCCCCCAAAAAAATGCATCCTTCAAAATGCACCAGCCATAAAAAATTCAAAAAATCAATCGCCATCCTGAACTTTCACATAGCATCAATGAAAGGTTCAAACTAAAAATCAAACATTCAAATGAGCAACTATTGCTAGAGTTATATTATAGTGCACTTCATTGATTGAGAAGGGCACAATACATTAGTGGCAAGGAATACTACGTGCATCACATGACAAACAATAACCTTCCATTTTATTGACTAACCTTTTTCAGCACAGGAATGAGTGGCGCTTCTGAGTATAAGAAGCAGCTACAGGATTGAGATCAAGGCAACCAGTGAGACGACCATTGAGCAAATTAAGAACCACAAGAACACCACTTTAGAGAGAGTCAGATTGTAGGATGAAAACAGGGTTTGGTTACTTCTGTTTGTCCAAAATGAAACCATCCAAAACCAGAACATATAATAGTTATTCTGAAGGGAGCCGCCGCCTCTTCCCATAATCAGCATCCCTTGACCTTGAACGATGGTCATTCTCTTGTGACACTCGTACCTTGCTATGAGTCCTTGATGAACGTCCTCTTTCCCATTCATCATCATGCTCAGTTTCACGGTCCCTATACCTATGATGGTCAGCATATTTATCTCTCTCTTCCCTATATCTGTCCCGGTCCCGATCACGCGATCGTTCTCTGTCCCGGTCCCGGTCCCGGTCCCGGTCACGTGATCGTTCTCTGTCACGATCACGTTCTCTGTCACGCTCTCGACCAACATCTCTATCATCTCGATTCTTTCTTTCTGACCACTCAAGATCTTGACCCAAATCTTTTTCCTTGGGCATGTCCCTATCATCACGATACCTTCTATCAGAAGACGCAGACCAATCCCTCTCAGAACCCCTATCTTTTTCCTTTATAGAGTTAGGCCACCCACCCCTGTCATGATTAACCTCACCATATTGATGGTCAGATGCAGCCTCTTCTCCATAACTAGACTCCCCAACTCTTCCACCACCATGCTCCTCAGCTCCCCATCCACCCATACTTGGCTCCTGCCACATTCCCATATTAGGCCCGTCAACACTTGATGTAGGCATCATCCCCATTCCATTCATAGGCATCCCCCCTCTCCCAAAGAATGCTGGATTCACATGAGGGGCTACTCCAGGCAGTCCAACACCAGCTACAGGTGGAAATGAGGACAAAATACCAGAAAATGGAGGTGTAGGAGCACCATGAAAGCCTCCATAACCACCCATTCTCCCCATAGGCCCACCAAATGCCGGATCAAAACCTTGACCCATCATATTCATTGATTGAGGGTGCATCAAAGGAGGTGCCACACCCATTCCCTGCCCAAACCCATTTCCAGCATTCCCCATTGCACCTCTGCCGCCCATCCCTCCACCCCTACCCCTCATGGGACCAACTGGACCTCTATTTCCCATCCCCTGAGCATTACCCCTCCCCCAATTACCTCCTCTCCCATAACCTCTATTATTATTATTATTATTATCACCACCACCACCTTGATAATTTCCACCTGTTACGATGTTGCTGCCACCAGCTTTAGCAGCAACACCATCATTATTTCCTCTCCTAGCTTGTGAAAGAGGAGCTTGCCCCGTCTGTTGATTCCTATTCACTTGTGCTTCGCCCATTCTTTTAACAGTATAGGGTGATGCATATGCAACAACACAAGGCCTCCCATTGAAAACATGCCCATTCATTCCTTCTTTGCAAGAAGTGGCTGCAACAGGGTCGTAAAACTCAACCTGACAATAACCCTTTGACTTCCCACTAGCCTTCTCATCAAAGAATTTAACTTCCTTCACCGGTCCATACTTGCATAGCTGTCCCTCCAATTCCGCATCAGTAGTCCACCAATGCAAATCACCCACAAACAATACAGTGCCACCACCAGCACCGCCACTGCTTCCTGTCCCTACTCCAGCTACACCAGCTCCGCCAAAACTATTTCCACCAACTCCATTCACAGTCCCAACACCACCTGGCCTTCCCACCTCGTTGCCAACATTCCCGACACTCCCAGCAGCACCAACAATTGGTCCACCATGTGGCTGTTGCTGTTGCTGTAGTGGTTGTTGCTGACTCATTCCACGAACGCCAAGGTTGTTATTTCCACTTTGCTCCTCAAATTCTTTCATCTTACTCGATCCTTGCCCTAATTCAACCCTCATCCCACCTCCCCCACCAACCGAAGGCCCTGATCCAACGTTTGCCTTCAAAACCATTTCATTCCCTCTCAACCCTAAGTTCTGATTATAGCCTTCCACTCTCCCAGGTGCCTGAGACCCAGCATCACCACCAACCCCTCCACCAGCAGCCTCATTACCTCCGCCAATACCAGATACCGCAGGCTCGAGAGCTTCCTTAAGTGGCTCAACCTTCTTCTCCTCCACAACATCGTTTTGATACCCAGAATCCTCATTCTTTCTCATAGACTGAAAAATACCCTCTCCGACATTGACATCGTTGTAAAGATCTTCATATTCGTCGTCCTCTTCAGCCAAGAATCCATCGTCGGTAACAGCTGAGATCGCCTCGTTGCGATGAAACTGATCCGGACCCTCACCAAACCCTCCACTCTCGTCCATGTCTGTGTTGTTTCTTAATCCAGCTAGCGTTTCTAATTAGATATTTCTCTTTAATAATTTAATGGGTAGGAGTTTGGAAATCTACTAAGAAATTAAAGAAAGGGAAGCATTTTATTGAAAGCTATTAAACTGAAGCAACAAGAAAAGATTACCGGATCCAAGATCTTACCAGGAGATGTAAGAGTCAAATGAGTTTCAGATAGAGAGAGAGAATGAAACCCTAACCTGGAAGGTTGTGTGAGAGAGTTTTCTGGTATTTTCTTTGTTTCGAGTTTAGTCCACTAATCTCTTCTAGGTGGGTTAGAAATTTCTAACGTGCGCCAGGTGGTGCTCATTCACTCTTATCTGATTGTTGTCGGATTACTCTTTCGCCACAAAAGCAATTTATTTTATTTTATTTTATTTCCTTTCTAAAATGGTAAATATATAATTGAGTTTAAGTTAACTAATTTACAAATAATATTCTAAAAACTCGAACTTTTCACCTAACTAGCCATCACGCACGTGCTAATGCAAGTGGTATTGTGGTAATATATAGACAATATTTTCTTTTATATTAATAATAAAAAAATTTATTTAAAAAAAATAAGAGATAAATTATTATGAAAAGATAGAATTGAATTAATTATTTAATAATTCAATTTTAGTGATTTTTATTTAAGAAAGATGACATGCAGTAGTAGTATAACATATTTATTTTAAAAATATACTTACATTTTGGATTTTTTTTTATATTTTAGTTATATTATTATTAAAAATAATTGTATAAGAATAAATAATTATTTTTTTATTTTTATTTAATTTTTTATCTAATAAACTTAAAAAAATAAAAATAAAAATAATTTTTTTCTTATACGATCACATTTTAATGATAAAATTAAATTATTATAACAAAAATAAACATAAAATTTAAATGTTATTTTTATAATAAATAAAAAAACTAACATATTTTTCTCTTTATTTTTTTTATTTTATAAATAAATTATATTTTAATCGATGAAATTAGCAATAATCATTATCCTTTCCTTTTTAATAAGAAAATTAATTAAAATATAAATAATTAATTAAAAAACCCATTGCAATTCATTTGACAATATTTACAAAAATTAATTATAAAATATTCTTCTAATTAATTTTTGGATAAATAACTATTTTTTAATCTATTTTTCTGTTTTAGGTGTCAACTTTGTAAGTTATCCCAGTGTTATTTACAATTTTTCATTAAAAAGCTATTTTCTCAAATTTATCAAAATAATAAAATTTAAAAAAAAAACCTCGACATTAATATTTTTAAGAACAAACTATAATTATTTAATTGAATACAACCATGACAAAGAGTAACTATATAATATCTTCAAAAAAATTGTAACGTTTAACAATTAAGCTATACGTCGAATCGAATGAATTAGTACACAGAGGACTCATATCATCTATAGTGCTAATTTTATACTTGGTTTTACTTGCTACTTTTCATTTTAACTGCTTTTTATTTTATTATTAAATTTAAGAGCCATTAAAGATTAAGAAGGAAAACCAAACTCCAATCAGAAATCAATCCAAAATTAAACAATATGCACTAGTGACCTTCGACATTAATATTTTTTTATATATATGTATGTTTTATATTGGAAGACAGTCTTCTGACACGTATCCAAATCTTACCCATTCTCTACCATCTACTATTTGCTATGAAATTTTCCTAAAGTCGCCGGAAAAACAAACCTCATTCTCGAGGTCATGGCCATGAACCTTCTTTCCCCAACAAGTCCTCTATCCTTCCCACACAAACACCTAAACCCACCATTTTTATATTCAGTCAAGCTTTCGAATTTTCTCGCTCTATCTAATATAGAGAAGAAAACAAGAAGCCCTTTTAAACCCAAAAGAATCATAACTTCCAAATCCAAGGGCAACGACTCAGCTGATGCCCCAGATAGACTAATCTCAGCCATCTGTTACTTTTACCCCTTCTTTGATGGTATACAGTATGGAAAATATGTCATAACCCAGTTCAGCCCCATTCAAACTTTGATACAACCTCTGATACCAGCCATAAAGGTGTTCAAGAGCTTTCCTTTTAATGGGTTTCTGGTATTTTTGACTCTTTATTTTGTTGTGGTGAGGAATCCCAACTTTAGTAGATATGTGAGATTCAATACTATGCAAGCTATTGTACTTGATGTGCTGCTGATATTTCCTGATCTTTTGGAGAGAAGCTTCAATCCAAGAGATGGGGTGGGTTTGGATTTGTTGATGAGCTTAGATAGCACTGTATTTCTGTTCCTTTTGGTATGTTTGATTTATGGGTCTTCTTCTTGTTTGTTTGGTGAGCTGCCCAGATTGCCCATTATAGCTGAAGCTGCCGAGAGGCAAGTCCTTTAGTCATGTTCTGGATTTTGCTCTCTTTGTTTGCTTGTTTTCGTGGCTAATTGTATTTTTAATGGAGGAGAATTATTATATTAAAACTTTGCTTTCTTCCAAAAAAGAAAGACACTTCTGTAATAGATTTATTTTGAGTTGAAAACTTGAAAGTAATGATTTATTTTTCTCTGAAACTTGACTAAGCAGTGTTAAACAACTTATGCCTTCATTTTGCATTTGCTATATATTCACATTCTTTTCCACAAAATTGCATATGCATTTGCTCCATCCCCATCCCTTGGAAACTAACAACAACAACGTTGAAATTGATAAAGGCATCAATAATTCGATTTTTTCATAACTTAGAAATATAATTGATTTCTATTTTGAAGTGGTGAGAGATAATCAGTGATCACCCTCACTTAGTAAGGTTCAGTCTTCTGTTAAAGTAGAGTAACCATAATTGAATTTCACAATTCTTCCTATATTTAAATGGCTTAACGATTGAACTAAAAAATATATATAATTAGTTATCATTATTTGTCATTGAGTTCGAATTCGAGTATAGCCGCTGTTCTCTAATGTAGTCAATCACTTCATCAGCAGTAAGATACTTTATGGACAGTCCTCTAGAAATGCATTCCCTGAAATACGTTTGAATATAGGGCAAGAAGATACAGTCAAATCACTACCTCAAAATTATGTTTATAATCAGTGAAAGTATTTCGTTTACCTTACTCTAGTGGAACTTATTTGGTTTGGTATAATTTCATCAACAACCCTTATATTACACTGCCACAGATTTTCACGCATTAGACTACTCCAGAAATTATATTTAAAAATAAATATTGACAGAGAATAAAATAACTTTAATAGTCCGATTAGAAATAGTATAATTAAAAAAAATACTTAACTCTTGCTTGGGCAAGAGTTAAGTAAAGTATTGTTTTTAATTTTTTAATCTAAACAACTATAATTGATGTGATTCAAACATATGAGTTAAAATATAAGAAGATGAGTCTTATCATTAGACCATTGGGTGAACTACCAAGAGTTAAGTAGTTACCAAAAGAAAATTAGGATATTTAGTTACCTTGTTACTATCCAAAATTTCGTCATTTGAAATAATTTTTTCGACATCTTGTCCTTCCCTGCGGATGCAGATGACACCAAATTCACTGCAAATGGACCTGACCTGATAAAGCATGAAAAAAGTTACGTTTGATCCTGTTTGGATAAACCTGCAAGAGACTTTGAAGATTAAAATCTACCCCTATGTAATAACCAGTTATAGAGAGGCATTATTAGCTTTGTTAACTTAAACAAAATTCATAATAACTTATTGAACTCAGAATTAATTCTTATCCACACGATTAAAAAGAGATTGTTTTTATAAGCATCAAGTGGTAACAAGAGTTTTCTCCATATACGCACGCACCTGCTCACGGATCCAAAATCCAGGAATAGTAAAAGATTGAAGTAGATCAGAACCGCAAACAAGCATAACCTTAAGGGATTCTAGCAATAGTAGAAAGAGAAAAATCATCATACTCTAAAAAATTAAATATGATAACGCAAAAAATGACTAAACAAAGCTCCTCATAGTAAATATGTAATAAAACTCTGAAGGTATAAAAACTAATAATACTTTTATCACTATTACCTCTGGGTATCAGCTTGTTATCCTGTAAGAAACTTTTAACTCTATGCAAGACGGCTAAGGTACGTTGGTAAGTGCTTTGTCTTCCCTAAAAAAAAATAAAGACCATACTTTCTAATTAACACTGTTAAGTATGACCAGGTGAGAGTTAAACCACATGCCCAATAAAGAGGCATCAAAACTAGACAAAATTTTGGTAACTTTAATGGAATATGTAGATGCCAAAGCTTGAGAAAGAGTAAACTACCTCCCATGGATCAACCATTATAAATTCAGAGCTTTTGCAGGCTAGTTCACACATCATTAAACGATGTTCTGCACATATCAGGCCCTGTGTAGCATCCAAGAGGCAACTCTATTAGACCGCGTTTGTTAGCATGTAGGGTATGGGTGTATGGAAGTATGATTTAGAAGCTTTCATGTCGAGTAATGTATCAGTTAGTACGCAGTAAAATGACATCAAAACTACTCATATAAATCAGTCAAGCAACAATGATGACAAATCAATTTATGAAGTTATGCAGTTATGCACGTAAATGAGGCCTTGGGACGTGCTAAGACATGTGGTTACAAATGGCTAAGAAAGATTCTCTAGATCTTTGTATAGAACTGCTATGCATATCTGTGTTTACAAATGTGCTAGTAAATGATACAAACCTGCTTCTTATATGCATCATTTACAGGTGACATATATCCTCCAATAACACAAAATCCCTCTGAATTCAATGCATCTCTTGCCAACTCTGGTGCATAAAAACAAAACTTATGAAGTCCACATTAAATTCAAAATTTGCACTTAAGTATACATACAATACACGTACAATACAATCACACATCTGCTAAAGAAAGGAGTTAATCCCATCCAACTAAGAACAATCAGGATAATTACTTGAAGAACGTGCTCCTTCAAAATATCACTAGAAATGAAAATGAAATTTTTCCCCTCAATCTCACATTGCCAAATAGTACAAATAAGGCATAGATTGAAGATACTGCAAGCTTATAAGTTGAACGTGATCAAAATAAAGATATTTGTTATTTTAAATTAAGAAGAATGTATCTAGTTAGGATTCCCGATATTGCTTAAGGTTTATTTTATCTTAGTTTAAATTTCAATATTTATTAATTAGGTTTGAATATGTTATTTTATTTATGAATAAACAACAATAAATAAGGGTATAAATAAGTGTGTTACCGTTGTATTTGAATGAGAGAGATTGATAAATTATTCATCAATTTCTCCCCAGTTCCTTTTGTTTATGTTCTCCCCTATTCAGTATATCTCTTCCCCTACCCTATTTCTAAATTATTCTCAATCCCTAATCCTAATTTTTGTATGTTCTTCCCCTTTCCTACCTCCCTCTTATTTTCCCCTTCATGTCTTCCCGAACCACCTCAAAACGGCCCACTGGTTTTTACATATAACAATATGGAAGGAAGAGGGGGGAACATAAATGAATATAAAGTTCAGTATCTCAAACAATTGGTTCTGTGCATTTTCACCGCATAAATATTCTGCACCGTAGAAAGAAATACGAGAAAGACAAACAGCCCAAACAATGTCAAGTTGCATACTTTGAAGCCTAGAACAGTGAAAGAAGATGAGGACCACCATGAAACGTGACAACTTACCAAACATACGCAGATGCATAAAAGTGGGAGGATTGAAACTTCCAGTAGCTAATAGAACCACATATGTCCTGTCCCTGATTAAGAGAGAAAGAGAGAGCGGAATTTTATCTTTCCTCCATAAATAGCCATTCCATAACCCCTTCATATATTTATTTTTTAACCCCAGATACAACATATATTCATTTTAACTATAACTTAAATAAACATATTTTTTTATACGCAAACTTGACACAAACAATGGAATTAAAGTGCACAAATTCAATCAATAACTTAAGAAAACAATTAACTGTCTCAAGCAAACGGTGCTCTCGATTGAGTTGCTAAGGATAAACTTACTTGGCGTCGTGATCCATCAGCCCAAGATCTAATTTAGTGAGAGGCAAAGGAATATCCATTGTGGGTAACAAAAATGATAACCAAATTATCAAATTCTAAACAGGAGGCGAAGTTGAAGCTTTCTTGGCCGCGAGTGAAAGTTTGAGAGAATTCTTTAAATAAGATTGGATTTGAAGGCCATGAGAGAATTCTCATGGTCGTGTCCGTGTCCTCTGCTTTACGTCAACTGGAAGTCTGAACTCCGGAGCCATACGCCGAAAAGTAAATTTAATGAATAAATTAATAAATATATCACTAAATCATTATTTTAAATATATTATTTGATTTTTTTCGTTTACATATTAAAATATCATAAATTACTTTAATATGGTATTTTAGTAATAATTTAATAATCAAGTATTATATTTATAATATTATAAATTTAAATTTTTATAATATTTTAATAATATATTTATTAATTTATCCTATAATATAATAATAAAATTACATATGAGTCAGATTAAACATATTTTTGATTCATATTGTTTTAACCATGAAATAATTTAATTTTTAATTTTTTAATCATGTAATAATTTAATTTTTTTAATCACGTAGCAATTTAATCTATATAATTTTGAATTTATAAAAATCAAGAATATATAACATTTGAATAAAGAGGTTATATATAAATGATATTTTTGTTGTTACGAGAAAAAATAATAGAAAATTAGATATTTAAGGAAAACATAGATAAAAAGAGTTTTATATTAATAAAAACAAAAAAAATCAAGATTATACAAAAAATATTTTTGAATAATATTAATTAATTAATTTTTTAAGAAAATAAACGAAAATACAAACCAAAAATAAATATATTTGGATGGAAAACATAACTTAATGCTATTCTATTTAAACTTAATATAACATGTAAACCAATGATTAAATTATTATAAATTTAAAAAATCTAATAATTAAATTGTTTTATTTTAAGAAAGAAGAATAACATTAAAAATATTCATAAATTTTGAATTATCTTTAAAAATATCATTAAGATTTTAAAAAATTTAAAAATACACTTCAAACTTAATAAAAGTAAATAGTAACATTCAATAAATAAAAATGAAAGAAAAAATAATATCTCGTAATATTTTTTTATGAAAAATGGTAATAAGTAAAAAAATTGAAAAATTTGAAAAAATTAAATTAAATCTTAAGAAAAAGATATATTTAAATATCCATCATTTTCATCTTTAATGAAATTATTCTCAAGAAAAAACTTAACTTATTATGGAACAAGTAATAAAAAAATAAACATTAATATCATACATGTAAAAACAAATGTATAATATATCATTAATTAATAAGAAAATTATATTTAATAAATTATCCAAAATTCTTTAAAAGAATAAAGAAAAAATTGAACACATTCATTTGGAAGGAATCTAAATATTAATACAAACTCATTTCAGATAATGAATTGATACATCCATAAAAATAACATTATTAGATAATATAATAATAAATAATAAATATTTTTACTCATAATAATCTATAATAATTTAGTATACTAGAAGCTAAAATTTACAACATATCTTAAATTTGTTATTAATACCCAAAATAAAAACTTAAACAAAGTATTAAGTTTAGTTTATGAATTTGAAAAGAGACATTTAACGAAAGAAAGAAATCATTTATTTTCAATACATTACATAGTAACGTATTTATTAACAAATAGTCATAATAGTTCAATATATGGAAAAAAGAAATTTATAAAGATAGACCTTTCAAGAACTTAGACAAATAATAAAACCAAAAATATTAACGGAATTTGAAATACCAAAGTAATAATATTTAGATATCAAGGAAAAATCTTTGATACTAGGAAGAAAAAATAATGTGGTTAAAATAAAATATATCAAGATTTACTTTTATAGACTATGAATGAGAAACTTTTAACAAATAAGAAGTTAAAAAAAAACTAAAAGATAAAGTTCAAGTAATTAAAGTATTAGTTCATGATGTCATATTAAAAAGATAACAATGTTTAAGAAAAAATTAAAAAATATACAATTACAAATAGATTAAAGCCTAGTAGACGTAGCAAAAAATCAAGCAATATTAATAAAAAAATTGGTACTATTAACAAAAGAAATAGATTTAGTTTAAGAATCAAACACGAAATACCTACAAGTTATAATCAAAACACAAAAAAAAATTATTAAAAAAAATAAAAGAATGTGATTATAATAAACTACAACAAAACATATATGTAAAGTTTACATAACTAAAAAAATATGTATATAACATACATAGAAACAATGATATTATAGGTCATAAATACAATCCCTTATAATGATTAAAAATAAAACCACCTAAAATATCATACTCTCTCATACCTATAAATGAGATAAGAAAAAATAAAATAATATAACAAAAAAGATATAATTCCAATTTAATAGAATACATTAAATAATTAGAAAAACAATTCAAAAATCCCAGAAACATGAACATAGAAAAATTAATTAATTTATTAATACTAACTAATGAAGAATTAGAAGAACATTACTCTGAAAAAATTATACATATAAAAAGGAAGACGATATGGGAATAACCAACAAGACTAATTCTAAACCAAAAATTATTATCTCAAAAGGTCATATAAAATTAATTTCATTACCAATTCCTTATCAAGAATAAACATTTGACCTATATAAGGAATAAAGAAATAGGCAAATGTCAAGAGAACCTAACACTACCAATAGAAGAAAACAACCATCAAGTGTTGCATTGAGGAACTAGAGATAGTATACCACCAGAATTCAAGCTCTATGAAAATTATAAATCTGATCTTTTAGATCTAGATTGTATAAGAGATAGGAAAAAATCCCTAAAAGAATGGACTAGTGGTATGGGTATGTTCATATAAATCTTTCAAACTATACAAATAAACCCTTCAATCTATAGAGTATTAATAACTCTTAAAATAACAAAAAATTTAAAATTTGGTTTTCAAATTTAACAGTCCGATGAAAGGGGATATGCCTATAGGAATAGAATATTTAGATATAGTAGTAAATGAAATATATAAGGACTTTATTGAAGAAGATAAAATAAGAATCATTACTGAATCCAATGAAAATAAAATCAATAAAACCAAATGATATTTAACAAATATGAAAATTTATAACATGTGTTACATAGATTATTTTATTTTTAAACATACAATGTATTACCATAAATTATTACCTTGTATACAAACAAGTTATAAGGATATTTTTTCAAAAATTACGTAAAACATTACATAAGACCTTAATAGAAAGTTGAAATCAGAGAAATAGGTAAACTATACCATACACCCAAAAAAGAAGAATAAGAAGTCTTCCTTAAATATTGGATAATCATCAAATACCAAGAAAGAAAGAAATATAAACAAATAAGAGAAAATGACAAAATTTATTGTGATGTAAAAGATTTTAAAATAACAGAAAAGTATGGATGTAACATAAAACCCTATAAATAGAAATATAAAAAATTTAAAAATATAAGAAATTTAAAATATACAAATTCAAAAAACAAGATTTCTAAAAATATAAAAAAAGTTTAATAGGAAAACCTATAGGAAAATATTTTTTTGAAGAAAAATGTATCGATCTCCTAAAATAAGAATTATTACCCTTCAAGAAAAAGAAATACACATGTTGGATATGGAATGAAGAAAAACATTATGCCAGTGTATTTCCTAGCAAGCTTCAACATAGAAAAGAATTTTAAAAAAAAATCCACAGAAATCAAAAATCTTATAATAAACTTTTAAGATAATATTATAACCAATTGGGGAATTAGATCTAGATAATAGTTATAGTATTTATCTATTAAAGGAAATTGAAGAAGAAATAACTGATTCAAAATATGAGTACTCAGAATATGAGTATGCTTTATCAAAAGATGAATGATTTGTATAGTATTACAAATCTAAATAGTACTTATATTAAGGTAGGACTTAAATTTAAAGAATATGTCAGTTATCATTTACATGCATATATGTTAATACGTGTGTAGCAAGTAAATATATGCTTAAAAAAACACTGAAAACAGGCACTAAAATATTTAATTATAAAATTTGCTAATAATACTACAATAAATCTTAATAAGGTTTTAAAATATACAGACATAATGATAGGAGGAGAAAATTTTCATATCTTACCATATGTCAACAAGAAATAGGTGTTGAATTATTAATATGAAATAATTTCTTAAACTTATATAAATATTTTACACAATATTTATACAAAATAAGTCAAATATTATTAAATGGTGATACTATTTATGTATCAAAAATAAGAAAAGTTTTGACAGTATTAAACTCAACCTGTATGCAATAACATAAAAAGTGAAAATGTGGTGAGATAGACACAAAACAAAAAAAACATATAGAAAATATTTCATTAGACATGGAACAAAAACAAAACTCTTTTCTTAATAAAATACAAGAAGATAAAACTCTAGTATAAAAAAATTATTAAAAACAATAAGCTCAAAAAAATCCTTTAGATTCAAAAATTAATAGATCTAAAACGATTACTAACAAAGTTATTAGAGTAAAACCAATGATTTATGCTTTAGAAGATAGGATTGAATTTGAAAAACAAATTCAAGAACTTTTGAAACTGAAAGTCATAATACCAAGTAATTAATTCCATTATAGCACAACATTCTTAGTTGAAAAAGAAGCTAAAAAAAAGAAGAAAAAAAGAATGATAATAAATTTCAAAGTATTGAATAAAGAAACTATCGATGATAGATACTTTATTCCAAAGAAAGAAGAATTATTATCATTAATAAAATGATAAAAAAAACATTTTTCAAGTTTTGATTGCAAAAGTAGATTTTAAAAAATAAGATTAAATGAAAATTTTCAAAAATTAACGACATTTAGTTACTTCCAAGGACAATTTCAATGAATTATTGTATAATTTGGATTTAACAAGCCCTATATAAAGATATGTGGATAACATTTTTAAAAAATTATAAAATATTTAATATGTCTATATAGATGATATTTTGGTTTTCAGTGGTGAATTAAATAAACATTATTTAGATATTGTTAATATTCTACAAGAATGTAGAAAAAAATACATTGTACTCTCTGAAAATAAAGCAATAGTTGCTCAACAAAAAATTAAATATTTAAGGTTGAAAATTAGAGATGAAAAATATAATCTACAATCCTATATATTAAATAACATTCAAGGTTTTCCTAATAAATTAAAAGAAGAAAATCCAATTATAAAAGATTTATAGGAAATTTGATATATGTTAAAGCATATATCAAAAAAGCACAAGTAAAGATTTCTAGGAAATCGGACATAACAAGATACTCTAGATACGGATAAATTGAAAGCATAGGTAAAAAATTTATTAACTGTATACCATCTAGGGTCAGATAATAAAATGATAATTGAAACATATGTCTTACACGAATATTATATAGCAATTTTGAAAGCAAAAGTAGACGATAAAGATAAATATCTTTGTGGATATACATCAGGATCTTTCAATGGTTAAGAGTTAAATTATCACAGTAATGAAAAAAATAAATAGATGTTAAAAAGGTCATTAAGAAATTTACAATATATGTCATAAGTTTCAAATTCATTATTAGAACCAATAACAAATTTTTTGGTTATTTCTTAAGAACTAATATTATATGTGATTATAAACAAGAAAAAATAGTCAGATGGTAATAGTGGTTCAACCACTATAATTTTGATATTAAACATCCTCGTGAAATAAGAATAGTTTAGGAGATGCTCTCATTAAAGAATTAGCACATCTAACTATTTGTATGCTTACAGGAATGAAAAATCTTAATGTCAATATCAAGATAAAGGAAAGGGAGATAAAAATTCTATAGGAACAACTTGATGTGTTATATTTCAAGAAGTCTCTCATGAAAACAGGAAATAAACAAGAACTTGATTGTTCAAAACAACTCTTAGAGTCCAAAAATTCTAAAGAGGATTTTTCATCAAAAATTCAATCTAAAGAAGATAAAGCTTATAAAGAATTAAAGATGAAAAAGAAGAATCTAACAGTTCAAAAGAGAGTAAAATCTCTTAAATAATAAAACTCAATTGGGTTGATGAAGTAAAAAAAAAAGAACAAAAAAAAAAGACTTATATGGTCTATAATGACCCAAAACCAAGAGTCTATAACAGCTAGGCAGAAGCTATTAAATCTGTTATAGGGTTTAGTGGAGTAACTCGTAGAGTTTTCACTAGTAGAATAAAGGTTGAAGGCGGTTATGCCAATTACAAAATACCAAAACTAATTACTCTAGATGAGATATTAAGGAATCATTATACACCACTATAACAACAACTAGCAGCACCAAGCAAGTTGATAACCCTATGAAAAATAGTAAAGCATTTAGTACCATTTAGAGAAACATCTCTCCCTAAGACATCAAAGATAATAAAGCATTCAATACTATTCAAGGAAACATCCCTAGAAATTCATTAGTTATTGAAGATAAAAAAAACCAATATGGAAATCTCATCAAACCATGATGGTTGAGCCTTTACAATTTTATCAGAAAATCTACCCAAGAACACATAAAAGATATAACGTTCTACACTATAGAAAGAAAATTTTCTGCGGGAAGTAAATTCAATATTTTGGAAGGAACTGATCTGATATTTATTTACAAATCTTTTCATGTAGGACTAATAGAAAACATATATCTAAGAATTAATTTAAGTAAATTAAATTATTTTCTTGACAATTTCAAAAAAGAAATCAAGAACTTCAGGAAAAAGATAAAATCAGATGATAAGCTTGTTTATCTTAGATTTTTCAATTCATTGGTGGATTGAAATGAGGAATGTTGTATCAATCCCTACCACTTCATCAAGCTAGTGATTTCCAACGCAAATATAGAAGTTCCCAAACTAAGGAAAGATATTAAGGTTTGAACAAAACTAAGACATAATTAGTATAATAAGAGAAGACAAACATAAGAAAATATGAACCCATTCAACTCAGATATAATAATTATAACTTTTAAGTCAATTAATAATTTTAAATATTTAAATAATTGCTTATATTAAGACAGAAAGATGAAAATATAAATAACATAATATTATGATAAGAAAATAAGAAAAATAAAAAAATTAAATTATCTTTAAAAATTACAAAAATTAACCATCGATGTTATACAACTATCTCTCAATTTGCTATAAAAATTATAGGAATATTAACATAATACGGTTAAAAAAGTTAACAACGTTATATTAAGGGATATCAATGATATTAACCATAAAATCTAGAGATATTATAACATTTTTTATAAAAATTAAAAAAGTAAATAAAAATATGCTAAATTCTAGAATCATTTTAGATAAATATCTTAAAGAATATGGAATAAATTACTTTATTATTAAAAGAATAAAAATAAATTGTTTTATTTACAAGATTATTGGACAATTATTTCATTATATGAAGCTCAATAATCATCTGTACACCATGACAAAAAAGAAAAATAATAATCATCTGTACACCCTAACCCAAAAAAGGAAAAAAAATCATAGATACTTTTTAATTTAGTAAAACTTGCCAGCAATTCAGCAACTAAAAGAAACTAATAAGTGCATAGAGTCATTTACCCACCAAAGATTACCATTTATTTTATTTGCTTAGGATACACCCAATATTTTTCCTACTTCAGAATTCAATATTCCCACAAAAAAAAAACAAAGTTTCATGAACCAACAAATCAATTACATGGTTGATCTACAATATGATGCTTCTAAATTACTGAAAAGTCTAAATATCACAGGCTTTAGATAGATGAAATCATTAATCAAGATCACATCAATTTTTAAATGATCCCCATGCTTGCCTAAGAGAACTTTTTTCAAACAGCTGGTAGAGAAAAAGTCCAAGCTTTTATTATAAACCAAAAGAACTTAGTTTCTTCCGGGAAAAGAAACAAACAACAAACGAATTGGAAAAAAAAAGGTGAAAGGTAATAAGAATTGGAGATGCGCACAAGAACTTTCCCACATGCAGAAGCTCTTTTTACTAAGTAAATGTAAACAAGATCGATCAAAAGGAGATGGTGATTGATAATATCATCTAATGGCCCGGATATCTTTAATCCCAATTAAATCACAAAGACCCAAAGAAAAAAGGAAAAGGGAAAAGAGAGAGAGAGAGAGAGAAGTGGAAAGAGGTAGTGTAGGCTCCAAAATGGGTGTAGAGAAGAGAGGCTCAGCACAAACATACACAAAAGGACATAGATTAAAGTCAGAGAAAAATGGTGGTCTTGGTTTTGGTTTGATTTGTTACTTAGTCCCATGCACTTTCGATTTTGAACCTTTGTTTGTCCTCTACCCAACACGCATCCTTTTCTTCTTCCATTTTACAACATCGACCCTGTAGGCTAACTTTTCAACCAAAAAAAAAAAAAAAACATAGCAATGAAGGTTTCAAATAAGGAAGAAAATATATAAACTTCATAGGGTAATTTTTTTTTAAATAAGTTTGCTAACAATTCTAAATTTTAAAAAGGGTATATATATATTTTATTAAATTTTTAAAAATTTAGAGAGATTTAGATTTTATTTCCTAAAAAGTCTATAGATTTTAATAAATTTTTAAAGATTTTAATATATAATTTATTAAATTTTTAAAACTTTATATAAATTTGAATAGATTTTTACTATTTTTTATAAATTTTTAGAGACTTTTATAATATATTTTATTTTTTATCATATTTTTGTAGTATTTTAATTATTTTATAATTTATCTTTTATAATTATAAAAAATACTCAATATATTATTATGTATTTTAATTAAAAATAATTACATGTTTAATTTAACTTATCATAAAAATTATTATAATATATTTAGTTTATAATAATCATTAAAAATTATTTTTAATATGTGAAAATAATTAATTGTATAAATTAGTTTTTAGATTAATATATATATATATATATATATATATTAAAAATTAGAAAAATAATTCTAAAATTTTATAAGAAAAATATATTATTGGTAGACTTTTTTTTGGCATAACCTTTTATAATTTCTTTATCTTTCTTTAATAACATTAACACAATAAAAATTTATAAATATTAATTACACATTTATATTATTATTTTTAAATACTATTAATAATATCACTATATTTTCAAAATTGGTTTAAATAGTTTAGGATGTGACACATGGGTCTTGGAGATCCACTCTTCATATTATTATAGTGTATAATTTTAGTTATTAAGTCGGCAACAAAAGTTTAAACCCCAATATCTGGAATGTGTGTACCTTTACCTATGAACAACTTTTACTTCGCTGCTAAGGATGTCGCAGCATCTCCTTTTACCATAACAACGTAAAAGTCATACCATAGGATATTTAGATGTACGAAAATTTCATAAAATTATTATATTTATAAATATTCAATTATTTTTATTTTATTTATATTATAATTTTTTTTCTTATATAAATAATATAGGATATTTAATTTTAAAATATTAACTTATTATATTAATTATAAATATTATACAAATATAATTTTAATTAATATATGATATTATTTTTATAACATCTTCTCCTAAAAACGTTACAAGTTATATTATAAATTTATCGTTTAATATATATAATCTTATTAAGTAAAGATTAATATAATAATATAAATTAAACTTTTTAAAACTTATAAGATATAGACGGATCAAAAATAATCCAATAACACGAACAAACCCTTTTGCACTTTTAAGACCGGCAATGCATGGTATGATAGCTTCGTAATTCTTTTATAGAAAAAAGTTTATAAAATTATCTGAAATAATATTGTTAAAAAAATTAATATAAATAATCATAATTAAAATTAAATGTTATTTAACCAATTAATTTTTACGAGAAATATTTGTACTGAATTTTTATTTTAGCAAAAAATATGAATGAGATATAAAAATATTATTTTTATTATTATAAATTTTAAATATATTATATTTTTTATTTTTTTAAATAAGTGTTTTAATTTATTTCAGCATATTCTTTTTCTTTAATAAGTTTATTTTTATTTTTATGTACATATTAATATTCGGCATTATGTTCGTTGGATTATAAAGATCCTCTTTTTTACTTTAAACTACAAATTCGATCTAAAGCTCTACTCGTTTTAAACAAAAGATAATGATACTATTTGTTCATGTGGTGTAACGAGGAGGAAAGGCATGTAACTACAATTATTTTAATAAATAATTTATATTTAAAATAATATATTTAATTTATTTTATATAATTTTTTACTAACAAAATAATTTAATGATAAAAATAATATTTAATTTTTTAATATTTTACTTATATTTTAAAATAAAAAATAATTTTTAATTTAAGACAAAAAAATTAAAACTTATAATTTTAGAAAAAAAATTCATACAATTCAATAAAATGTTCGATAGGATTTAGACTTACACTCATCAATTAAGGACAGGTAATAAAAGGGCACATGATATATTTTAATTTTTGATAAATTAATTTTTAAATAATATTTATAAAATTATAAATAAATTAATATATAAAATAGAGTTTTGTTTCATTTGAATTTTAAATTTTAAACTTTTAACATTCAATATATAAATAAAATTTAATAATATAATCACATTTTTACTAAAATAAGATATATATAATATATTTTTTAATTAAAAATAAATAAAAAATAAAAAATAATTAATATTATATTTTTACTGTATATATAGTGTATCTTCTAGATATAAATTCTAAATCTACCACTATCACCGATAATACTAAATTTTTTATAATAATAGAATTATTATTTTGTATAATATGATTTTTTCATAATAATATAATTATTATTTTATATATTATGATGTTATTTTATAACTAGACATATTATTATAAAAAAAAATCATATAATTAAATTTGTTAATGTTACTTAAGAAACTTACCCTAAGTGTTTATCTTAAAATCTAAAGGGTTGAAATGTAAGATTTTGTAAAGAATTTTTAATAATTATTTTAGAAGTAAGTCTTGTTTGTTTGATAAAAAATAATCTCAATAATTCATATACGATTAGTTCAATTTATCAAGTGTGAAAGTTTAATCATAATAACCTGATATTTTACAAACATCTTAGGTGAAAAGAAAACACATCGAATATAATGCAGAAAAAAGTATTAGATTGTATTATTTATATTTGATTTTTTAAATTATAAATCATATTATTTAATTCATTAATTTTAAAAAATAAATAAATTAAAGATAAAATATATTATTTTAATATTTTTTATTAAATATTATGTTAAAATAATATTTTAATTAAAAAATTATTAAAATGACGTGTTTTATCATTACTTGACTAATTTTTTTAAAACTAAAAAACTAACTAACACAATTTATAATATAAGAAATTAAATGACATAAATTTAATATTAAGAGAACTCTGAGTCCCACTCCTTATAATTTATGTGTACAACATATGTTAAATAAAATTAATAAAAAATAAAGAAAATTATTATAGAGATATTTTAGATTAAATCAATTGTGTGTATTTGGTTTCTTATATTATAAATAATTTAATTTAATCTTTTAATTTTGATAAATGATTAATTAATAATAAAATATTTTATTTTATATTTTTATATTAAAATAATATTTTAATAAAAATAATGTATTTTGTTATTAATTTATCTTTTTTATTTACAATGGTTAAGTGATATCACTATTAATTCAAGAAAACAAACAATATTAATGACATGATATAAGATACCTTTATAAACTTACATCCTAAAATAATGTTAGAGTTTTCTAATTTTTTAAATATTGGTTTTTGGATCTTAGGCTCAAAATTGATAAATATATAATAATAATAATTATTGTTTCAAATTTCTTATTTTATAAAATGAAATGAAAAAGTAAATATTTAAATATATATTTTAAGTTATTTTTATTATAATTAAAAATTTGATATTAAAATATTTTATAAATTAATTATAAATAAATATATAATAATAACTAAAAAAGTACAAATATAAACACGAATGATTTATTATAATATTTATAATAATTATATAATATTATTTAATAATCAAGTTAAATATAATAGAATAATATATGAATTTATTAGATTAATATTTTATTATTGAAAAAAGTTAATCATACATAAGCGATATATATTATTTAATTGAATTTAATAAAATAGTTTTGTTTAAAAATAATTTATATTAACTAAGTGTTATTTTTAAATTGATATGAGATATGATATGATATTAGTATAAAAATTATTAATTTAATATAATATTATGTGTTATTAAATGAATTGATTAAATATTTATGAAATGAGTGATCATAAAATATATAAATTATCACCCGATAATTTAATAAATATTATTATATTATATAAAATAACTATTCGTAAAAAAAATATTATATGAATATTTTTGTATTTATTGGTAGTAAAATTAACAAAAAAATGTAAAAAAATAAAAAAAATGAATTATTATATTTAATGTAATAAAAATATTTATTTTATATAAAATAATTTTTCATAAAAAAATATTTATTGTATAGACAGTTTAGTATTTATTGGTGTAAAAATAAAAAAAATGAAAATATATAATAAATTTTTTATTTATTATATAAATATTTTGATATTTATTAAGATAAAAAATTTAAGAAAAAAAGAGAATTTGGCTGTGTACTAAACATTATTATTTTTTATACGCAAACAAGAAAAACATATTAATTTATTATATATTTATTGATAATATTAAAGTTATTTTAATAACTTGCATTTTGGGAATTATTTTAGTAATTAAAACAATGAAAAACGCTTTCATAATTACAACTTTTTTTAATTGTTTCCAAACTTTTACAAAATAACTAGTTTTGGACCATATACACGATCCGTAATTTAAAGTTAACAAATATACAATAATATTAATTATTAAAAATAATAATTATTAATTTGATTTGTTTTAGAAAATAAAAGAAAATATAAAATCTTGCGATATAATTTTTATTATAATAATATAAAAAGTTGATATTAAAATTTATAGAAATATTTTTAAGAATAATATTAATTAATTATTTAGTAAATAAAAAATACATGTGATAATTTATGATAATAACTTATGATCTAAATATTAATAATTTAAAGTATTATTAAAATTACAATAATACAATATAGACTAAATACAAATAGAATTTAATGAATGTTTTTATAAATATATTTTATTAAAAAATAATGTATGTTAGTTGAATATATTTTAATTAATATATGATATCAAGTTATCTTTCCACAAATATATTATTAATTCAATATAAATATAATTTATTTATAATAAATTTTTTAGATTCGATCTATTAATTAATTTGATAAATATAAATCATATAAGCGTTATTTATAATAATTAAAATAGTTATTTAATAATAATAACGTAATTTTAGTAAAAAATTAAAATAATAATTCATAATAAATATATTTATTATAATAATATTTTGATATTAAAAAAAATTACTTGTAACGATAATAACATTCTATTTTTGATTTATAAAGATTTTTGTTGTTCAAAATTCAATTTGGTTTATTATTTTTTTAATTTTAATTAATTTAATTGATGGTTTTTATATATTTAATAAATTTAATTCAAAATATTATTAATTTAATTTAATAATCTTCATATTTTTTTAAAATTAAAATATAAATAGTTAAATTGATATAGTTGGAAATATTTTAAACTAAAATAATATAAGTTTACATAACTTATTCACGAAGTTATAAGAGTAATATATAAATGGAGTAGAAGTGAAAAAGCACACAAATATATGAATTATTAATCTCAAAATAAACGTTCTCATAGGCAAATAATTTTATTATATAATCTTGATTTTTAAATAAATAAAATCTAATAATATATATATTTAGTTATAATTAAATATTTTTATTTATTTTAATAATTAATTATTATTTTAAATATTTATATTTATTAATACCTATAACTTTAAATAATTTATTTAAAATTAATTATGATTTGTTAATATTATTTATATGAATATCTAAATGTACTTATATATATATATACACGTACATTATGTTTGTTTAATTTTATAACACGTTTTTTTAAGTTTAATTACGTGATTGATTTCTAATATTTGTCATATTATATATTTTGTCTCAGTAACTTTTTCTTTTTCTTCTTAATATTATGTCTAATATTCTTTTTCAATTTTGCATATTTAATCAAAACTTAAAAATCTGCATTCTAATAATTAAAATTATTGTTAAAAACTTTTGTTTTACATTATTTTGTATATTAGTTTTAAAATCTTAACACATTTATTAATTTATATTTGTCTTTGTATCAAAATGTTAAATTTGTAAATACAATGGATATAAAAAATTATAGTATAAAGTATAATATATGATCAATTTTACAACAAAACTTAAAGTGAAAAAAAAAGAGAGAAAAAAAAACCTAACCCTTCAATATGATTTTTTGGGTAGTAAATATTAAATATCAAGCTAGATATTAACCTGAATTTTGCCGTGAAAAACGTTTGAGATGTGAATACATATTAGTTGATTTATTTTGTAATAATATTATATTAATTTTATAATTATTTTATTTTATTAATTTATTTATCATTTAAAAGATGCATATAAATTTAATTTAATTTTATTAAAAAAAACATCTATAATATAAAATAATTATTTTATTTTATTGTTATAAATTTATACATATTTTTACCCTATTTAATTTATAAAAAATTATCTAAAAACAAAATTATTTATTATTTTTAAAAAATAATTATATATAAATAATATATATATATAAATTTATTTATATATTTATAATATCACTCATTTTAAACGATAATATATCTTTTTTATTAAATAAAAATGAACAGAAGTTCAGTATACCAAAAAAAAGGTTTATTTATAAAAATATATTATATAATAATAAATTATACAACACATAATAATATATTAAAAAACAGATGTAACTTTTTTAATTAATAAAAAATTATTAAATTAATTATCACTTTATAACAACTTTTTTCACATAAAATTGCTTATATTTACAAACCGACTAAGTTTACTTCCTTTTTAACATTTCTATCTTTACAAAAGAAGTACAAACTCCTTAGCTTCTTCTTCTTGGTTAGACTCCTCCCCTCTTCTCTATCTGCCTGTATCCTCTTCTGTCTCCGATTCTCTGAAAACCCTAGCTTCTGACTCTGATTCCTCTTCGTAAACGACTTAAACAATCCGATCGTTGTGAACACTGTTAATTCAAAATATTTTGAAGCTAAAAATTTCAATTTACTTTGTTCTTTTCCAGAATTTCATTCACAAATTGGATACGCTACCCTTTGATCAATTATTGTTTTTCTAAGAATTGATCGTTTCCCCCTCTGGTTACGGTTCTTTGGTCCGTACAATGCTCTGAGTTCCAAGATGAAGCTAAAGAGAAGGAGGGCACTTGAAGTGGTAAGTATAAAAGTCCAATAAAATTGATTTGATCATACACATTTGTGCATCTACTTGTCTTTTCAGAGTGTGAATTTCCTGTGTGTATCGATTTCTCATGCTTGGAGTGGTTTGTGTCCGCTTCTGTTCTTTTTCTTGATTTTTGTTTGTGTGCCCATTTAAAAAAATATATTTTTTCGATGGTTTGAGAAGTAGCTAATATATATGTTTTCGTTGGTGTTTTCCTTTCCGTGCTTGCGTTTTTTTTTCTCCTTTTTGTTCGATGGAAATTTCCACTAGAGGCTGTGAATTTTGAGTATAGGCCTGTTATATTTTATCTTATGAGGTTTGTCCGATGTTGGACCTCTTGGAGGGAGATTTAAAATTTTCGGGCCCTAGATGGTTACATCGAATAGAGTTGTTTTCTAGTGTATATGAAGTTTGGATCGATTTTCCCGCTGTTGATATACTTATTAGGTTTTATAAGATGTAAAAGTTAAAACTCATTTTGAAGGTTATGAGTTTTACCGAACATTAGTTCAATGGAAAGAGTACGAATAAATGTTTAGGATGATGCTTTATTTGAGTCGACGATGTTATTGGCGTAGTGCTATATGATGATAATGCTATTCACATAGAAAGAAGAATTAAAGAAATGTAACCTATTAAAGAAGTTGAACGAGAGACATTGGAATTCTATAACTAGTTTATTTTACAGCTTTACTAATTACTTAAGGAAATCATCGTTAAGATTTTCGGTCCCTAGATGGTTACATTGAATAGAGTTGTTTCTAGTGTATTGAAGTTTGAATCGATTTTCATGCTGTTGATATACTTATTAGGTTTTATAGGATGTAGAAGTTAAAACTTATTTTGAAGGTTATGAGTTTTACCGAACATTAGGTCAATGGAAAGAGTATGAATAGATGTCTAGGATCTTTATTTGAGTCACGAAGTTTTTGGCATAGTGCTATATGATGATAATGCTATTTACATAGAAAGAAAAACTAAAGAAGTGTAACCTATTAACACTGTTTGGATGGATGACACAATGGAGGTGATTTTAAATATTGATGCTTATGAGTTTTTTCCCTTACTGCAACTTAGATTTTGATCGGAGATGAATTGTCTGTTACACTCATTAACTTCATATTTTAGAATAAATTTGTTTTGAACCCTTACTATATCCTTGGTTAAAATTTTGGTGTCACATTAATGCTAACTACAAAGAAGTCTCTAGAGTTAAGTAATATGGTAAGGCAAGTTTTCAGTGATAAATAGATGTAGGAAATGATTATTAAGTCATTTTTCAATAGTTTAAGCATATGTGAAGATTGCTGACCAACATATTTCAACATGATATGAGTTGGAGGTCTTGTGTTCAAACCTACGGACTCTAATTGTCGAATTTCAAGTATTGGGTCTACATGGTGCATAGAGCCTACATTTTTGGAGAGTGATAGATATATAAAAGTATTATTGATTCTTCTCTCAATAATTTATCATTTTGGGAGGATTGTTTTTCCAACAAACTGTCAAACTCTAACAAGATATCGGAGTGGGAAGGTTACGTGTTTAAATTCTACAACCCCTAGTTGTTGAATTTCAAGTGTTGGGTTTTTAATGCGTTTAAAGCCCACATTTGAGGTGATTATTATAATGTATAAAAGATATGTTGGACTATTTCTAAATGACTTGAGCTTTTGGGATAATTGAGGGCCAACACACTCTTAACTTGGTATTTGAGCAGCATGTCTTGTATTTAAATCCCCGTAATCTCAAATTATTAAATTTAAGTGTTGGACCTATGAGTATAAAGCCTATACTTGAGCATGAGATGTATAAAAATATTATTAGCTAATCTTCCATCAGCTTAAGCTTTTGTGAGTATTAGTAACTAAGGACTTGTAATATGGTATCAGAACAAGAGGTCTTGTGTTCAAGTATATGCAATCCCAACTTTTTGGAATTTCAAGTGTTTGGTCATACAATGAGTATAAAGTCCATACTCGAGGGGAGTGCTAGATGTATAAAATTATTATTAATCCATCTTCTAATAACTTAAGTTTTTGAGAGTATTGGTGATGTAATAACTTTTAGCATGATATTAGAGTGGGAGGTTTTGTGTTTAAGCACCTGCACTCGCAATTGTTAAATTTCAAGCTTACAAATGAGGGGAGTGTTAGATTTATAATGATTGTTAGCTCATGTCTCAATAACTTAATCTTTTTGAAGAATTTGTGACCAACCCACTTATAATATTTAGTTAATACCTTCTGCTCTAGTAATAATCTTTATTTATTGCTTTTGTCTCAGCCTCCAAAGATCAGATCTTTCATCAATAGTGTCACTGTTGTGCCACTTGAGAATATAAATGAACCTCTAAAAGGATTTCTCTGGGATTTTGATAAGGTACGTCTACAACCTTCAGTTATTACGGTGTTGTGGTCATTATTGTGCAATTTGATGTTTTATGTGTTATGTTTATGGTGCAGGGAGATTTCCATCATTGGGTAGATCTTTTTAATCATTTTGATACATATTTTGAGAGGTTCATCAAATCCAGAAAAGATGTACAGCTTGAGAATAATTTACTTGGTTCAGATCCTCCTTTCCCAAAAGAAGTAGTTCTTCAAATTCTTTGTGTTATAAGAATAATTTTGGAGAACTGCACAAATAAGCACTTCTATAGCTCTTATGAGGTACTACTACTTGTCTTTAATGTATTTTGGCGAGCAGTTTCGTGCATCAACTTACCTATATATTAAGCTCTTTTGTAAGGTTTATTATATTTTGAATTACTTTAATGGAACACGAACACAGTCCTTCATTGTTATTGTAACAGTTATATATACACACACATTTTATCATTTGTAATGTTTTTTTTTTGGGGGTTATTGTGATTGATGTTGCTATTTTCACATTCACTAACCCATTATCATTATCATCACTATGGTATCTGGATGGTGGGATTCTTTTTATCATGCCTTTATTTATTTATTATTATGTACAATATTCATATCTCCTTGATTTATTACTTGATTCTTATTTTCGTTAATTGAATTTTGTTCCATTGCAGCAACATCTTTCATCTCTTCTTGCCTGTACTGATGCTGATGTTGTCGAGGCTTGCTTGCAAACTTTGGCTACATTTTCAAAGAAACCAATAGGGAAGCACTCTATCAGAGATTCTACACTGAATTCAAAGTTACATGCTCTTGCTCAAGGTTGGGGGGTAAAGGAAGAGGGTCTTGGATTAATTTCATGTGCTGTATCAAATGGTTGTGATCCGATTGCTTTTGAGCTAGGTTGCACTCTCCACTATGAGTTCTATGCATTGAGTGATTCATTAAGTCGAAACCCAGCCAAAGAACAAGCAGCCCAAGGTTTGCAAATTATTCATATACCTACTATCAACACTTGTCTAGAGACTGATCTGGAACTCTTGAGTAAGTTGGTTGCAGAATACAACGTTCCCATGAATTTAAGATTTTCTCTTTTGACAAGATTGCGATATGCCAGGGCTTTTGGCTCTTTAGCTACTCGACAACAGTACACATGTATTCGCTTGTATGCCTTCATCATCCTTCTCCAAACAAATAGTGATGCTGATGACCTAGCTTCTTTCTTTAACACTGAGCCTGAATTTGTCAATGAACTAGTTTCACTACTGAGCTATGAAGATGTGGTGCCAGAGAAAATTCGAATTCTTTGCCTTCACTCCTTGGTTGCTCTTTGTCAAGATCGGTCGAGACAGCCTACAGTTTTATCTGCTGTCACATCTGGTGGCCACCGGGGTATACTATCCAGCCTCATGCAGAAGGCCATTGATTCTGTCTGTAGTGACACTTCAAAGCAGTTGATTATGTTCTCAGAGGCTCTATTATCCCTTGTAACAGTTTTGGTTTCATCATCGTCAGGTTGTTCAGCTTTGCGTGAAGCAGGATTTATCCCTACTCTTTTGCCTTTACTTAAAGATACAAATCCACTGCACCTGCATTTGGTGAGTTCAGCTGTTCATATTTTAGAGGCTTTTATGGACTACAGCAATCCCGCTGCTGCATTGTTCCGAGATTTAGGGGGATTAGATGATACGATCTCTCGTCTGAAAGTGGAGGTATCTCATGTAGAGAATACTGTGAAGCAACAAGATGACGATTCTGGTAATAGTGAGACCAGTATACAAGTAATTTCAGGTGCTTCCACCACGTTAGATGAAATGCAGCCTATATATGATGACACATTAATTTTAAACCGTCGGCGCTTACTAATGAAAGTTTTACTGCGTGCTATATCCCTTGGAACTTATGCTCCTGGAAATACCGCCCACATTTATGGCTCAGAGGAGAGTTTGTTGCCACAATGCTTATGCATAATTTTCAAAAGGGCAAAAAAATTTGGTGGCGGAGTATTTTCACTTGCAGCTACTGTAATGAGTGATTTAATTCACAAAGACCCTACCTGTTTTCCTATCTTAGATGCAGCAGGTCTTCCTTCAGCCTTTTTGGATGCTATAATGGATGGTGTGCTATGTTCTACAGAAGCTATAACATGCATACCGCAATGTTTAGATGCCCTTTGTCTAAATAATAATGGTCTCCAGGTGGTGAAAGATCGGCATGCTTTGAGATGCTTTGTGAAAATATTTACTTCCAGGGCCTATTTGCGTGCTATTACCAGTGATACACCAGGTTCCTTGTCTAGTGGTTTGGATGAACTAATGCGCCATGCTTCCTCACTCCGAGGGCTCGGGGTGGATATGCTAATTGAGATTTTAAATGCCATTTCAAAAATTGGAAATGGGGCTGATGTTCATTCCTTTCCCGCTGATCCAATGTGCTCTTTTGTTCCTACTCCCATGGAAACGGATGGAAGCATTTCAGATGACAAGGAACCATCCAAGATGGATAGTTCAGATCAGACCTCTGAACCATCTTCTGATTCATCTTTAGCAAATATAGAATCATTCCTTCCTGAATGCGTGAGCAATGTTGCACGACTTCTTGAAACCATACTTCAGAATGCTGACACATGTTGCATATTTGTTGAGAAGAAGGGAATTGAATCTGTTTTGCAGTTATTTACTTTGCCTTTAATGCCTTTCTCGGTGTCAGTTGGTCAGAGCATCTCTGTGGCTTTTAAGAACTTCTCACCACAGCATTCAGCTTCTTTGGCTCAGGCAGTATGTTCATTTTTGAGAGAGCTTCTGAAATCAACAAATGAACTCTTAGTTTCTATTGGAGGAACTCAACTTGTTTTGCTTGAATCTTCAAAACGAACTAAGATTTTGAGATGTCTTTTCAGTCTTGAAAATATTCTCTCTTTGTTTAATTTCTTGTTGAAGGGGACTACTACTGTTGTATCAGAACTGGACAACGCTGATGCTGATGTACTGAAAGATCTAGGGAGCACATATAGGGAGATCATTTGGCGAATTTCTTTCTGTAATGATCTGAAGTTTGATGTGAAGAGAAATATCGACGAAGAACCTGAGAATGTAGAGGCAGCTTCATTGAGTGCTGTCGAAAGGGACAGTGATGACGATACTAATATTCCAGCTGTGAGATCTTTAAACCCAGTTTTTGTTAGTAACAACTCTCAGTCCTTATGGGGTGGAGAACGTGAGTTTCTTTCAGTTTTTCGTTCTGGTGAAGGTTTAGGTTTGCATCGACGTACTCGACATGGGATTACACGAATGCGAGGTGGAAGGACATGCAGGCATTTGGAGGCTATGAACTTTGACTCTGAAGCTTCTAATGTATCTGAGATGTCTCCCTCTCAGGATTTGAAAAAGAAAAGTCCGGATATAATTGTTTTTGAAATTCTCAACAAGCTCGCAAATACAATGCATTCCTTCTTTGCAGCACTTGTTAAGGGATTTACACCTACAAATCGCCGTAGAGCCGACTCAGGGTTGACTTCAGCATCGAAGACTCTTGGTACTTCCATAGCTAAAATTTTTCTTGAGGCACTTAGCTTCTCTGGGCAATCTACTTCAGTGGGGCTTGATACATCATTGTCGGTAAAATGTAGATATCTTGGGAAGGTTGTGGATGATATGGCAGTAGTCACTTTTGACAGCAGACGAAGAACTTGCTATTCCTCAATGGTCAATAATTTTTATGTAAATGGTACCTTCAAGGAGCTGCTTACAACCTTTGAAGCTACAAGTCAGTTGTTGTGGAATTTGCCATACTCTATGCCAGCATCAAGTAGTAACAATGAAAAGACCGGTGAAGAAAGTAGATTGGCCCACAGCTCGTGGCTGCTTGACACTTTACAAAGTTATTGCCGGTTGCTTGAGAATTTTGTTAACTCATCTCTAGTTCTATCCCCCACCTCTGCATCCCAGGCACAGCTACTTGTTCAGCCAGTTGCGGTTGGTTTGTCAATAGGGCTTTTTCCTGTCCCAAGGGACCCAGAAGCTTTTGTTCGCATGCTGCAATCTCAAGTTCTTGATGTAATTCTTCCTGTCTGGAATAACCCCATGTTTCCTCAATGTAGTCCTGGTTTAATTGCTTCCATTGTTTCACTTGTAACACATGTTTATTCTGGTGTTGGAGATGTAAAGCTTAATCGAAATGGCATTGCTGGAAGTGCTAGCCAACATTTCATGCCCCCTCCCCCAGATGAGGCAACAGTTGCCACAATAGTTGAGATGGGTTTTTCAAGGGCCAGAGCAGAGGATGCACTTAGACGGGTGGAAACAAATAGCGTTGAGATGGCAATGGAGTGGCTTTTCAGTCACCCTGAGGATCCTGTGCAGGAGGATGATGAACTTGCTCGGGCACTTGCTTTGTCACTTGGAAGCTCATCAGATTCATCCAAACCTTTAGACACTGACAAGTCTGCAGATGTGGTGGCAGAAGAAGGTTGTATAAAGACACCCCCAGTTGATGATATTCTTGTTGCATCTGTTAGATTGTTTCAGAGCAGTGATGCAATGGCATTCCCGTTAACTGATTTGCTGGTGACACTTTGTAATCGTAACAGAGGAGAGGACTGTTCAAGAGTTGCTTCTTATTTAATTCAGCAGTTGAAGCTTTTTCCCTTGGATTTTTCTAAGGATACCAATGCCCTGAGTATGTTATTGCATATAATAGCACTGATTCTTTTTGAGGATCCTAGTACAAGAGAAACTGCTGCACAGAATGGTGTTGTTTCTTCTGCTATTGAAATCTTGACCAACTTTAGGGTCAAGAACGAGTCTGGCATTGAAATAGTTGCTCCAAAATGTGTTAGTGCTTTACTACTTATTTTGGATAGCATGTTGCAATATCAACCCAGAATATTTTCTGACAATATTGAAGGAACTCAAACAGGGACCCATTTAGCTGGAGCACAAGCTTCATTGTCTATTCCTGTCCCTATTATTGATAAAAAATTGACTCCATATGCCCATGAACAAGGCTCAGCTTTGGCATTTGAAAACATATTGGGAAAATCTACAGGGTACTTGACCATTGAAGAGAGTCAGAAGGTGCTGTTAATAGCTTGTGACTTGATTAAGCAGCATGTCCCAGCTGTGATGATGCAGGCTGTGATGCAGCTATGTGCTCGGTTAACTAAATGTCATTCTTTAGCCTTGCAGTTCCTCGAAAATGGAGGCTTAACCAGTATTTTTGGTCTTCCCAGAAGTAGTTTTTTCCCTGGATATGACTTGGTTGTTTCTGCTATTGTTCGGCATCTTCTTGAAGACCCACAAACATTGCAAACTGCAATGGAGTGGGAGATTCGACAAATCTTGAGTAATAACCGGAATAGGGGACGTATGTCTGCAAGGATGTTTTTGACATCAATGGCACCTGTTATCTGCAGGGATCCAGTTATTTTCCTAAAAGCTGCTGCTGTTGTATGCCAGCTGGAGACATCAGAAGGTAGGACCTCTGTTTTGTTGTCCAAGGAAAATGAGAAATCAAAGACATCAGTGGTTGAAGCTAGATTAGCTCCTAGTGATTCTGTGCGGATTCTTGAGAACAAAATAAATGAGGGATTGGGTAAATGTTCCAAAGGTCACAAGAAAATCCCTGCAAATCTGACTCAAGTAATTGATCTGCTTCTTGAAATTGTCCTAAAATTTCCATTGTCAAAGAACCAGGAAGATTTTTACAGTAATTTATCTGCAATGGAGGTTGATGAACCTGCTACCAAGGTAAAGGGAAAATCAAAGGTTGGTGAAATAAAGAAATCAGAGTCCGAATCAGAACAATCTGCAGGACTGGCTAAAGTGACTTTCATTCTCAAATTATTGAGTGATATCCTGCTTATGTATGTAAATGCAGTTGGGGTTATACTTAAAAGAGATTCAGAGTTGTTCCAGTCTCGTGCATCTAATCTGTCAGATAATCCTGGATATGGTGGAATATTTCATTATGTTTTACATTGGTTGCTACCACTCACCATGGATAAGTCTGCAGGACCTGATGAATGGAGAGACAAATTGTCTGAAAAAGCTTCATGGTTCCTGGTGGTTTTGTGCGGTCGTTCTGGTGAAGGACGTCGAAGGGTAATTAATGAACTTGTTAAAGCTTTATCCTCATTGTCGACGTTGGAAAGTAATTCTACAAAGAGTGTTTTATTACCAGATAAGAAGGTCTATGCTCTCCTTGATTTGGTATATTCTATTTTATCAAAAAATTCGTCTTCCAGTAACATACCTGGTTCTGGGTGTTCCCCTGACATAGCCAAGAGTATGATAGACGGAGGAATGGTTCCATGTCTAACTAGCATTCTTCAGGTGATTGATTTGGACCATCCTGATGCTCCAAAATCTGTGAATCTTATACTGAAGGCATTGGAAGGCCTAACAAGAGCTGCAAATGCTAGTGAACAAATATTTAAATCTGATGGTGGGAACAAGAAAAAATCTGTGGGCTTAAATGGAAGGCCTGATGATCATCTGACTGCACCATCAACTGCTGAGGTTGTTCGGCATAGTCAAAATGCAAGCAGTGAACAGCACCTAGGAGATTTGGGTGGCAATGAAGAACAAAATCAACGGCAAGCTCAAAGGCATGGTAATGATAATCCAAATACAAGTCAGCCAGTGGAACAAGATATGAGGATAGAGGTAGAAGAGCAGATGACTTCCGATCCAGCAGTGGAGCTTGGAGTGGATTTCATGCATGAAGAGATGGAGGATGGTAGTATATTGCGCAATCCTGACCAAATGGAGATGACTTTCCGAGTCGAGAACAGGGAAAATGATGACATGGTTGATGAAGATGATGATATGGGGGATGAAGGTGAGGATGATGAGGATGATGATGAAGGGGAAGATGAGGATGAGGATATAGCAGAACATGGTGGTGGTATGATGTCTCTAGCTAATACATATGTGGAAGATCATGATGATACTGGCTTGGAAGATGACTACAATGAGGAGATGATTGATGAAGAGGATGATGATTTTCACGAGAATCAAGTCATAGAGGTCAGGTGGAGGGAAGCCCTTGATGGTCTTGATCATTTACAGGTACTTGGGCAACCTGGAGCTGCAAGTGGCCTTATTGATGTAGCTGCAGAGCCTTTTGAAGGGGTTAATGTAGATGACCTTTTTGGTCTACGGAGACCTTTAGGTTTTGAGCGACGCCGTCAGAATGTTAGGTCGTCTTTTGAACGACCAGTTGCAGAAAGAAATGCCTTCCAACATCCTCTTTTATCGAGACCATCCCATTCTGGAGATATGGTGTCAATGTTATCCTCAGTTGCTAATTCATCCAGAGACTCGGAGGCTTTATCATCAGGAAATTTTGATGTATCCAATTTTTACATGTTTGATGCTCCTGTTCTTCCGTATGATCATGCTGCATCTGGCAGTCTCTATGGTGATCGTTTTGGTGGTGGTGCACCACCACCATTGACTGATTTTTCCGTGGGTATTGATTCATTGCAATTACCTGGAAGGAGAAGGCCAGTTGATGGCCGGTGGACCTTTGGTGGACAGCCACAAGGAAGTGCTCATGCTGCTGCTGTTGCAAATTCTGTCGAGGAACAATTTGTATCCCATTTACGCAGTCATGCTCCAGTTGATACTCCTGAAAGGCCGTCACAGGATTCAGAAATCATGGAGAAACAACAACATGCCCCTCCATTCAATAACAGTCAAGCTGAAGTGGAGCGTGGCAATAGCAGTGCTGGACGAAGTGAAGGTCCTAACAATGGTGATGAGTTAGCAGCTGAGGGTGCTTCTTGTGTGGGGCAAGTGGATTCACAGCCTGTTTCTCAAAGAGCACAGGAATGTCAGCAGATGCCTGATACCGTGTCGGTTCAACCACCTTTTCTAAACCATACACCAGGTGGTCATGATAGCATGGAAATTGGGGAGGGGAATTGTACTTCTAGTGATGAAGTGGTGGCAATGCTCGGGGTTGCGGACTCAACTGCAGGCATTTTTGCTGATCAACAACATGATAGAGGTTTTGATCCGTCTTTCAATTTCCATGACATTCCAGTGCAGGCTGTGGGTGGTGATAGATCACTTATAACTGCCGAGGCGGGTAGTATCCAAGGGGACTCTGGTTCATATTTTCCCAATTTAGGCGATCTTCAAACTTCAGTGCCTGCAAATCTTGATGTTGATATGAATGGTATTGATACTGAAAGAAATCAAAATGTACACCCCCTCCAAACTTCAGAGTGCAGCACAGAGGAGCAGTCATCAGTGCCCAACTTACTAGTTACCCCAGTGAATAATCAGGCTGACCAAGGAAGTTCGAATGATGTGGCTGCTTGTGCTAATGCAATTGATCCCACCTTCCTGGAGGCACTACCAGAAGATATACGGGCAGAAGTTCTAGCTTCGCAGCGAGCTCAGTCTGTCCAACTTCCTACTAATGCAACCCCTTCTGGAGAAGATATTGATCCGGAGTTTTTAGCTGCTCTTCCTCCAGATATACAAGCTGAGATTTTGGCTCAACAAAGAGCACAAAGGATGGAACAACAGGCCGATGGCCAACCATTAGATATGGATAATGCTTCTATTATCGCTACTCTTCCTGCTGATATACGTGAAGAGGTTTGCATCTCTAATGATCTCTTCAAAGGCATTTTACAAATTACAACACACACTGCATGTTTTGACAATTTTTCTACCTATTTTTATTTCCAGGTACTTTTGACTTCTTCAGAAGCTGTCTTGTCTGCACTGCCTTCTCCTCTACTTGCTGAAGCTCAAATGCTTAGGAACAGAGCAATGAGTCATTATCAAGCTCGTAGTCTTTTTGGAAGCACCCACAGACTAAATAGTCGGAGAAATGGGTTGGGTTTTGATCGGCAGTCAGTAATGGACAGAGGTGTTGGAGTTACAATTGGCCAAAGGACTGTGTCTGGAATTGCGGATAAATTGAAGGATAACGAAATAGAAGGCGAGCCACTTCTAGATGCCAGTGCTTTGAAAGCTTTGATAAGGCTTCTGCTGTTAGCGCAGGTAAATTTTATCGGTCTATTTTTGCATTTTATTTTCACCTTTTTTTACATTTTTAATACACATTCAACCTATTTTCAATCAGATTGCAATGAGTCACTTCTCTTGAAATAAACTTTACACCACAGTTTTACAAGAATAGGCTGGCACAAATGTATATCATGCATAGCTTTATTCATGTATGACATATGTGGCTGATTTAGATTATTCCATTGACATTTTTTTTAATATTGTCAGCCTCTTGGTAAAGGCCTTCTGCAGAGACTTTTGCTAAACCTATGTGCTCATAGTATTACGAGGGCAATTCTAGTCCGGCTTTTGCTAGAGATGATCAAGCCTGAGGCTGAAGGGTCTATCAGCAAATCACCAACAACTAATTCCCAGAGGCTTTACGGTTGTCAATCAAATGTTGTTTATGGTCGATCACAGTTCTTAGATGGTAATGCTTTTTTCCAATGGGACAATGGTCATCTGCATGTTTTTTGTTTTCTCTTAGTTATTTACTCATTTATTCTCTCTATTGTTCTTTAGCAGGTGTTCCTCCTTTGGTCTTGCAACGGATCATTGAGATTTTAACTTATTTGGCTACAAATCATTCTGGTGTTGCAAATCTGTTGTTTTACTTTGATCCCCCAAATGTTCCAGACACATTAGGTTCAATAAATATGGGTAACAAAAATGACAAAGGCAAGGAGAAAATTGAGGAAGGAATAGTTTCTTCAAAGTTTTATGGAAACAGCCTGGATATGGATATTCCATTGGTGCTGTTTCTGAAGCTGTTGAATCGACCTCTCTTTCTCCGTAGCACTGGCTACCTTGAGCAGGTAAATTGTAGTTCATTTGATCCTGTTTATGAGATAGCTTGAACCACATTTTTGCTCCTTTTTCTTCTGTACTACTAAGAGGACGGCCTCGGAACACTATTCTGTTTTCCTGTTCACCTGAAATATCTGGATGCTTAACTAGAAAGCAAAAACAATTTAGATAGTTAATGTTATGCCTTCTGCATCCTCATTCTTGACAATATAGTTTTGTTATGTTATAATTCCAAAGTTAGAAATGAGTTGTGTAGCCTAGTATGTGCGTATGTATACATCACACTAGTGGTCCATTGTTATTTAAGTAGCCCAAGCTCATGCATGTAACTGAAGGAAGTATCCAACTGCTACACAAATATTTTAGCGTTTGCTTTATGCAGGTCATGGTTCTCCTTCAAGTAGTTGTGCATAATGCAGCATCAAGGATGGAGTGTCATTCTCAATCTGATAAGGACACTCATAATTCTCAAAATATGGCTACAAATGAAGCTACTGATGATATGAAAAAGGATCCTCCTATCTTGGATGAACCTAGTCAACAGGATAAACATGGTAGTGCAGAATCATCTACTTCTGATGGAAAGAAAATTAACGATATGTTTTTGCAGCTGCCACAATCCGGTTTGAGCAATCTTTGCCAGCTCCTGGGTCGTGATGGGTACTACTTATATTCTTATTTTATTTCTGAATTTTTGTAGATTTAATACTTTTTCTTAGCTTTTAAAGTATTTTAGCTTACTATATTTTCTATATCTTGAATTATTTAGTAGGATTGTCCATTCCAATGTGTCTTTATCAATGTTGTCACCTTCCTTTCCCTCTATTTTCTTTTTCATATACTGCTTTGAAATAAAGATATAAATCAGTCTATGACTAACCTGATCTTAATATTTGATTAGGCTTTCTGATAAAGTGTATACACTAGCTGTTGGAGTTCTGAAGAAGTTAGCATCTGTTGCTGTGCCACAACGAAAGTTTTTTACTATTGAGCTCTCAGAATTAGCTCATAGTTTAAGTAGTTCTGCTGCAAACGAGCTTGTCACACTTCGAAATACACAGATGTTGGGTCTGAGTACTTGTTCTATGGCTGGGGCCGCAATACTACGTGTTCTTCAAGCACTTATCGCACTCACATCACACGGTGATAATGAGAACTTAAGTTTGAAGGAAGATGTAGAGCAAGAGGAGCATGCCACCATGTGGAAACTAAATGTTGCTCTTGAGCCATTATGGCAGGAACTGAGTGAGTGTATTAGTGCAACTGAGACGCAGCTCGGCCAAAATTCCTCAACTCCAGCTATCTTAAATGTAAATGTTGAAGAGCATGTACAGGGATCCTCTTCCTCTTCTCCTCTTCCTCCCGGAACCCAGAGGCTACTGCCTTTTATTGAGGCATTTTTTGTTCTTTGCGAAAAAATTCAAGCCAACCAGTCAAATACTCTGCAAGATCACGCCGATGTGACAGTAAGAGAACTCAAAGATTCTACTGAAATCTCAGATCCATCAACCACAAGATGCAGTGGGGATCCTCAGAGGAAGTACAATGGTGTTGTGACATTTACAAAATTTGCTGAGAAGCATCGACGGCTTTTGAATTCATTTATCAGACAGAACCCAGGTTTGCTGGAGAAATCACTTTCTATGATGCTGAAAGCATCCAGGCTAATTGATTTTGATAACAAGAGAGCATACTTCCGCTCAAGAATTAGGCAGCAGCATGAACAGCATTTGGCTGGTCCTCTGAGGATAAGTATTAGGCGAGCTTATGTTCTAGAGGACTCCTATAATCAATTGCGCATGCGTCCTAGTCTAGACTTAAAGGGACGACTGAATGTGCAATTTCAAGGCGAAGAGGGTATCGATGCTGGTGGCCTGACAAGGGAATGGTATCAGTTACTGTCAAGAGTAATATTTGACAAAGGGGCATTGCTATTTACCACTGTGGGAAACAATGCAACTTTCCAGCCAAACCCTAACTCTGTCTACCAAACGGAGCACCTTTCTTACTTTAAGTTTGTTGGCAGAGTGGTAATTCTCTTTCATTTACGAATTCTTGATGCTTGTTGTATATTATGTATGGTCGGTCTTAAGTTTTGTTTCTTTTGCTTTTGATACCCTATCTAGGTTGCAAAGGCACTTTTTGATGGACAATTGTTGGATGTTTATTTCACTCGCTCTTTCTACAAGCACATTCTCGGTGTGAAGGTGACTTACCATGATATTGAAGCTGTTGATCCCGATTACTACAAGAATTTGAAGTGGATGCTAGAGGTCAGTGGGTCTCTATTTTGTGAATCTTAAGAACATAGTTCATAGACGTGTTATGCTGGATGCATCCTTTGAGGTTTAACCATAGTATTTTCCTGTATGACCAACAGTTTTCTTTCTATTTCTATTCCAGAATGATGTAAGTGACATACCTGACCTGACTTTTAGCATGGATGCAGATGAGGAAAAGCACATCCTTTATGAGAAAAACCAGGTATGTAAACGTTAAGTTTTGTTTTGTTGATTCATTCAGTACATTATTTTCTGACCCTGGGGTTTCCAATACAACTAACAAGAGATTTCAACCTAGCTTTTATAGAAAATTAAATAGGTTTTCCTTTTCATTTGAACAAGGTTACTGAAACATTAGAATCACCAAAAACATTCAGCCAAATTTTTTATGGATGTAAAATATTTTTTTTATTTTTTATTTTTTCATTTGACATAGGTAACTGATTATGAGCTCAAACCTGGAGGAAGAAATATAAGGGTTATGGAGGAAACTAAGCATGAGTATGTAGACCTTGTTGCTGATCATATCTTGACAAATGCTATCCGTCCTCAAATTAATTCTTTTCTGGAAGGATTTAATGAGTTGGTACCACGAGAACTTATATCTATTTTCAATGATAAAGAGCTTGAGCTACTGATCAGTGGGCTTCCTGAAATTGATTGTAAGTCGGATTTCTTTTTGATATAAAGTATCTTATATTATGTAACTGCTTTTGGGCTTTCTATAGTGGTAATTAAATTGCGCTCTTGTCCTTGCAGTGGAGGATCTGAAGGTGAACACTGGGTATACTGGCTACACTGCAGCATCCAGTGTTGTTCAATGGTTTTGGGAAGTGGTGAAAGGTTTCAACAAGGAAGACATGGCAAGGCTGCTACAATTTGTGACTGGGACATCTAAGGTAATGTGATGCAAATACACATGATTTCTTGCCAGGAAACACATTATTTATCACCAGTGTTTTCTTTTATTTTATCAACCCCTCCTCTCAAATGTGGTAAAGGACTTTTTTCATAGTAGATGTTGTGATTGATGGTCGACCAGAATACAGTTTTCTAATATCATCCATAATGCTGCTCTTTTGGGAGCCTTTTAACCAGTTGAGCTCTGTTCTATAGTTGCAATTTTGATGGGGGAACATGGTAATTTTTCAAGTAAAGGAAAAGAAGAATTTTTTTTTTTTGTATTTAGTTTGGTAGCTCACCATGCAACTGTGATTTTCCTTTATTCACGCTCAACGTTTTGAACACTAATACACAATCTTAGGTTATTGTTATTTTTTCCCATTCTCCCTCCCTTTGGATATGTTTGCCTAGAATGAAACCTTCAGAGTATAGTATGTTTTACCACTGAGCTCAGATGGTATTTGCCACTGCTGTGGCTTTGAAGTCACAGGATCGAGCTTTGCTAGAAACGTGTGTGTGCAAATGCATAGATCTCTTTAAGCAAAATCCTGTGAGGTTTTTCTAATGGTACATTTGTCGTTTTAGTCATGAACTATATTTTGATGTCTTTCAGGTTCCCCTGGAGGGCTTTAAGGCTTTGCAAGGTATCTCTGGTCCTCAGAGGTTCCAGATTCACAAGGCATATGGTGATCCTGACAGGCTGCCTTCTGCTCATACGTGGTATGTCCTTTTTCTTTTATATTTAAAATTAAGCAGATATCTGTATAGAATTAGTTTTGCCTTTATGCGTAAACTAACATGCATTTATATATTCAGCTTTAATCAGCTAGATCTGCCTGAATATACCTCAAAGGAACAGCTTCATGAACGGTTGCTGCTGGCCATTCATGAAGCTAGTGAAGGATTTGGCTTTGGTTAGCTGATAGTCTTGCCCCATCACATCCTGGTTCTGCTCTCAAGTTACCATGCACATGCAAGCATGCATCCCACCTCAGTTTCTTTCATAGTTCTATTTGGTAAAAGGTTTATATTCATTCAATTCACAGCCAATTTTTATAAAGTAGGAATGGTTAAAATGATCTTTTACTGGTGTGTTTGTAAAACTTATGTTTACTCTCTCATTCTCTCAGGCTCTATTGTATTCGTAGATGGGAAGGACTGCTCTTGAGGCTGGTAATTTGAACGTCTGATGAAACCACAACATTAGGAGGGGTGCAAGATTCAGATTTTTAAGGCCAGAGCACAAACCATGCTTTTTATCTACCTTCATCATGCACCATTGATGTGTCCTTCTGAAGATTGGAGTGCCTCTTGGGAGCAATGGCTTGATAAATACTATTTTTTTTATTTTATTATTGTAAATTGTTTTCTTGCCGTCTTCATATATTTGGGAAGCATACTAAGAATGTACTAGGTTTCACTGTTATAAAAAACTGAACGATCATTTTGGCCGAACTGCCTCGCTAGAAATAGCTTTTATAGTGTCAAAATGCAGCTAATAAGCTTTGGTATAAAAATAAATATATGTATTATCATGGTTTATGAAGTGTCATCATACTTGTAAGCTTACATAAAATATAAGTATGCAATAATTAGGAAATTAATAATAGTGTAATTTATTGATTAGACTATCAAAACGAAAAATTGTTGTGGAAGCAACCAAGAGAGGTGTGACTATCATTGCATATTTTGGCACCAATTTGACAGCATATATATTTTTTCTTGTATTATACTTGTATCATATTTGTACCAAAAAACAGTTATTTTTGTTGAATAATTTATAAACCTACCAAAAAATATTTGTACGTTAAACAAATATTATACATGAATAATATTCTTTTCGTATATCAATAAATGAGAAGTATTTTTTTTCTATAATAAATTTATATTTTCCATGGAATAAAACATAATAGAACTAATGTTTAAATATATTTAAATTATAGTTATTTTTATAATTAATAAAATATTAAGATTTTTGTTGATGGGTTCTTATTAAAATTTATAATAGATATCTATTTATAAATTGATTTTTAATAATAAAATTTATTGATTATAAAACATATTAGAATAAAAATGTTAAAAATGAAGTTTTAATATCAAACGATAGCGATATAGTTTAAATTTGTAACTTGAAATAGATAAAAAAGAGTTTTATAAACAACATTAAAATAAATTAAGTTTAATATTAATAGTTAATTTATTTTGAATTGTGAATCATTTATATTAATTTATTATTAATATTTTATATTATAATAGAAGTAAAATAAAATAAAATTATTAAAATATAAAAAAAAATATCTCAAAATTTTGTTAGAATTGAGTTATTTGTGTGGATTGATTTTTATATTATAAACTATTATCATTTAAAGTATAAGAAAATAGATTAATTAAGTACGAATTGTATTATTTTAATAAATTTTTTATAAAAATATTATTATTTTTATGTGAAATGATAATTTTTACCAATATTTAAGAAGATAAATTGACAATTAATATGGAGCTTTTGTTTTTTTACAATATTTTTATTTTTATAGTTTGATTGTTACTATTTTATTTAATTTTTTTATTAAATAAAATTAAATATATATTTAAATAATTTTTGGTTAAAATATTATTATTATTAATTTTTCTTAAATAATTACACCTTAAATTTTATTTTCAACCTTAATGCTCGTATTTTGATCACATTTTAATAAAAAAATTAAAAATTAAAAAAATTTATTTTTAATTTACTTTTTTTTAAATAAAAGAAACTGAATGACACTTTTCAATATAAAATATAAAATGATACTAATACTTAATCTAAAGAACTTTTATTGTATCTTGTCCTACCTATTATTATTGTATTCTTAATAGTTTATTTTTTAAAATTAAACGAATCATATTCATATTTATATATTTTTTCGTATTTTTATCATGTTTATATTTTATCTCAAATTTTTAACATATTTTTATATAAAAAGAAATATATTATATTTTATACGTATATTTATCCAAATAATACTTATCCTATATTTTGTTCACTATACCCATTTTTCATATATATTGATTAGGTATTATATAATTTAGTACTTAATAAATTCTAAGATTAACTTTGATCTAAATAATATGATTTTTAATTCTATTATCATGAACTTAAGATTTAATCTCACTCTATAATATTTATTTTATTTAATTAAAAAAACTTTAATCTCTTTGTTAGAAAAAAAATTTACGTTGTTAATTTCTTTTTTAATTATTATCATTAAAGGATTTCTTTTTTAATTATTATCATTAAAGGACCCAAATGACCTAACATAAGAGTATTTATGTCGATATATAAAGTCAATTTTTAAAAAAATCGACTTATAATGAATTTAAAGTTGGTTCGGTATACAACCGACGCTATTTGTGTAGGATGTAGCGTCGGTTCATCACGTCACCCGATGCTACACGTAGACGTAGCATCGGCCGACATGGTGAATCGACACCCGAAACCGATGCTACGTCCACGTGTAGCGTCGGTTCGATATGTTAACCGATGCTATGTCCTACGTGGATAGCGTCGGTTGACACATAGAATCGATGCTACACACGTAGATAAATTCTTTTTTTTCTTTCTTCCCCAAACAGAAACTATTCCAAGCACTGTATAACTCTCAAAAATTCAAAACCTCATCCATTTCTCCTTCACTCTTTCTCATTTTTCTGGCCACCTATGACCACCAATTCCAACGCTTGTTAGTGAGTTTTCTTCCTCTCTAACTAATCTTTTAGATCCCCTATTTTTTTTAGCAAAATACTAAAATTTTCTATACCTATTTCTCATTTACAAAACACCATTTTTTCTTCGTTTTCTTCATTTTGTCACTTCATTTACTCTTGTAAGTATTTCTATTAATTCTACGCACTTATTATTCATATTTTTTTTCTGTTATTGTGTGTATAAATTTTTGCATTATATATGTTGGTTTTTATTATAACATTAGGAGAAAAATATAATGATCTTGAATAACATAAAACAACACCATGATAATTTTTCTGCTATTAATTAATATTTTATTTTTTAATTATTTGTATTATTTAAACTATTTGTTAAAAAAAATTCTACTATTATTTAGTGATCGAATATAGGTTTTAATTTGAATATAATAGAAAATGAGTAAATTTTGTAAAAAAAAAATAAAAAATTAAAGTTAGTTCACACGTTGAACCGATTTTAAATTTTAAGTCATTTCATTTAAAGTCGGTTTTTAAATGACTTTAATACCCCTTTTTGTAGTAGTGATACTAGTGACTGTTACCTCACATGCTCTTATCCAAGCTAACAACATACATTAATATTGGAAACAACACACAGTATACAAATCAAGAAAACATACTAGAAAAACTATAAATGATTTTTAATCACTTTAAGACCTCCAATGTGCGAAACATATTTGACAAAGAATGATTGTACTCTCACAATATGAATTAAGTAAATAGGATAGTAAAAATAAAAACAACAAACTTAATTCAATGCACTACAAAATATTCAATAAATAAGAAAGAAGATATACAATAAACACTATCAATGTCATAAATTATAGACAATATTACAAGATTTACTTTAACATAATTAGTGTATTAGCTGTATATATATTATTACCTAAAATAGATAAAAGAATATTGTATATTTAGGTAATAATAGGTAATAGAATATTGTATATTTTTACCTAAAATATATAAACAGAATATTGTATATTTAGGTAATAGATTATTATATATATTCTTACCTAAAATAAATTGTACAATAATTCTTATTTAATAAAATTGTCAAACACACAAGTGATTGTTGCCTCACATGCTTCTTTCCAAGCTAACAACATACATTAACATGGAAAACAACACATAATATACAAAACAAGAAAACATACTAGAAAAGTTATAAAAGATTTTCAATCACTTCAAGACCTCCAATGTACGAACATGTTTGACAAATTATGATTGTATTCTTACAACATACGATCATACATAACACAACATGTAATCAAAAAATTCATATATGATCTAGCTCCTATATGGTAATATCCTTAGGTTTCTTATGACAATCACTCTATCGCAAGTCATTCATTAACAAGTATAAATGTAAATATCTCTATCGATCGAGATACCTGTCCTAACTGTGTCTAAGTTGCTATTGTTCACTATCAAAATAGCAATTGATCCAAGAAGATCCAAGCTTTTTTCCCAAAGCTCTATCATCACGTGATGTGATCAACCTTCTAATCTATATACGTTGTGAACCTCTAACACTTAGTTGACACATGGCACGCAATCATATAAGCACATTACCTTTGGAAGCCATTGCAGCATTGCAACACTCTACTAACACATATCGAACAACCGATACACCATGACCAACTGACACACGACAACCCAACAAATAGGATCCTCATCTATGGACAAGGTTATGACTTCGCAACCCTACACTGGCACACGACAACCAAATGTCATATAGTTACACAAATTGAGAGAAACTCATTAAAATGATGTGCCTCTTCACTAATCAACCATGCGTTTTGATTTTCAAATTATTCTTATTCAATCTCATATTTTTTACACTCAATTCGATGTTTGAGAAATATAAGAAAGACTCATCTTTGATGTCCGACATCTTATAGACAATAAATTATTTTTCATACTCGACTCTTAAAGGGAAAATAGAGTAAAAACGAATTAAAAAATCTTGTGCCAAAAGTGCAAAGTCTCTTCATGGATTCTGACCAAAGAAATAAGAAGAATGAAAGGAGAATTTATAAAAAAATTCAAAATCTCTCGAACAAATATCTCAAACCCTTGTCTACAAAGGTAGTGAGAGTAATAGTTATGTCTTGGTAAGAGTAATAACCGTTACACACTCGTTGACCCACAATGGAGAGGGATGGCAAACCAATGGTGGGAACATTGAATTTTCTAGATTCGTCAACTAAAGATTAAGAGATAAATTGATATTGTTGATTTGGGTCTTATACGGAGATGGTGAATATACGTCTTATTCTATTCGTGTCAATTTCTCTCTTATTCCTTTCCACTCATGCTTATTTTTTAACTATTATTACCACTTCTAATTTCTCTTGCACCATATTTTAATTATCAATCAATTTTCATTTGATTTTGTTGCTTTAGTTCAATTTATTTGTCAATAATTTTTTAAGAGTTAAATTCTTATTGGACTCACTTTTTCAAATTTATTTTGACTTATTTCTTACACTCCATTTTGGATCTGCATTGAGTGTATTATAAAAGATAGACTAAGAAATATGACTTGGAATTGAAGGAGCCTCCTATGATCTTGTTGGAAAGAAGGTTGATATTAATGCTCTAGTTGAGGATTTGATCTAAAAATATATTTTAGATTATTAGTTTCTTGGTTTGTTTCAAGGAATTATGTTATTTATTTTTTTGGTATCAAGTCTAGTTGATAATTTGTTTATATCTTGTTCTTTCTTTCATTTTAATGCTTAAATGTTGCTTTAGGTTTTACAAGTGGTATGTGTCTATTATAAAATACTACTAGTTTTTTTTTACTAAGTTGGATTACTTTGATGATACGTGACTTCTTTTTTATATATTTATCTAATAACATTTTGCTAGAAATTAAATCTTGTTGATTCCTTGGGTGTCTACTTTGGCTTACTATACATGGAGTCTATGTTGTATATATATTTCTTATTTTATCTAATTTTAGGATTATATTTGGTTTTGTTAACAAAGTTTATTCTCTCTCGAAAAAGATCACATATAAATGTTATTTGGTAAGATACATATTTACTTAGAAATATTAGTTTTTTTTTGTAAGAATCAAACTTAATAGAAAATTAAATATTTTTCTCTATATTTTAATATCTTAATAATGAAAAATTAATATTATAATATATGAGACAAAAATTATAATAATAATTGTTAAATTAATAAAATAAATAATTTATTTAGAGCTATAATTTACACATTATTTTTAAATTTATTAGATTTAATTATATAATAAATAAATATATTTAAAATTTTATGATTGTTTAGATTATTAAAGATTCAATTAATTTTAATTTATTTATTAATCTTCTAATCTTTTAATTCCATAAAATATTTGAATATCCAAGCAATAATCATCCTCCCATCCTTCCAATATTTTAATATGAGATGGGAATAACATTATCTCCCTCGCTTGGATTATAATTCTTTACTTAATTTTCTTTATTTGTTTATTCTTGTTTTAAATAAACTAAAATATATAATTGATTTATCAAATTTTAATTAAATTAAACATAAATTCTCAAACTTTTATTTCTCACGTTATTAAAATTTCACACATATATTATAAAATTTTGATTAAGAAATATATATTTTACATATGTATGAAATTTTAAAAATTTATAGATTAAATTATAAGATTTAAAATTTAAGAAATTACTTATAAAATTTTAATTTTAAAAATTTGAAAGAAAAAAAATATATTTTAAAATTTATATATAAATTTAATTAAAATATATATAAATTTAAAGATAATAATAATCTTTAATATTTTAAGTAATAATATTTATGATATTAGTCTAAATCTTACATTAACATTAGTAGTTTAAATTTGATAAAATATCTTATTCCCTGCCCTACCCTACCCTACCCCACCCCATTGGCATCCATAAATTACTAGAATTCAAATATAGCATATCTAAAGTAAGTGGGTGCTCACAACACATAATAAAAATACATTATATTTTAATTATATTATTCAATATTATTTAAATATTAAAATTTTATAAATTTTCCTTCCTCCGTCTCTATTATATTTTTATTATTAAAATTTTATAATTTTTTTTCATCTTATTAAATATAAAAATATCCCTCTATATAAACTTAATATAAACATAATTAAATCGTACATCAATTATTTATCGAATTTCATTACCGGATATGTCCTCTGCCTCCGTGCGAGTGCTTAATCCAATGTCTCTTTCTCCGCATGCCCTCAGTTTGCCAGCTCAATATTCCGTTCAGTCTCCCAACGTCTACCTTTCGATGCTAACGGCAACGGCGACGTCATTACTCTCCCTTTATTATCAGAGAAAATAACGTCGTTCAACTAAGAAACCGTGAGCCTAAATTCTCATCTTTCACATGGCCATAGGCCCATTTCTGGCTCAATCTCTGTCTTTCTCTCTCTTCTATAATCATTTTCTTTCCTGAGAAAAAAAGTTCCTCTACTGCTTGAATTCATGTCGGTACGCAATCTCTATTCCTTATTTGATTAAATTTATGCCAATTTTTTTTTTCAATTTGTTTATATATATATATATTTGTTCTGATGCTTATTTTGTTTGATTCTTGAACTAAATTTGATAGGTTGGAGCCTTAACGCATAAATTTGACAATTACATGTTTATTTGATGCTAACCAATTGCGAACAATTTACTATTTTTTTTCTTATCCATTAATTTTGTGCAAAATTCATGGTTTTCTGATAAGATGGAATGGTACTGTAAAACCGATTATTTATGGATTTAGAATTACATTTATGTAAATTGTAGTGTTTGGAGTGAATGATATGGTTTTCCTTATTTAATTGTAAATATCGTAGAATCTGGTTTTGTAGGATGTTCTGCAATCTGAAAGCGAAAGTAGTTTTGGCAGACCAACAATGAAAAATAAAGGGATTATGATGTCATGCTTTGTGTATGTATATTATACGGTTATTTATACGTTTTACTGCCCTTTTAAATTAAATGTGGGAATCAACTAGATAGTTGTTATGATCCTATATGAGTCCCACATCCTAAGTATGAGATTGACACGTGGGTTAATAACCACTTGGGAACCCTGTTGAATATTGGTTCTAAAAGTAACAAATTAGTGACATAATTTAGGGAAATTAGTGGCTTAATTTGTGGCATGATTTAAGGAAATTAGTGGCCAAATTTAAGGCTTAAATTATGGCACAATTTAGGGAAAAGGAGTCTTGCTTCATCTATAAATAGGAAAGAGTTCATGCATTGAAGAACAAGGCAAAAATCAGAAAAATCAAAGAGAGCATAAGCAAACTCAAAGAGAGAAAATACTTGTGAGTTTGAGAGTTTTCTATATGTTTGGGGAAACAGTTGAGAGATATTATTAGTGAGAAAATCTGTATCTGTATTCTATATATTTCCTACTCAGTTCAAATAATATCTGCTACATCCCGTGAACCTAGGCGAATTGCTGAACCACGTAAATTCTATGTGTTCATTTTATCGCTTTGATATATTCATATACCGCTATTTATTGCTTCCGCCCACAACAAATTGGTATCAGAGCCAAATATAGCAGTATTATATATCAAATCGAAGCTCTCGACGAGACGAACGCAACGGTGAAAGAATCGCTCAAATCGGAAGTCAGAATCACCGCCAGAAGCTGCCGGAGTGCTGCTGCCAGCAACTGAGTCAACTCACTGAGTTGGACCGAGTCAACTCAGTCACTAGTGATATTTGGACCGAGTTGGTTCATTTTTCATCCGTTTTCAGCTGAGTTGGATCTATTCCTAGCTAATTGGACTATTTCGGATTCAACTACGGACTCCATTTTTTCAAATAAGGTATAAAATTTGAAAAAATATTGTTTTAAGTTGTAAGTGTAAAATTTCTGTTATCTGTTTGTACTTATGGTTGATAAAAGAGAGATCGAAGAAGGTGAACAAGCTGACCTTAGAATTTCTGTCAAACCAAGTTGTTCTACTCGAAGAACTATGTTGTCCAATGCAAAGTTCGAGGTGGAGAAATTCGACGGCACCAATAACTTTGGCATGTGGCAATGTGAAGTATTAGATCTATTGTTTCGAGAAGGATCTAATATAGCCTTGGAGATCAGGCCAGGAGATTATTCAAATGAAGATTGGAATTATGTCAACCGACAAGCTTGTGGCACAATTCGACTATGCTTAGGAAAAGATCAGAAGTACTTTGTCATGAAAGAGAATGTGGCTGCAGTTCTCTGGAAGAAATTAGAGGACAAGTACATGACGAAAAGTATTGAGAACAGACTCTACTTGAAGAAGAAACTTTTTCGTTTCCAGTACAAGAAAGGTACCCTTATGATTGAGCACTTAGATAATCTCAATAAAATTTTAGTCGATCTACAAAATTTAGATGTTGAAATTATCGATGAAGATAAAGCTTTGTTGTTGCTGAATTCATTACCTGAGAGCTATGAGCATTTAACCACAACCCTGTTATATGGAAAAGATGAGGTTAAGTTCGTAGATGTTTCAAATGCTTTGGTAAATAATGAGTACCGAAAGAAGGATCAACATGATCACAGAGACTCAATATCAGAAGCATTGACAGCAGGCAGAGGTAGGACGAACAACAAAAAATCTGGCAGATCAAATAATAGGGGGCGATCCAGATCAAAGTCCAGAGGAGAGTCATCCAGAAGACGTCCTGCAAAGGATGAGTGTGTCTATTGTTATTAGAAAGGGCATTGGAAGAAAGATTGCCCAAACAAGGACAAGTCAAATGCAAATGTTGCACAGAAGGCCGATGAAGATAAAGAATCAACCTTTTCAGTTTCATCATCAAAAACCTACTCAGATAAGTGGATCCTTGATTCTGGATGTTCTTATCATATGTGTCCAAACAGACATTGGTTTTCGAGTTTTGAAGAGCTCGATGGAGGAGTTGTGCTTATGGGCAACGACAATGCCTGTCAGACAAAAGGGATCGGAACAGTAAGACTAAAGATGCACGATGTTACAATCAGACGACTTACAAATGTAAGGTATATTCCTGACCTAAAGAAAAACCTTATTTCTTTAGGTGTTCTAGATTCTGATGGTTACAAGGTAACATTGAAAAATGGAGTCTTGAAAGTTGTACGAGGTGCATTTGTAGCGATGAAGGGTACTCGGAAGGCGAACTTGTATTTCCTAGATGGGAGTACAGTTACAGAAAGAGCAGTTGTCTCAAGTAGTTATGAAGAAAAGACAAATGATTCTTCCCGCCTATGGCACATGCGCTTAGGGCATGTCGGTGAAAAGGCTTTGCAAGGCTTAATGAAGCAAGGTCTTTTGAAAGGTGCCAAGACTGGAATGTTTGATTTCTGCGAGCATTGTGTAATGGGAAAACAAACAAGAGTCAAGTTCTACTACCGCCATTCATCGTACTAAAGGATCTCTTGATTATATTCACACGGATGTCTGGGGACCTTCAAAGAATGCTTCACTTGGAGGTAAACGCTGGTTTGTGACTTTTATTGATGATTTCTCTAGATATGTCTGGATATACACTATGAGTCACAAAGACGAAGTTCTGGATATCTTTCTTAAATGGAAGAAAATGATCGAGACTCAGATAGGCAGGAAAATTAAAAGGCTCAGATCTGATAATGGTGGCGAGTATAAATCAGATCCCTTCTTTAAAGTTTGTCAAGATGAAGGGATAATTAGACATTTTTCAGTTCCTCGTACACTACAGCAGAATGGAGTTGTAGAACGAATGAATCGTACTTTGGTTGAGAAAGTTCGATGTATGCTATCTCAATCCAAATTGAACAAGGCATTTTGGGCTGAGGCTTTGTCATATACAACTCATATAGTCAACAGACTTCCTGCGACTGCATTAGATGGGAAAACTCCTAAAGAGGTATGGTCTGGACAACCTGTTACTGATTATGATTCATTGCGAATATTTAGATGTCCAGCATATTTTCATGTTAGTGAATCCAAACTGGATCCTAGAGCAAAAAAAGCTGTTTTCTTGGGCTTTAAGGAAGGAGTTAAAGGATTTCGACTTTGGTGTAGTGAATCCAAGAAGATCGTCTTAAGCCGAGATGTTACATTCGACGAGTCTGTTATGCTGAGACAGACAAATTCAGAGAAAGAGAATGAAAGTCCAAATACTCTTTCTAAGGTGATGCTTGAGACTCCGAAAGATCCAGAAAAGATTGCACCGATTACCGATCGTGGTGAAGATGAAATTGATGATCAAGAAGAGATCTCAGTTGAGGTGGAGGTTCTCTCACCATCACCACCGATCAATCAACAACCAGAATCTATTGTCACTACTCGACCGAAAAGGGAGATTAGAAAGCCTACCAGATACACAGACATGATAGCATTCGCACTTCCAGTAATTGATGATGATGTCTCATGCACTTATAGAGAAACCGTGCAGAGAGTTGATAGTATGAAGTAGAAGATGGCAATGGATGAAGAGATGAAGTCTCTACACCAGAATCAGACTTGGGAGTTGGTTCAACTTCCTAAAGGAAAGAAAACTATTGGTTGCAAATGGGTCTATGCCAAGAAGGAAGGTGTTCCTGGTAAAGACAACATCAGATACAAAGCCAGACTGGTAGCATGTCTGTGTATCTGGTAGGCTTTCTAATCTATTGGTTGCAAATGCGTATGATACAAATGTTGAATATTGGCTCTAAAAGTAACAAATTAGTGGCATAATTTAGGGAAATTAGTGGCTTAATTTGTGGCATGATTTAAGGAAATTAGTGGCATAATTTAAGGTTTAAATTATGGTACAATTTAGGGAAAGGGAGCCTTGCTTCATCTATAAATAGGGAAGAGTTCATGCATTGAAGAATAAGGCAAAAATCAGAAAAATCAAAGAGAGCATAAGCAAATTCAAAGAGAGAAAATACTTGTGAGTTTGAGAGTTTTCTACAAGTTTGGGGAAACACTTGAGAGATATTATTAGTGAGGAAATCTGTATCTGTATTCTGTATATTTCCTACTCAGTTCAAATAATATCTGCTGCATCCCGTGGACCTAGGCGAATTGCCGAACCACGTAAATTCTGTGTGTTCATTTTATCGCTTTGATATATTCATATACCGCTATTTATTGCTTCTGCCCACAACAAACCCTTCCTTAGAAACCTGGTTTTTGCTATTATTGGCATCAGAGCATACATCCCTTGGGCTGGCTTTTGTCATGGTGGAGTGACAGTGGAGGAAGGTTGTTATGATAGGGTCGGATTTGTTAAGTCATCCAAAATATGGTCTCCATTGGGTCTGAAAGAAAGAAGTAACCTTGTTGTGGATAATGAGTCCAATAAGTATGGGCCTTCAAAGTGCCGTTCCCTTAATGGTTAATGTCAAATCTGAAAGAGGGTTCTTATTGAGGTGGAAGAATCCAGAAAATGGGTCAACGTTTATGGTTAATGTCAATTCTGAATGAGGGTCCTTATTGAGGTGGAAGAATCCGGAATATGGGTCAACGTGGACACCTGTTCTAAAGGATGGTGGAATGTTACATAGCTAATTGCATCCTACGTTGCTTAGTATGGGATTGACATTTGGGTAATAACCACTTGCCCACCCTTTCCCTACAAGGTGGTTTTGTAGAGTGAGTTCTACTTGAAGTGATTTGATACCATAGATATTATAGTTGCATTTCTTTTATAATGTGAGAGGCAAATTTAGTTATATTTGCTTTCTTGGGAACTAGAATGTACGTGGGAATTTGAGATATTTTCTTTTTCTTTCAGTTTTTTGGATAGGACATCAAATGTTGCTCATAGTATTTCGTGTGATTAGTAATGCAGCATATTGTCCAGTCAAGAACTCAGGTGGCTTTCAATTCTTGTGTCCATGATAATTGCGTCAAAATTTCTTTCCTATTTCTTTTTTCATGTATGAAAGTCCCAACCTTTTTCTCAATGTTACGCAAAAGGCAAGGTGTATGAGCTTTTATTTTTGAATCCAATCCTTATTTAAGGGTTTTTGTAATCAGGGAATCAATTAGAAAAAGCATATGTACTATGTAGGATTGTTAGCTTTCTATGTTTACTTTTTCTGAGAATTCCTATGGAGGAAGACATGAGATATTTAGCATGTTTTGGTTGACTAGTAATATATGGTAGCTTGGGAAGTACAAAAGAAATAACATTGAGTTAAACTTGCACATAAAAAAGCTGCAAAAAAAGTCAGATTAAACCTGTATCTGTGAGATTCTTGGACAATCATATGAAGATCTTAATAAATGTCACTCACTTTCTCTATATCATCAAGGCTGAATTAATCTGTATTCTATTGTTTTGCATAAAACAATCCAGTTATAGTTGTTTGTTTATTTGAAGTAAATGTTTCTAGAGGTACTTTGTGTTGTTTTAAAGTGAATGAGTCGAATCAAAACACTTTCCAAAATGTTGCACTTTCTCCTGCAGGAAAAAGGTCGACCACTGCCAAAATTTGGTGAGTGGGATGTCAGTGACCCGGCTTCAGCTGAAGGATTTACTGTGATATTTAACAAGGCTAGGGATGAGAAGAAAACTGGTGGTAAACCTGAGTCTCCAGGAAAGGTTGATCCTAACATCGAGCTTACCAGACATGGAATGGATCCTGAGAAGCCTCAGTCTGTATGTTGTTCTTATTTTCACTTCTTTATTTCTTTCTCCAATGGTTTAATACTGAGTGAAGGTGCCAACGCTATTGTTTTCTTTTTTCTTTTGGATTTTGTAAACAATGAAATGTTGCCTTGTTTTGCCAGTCAAACTAGCTTTACAGAAAAACAAGTGCCAGCTAACTTGTTTCTTATAGAAGTTTCTCAAAGATACAGTACTTTGTTGTTATAGAAAATAATTGTTGAAGAGTATAAATAATTGTTAAGTTCGCCTCCTACAAACTTGAGTTTTTGGGAGAGTTGGTTTTCTAACAATTTTTATATGGTATCAGAGTAGTAAAGTTCTATAATTAAATTTCTATGATAACCTCTAAAATCAATTAAAATTTTCAAATTTGATGTGTCTTCCTCTAAAATCAATTAAAATTTTCAAATTTGATGTGTCTTGTAAAAGGATAAGGAAACAAACTCTTGTGAAAAATTCAAGTGATGGACATTTGCAAAAACAAAATAGCTGATACTTGGGGGGAATGTTGAAGAGTATAATGATTATTAAGCTCATCTCTTAGAAGTTTGAACTTTTGGGAGAATTAGTGTCTGATATTTCTATAATAATTTCACATTTTTTTGAATTAATTTGTATTAGATATAGAAGAAAATGGAAGTTTCTCAAGAAGAGACATGATTGCTTCATGAAGTGTAGAGTTAAGCTCTTCGTATTGGGTGTATCATTTGCTTAAATCTTTTCAAAATTATATTTTCTTAACAAGACATTACTCTATAATTAAAAAAGTACTGCTTGGGTTTAATTCCCTACCTTCTTCCCTCAGAAAAAATGGTTTTGCTGCATGCATGAACCACCTACACAATCTTGACTAGGAACTTATAATTCAAGTGCTTCCATGGAAGAGCATGCATGTTGTTCTTTACAAGCTCCACCATATTTTTCCATAGAAGGCAGGAGCTGAGAAAAGTGATAGGTCCTGCTAGAAAATTCACTGTGTTGTAAAATTGAATTTTGATGGGAGGAGTAAACGAGACAAACACATACTGTATCTATATATTGTCTGATAATTATGATTATTATTAGAGTTCAATTTATTTCTCTCGCATCCGGACCGATCTATGAGCTCTATCTATTTCTCATGACATTATTTTCCCTCATTGTTATCATCTTGCTTTGATATCGTGTACCGGATCACCCTAAATGGACGATGATGATCCATCAGAATTCCCATGACCCTTTGTACAGGAAATCATCAGCATTTGGCATAAATTTATGGCTTCATCTTCTGCTGTCTTAGATTCTTGTGTGGTTCTTCCAAATCTAAAAGGCTTTCTTGTTGTCTTCTCAGACTTGAAGCTTTGAAGCAACTCTCATACATAAGCACAAAGATGGCACATGGTATGACAAGACCATTTTGGATTTCTTTAGCATGGGTTGTATGCGAGCCTAGACAACAATTGCATGTACTCCTCTCTTATATAAAAGTGGGGGGTATTTTGAAGTCACTTTACTTGTGTCAAATAGACACTTTAGTCACATTGTTTTCGCAAAAAATACATAAGTGACTCTGTTATTAAAAATTAGAGGGTTTTAACCACCTTCTAAACAATGACTTAATATTTTATTATTAAAACTTGAGCAAAATAATTGATATCAATTTTTCCCCCAATTCTTGTCTTCCCTCGTGCCATTTTCCTCCTTTATTATGGTCTTTTTAATAATTTTCACCATCAGTCTGATATTTTCTCCCTTACATTTTTTCTCTTCACTTCAAATTCCCTTCCAATTAACTACTTTGTTTACTATAAGAAGATATAACAATTTTTTTAAAATTTATTTCACATTTTTGGGGCAGAGTTTATACATCTCTTAAGTTATTGTAATGGATATACTAGTCTATTATTCTATGGACATACAAATTTTTTTAGAAAGTAGACATTAAATTGTTTGTGTTATTTCTTTTTTCTTTTTATTTAAAAATTATATGTTATTTTTTGTTGAATAAACAATAAAAATAACACCCTTAAAATTTTTAATCATAAATAGTACAATTTATATTTAATTCATACATTTTTATTATTTAAAAAAATTTGACACATCATTATTATACATTTCATATTGTTTAATTGAATATTTTTTAAATTAAACTATAATCATTTAGATATGTTCGATGTTGAACGTTATCTAATTAAATCTCTTTAAATGTTATTAGGATGTTATTTTTGTCGTTATAAATTTTAATGATGATTTTTGATAATTTTTTTTTATTATTAATGGAAAAATTCATTTATCATCTTTGATGAATATGTTACTTATTTATTTTAAATCAATATTAACTATTTTAATTCCGATCTTAATAATAAAATAACATCTCATTGTTTAAATAATGATTAATTATTTGTTTTTAATAAATGAATAACCTATATTTTTTTAAAAAAATAATATAATTAAAATATATTATTGATACAACTAAATAACTCTTAAAATAATATATCCATTATATAATATTTAGCAGATTTAATTTATAATGTGGTCTTAAATGTTACGTGATATGAATATCTTACTAAATAAATAAATTGTTTAAATGTGCCTTACATGATAAGTTGGTAACAAAAAATTAACAATCACCATAAATTGTGGAAAATTAGGTTTTAATGAACCAAATTCTCGTTCTTGTAATTTATTTTATGAAAACATTTTTTTTATTAGTAGATTTTTAATATCTATATTTTATTAGTCTCGAATCCAAGATTTTTAAATATTATGATTATATATACAGTTAGATTATAAAATAATATAACAAATTTTTTTTATTGAATTTTGAGAAAGTTGAACATCTTTTTTTTTTCTTTCAATCAAAAAAACACTTATTTTAAGTATAAAATAAGATTTGTGGATTGAATTAGTGAACACGGACACTATACATATTTCAAATATGTAGTAAAAATAATAATTAATATTTTTTTATATATTATATTTTGATCGGTGTAAAATAAATTATATTTTTTATACCTTAGTAGTATTATTTGTTGGAAACTTTTAAGCTCGAATATTCTCTCTTTTTATTTGGGACGGAATGAAAGTGATGGAATATTCTCTTATTTTCTAACCGAGCCTATAATACATACCTTTTATCTTTTAATTCTGGTAGCGACCTAGGGGGTAACCTTGAGTGGGTTTACCGTTTTATTTTATTTTCGGTCCAGGGGCTTAACATTTGTACGTTAAAAAAGAGAGAACAACATATTTACAATTTTTTTAGCTCAAATTTGAGATTTTTAACGTGAACAAATTATGGCTAGCGATGTATCACATGAAATAATAATATAATAGGGATAAAAAAATTACTCAAAATTTATTAATATTATTTATGTTATTAAATATTTTATTATTTTTATTTATTATAAATATAAAAATAATAATTTTTTAACGTTATAAAGTAATACTTGAATACCATATAATGAATGTTAAAACTAATATATAATAATATAACACAAATAAAATTAACACCCTTACTCTTAATATACTTGTCCTTTACACTTAAAATATATTTGATTGATTGACTATAATATATTTATAAATTGAATTATTATTTTGTTACTACAATGAATAATATACTATTATAAGATTAAAATATAATATTTTTTTTTTTTATTTTTTATTATCTATTTTTTTTATTTTTAACCTATAGTGAATTAGATGATTACATTTTGATATCAATTTGTTTGTATTATTATTGAAATATTTTGATTATATAATTTTTATAAAATAGAAATAAATCACTCTTATTTTAAAATTAAAACAAATGTATCACTTTCTTAATAATAAATTTATCTTTTTACATGTTTTCTACGTTATTATCATCTGTTATATATAGTGTTTCATTCCTTTCGAGATTCTATTGCTGTTTTATTTTCCCTTGCATCTCGTATCTATCTGATGGATTATTGAAGCCGTCATAGGATTCCCTCTTACAGCTCGTACAGTTGACGTTTACTTCACATCTGACCAAGTCAACTTGCGGAGAAATTTAGAGGATACATAATAATTCAACCATTTGAGGCAGTGCTTGGGTCCCTAGTGACTGTTGAGATTAGTTGTGACCGGCTACTTTAAAATATTTAATAATTAACATATTTTGTATTAAAATCATGTAATTAAAGTATTCAAATAATATAAAATAAATGATTTTTATTATAATTTATTGTAATTAATTTATATTTAAAAATTAAATTCATTTATACACATGATTAAGAGTAATATTCAAACGGTAAAACTTTTCTCCTATGAATGTCATGATTTGTGGTAGAGGTTGCTAGCTTTTGACAACTTTTATAATTTTGAATATATGTATAAAATAAAAATATTATCAAACATATATTTAAAAGTAGAGATATTATTAAAAATATAATAATATGAAATATTTATATTGTAGAATATATATTAAAATAAAAAATTAATACATTATTATTGATTTATGATAGATGCTTTATTTTAATTGATTATTTTATTTATAAAAGATATTATTTAATTTTTTTAATTATAAGAATGTAAAATGTTAATATAGCACTAATATTTTAATAGTTGTAGGTTTTCAACGTTATTTTAGATTCATTAAAAGGATATTTTGGTTATTTAATGTGTTTTTACCATTTTCAGAACTCAATTGGGGTCGTGGATTATGGGTTTAGAGCCGATGATTCGCGTGGACGTGGAGACTGGAGAGACAGCCTATTGTCACGTTCCGCTCAAATGTTTTTAAAAATCCAAATAAATGGTGGTTGTTTAAATGATCTAGACTTTTCTACATGGGAAGTTCTAGAGTGACTTAGAGATGTCTAGAGAGGGTTAGAGTTAGACGAACTCAACTCAAGCTTTGAAGACCCTAGAATGTTCTAGAGCCCCTAGAGGGTGCTAGAATGGGTTGAAATATTCTAGAACGTGCCGGATGGTTCATGAAGGATGTAGAAGCCGCTAGAAGCTTACGAAACATCCCGGAACTTGCATAAAGGAGCTAGACAAACCTAGAAGACTCTAGAGTTGGCTAGAAGGTCCTAGAACCTTGTGGCACATTGTACATAAACCTATAACACTCTTGTACATTCTAGGCTTAGAATGATCTAGAAAGTTGTGGCATAGCCTTAAGCTTGAAGCCACACTATAAATAGACCCATTGGTTTCCATTTGTAGGCAATTTGGGAATCCTTGAGAATTCTTAGCATCTTGTAACATAAACTCTCTCTAGAGCAATACAAAGCATTCTTTACAAACTCTCTTTCTAATCTCTTTAGAGAATTCGTTTGGGGAGAGGCAGGCTTAGTGCAACGGACCGTGCTAAGTGTCGCACGATTGCTACTTGAGAATTTAAGGTCGTGACAGTTGGTATCAGAGCTTTCGATTGAAGCATTTCTACCTTTGGCATAATGAGGAACGTTGCTCCATCTACACCAAGCGTTGATGTTCCACCTATGGAATGTGGACGTGAGGAAGTTCGAAAACCATCAAAGGAATCTCGAGCCAAGTCGAAAGACATACTTTCTAGCTTGGAAGCACGTGTTGGGAGTACGTAGGACAGCTTAGGGGAGCTGTTCGACCGGGTGGACAACTTGGAGAAGCGTTGCAATGGCTTGGAGGCCAAGGATGTGGAGATCCATGCAACAGTCAAGATGTCCCTTAACGAGCTAGACGGTGGGTTAAGGCAAGAGATTGATGGGTTAAAGGTCGAACTTTTCAAGGTAAGAGATCTTGTCCAAAGAGAACTCGCTAATGTGTTGCATAGAGTCGAGGATATGGGTGGTGATCTAGCTTTATGTAAGCGGGCTATGGCCGCGAAAACTAGCACAGCCACCGTCATTGAGGCTAAGAGGGTGGATGTTCCCAAGCCTAAGACCTTCAATGGTATTAGGAATGATAGGGAAGTGGAGAACTTCCTATGGGGGCTGGAACAATATTTCGAGGCTACTGGCATAACGGACCATGCCAACAAGATCTGAACTGCTGCCATGTACTTGATTGACACTGCTATGTTGTGGTGGAGAAGGAGACATGGTGATGTGCAACGAGGGGTTTGCACAATCGACACCTTTGAAGATTTCAAAAGGGAGTTCAAAATGCAGTTCTTCCCCATAAATGTTGAGGAGGAGGCGAGGGGCCAATTGCGACGATTGAAGCAAACGGGTAGCATAAGGGATTATGTGAAGGAACTCACAACCTTGTTGCTAGAAGTCCCTGACACATTTGACAAGGATGCCCTATTCTTGTTTATGGACGGTCTCTAATCATGGGCTAATCTCGAGCTCAAACGACGTGGTATCCAAGACTTATCTTCGGTCATCGCGACTACGGAAAGCTTTATTGATTACTCCACAAACAAGGAGAGCTCAAAAGCCACAGATAAAAATTTTGGTGGAGGAAAGAGTGGGGGAGGCCATGCCAAAAGTCAGGGTTCCAAAAATCATAAAGATAGCTCCTCATTCAAGCCACGAGATAAAGGGAAGGCGAAGGAGGATCGTAGTGCCTCAAAGCCCCGTGTGACGTGCTTCATATGCGACAGACCGCATTGGGCACGAGAATGTACGAAAAGGAAGGCCTTGAGTGCCTTAGTTGCTTCCACTCATGACTAGGATGGAGGCGAATCTGACGAAGGTGCAAAGATGGGTTCTTTGCGCCTACTTGGTGCATTGCAGAGCACCCCAAAGACCCCTAAAGGCTTGATGTATGTAGATCCAGCCATCAACGGGAAGGTCACCAAGGCTTTGGTCGACACAGGTGCATCTCACAACTTTGTTTCAGTGGAGGAAGCAAAGTGACTTGGCCTTAAGGTAGTCCATGGAAGGGGATCTCTGAAAGCAGTTAACTCAACAACATTACCATTGCATGGAGTTGCTCGTGGAGTTAAGGTCAATCTTGGTGCTTGGACTGGGCAAGTGGACTTATCGATAGCGCCTATGGATGACTTCTCTATTGTATTTGGCATGGAGTTCTTGGACCAGGTTAGAGCTTTCTTGGTGTCATGCTCAAATTCTATGTGAATCATGGATGGTTCGAAGGCGTGTGTGGTGCCGACGGAAAGGACCACTAGACCTTCTATCCAAGCTCTCTCAGCACTTCAATTCAAGAGGGGATTGAAGAGGCACGAAGATAGTTATTTGGCCATCTTAAAAGAATATGACGATGATGAGGCATCACCAAAGCCAAGCCTGCCAACAGAAGTGCAAGCTGTCTTAGATAAGTTCGAAGATGTGATGCCTGAGGCATTGCCAAAGCGGTTACCTCCAAGGAGAGAGGTAGACCATGAAATAGAGTTGGAACCCGGCACCAGGCCACCAACAATGAGCCCCTATCGAATGGCGAACTCAGAGTTGGCAGAATTGCGGAAGCAACTCGATGAACTGCTGGATGCTGGCTTCATAAGGCCCTCAAAAGCCCCATTTGGTGCCCCAGTGCTCTTTCAAAAGAAGAAGGATGGCTCGTTACGGATGTGCATTGACTATCGGGCTCTAAATAAGATCATTGTCAAGAACAAGTATCCTATCCCACTTATTGCTGATTTGTTCGATCAGTTAGGGAATGCCACATACTTTACAAAATTGGACTTGCGGTCGAGATATTACCAGGTACGCATAGCCAAAGGGGATGAGCCCAAGACCACATGTGTGACCAGGTATGGTGCCTATGAGTTCCTTGTCATGCCATTTGGTCTCACTAATGCACCTGCCACCTTCTGCACTCTTATGAACAAGATTTTCCATCCCTATCTCGATCGGTTCATGGTAGTATATCTTGACGACATTGTGATATATAGCCAGATTTTGGAAGAACATCTAGAGCATTTGAAGAAAGTGTTCAAGGTCCTAAGGGAAAATGAGCTATACGTCAAGAAGGAGAAATGTTCCTTTGCCCAAGATGAGGTGATGTTCTTAGGACATAGGATAAAGGATGGGAAACTGATGATGGATGGAGCTAAGGTGAAAGCCATCCAAGAATGGGAACCTTCTGTCAAAGTTCCCGAGTTAAGATCTTTCCTTGGACTGGTGAATTATTACCGAAGGTTTATCAAGTCCTACTCAGCGAGAGCAGCCCCGCTCACTAACCTACTTAAAAAGAACAAGGTTTGGGAATGGACAAGTGAATGTCAAGCCTTATTCAAAGACTTGAAGAAGGTCGTTAGTGAAGAACCGGTGTTTTGCCTACTAGACCCTTCCAAGATGTACGAGCTGCACATAGATGCTTCAGACTTTGCCATTGGTAGAGTATTGATGCAGGAAGGGCGTCTGATAGCCTATGAGAGCCGCAAGCTTAATGACACCGAATGCCGCTACACAGTGCAAGAAAAAGAAATGACAGCTATCATCCATTGCCTAAGGGTGTGGCGACACTACTTATTGGGTTCTCATTTTGTTATCATGTCAGAGAATGTTGCAACAAGCTACTTCCAAACTCAAAATAAGTTGAGTCCCAAGCAAGCTCGGTGGCAAGATTTCTTGGCGGAGTTTGACTATAGGTTAGAGTATAAGCCCGGTAAGGCCAATGTGGTGGCTGATGTGCTGAGCCGAAAGGCGGAGCTAGCAACCTTGAGTAGGCCAAGTAGCCCTTTGTTGGAAAGGATCAAAGAAGGGTTGGAACATGATGCCCTTGCTCAAAAGCTCCTTGCCCTTATCAAGGAAAGAAAGACTAGGCGATTTTGGCTGAGTGACAGACTACTCTACGCCAAGCAGAATCGCATCTTTGTGCCTATGTGGGGGAACTTAAGGAAGGAGCTAATCAAGGAGTGTCATGATTCATTATGAGCTGGACACCTAGGGATGAGGAGCACCCTTGCTTTGATTAAGTCATTTTACTATTGGCCTAAATTACGGGACGATGTTGAAGTCTACGTGAAGACTTGTCTTGTATGCCAACAGGACAAGTTAGAGCAGCATGCACCCGGAGGATTGCTAGAACCGCTGCCTATTCCAGAGAGACCATGGGAGAGTGTCTCAATAGATTTCATTACCTGCCTGCCAAAATCAGAGGGCTTTGGTAGCATCATTGTCGTCATCGATCGCTTCAGCAAATACGTGACATTCATACCTGCCTCAACGGATTGCACGGCAGATGAGACGACATGCTTGTTCCTCAAACATGTGGTGAAGCATTGGAGGATTCTAACTAATATTGTGAGTGATCGAGACCCACGATTTACTGGCAAGTTTTGGACATAATTGTTCAAGCTGTTGGGATCAAACTTGAGCTTTTCTACCAGCTTTCATCCCCAAAGCGATGGACAAACGAAACGTGCCAACGCATTGCTAGAGTTGTATCTTAGGAACTTTGTTAGTGCTAATCAACGTGATTGGGTGAAGCTATTGGATGTAGCCCAATTTTCATATAATTTGCAGAGGAACGAGTCCACCGCAAAGAGTCCCTTTGAGATCGTCATGGGACAGCAACCCATGACTCCCCATGCCTTGGCCACGAGTTATGAAGGAAAGAGCCATGTTGCCTTCAAATTTGCCAAGGCGTGGCACGAACAAGCGGAGTTGGCCCGAGCATATTTGAACAAGGCATCTAAGAAAATGAAGAAATAGGCTCACAAAAAAAGGAGGATAGTCGAATTTCAGGAAGGTGACTTGGTCCTTGTCAAACTATTACCCCAACAATTCAAGACCTTGCGGAAGGTTCACAAGGGGTTGGTGCGGAAGTATGAGGGACCATTTCTAATCCTCAAGAAAGTCGGTAAGGTGTCATACAAACTGCAACTCCCTTCAAAGCTTACGATCTATCCGATCTTCCATGTAAGTATGCTAAAACCTTTTCATGGAGACAAGGAAGACATAAGTCGGGGAGAATCAAAGAGGGCGCCTACCGCAGTGGTAACCTTCTTCGACAAAGAAGTGGACTCAATTTTGGCAGACCGTTTGATCCGACGTAGGGGCATACCGAGTTATAGGGAATACTTGGTCAAATGGAAAAACGCCCCGGATGAAAAGACAAGCTGGGAACCTGAGGATTCTTTGTGGCAATTGAAAGATGACATAGAGAGGTTCAAGCTTGAAAGCGCAACGAGGGCGTCGCGAACTTGAGTGGGAGAGGGTGTCACGTCCCGCTCAAATGTCCCTAAAAATCCAAATAAATGGTGGTTACCTAAATGATCTAGACTTTTCTACATGGGAAGTTCTAGAGTGGCCTAGAGATGTCTAGAGAGGGCTAGAGTTGGACGGACTCAACTCAAGCTTTGAAGACCCTAGAGTGTTCTAGAGCACGCTGGAGGGTGCTAGAATGAGCTGGAATATTCTAGAACATGCCGGATGGTTCATGAAGGATGTAGAAGCCGCTGGAAGCTTACAGAACATCCTGGAACTTGCATGAAGGAGCTAGACAAACCTAAAAGACTCTAGAGTTGGCTAGAAGGTCTTAGAACCTTGTGGCACATTGTACATAAACCTAGAACACTCTTGTACATTTTAGGCTTAGAATGATCTAGAAAGTTGTGGCATAGCCTTAAGCTTGGAGCCACACTATAAATAGACTCATTGGTCTCCATTTGTAGGTAACTTGGGAATCTTTGAGAATTCTTAGCATCTTGTAACATAAACTCTTCCTAAAATAATACAAAGCATTCTTTACAAACTCTCTTTCTAATCTCTTTGGATAATTCATTTGGTGAAAAGCAAGCTTAGTGCAACGGATCGCACTAAGTGCCGCATGATCGTTACTTGAGAATTTAAGGTCGTAATACTATGTTATTTTTGTTTTGGTGGAAAGTGACGAAATGTTATTTGGATTTTTTTTTCTTTTTTTATTAAATATTAATTTTTAATTTTAATCTTTAAAAATATACATTTTTAGCATAAATTATTAAAATTTATATTTTATTATTACTTTTAGGATCAAAATATTCAAATAAGATTTTCTTAATATTTAAAATGATTAAGTAATATTAATTAAAAATAAATGAAATAAATAATATCTATAACTTATTCAAAATTGCTATTGTGATCATTTACTCTGAAATTATTTGTAAGATGTCACGTTATATTATTATTACAAAAAGATCAAATATCCACGCTCTACAAGCCACGTATCTTAAATGTAATATATTATTTATCTTATTTTATTTTTATAGATTTGATACATAATATATTTTTTAAATTAATATATTTTAATTAAATTATTATTATATTTTTAAACACTTTATTTATTTATTTTCAATATTAAGTTTTTATATTATTTTATTTAATAAAAAAATTTAAATTTAACCATATTAAAATCTAATAACATTAAATTGACAGATAGGTGAAGAAAAAATATCTCAAAAATAATTAAAATAATTAAAATTTTTACTCAAATAACTAAAATTTCTACTCACATAAAAATAATATAATTAAACTAAATATTATATTCGATATATAAAAATAAAATAATCATTATATTTAATTAATAAAAATAATTAAACTAATTATCGTATTCATTAGATAAACATAAAATAATCATTATTTTTAATTAATAAAAATAAATTAATCTCAAAACAAATTTTCTATCTCAAAATATCGTGTGTTTTCTAAACTCATTCATAACCTCATGACATGTTTTTTTAAAACAATATCTTTATTCAAATCTTTTATTCTTAAGAAATAAATATCATCAAAAAAATTATATTTATTTTATATAACATTTTAATCCGAATCTTATAAAAAAGTGACTGAACACAAATAAAATATTTTTTTTAAAATTGTTTTAGTTGCATTACATAGAAATTATTATAATTTGTGTTTTAATTTGAATAAACTATAACTCAAATAGTTAAAGAAAAATTAATTTAAAAGATATTATTTATCCTTTTACTGATTACTTTTTGATAAAAATAATATTAAAATATTATAAAAAATAAATATAAAATTTAAATATTATTTTTAAAATAATTATAAAATTTGTGTAGTTATTCTTCTTATTTTTTTTAAAAAATAATCAAAATTAAGTTTTAGATATCACTTAATCATTTATTTTTAATTAATGTTATTTAATTTTATTGATTATTAAAAAAATATTATGTAATCATTTTGATTATTAAAAATATATTAATAAAGGATAAATTTGAGTTTAAGTCAATTATAGGAAGAAAAAAAATAAATATTTTTTAAAAGTTAAAAGTATAAATTCAAAATTAAATAAAAAAGAAGCAAAAATAGAGAGATTATGTTTGTTTTGTTTAGATAAAAATATATAAAATAATCAAAATATCTATTAATAAATCAAAAAATATATTAAATTGATAAAAATATTAAAATATTTTTGCTTAATTGATGTTTTTTCTTGTATAATCCCTTTTTCATACAAAATAATTGAATATATCAATTAATTTTAAAATTATAAATAAAAAGATTAAAATGAAACCACATTCTAAAATTAATTATAGTTTTAATTTCTAAGTTATCAAATGTTTAATATTGGTAAGTTTGTTACATATTTTAAATAAGAAAAATTATCCGAAAGATTATTAAAAATATATTATTTGAATATTTTAGTCATATAATTTTTACAAAAAATATATAACTTAATTTTTAAAATTAGTATATTTTAATCACATAATTTTACAATCACGTGATTGAAATATTAATTTTTACTGTAAAAAATAAATATTTTAGTCAAATAATTATGAAATTATGTGATTAAAGTGTTATAATTTAAAAAATCAAATGATTTATATATTTTTTTATAAAAATTATGCAATTATAATATTTTAATGACATAAACAAAATAACTTAAAGAATTTATCATCATTTGATAAAGTTTGATTAGATTATACAATTAAATTTATAAAATTTTATTAAATTAATTTTATTTTTATTATTTTTATACTTACCCGTTACCTTTATAATTAAATAATAATATTATAATAATTATTTTTATTAGTAACATAAAAAAATTATTTTATTTTTAATATTAATTATATTTTAGAATATCATTAATAAGATACTTTATTAAAAATAAAAATAAAAATTCACATACCGGCCATATCCTTATCCATAAGAAAAATAATTAGAACTTTTCATAGGATGGTCGTCACGTAACTACGTATAAAGTAAACATAAGCTACAGTATTATGCTGACACATATAAAGATATTAATAGTACAAGACAAACGCAAACCATTCCCGTTGTCCCACATGTATAATTTTATAAAATATTTTATTATATTGAGAATTATTTTAATTTATTGTTATTTAATATTAATACAATTATTGTTAAATAAAATTAATTTTTTGAAAACATTCAATACTAAACACACTTTAACATTGGAAGATCAACCTCTGCTTACAAAAGTTTTAAAAACAAGTGGTAAAGTTGAGAGAGATTTTTTTTTGAAAAATATAATTTTATTAAACATAAAAAATATAATTTACATAAAAAGATCATCCATTTAAATATATTATTAATTTTTAAACTAAAATTAAAAATTTTATTATAAAAAAAAATAACTTTTATATTTTATCTATTAAAATATTTTCAATCAACAATTTTGAAACTAATATATTGATTATTTAAAAGAAATATCCATATAATATCATAATCTTTATGATTTTTGAATGTATTAATCTTGATTAATAATAAAATATAAAAATTATGAGCGTAAATATAATATAGATTATTTATAATAAAGAATTAAAATATAAAAAATTATCATAAAATAATATAAATTATCATATAAATAAATAAATACACTGTTAATTTAATATTTTATTTACGAGTTTAATATCTACTACCATACCTGTCACATGTTACAATACTTTTATTTTGTGCTCTCTCCTATTCTTAAGTCGTAGTCAACGATAGCGTTTGCTCAAAGTGGGACTCCGCTTCGGTTTGATCCTTTTAGATTTCGCCGTCCGTACTTCCAAACCATTATGATTTAAAAAAGCATTTTTTAACTTACTAGTTATTAATTTATTATTTAATTAATAAAAATAAAATTTAAGATAATGAAAAAATTATAATTATTTATATTATTTAATATAAAAAATATTATATATAAATATAAATTATTATAAACTAAAAAATTATTAATATTTTAACTATTAATAATTTATTATTTAATTTATATTATAAAATAATAAGAGTTAAGATGATTAAAAAAATTGTTTATATTATTTAAGATAAATAATATTGTATAAAAATAATAATTTTAATTTAAATAATTATTATTATTTTAGTTATTAATAATTAATGATTTGATTTATATTAATTAATGATAAAAAATAAGAATTAAATTATTAAAAATGATAATTATTTTTATTACTTAATATAAATAACTTTAAATAAAAAATATAATTTATTTTAAATAATTTAATAATTTAATAATTAATACTTAATTGATAACAAAAAAACTTACATAATTAATCAAAAGTATATAATTATTTATATTAATTAAAATAAATAATTTTATATTTATAAAAAATAATAATAATCTATATAGTTGATAATATTTTAATTATTAATAATTTATAATTTTATTGATAAAAAAATTTAAGATAATTAATTAAAAATAATAACTATTTATATTATTTAAAATAAATAATATTGTAGACAAATAAACTTATAGAAAAATAAATAATTGTAATTAAATAAAATTTAAGATAAATAAATTAAAAGGAATTAAATTATAAAATAATTATTTTAAAATATATAAATAATTTTATTTAAAAATTTATAAAACATAATTTAAATAGTCATTATTTTACACAACTTACCGAAGAATGTACATATTTGCTATTGAGAATAAAATAGATTTATGATATATTAAATGTACGAAGTGGTATTATAATGTCTTAATAACGTTGTAAAGTTTTTTTTTTTTAATGAAAAAGGAGGAGAAGAAGAAAAGTTACCGCACTTGATCTTTCTCTCTCTTCATTCCTCCCGCAATCTTCAATCTCTCCTTGACTGACTCGCTCTGTTACATAATTTGTCCCAATCTGCTTTCGAATTTTCAAATCTCTCTCTCTCTCTGTTACGACATAATCTTTCATGCCGTTTTATTAACTCCAAGAAACTCCTACAGTCCTACTGTATTCAATTTTTATTTTCTTTTTCTTTCATTTGATTTCACAGAACATTTTTTGGCTGCGGAAAGTTTCGAATTTTCTTGGGAATATCGTGTATAGCTAAGTTATTTATTCTTAGTGGGTTTTGTTCTTTGATTCAAAATAGTTGAGGGAGTTTTGACTTTATGCGAGCATGATGATCGGCGAAGATTATATATAGCCATTGTTGTGCGACTTTCTTTGTCGCCTTCCGGTTTTCAACAGTGGTGATTTCTAGGGTTTGTGATGCTTGCTTTCTTTGCGGTTCTGATTAGGATTGCTGGGTAAGTAATCGTCTTTTTTTCTTTCCAACTTTACGCCTTTAATTGTTTGTTCCCCTCTGGCTTTTTTACTGGTTTATTTCATGAACTTATTGCTTCCATAGTTTACAGGTTTACTGGATCATTGAAGGGTCGCATTCCTATTTTTATCTTTTGATGATTTCGCGCTCTCTCCCTTTCTCTATCTATATCTCTCTCTGTATGAAGCTATTATTTTGATTTTGTGATGTATGAAAACTTTACGGCATCGTATATTCATATTAATTTCTGAGTAAATGGAGTATACGTGTTTAGTTGGAATATCGAAACATTACCCGAGACTTGTACCTAGGACCCATTTGTAGTTATTCGGTAAAAATCGAATATTTTTTTTTCTATTAGGGATAACTTTGAGTGTATCTTCGTTTTCTTGAAATTATGAATTTAATCTAATCTTTGTTAGTGGTTTTTAAAATAATGAAATTATCCCCTATTATTTATATAGTCATCTATAATTTGAGTTGGTGGGTTCTTGTCAATTTTTTTTTCAGAAATCCTATTCAAGAAGTTCAGAATTTTTTTTTGTCATCTATTACACGATCTGTATCTGATCTCGTGCAATTAAATGAGCGCTTGGTTCCTTTTCAGCTCTGAAAGCTGAGTCAACTTGGGTTAATTTGTCAATTGATCGGTCAGTGTCAGGCCATATGACTCACACCGATGGAGATTAATCATTTGGATTTACATGCATATTATGAGAAACAAATACCTTCTATGTTAATGTTAAATGATTTGGAAGTCAAAATCATGTTTTTAAGTTGCTATTTTGAGACTCGTCTTAATTAGCCTCATCTATCTAACGAATTAGAGCTTAGCTTCAAATAATTTATTCGAGGCTTAGGTCTTTTTCGGTCGAAGCTACTGAGACTATAAGCATCAATGTTTATATGTTTATGGTATTATCTTTTCATAGGTGGGTTAAAAATCTACGGTGACACAATACTGACTCATACTAGGCTAAGAATTAGTTTTTAGAAGGTAAAACAACCAATAACAAAAAAGTAGGCATTTCTCCCTACTAATATTACCAAAATCACATTTTCACTTGTTTTCATTACCATTTTAATAATGAATTATGACTATGTTATTATATATATTTTTTATTTTATGAATGATTATTCATAATTAGTAATAATTAAGTTAGGTTTAGAACTTGCATCGTGGGTGAAAATTGTCTCAACACTCTTAAAATGAGGCTTATGCCTCGTCTCATGCAATAAAAAAGCATCAAGGCGTAAAACTACCTTTTAAAACCTTGGTCAAAATTGGTTCAAGGAGTTGACTCAGTGATGGTATCTGATATATGTGAATGCCAAGAGGAGGCCGCATACATATAGTATTTTTGGTGAATAGAGTGGTGCAGCAATCAATACAGATCTAGTTGCAAATTGATGTTCTGCTGCCTAGTTTTATGATGATACTTAGCTAGAATGAGGTGCTACTAGGAGATTCTACTTGGATTTGGTTAAGTGTTAGTATGCTGTTAAATACTTAAAATACAATTTAAGTTTTATCATGATTTAAAGAGAGTTGAGTATATGTAAATACCATTTGGTTTTATTCTGATACATGCAGTCAATTTTCATGTGGATGGACTTCTTTAGGAGTATTTATGCTTTTACTGCTGTTATGTTCCCTTTTTGCCTATAAGAACCTTGCATATATAGTTTATCACTTTAAAAAGTCAAATGTAGCTTCAAAGTATCTGCATTGTTTAATTATAGAGGTCATTATTGGTTATCCTTCTGAGGACAGGCCTGGGGATAGCCATAATAAATTTCAGCTGGTGTCTTTAAAGTCATTATTCTTGAAAGCTATGATGAATATGACATGTGAGCTATTTTTCATGGCCTTCCAGTTTGGTTATTTCAGGTTGGCTACGGGATAGAATTAGGATTATTTTATGGGTCCAGCACACTCAAGTCACTAGATTTGTGTCTTTGGAACATTTTTATCCATAAAATTTCAATTAGTACATTTAGGTCCCTACACTTTTAAAAAAGCGTACACTTTAGTCCCTGAACTTTAAGACTTAAGTAAGTTAAGAGATTAAAGTCTCTTTTTTGTACATTGATGTCCTAAACTTTTAAAGTATAGGGACTTAAGTGTACCAATTGAAAATTTGGGGACTAAAGCATCCCAAAGACATAAATGTAGGGACCACATGAGTACTTTTTTCTCATTTTATTTCTTTTATTCAAAATTCAACTGTGTGAAAGTGTTCCTTGGTCTTTTTACAGTTTGAGGCTAGGTTTGATTCTTCACAATTGGCCTATTCTAATGTTGAATCTGTTTTTGATCTTCCTAATCTCGTTGTATATGTTTGCGGCCATTTATCATCCTTGCCCTGTTTGAATTCCCTATCTTACTTCCCTTACCCTTTGTAAGAGTTAATTCTGTGCATATAGAACAATGAACTTCCACTCTGCATGCTGAATTATTAGATTTTGGGTGCAATGTCCTCAATTCCCATCTTATCACTTTTTTAACCTTTTCATTGTAAATATTTATGGGAAATTTCATGTTTTTAACAGGCAAACATCAGAGATATAATATACGCATAAACCAGTATGGGTGCAAAAGATCAAAATAGTACAGTGTCTCCGAATACTAAAGTGGTGGGAGAGATAGACACCAGTGCACCTTTCCAATCTGTTAAAGATGCAGTTAATCTATTTGGTGAAGGTGCATTCTCTGGGGAGAAATCTTCCATCAAAAGACCAAAACCTCATTCCGCAGAGGTAGCTTTCCTTGCTTTTCTTTAGCTATATCTATAGATTACAACTCTCTTCTGATTTGTGTTCTTTACCAAATAGATATTGGATGTGGCTGTGCCATATTCTTAGAAAATAAATAACACACTCACACACTCTCTCTCTTGTGTGGAAGGTTATTATGATAAATTTCTTAGTCCTGTAGTGTGTTTTTTTTTTTTAATACAAGTGATAGGCTAGTTTTGACCAGAAAAGTGGGAAAAAACTTGGGTTGGGTGAGTAGGAAAAATTTGTTTTTGCTGAATCTTAGGCAATATATGTTTTTCATTTTAATGAAACCTTTCCTCCTCTCCCCTGCATTTTGCTAAGATATCTTCATGCGATTTCCCCCCTCGTTTCCAAATTGCAGAGAGTTTTGGCTAAGGAGACACAACTTCATTTGGTCCAGAAAGAATTGAACAAGTTGAAGGAAAAACTACAGAGTGCTGAAACTATTAAAGTCCAAGCACTTGCAGAACTTGATAAAGCAAAAGTAACAGTTAAAGATCTTACCAATAAGTTGAGATGTGTCTGTGAATCCAAGGAATCAGCTATTATGGCAACTGACACTGCAACACATAAGGCAAAACAGCTTGAAGAAGCAAACTCTTCCAATCCTGCTGTAACTTCTTGGGACAAGGACTTGGAAACAGAAAGGGCACAGTACGTGACCCTTATTTATGAACTTGATGCTGCAAAACAAGAATTACATAAATTCCGTCAGGACTATGCTGCCACCTTGGAAGCAAAACTCACTGCCTGCAAGCAAGCAGTGGATGCTAATGATTCAGTGAAAGCAAATGATGATAGAGTTGGAGAACTCTCGAAGGAGATATCAGCTGTTCGGGAATCAATTGCGCTAGTTAAGCTTGCAATTTTGCAAGCCCAGCAGGAACAAGCAAAGATATTTTCTGACAAGGATGTACTGAGGCAGTCGTATAAAGTTACCTTGGAGGAGTCTTCAAAAAGGTTGCTTGATCTGAAGCAAGGTTTTGACCCAGAGCTGCCTAGGATTCTTGAAGCCCAACTTACCGAAACTTTAAATGACATTGGGAATCTGCAAAAACAAATGGAAAATGCTAAGGCTTCTGATCTAGATTCTGCTAGAACTGTTACTTTGGAGCTCAATGAAGCAAAGGAGTCATTGCAGAAAGTAGCAGAAGAGGAGATCTCCCTTAGAAGCTTGGTGGAAGCTCTTAAGGTGGAACTAGAGTGTGTGAAGAAAGAGCATTCGGCGCTGAAGGAGAAAGAGGCTGAGACAGAATCTATAGCTGGAAATTTTCATGTTAAACTTCGCCATAGTAAGGCTAAGCTCGAAGCAATGCTTGCAGAGGAGTTTAAAGCAAGAATTGCTTCCGATGAAATGATTACAACCCTGAACCAACTGTCATTAGAAACTGAAAATGCAAGACGAGAAGCAGAAGAAATGAAGAATAAAGCAGAGGAATTGAAGGAGGAGGCTGAAGCTACCAGAAATGCACTAAAAGAAGCAGAAAAGAAGCTCAAAGTTGCTTTGGAAGAAGTTGAGGAAGCAAAAGCTGCTGAGGAAAGGGCTCTTAATCAGATTAAGGTCTTATCTGAGCGAACTAATGCTGCACGTGCTTCAACTTCAGAGTCTGGTGCAAAGATCACCATATCTAGGCAAGAGTTTCAGTCTTTAAGCCATAAAGTTGAGGAATCTGATACATTAGCTGAAATGAAAGTGGCTGCTGCCAGTGCTCAGGTAGAAGCTGTCAGGGCTAGTGAAAATGAAGTGCTGAAAAGGTTAGAGGCAACTCAAAAAGAAATTGAAGATATGAAGGTGGCAACAGAGGAGGCTCTGAAGAGGGCAGGGATGGCTGAAGCAGCCAAGAGAGCAGTAGAGGGAGAGCTTCGAAAGTGGTGTGAAAAAGAGCAAAAGAAGGCAGCTGAAGTTGCGTCTCGTATACTAGCAGAATCAGAGATGTCCATGGAATCATCACCACGCCACTACAGAGTTCAAAGGCAGAGCCCTCCTACCAAAGTTGTTGATACCCAAAAGTTGGTGAAACAGAGCACCTCTCTTTCAAAAAAAGTACTCATGTCCAATTTGAGTGGGATTTTTAGCAGGAAAAAGAATCAGATTGAGGGTGGGTCTCCTTCTTATCTACCTGGTGAAAAGCACCTCTGATTTTTGAGATCGTATCTTTAGTACATATGAAATCATAAATGACTGACAATTAAACTTGTGTCTATGTCTATGGTTGAGACTCGTGCAGTCATAATTATATATATTTGTTTTGTTTTGGAAAATAGTGCTTTAACAAAGATGGTCTTGTAAGCAATCATTGGTGGTATGTATTGTGTGTCAAAGTATTTAGATTATTTCTCGAATCACTTGAAAAGGTGTTCCCCTCGTTGGCTTTGCCCTTTTGATTGAAGCCAACATGGTTCAAAACTTGGGAGTACGAAGATGTGTATACAACCTTAGTCGTCATTTTTGCCACATTTCAATCACCGCTGCTTGTAGCTGCTAGCCTGCTACAGACTTTGATATAGATTTAACCGTCAAATATTTGCTTTACTTAGATGCAATGAGTTAGGAGTGCTAAATTTATGAAGGTGATGGTTTTATACTTGATCATACTGCAAAGAGTTTGCAGAAAGATTTATATTATCTTCGTAAGTGTACGGATTAGGAGGCTCATATAAAAGCCGTATTTAGTAGATGTGTAAATGTTAGGAAGGGGCATTATGTTTACCATTTTGTTGGTTGCTAGATTATATATTCTATTTGTATATTTATGAATGCTTCTCATATTTACTAATCTAGTAAGTGAGCACCATCTTATTCTTTTGTTTTGCAATTGAAGTAAAGACTATTTATTCTTTCCTCTTGCCTTTGGTCATGAAATGAGAAAATAATGCATTTTTTATTCGAAGTAATGAAAATAAGGAGAAGATAAAAGCTAATTTATCAGAGAAGGTTCCTATAAAAGGAAATTATTTTCGATAAAAAAAACTTTGAAAAACAGAGAAAATAGAGCAACAATTAGGGTTTTGAAGTTTGATAAGATTCCATAAAATTATTTAATAACTCTTTTATAATTTTACTTTTTATAAAATTAAAAGTTACAGATTATATATAATTATTTTTTTAAAATTTTTAAAATTTTAATTAATATTAATTATTTTTAAAATAATAAATAACAAATATAACAACGTAATTATAAATTAAAAACTATATTTTAAAAAAATTTATATGATTATTTAATCACTCTTTCTTAATTTTTTTTATAAAATAAAAATTTATAAATTACTTATAATTATTTTAATCATATTTCTTCAAAACTTTAATATATTCTAATTAAAATATTTTTTAAAAATAATAAATAACATGTAATATAACTTAGTTAGAAGTTAAAACTAAAATTTTAAAAATATTTTAAATTGAATTATTTAAACGCACCTTTAAACAAACACATACGTATATATATATATATAACTAAAATTAATTATTTGAAATGATAAATATTAGATATAATACATTAATTATAAATTATAAATTAAAATTTCAAGAGATTTTAGTAGAATTGTTCTATCAATCTTTCTTAACTTTCTTTTTAAATATTTTTAATTGAAATTAATTATTTGTTACAATAAATAACAAATGTAATAGTTTAATTAAGAATTAAAAACTAGAATTTCAAATCACTTTAATTAAAAAATTTAATAAACTTTTCATAATTTTCTTTTTTATTAAATTAGAATGTTATGAACTTTGAATTACATAAAATTATTTTACTCATATTTATTCAAAACTTTAATTTTTTTAACTAAAATTATTTCTTTTTGTAATAATAAATATCAAACATAATAGTTTAACTTGTAATTAAAAACTAAAATTTCAAAATACTTTATCTAGAATATTTAATCACAATTTTTTAATTTTATTTTTATAAAATTAAAAACGTTATATATTACATATAATTATTTTGATCACAATTCTTCAAAATGTTATTGTTTTTAATTAACTTTTAATTCTTTTTAAAATAATAAATAATACATAAAAACTAGAATTCTAAAAAAAATCATTTTAAATTATTTAATCATGATTTCAAATTTTTTTAATATAAAATTAAATTAGTTACATATTATATATAACTATTTTGGGAAGAATTCTTTTAAACTTTAATATTATTAATTAAAATTAATCATTTATAAAATAATAAATAATGACATAATTATCTACTGAAAATTACAAAATTATTCAGTTTTGATTATTTAATCACTTTCTTAATTTTCTTAATAAAATTAAAATTATTAGAGATCATATATAATTATTTTGATACATTTTTAATACTCTCAATATGATACCAATAATTATTATATATCTAACTCATTAGACCATATAATTTCATTTTATTCTCAAATTTATTTTAAAGTTATTTAATAAATTTTTATATAAGATAAAATTGATGTGATTCAATTATATTGTTCGAAATGAGGAAGGAGAGTTCATTTTATGATATGAAAATACAAGGTGTGAAAAAGAAAAATGTATGAGCCCAACTTTTATTATTATATTAATACGGTGAAACTTTCATTTTTTTACCATGTGATCTTAATAACTCTTATAATCATTTAATCTATATAATTTAGTTTTGTACCTTTATAACCTAAGAGTACTTCTCAATTTTCTTTATATATATATATTACATGTTTTGTATGCTTATTCATGAAAAATTGATCAAAAAAATTATTTTATTTGTTTATTGTGTTTTACTTTTTATAATTTTACTTTGATATTGTATTCAAATAAAGTAATAAAATATCACTACTAAAAATAAAATGCATGTTATAAATTTATAAAATTAATAATTATTTTCACAATTTATTTAAAACATTGTAATGCAATTGCATTATCATAAATAAAAATAATTTTCTATTTATTTCACAATTATGAATTTTCAAGACACACGTTTTCTTTTCTTTTCTTTTTAATTATAAAAAAAAAACACTAGTCGTTAAGTCAACCAAGTCATTAATGTTTAAGCTTTAATTCCAAATCAACATAATTTGGACGATATCCATCCTTTATATGCTTTTCCACTCAGGAATCCTTGAATTATACTATCAGAATCGACGCCAAAGAATGTAAACATGATTGGCTTCCTGGACTTGATCTATGAATGAAACAGACACTTCAAAGGTTACATAGAATGTAAGCTGTTTCAGAGACTAGCAGTGATATTGCAAAGGAGTGAGATGGCTCAGCTGATATTCCTACACTCTAACAAGGATATGATTATCCAGTCCGAGTCCGACGTGGCCTAGTCAGGCTACAGAAGATTAGCATTTGTCCTGACAAACCTGGATCGAGCTTATGCAAGTAAACAATAATACATTAAATTAGGAGAACTCTCTTTCTCACTGGTATTTTATGTTTGGCCGTCTAAGCATTGGACTTATAGTAAAAAAGTAGACTTCATATACCTTCTGCTGCTATCCAAGTTTTAGGCACCCTTGACGCTTATGTCACTTAATGGCTAGAGGATTTCATTATGATTTTCTTCGAACTTGTGAAACTCAGTCTCGATCGTCTCCGCTATCTTGGCATCGTTGGGAGTTGGCTCAGGTAATTTCACATGGAATGACCCCTCTTTCATCATGATCGGCGAAAGGGAATCCATAAGCTCAGCTTGGTTTTTGATGTAATTGTAGAGTTCTTGGTGGAATGCATGATCCAGGGAGAAACAATTATCAGAAAGTCCATTTCCGGAATGCCTTGAAGATCCAGATCCTTCTTTTCTACAAAAATGTGGAAGGCATGCATAATCCATTATCTGCAAGAAAGTTTATAGGTCATAATGCTACTAAAAAGCATTTAGATCAAAAAAACAAGCTTGTGACACTTTTGATGATAAATCAAACTTACTTTCAATAGCTCATCTCTCCCACATCCCTGGAGCACCTGAATTTTCTTTCTTGTCCTTTCTTGCAGAAGGGGCTTCACGACCTGCATGAAGTTTAGGATTGGGCATTAACAGTCATGGTTCAAAGAGAGTCCAATATAATAAATTACAGTCAGGAGAACCAACACTCTTAAAAGTTAAGCATGAACCTTCCAACATGCCGAAAATATATAAGGGGCATTGACTATATAGTACGTATCAGTCTTCTCTGGGTAGTTCAGATCATCAATTGTGGATATAACTGTCAGTAGCTGTATTAGCACATCAAATTTGCAAGTCAGTCGAATATTTCAGAGAAAGGGAAATTAACCAAACCAGTGTAAAGAAAGCTCAGTTGTGCATTATTGTCTATTAATTGTATCACTGAATTAAACTTATAAACATGAAAGCACCACTTCGAACCAAATCTTGTAGTCATAAACTGCACGTAGATAATGACATTTTTTTCTATAAAATATCTTCAACACACGGTACTCCCAGTGATTCCTCTTCTCTCTTATTGCAGCATTGTGGATCAGAACAAGGATGTTCCCTAGTTCAAATTTCTTGGTCATATTTACCCTCCATCATTACAGATAATGACTTTTTTTTTCTATAAAATATCTTCAACACACAATACTCCCAATGATTCCTCTCCTCTCCTATGCAGCATTGTGGATCAGAAGAAGGATGTTCCCTAGTTCACATTTCTTGGTCATATTTACCCTCCAACATTACAGTAAAATCCACCAATCATCTCTGTCTGATTTCGCTAAAAGTTAGAGCATTAGACGTGATATCCTAATCATTTCGTAAGAAATTGTAAAATTGAACGAACTGATTATCGCATAGCTGATAAGATGCTCACTATACGGAAATATTCAATGTCTATGATGGGTATTAAATATTAACTCTGCAACACTGGTTTCGGTACCCATGAGTTTGAGATGTGTGCAACTTATGGATGAATTTGGCCAATATCTTTTTAGTATAAAAAATTTCGCATAAGGAGTTTTTGATAGGGATAATCTCTAAAACAGTGACATTTTCCTCAATATGAGAAAAAGAAATAGGATGCTCATAATAAGCTAAAAGATACCTTTATTTGGTTAAGAGCTGAAAGCTTTAAACCTGTCATATCCAAAACCTTTATGCAAGTACTGATAGGCCGTCCATACTTCCTGGTTGCAGAAGGCTAAAACAAAAGGGAGCAAAAATGACTAAATGATAAACTAGTAATAAGAAAGATGATTAACTAACCCAAGGAGTAGAACTCACCAAAACCACACAATCTCTATATTCATTCATTTGGATGTGCGACTGGACATAGTAATTTACCTAAAATGATAAAGATAGGCTTAATTATCCACTGAAGCAAATCCTACTATCACGTAGAAGGCTAGAAACAAGTTGAAACCGCTTCTAGCCTTATTGATGCCTTAAGCTTCCTTTTCAAGAGAATATGCTATATCTAATACTTTATGCATATAACTTACTAATGTAGCAGCCTCTCAACGCCAAAAGCATATAAAAACTCGTATCACTATAGTTAATAGGTAAAGGCCATTAAATAATTTGATGAAATCTGCTTCGTGTTTCAGCAATTAATAAGAAACCAAGGAGCTGGCTCTGTATCCTTTTTCTGATTACAACTTTGATGAAAAAGACGAAAATCCTTACAGATGCTTTGTCAAATGTGCTGTGCCCAACTCCAATAGCAATAACTGGAAGGCCCTGGAAAAGATTGGCAGGAAAATAGACAAACTTGTAATAATTTAGATTGTGTATCTCTTCATGATTGTAGACTTGTAATAGAATACTTGATCAAGTAGAAGCTAAATTCACTTTTTGTTTCCCTGCTGAGGCGAGAAGCAAGCTCCAACAGGTCGATGCTAGTGTCAAAAATTGGGGATGATAAAATGAAATGCAAAACTACCTCCTTCGAGTAACCAGACATGCCCACGAGCTGAGAGTCTCTGACTGCTCTGTAGAAATCAGTGGGGACTATTGGTTTCTGAAAATGGTCAATGAACCCGCATTAACTATCACAAAGTTACTTTTACATGGTTGCTGAAATTCTCACTCTCCCAATGCTAGCAAATAATGTATCCCTCATCAATGTTTATGTTAATTTTCATATGGGGTTACGGTCAACCATTCAACCACTACTGTGGACCATTAAAACCAGATCACACCAACATTATGCATAACTGGTCTACTGCATCGTTGGACAAATGAACAGGCATGTGTACCACAAAAAATAATGAAAGTTAGACAAGTTGACAGAAAAAGGGAGAGAGAAGAGATATGCTGCTAGACCACAGCAGAAGCAAGATTGTGGGTAGGAGGGAAGGAGGGAGGGAGGGAGGGGGGAGTTGTGGCAGATGTCAAACTGAAAATTTCATAAGGAGTGTGACTGACAAAAGAGAAATTTCAGGTGATTAACTACAATGGATGATCTTCATAAGAAAATTATTATTATTACATATAAAACTCACCGCCAGTATGTTGTCAATCTCATTTTGTATCCTCCATTGCAGACAATCAATCAACTGAAATAGATTAGAATTATTAGCAAAACATCACATGACAACAAAAAATGACATAGTAAGGAAACTTCAAAACTCAAGCATGTAAAGTACACATAAGTAATTCCACAAATCTAACCATTTTATGGCTTTTTCCAACATTCCAGTCTCTTGCTTTAAGAAACCGAACTAATGTTTCAACTGGATATCCCTGGTGCACATTCTGAAAATGTACACACCCTTTCAGTCACATCACACATGCAATAATTAATCCAAAAATGTAAAGAAAACAAAAGAATTATCCACTTTAGTCCATAATACATCCCAAAATAGAAAAGAACCAATACATCAAACTTCAATAATTTCATACTACTAAATTTTTCACGGAATCATAACTTTGGACCATCTCCCCTAGTATCTCTTTCCAAAAGTGTGAAAGTAACAGATAGGGAGACATGGTGCCTATCTTCAAAAGGGTTCCCGTATAATCCTACATAAAAGTACATGTAGCTCCACTTTGTGAATCTAAAACTAGTTCTTAAAGCTACAATGACTGGAAAAAATATAGCATTTTGTTGTTCACGTATCCTCGAAATCAACAAAACCTGTCCAACCAATTGACTATACTTTTGTCAAATTTAAATTATCTTCCACTTATTAGCAATAGAAATGTGCAGGAAATAAATGCACATAATTTTTTCAAAAATAGTTTCCCTCATTTTCTCTCCCAATATCAATGCCAATTTTTTAGGATTAAGATCCAATTAAACTGAGTTAACAGACGAACTTGAATTGATAGAAAATTATAATCAGGGCCCCATAACAACACCTTCATTTTACAGCATTGCTGACATTAAATCAAATCAAAATACCAAATAAAGTAGTGCAGAGGACGGAAAAGGAAAATCCGAAAATGCATTACACCCAAGGCCAAGATCAAAATTACTCAAGATTAGACTTTCTCCCAGTACTAAAGGGAAGAAAAAAAAACTAGGTTTACTCAAATAACATCAATCTTTGATCTGTGTTCAGTTCATCGAAGGTTTTCTTCTTAAGTCAACAAGTCCTTAAACTAACAAACTTCAAGAAATTATAATTAAATTTCCTGCTCATTATATATTATCCGCATTTGCATAGAGAACAGATCAAGTAGACACACAAAGAAGCCAAAGCACTAACCTGGAATGTCTTCTTCAATGGCTCATCAACTGCAACATTCAAACAAAAAAAATCAAAAAAATAAAAGCAAATGAAAGCAAATTAAGATCAAAAGAATTAGAAAATTTCTTGCAAATGGATCTCACTAGCTCACCTTCCTCCATTAACAACTGAAGCTGCTTAATCGCCTCCTGATTCGCGATACCCATATCAAATTTTAGCTTTTCTTTACTCGAAACAAAACAAATTAGTAATAAAATCAGCTGAGATTTTGAACAAAACAAAACGGTCTGCTTATAATCTCTTTGATCCTCTCCCTAAACTTTCCAGAGCTCCAAATTCTTAAAAATCAAACACGCCTATACATAGAAAACGAAATAGGAGCAAAGAAAAAAAGAGGTGCCCTGAATGAAATCTGGGCCTGTTCTGTACTGCTATGAAGTCTGAACTACCTACTATGTGATTATTGATTAAAATTTAAAGCTTTTTTCTCATTCTTTTTCTTGGGCCTTTTGTTAATTGTTTTGTTTTATCCTTCTGTTATTAAATGGATGGTCAAAACAAAAATGGAAAGAATTTAAAATGGAATAATACGAAAGAGAAAGTAGTCTCATTAAATAAGAATCCTCTGTGATTATCTGTGTTAACAACCCTCCCTCGATATTGCCTACACAGATCTACAACCATTTTTCTGTAGGCTTAGAGCAGCCAAAAAAAAATTAATAAATAATAATAATTTATAATTATAAAAAAATTATTAAAAATTAATAAATTAAAACTTTTAATCATAAAAATAAAATTATTTTATATTTATCTCGTATATTTTTACTATTAAAAAAATTAAAATATTATTTTAAATAAAATGTATTTTAATTAAACTTTATTTAAATTAAAATACGATCATTTAATCTCATTTAATATTAAACAATATTAAATTTGATATATTTATTTTTAAAGAGTGTATTTTTATTATTATAAATTTTATGGTTGATTTTTTTTAATAATATTTGATATTTATTTTATATATTTTTATAATAAAAAAATTTTATTCTAAAAATTTTGTTTTAATATTATTTAATTAAATATCGTTTCTAATAAATTTTAATCACTTAAATTTTCTTAAAATTAAATTTTAATTATATAAACAATATTTAACATTATTATAATGCTTATTTTTATTGTAAATTTCAAGATTTTTATTTTATATAATTTTTATAAAAATAAAAACCCCAACGTCCTTTAATCTTTATTTCCGTATATTCAATGTCATTAATCATTATTTTGGTATTTTGTCTTGTAAAGATTTTTTAACTTAATTACGCCACATTTATAAATTGAGAGGACTCCAATATTTTTACGGCACTCAACTGATTATTTATATAAAGATTAATGGCATTACTCATTAGCTTGTATTTTAAACTATTTTACAATAAATGATATTTTATAATTTTCACTGTGCATTACTTTAAAAATATAATTAAATAACTTTCATTAAAATTTTATATTACTTTTTTTAAAATTCAAACGGCAAGAAGATATTTTGTGAAAGAAATAGGAGTTAGGAATTGAATAAGATCTAAATACATAATAACCTTACCAATTAGAAAATCAAAACATGAGCATTGGAAAACTATCTCAAGAGTTGCTTTTATGCTAATATAATGATTCTAATATCATAAATATATATTATTGGAGATTTTTAGCAATTTGATTTTAGCAGTTAAATAATATGACTTTTAATTATTAGTCTTAATATTTAAAAATAAAAAATAAATTATTATGTCTTAATGAAAATTGAAAAAATATAGAATGTAATTTGAAATATGCTAATTTATAATTTAATCTTGAGATCTTGATTACACACCTATCCAATCTCGGCTAAACAATTGTATAACTAAAATCTGATGAATACAGCGTAAATTCTGCATATCCCAAAACAAAAATGTAAATTTAGTCATTGTGTCGTGAGTTTGCCCATTTAACTTTGTCAAATACTAAAAATATAAATATTGTTTATTCTTATAATATTTGATCACTTAGTTTTCACAAATTAAATATATTAATTATCTTTTTAGAATTAGTATACTCTAATCATCTTATTATTATATTTTTTCATATTTTAATCATTTTTTACAATATTGATTTTTTTGGTGACAAAATTTAAGTTAGATTGAGTTGAAACTTACTAGTACGAAGTTAATAGGTGTTAAAAGAAAAATAAAATCATCAAAAATGTCATGACTAAAATGTTCACAAATATAACTGTTAGATGACTAAATTATAAAAATTTAAAATAAATGATTAATGTGTTTAATTTATAAAAATAAATCAATTTATATGTAATTTTTTTAGTTCAATTGACACATGAAAAGTATAACAATATAGGTATAAATTTTTTTTTATCTTTATTGATAAATTATGAAACTTTAGTTAAAATTGTGGCAATTCAATTGATAATAGATTGAATGCAATAAAATAGTAATATTTCATTTTGATAGTAAGATTTATGGTTAAAAATTGGGATCATTTGCCTTGATGTATCTTATAAGTGATACTCACTTTATTAGTTTAAGATGAATATCTCTTATAATCAATGAAATAATGACGTATTAGTGTCTAAAGATTGAAACTTTTTAACCACATATAACTAAAATTGTGATTAATTGTATAAATTTGACTATCTTTTTTTTAAAATGATCATAATCTATAAAAAATGAGATGAAATGATTAATATTGAAAATACGATAACCTAAATCGAACATATATTAATATATATATATATATATATAATTACATAGAAAATACAATTTTAATAATAAAATAGATAGAATTTTATTTATTTTAATTTTTATATATTTTATTTTACTTAAAAACATATACTAAATTAATTAAAAAATAAAAATTAATATCAATATTTTAAATAATATAATATAGTAAAAATTATGTTAAGATTTAAATTTTTAAAACTAAATATATTTTTAAATAAATATTAAAAACAAAAAAAACATAAATAACTATTATTATCTAAACATATTTAAAATTAATATAAGCTAATTCCTAGCAAAGCCCAACTGGCCACACGAAATTCATTTAAAAAAGACCTTTGTACGTTCCAACAAAAAAACACTCTTTAAAGCAGCTTGACAAGGACATTTCACATTTTTTAAGATACAATTTCGTCATTTTTGAAAGCTAAGTTATACTTTTAATTAAAATTATTTTTAAATAAATATTTATATGTTCATACACCACCACACACTTGTCAGTGCTATGATTCTTACAGCTTAAATGATAACAAGGAACAAAATATCAAAAGTCATATTCATTCCAGGCATGTGTAGCAAAGGCATGTTCTCTCCTTTAAAGAAGTTGCAAGAAAAGTAAAATTTTAAATTGAGTCTTTCATCAAACATCACTCAATTTAATATTATTAAAGTATTATTTTATATAATTAAAAAAAATCAAATTGACATTGCATGTTGTCTACGGTCCCATACAAGGACGACATGGTAATATGAAGAGTACATGCAACAAACAAAGCAAAGGTCATCAAAAAAAGGTGCTTGCTTTTCACCGCAGGACTAGTCTATTACTTATAACTACTCTTATCTCTAGCTAGCTATCTACCTCACATGATGTTGATGATATATTAGAAAAAAGGTCTTTGATACTGTTTAACCTGAGTTAATGTCTTACCATGCTTGAACTTGAAAATGATTTACAAAAAAAAAAAAAGTTATTCTGTAGCTACAGTTGTACGTAGCCTAACAACAAAAATGCAAGCCACATGTTTGGGGAAAAATGCACCAAGTCACTAACATTTTGCTTCTAGAATACAAATATGTAGAGTATTACAACAACAAACATTTGACGTCTATCGACATGAAACCCTTAATTGTTCACATCTTTCTCAAACAGGAAGAGAGAGAGAGAGAGGGGAGAGAGGGGAGAGAAAAAAAAGGTATTAGTTCTGAGAACAATCAAAAGAAATCAAATTCAAGATAACTATTTTGATCAGGGCATGCAACAGAAGCAGAAGGAATACCAATGGTGGTTTTGCTACTAGTCGATACTGTTGGAGAGGAAATCCTTTCAATGTCCATTGGTTTCGGAATCTCAGGAGGACTTGCACATCGAATCAAAGCCCAATTTACACCTTCGAAGAATGGATGTTGTTTAATCTCACCGGCTCCCCTCTTGTATGCAAGTCTATGCTGTGGTTCCTTCACTAGCAACCCCCTTATCAAATCCTTTGCTGCAAAGCTAACCATTGGTGCCTCCGGGAATCGTAATGGCTGGCCCACAACATTGAATAGGGTGGCTCGGTTACCTGAACCTTTGAAAGGGGTCTTGCCAAATAAAAGCTCATAGAGAAAGATACCAAAAGTCCACCAATCCACAGCACTGCCATGCCCTTCACCTTTGATAATTTCAGGTGCCAAATACTCATGGGTTCCTACAAATGACATCGAGCGAGCATTGGTTGGTTCCGCAATAAGCTCAGGCAATGGACTGACTTGGTTTCCCACTTCATTCTTTGGTTTCCTGTCTTTCTTTGATTTACTTGAAAAGAACCGAGGGCCAAAGCATGTAGTAGGCATCGCACAAGAGGGCTGAATACAAGAGGGCTCAATGCATACCGGCTGTGCACAATATGCAAGGTTCTTGCGTAATAGTTCGGACTCTGGCAATGAAGATTTTACAAGCGTTGGACTGACAACACAGCGAAGAGAAAGGTCAAAATCAGAGAGCATTATGTGTCCATCTTCCCTCACAAGTACATTTTCTGGCTTCAGGTCTCGGTAAACTATCCCAAGCATGTGCAGGTATTCCATAGCTAGGAGAACTTCAGCAACATAGAACCTGCACATGAACAATAAGATTAATATTCCAGAATAGCAATATTACTTTTGATAAACAGATCACTTGCAATTACAAAAAAAGGTAAATCATTTCTTATTCTACTAAGGGGGGAAAAGAATGCATTAATTAGTGAAGTGCACAGCTTGGAAAATACTGAAGGAAAAGACAATCATAATATCCAGTAAATTAAAGCTATATTTATGGATTTCTTAGGACAAAAAACAATAAAATTTGGATGCATACCGGCCCTTTCTGCTTAATTTGACATTAAAATAATACCGATGGCCTCCAATATATCATGGTACGGCTGTGCACAATTTAAAAGGAAATCCTGACATGGAAATGATTATAGCAAGTTATAATTTTTAACTGCATTTGACAGTTCATATTAGAGACAAAATCTGTACTTCTATAAGCTTGTTGTGCCATCCATGCAGTATCTCACTCTTATGCTGATCATGTGGGCAAGTTGATAAAAAGAACAATGAAAATCTCCAAGAACTAAAAAAATTCACTCTGAGCTGCCAGATCTCAGAGAAATCAAGATACTTGTACAAGCTTGTTTTTATAGGAGATTTATGAATGTACACCGGATGTATCCTAATGGCTTCCACAATATTGTACAGTAAAATGAACACTAAAAGTTATTAAATTGATGAGGTTAAACTTGATGGTTAGCTGCATTAATTTAAGCTAGCAATAAGCAGGATGAAATTAAATTGAAAAAAAGGCCAAATGCAACACAATATTTATAATATCTGAATTTCAAACAAATAAAGATTCCAGAAAAGCGACATACTTCACTGCTTGTTCGGTAAAGTGCTTCCCTGGCTGCCTTTGACGAAGTGTGTGCAAGTCACCTCCAGGGCAATATTCCATTACCAAGCATGAAAACTTATCTGTCTCAAAATGGGTATATAGAGTGGGAAGGAAAGGATGGTCCAATGATTGTAGTATTTCTCTTTCTGTTTGAGCTCGAAGCAGTTTCTTACGACCAGCTAATGATGTTTTATCCATGACCTTCATTGCAAAATAACACTTTGTTCCACTCAACTCCGAAAGATAGACACTTCCAATGTCCCCACATCCCAACTTCTTCAACAATCTGAAATGGCTAAAGTTCATAACACCATCTTTAGCTCGCACAGCCCGTATAGCTTCCCACTGAATGTCATTTGCCTTGTGAGGTTTGTTGATGCTGCTACTTAGGCTGCTGCAACTTTCATCACTCACGTCACTGCCTGTGCTACCTCTACAAATACTACTCTTCCCGCTTTCAACAAGGTCACCTCGCTCACTGATTTTGGCACTCCCGCTAGTCTTAGCAAGACTGCTAGTCCCATCACTGATTTTTGCCAAAGATGGGCTGACCCCACACTCTAATGTTTTCTTTTCTTGACAACCTTCTAGCGGATTCTTGGTTCCACTTACAACAGGGCTCCCATCAGATTGCACTTGCTTCGGATCACCAACTAATAGATTTGAGCTCAACTTATCTGCTAAAGAAACGAGAGTTTCCTTCTGATGAAAAACCAGTGACTTATTGTTCTCAGATTTCTCTACAGAAATCTGCCTTACAGCATCTTGTCGCACGTTCGTAGGTACCTTTCTTGGGGTAACTGTCTCTGATTTTCTTGTCTCAGTGATCTGTAAAGGTGAAGGCTTACGAGAGTTTCCTTCTATTGTTTGACTAGCAACTAGTTTCTTCTGACTTTCTGGGGATGTTCTGGCATCCGATTTTGAGGCCATGAGAAAAAATTAAGCTTGCTAAAAAGTTCGAATCAAACAAACCCATCAAGCAGCTCCCACTTTTACCACTCCACACCCTCCAATGACAGTTCCCCTTAAGTTCATCTCCAAGTCCAATAGCAAACAAGTATCTACAATTATTTATACATAGATATCAGTTATAATCATGGTGAAAAGCAGATGCTAATCTAAAAGAATTTTTTTGAACTTAACCCAAAATATTATAAGGCAATTCAAATGACATTTTAAGATAAAAATTAAAGAACTCAGGATTGGTCCTCTAACTAATCATCACGATTACTTTTCAGATCAATTGGAAAGCAGCCTCCTTTTAATTGATAAACAACACTAAGTTAAGGATCCCCCCCCCCTGTTCTTAAAGGTCAAAATCAAGGGTTTAACTCAACCTAAGAAAGAAAAATCAAGATGATGAATCAGTAAATATAGACACACAAAGAAACAAAGCAGAGTCAGTGCACAGGTTATACACGGGATAAGAATCAACAACAACCACCCACAAAAACAAAGCCAAAGTTTCACCATAGTAACGTAATCACTGTAATCTACCTCAAAAAAAAATTTGTTTCCGGAGAAGAAAAAGAAATTGGAACTTTCGCATGGAGTTTCGGTCGATCAAAGTAGCTCCAAAGCTAAACTAAATCAGTTAACGCATAAATGTAGCTTCTAATTGTATTGTATCTTACTCATCAAAAGGGCATAGAGCAAAAATAAGAAAAAAATAAAGTGAGATTCATACAGATCTCAAACAGAGACCCACCTCTCCGGGATCCAAAAGCCCCACAAAGACCCAGATGCTAAAAAACAAGGTAGATTACAGCAAGAAGCAAAACCCACCAGGAAAATCAAAGGACCAGAGGAAAGTGAAGAGAAAAAAGGAAGCCGAAAAAGGGTACCTGAACAGTCACAAATAGCAGAACTATCAAAAACTTTGCTTTAGCAGAGAAGAAAAAGAAGAGCACTAGCAACTGTTGACAAAGATAAAAGAGCAATGTGCGAGAGCTCCTTCTTCTACAATGTGTAGAGAGAGAGAGAGAAGAAAAAAGGGAAAAACCTTGAGTGTGTTAAGAAAGCGATGGGTGTATATGGACTACCATTCATGTAGAAAGAGTGAGAGAGGGGTCAAAAGCAGGACAACAAGGCCATTTTTCTCATCTTTTTTCGTTTTTAATTTTTTGAGAGATTAAAAAATAAATAAATAACAACCTCAAAATTTACAGCAATATAAATACTACTTAAAATAATAACATTAAAATAAGATCCAATAAAATATTTTTTAGAATATAAATAATTATAATTTAATTAAAATAATATTAAACGTAAAATAAATATTAATTTTTTTAATGGTAAAAAATATACGAGTAAACATATAAAAAAATGATCAAGAAGATCCCTTTGTTTCTGTCTAAAGGATTGTTTAGTCTTTATTTAAAAAATATGTTTTTAATTTTCTTTGTTATAAAAAAAATGTATCAGTTAAAAAAAATTAATTTTTAATCTAATTTTTCATTAAATAAAATAAAATAGTATATATAATACATACATATTTTTATTTTTTATAGATATATATCTAATGAAATAATTTTTAATTAAAAATTAATAAAAAAATTTAATTAATCTTTCATCAAATTTAAATTAAATTTTTATTGTTTAATATTTGACTTTAATTATTATATAATTAAAAATTTGTTAAAAAAATTTGTATAATTTTAAAAGAAAATTTTTCTTAAAATTTTTAAGTTTTTACATATATATTTATCATAAAATATAAACATATATATGATATATATATTATTTTGTTATATTTAACAAAAAAAATGATAAAAATTAATTTTATCATTATCTATTTTTTTCATAAATAAATTAAGTGATTTTAAATGACATATTTTTTATAAATAAAATAATTTAAAAATATTTTTTATAAACAGAAGAATTAAATAATATATTTAGTCTAAGTGAATTTAAATATTTTAAAAATATTATTTTTATAATTATAAATATGAAAAAATAATTTATTAAAAATGAATATTAAGCTAAACTTTAATTATTTGTATTATTTTGTCAGCCCAACGGATGAGAGCTCTGAATTCACTCCAACAACCTACATTGAAATTTTCATTCATGAGGGAGGATGATTTTTTATTTTTTCCTCCTCTACTCTAGGGATGATGAATTTAGTATCCACTATTCAATTTAAAATATTAAAAAATAATAAAATAAAAAGCTACATGAAAGTAGTAACATGTCTATTCATTATTAGAAAGCATAGATGATCTATGTATAATATATAGAAAGTATTGTTAAATATTACAAAATATTAATTATATAATTTTCGTAGAAGACAACTTAGATTTAATAAAAATTATAAGATTTAATGTAATATTTATTTATATATAAAAATATATTTAATATTACAATTATTTTAACATTTAAAATTATGAGCATATTAAAAAATAATGTGCATGACATATAGTGTAGTGTAATACAAAATTTCCATCTTATAATATAATAGATTTTTTTTAACCCCTGATTTCACAATTACAATGACGTTGCACCATTCAAGACTAACATGTGACATTGTATTTAATTAAAAAAATTCAGTGGTTGAGATGAAATTATATTAAGACGGATGGTGTCTCATCAACCAATTTAAAAACCAGACAGGTAAAGGTGGCATGTGATAAATGAAATAATATTGTTAGTTTATTTATGTTTTTATTTATTAAATTTAAGTAATATATTATTAATTTAAAATTTAAATATTTTTTTTATTAATATCTTTAAATTTACCTTATGTACTAAATGTAAAATAAACTATTAATATTTTAAATATCAACGGTTAAAAATTTAAAAATCTTGAGAAAAAATTGTCTTTTGTAATAAATAATAAAAAAACGACATAAATTTAGGAAAAAAAACCACGAAAAAGCAACATCTTATATATGTGAACAACGAACAAACACAAGAGAGCAAAAATAGTAAAAGAGAAATTAAAGTTTAAGATGAAAGATCAAAATTAAAGGAATCTAAAGACCTCATAAATGAAACAGTTATGAAATAAATAATGAGCGAGCCATGCTCACTAAAAGAATACAGCCTTGTCGAGGAATGTACACAAGACACATACCCAACATCAAATTTCATTACATAGATTTGAATAATTTGATTCCTCATGCCTGCTTATTGTTTTTGGACGATGATTCTTAGCTTACTTGACAAACACAGACAGCTCCTTCCATGATACAAGTGGTATAATCATGTCGAAATGCTTAATTACATATTTTTATTAACTCAAATTTACATTTTTTTAATATTATTAATTTATTTAGAATCAAGTAATATAATTATAATAGTAATGATTTACAAGAGCAAAGAATTAATTTTAATTATAACTGAAAAAATAATTTATTTAATTAACTTTGCAACCCTTCATAATACTACTATTTTCTCAAGAAAACTAACAAAATTATCATCAAATTTGTATGTTTTATCTTGATAACTTAATTTTGAAGTAAGATAAATATATCATCAAATATCTTATAAATATTATAAAAATATCATATATCATCTAAATAATAAAAAATTAACATTTTTTTTTAAGTAAACCTCAACCTGAACAGTTTAAGTGGTAAATTTAGAGAAATGGTGAGAGTTCCCTTTATAGTTTTTTGATCATGTTAAATTCATTTGAAAAAAAAAATTAAAATCCATACTTTATCTAAGCTTCCAACGAAATATGAAAGTACTTGTAAATCTTTCGTAGGTAGGTTGGTACCATAGTATAACCCGAATGGATATTTCCTATAATAAAATTATGGCTCGTGAAAGCAAGAAGGTAACTCTGGCCAATTAGCATTTTTATATAATCCTTGGGGAGAATCCGCCTTGAACTTGTCATATTGTGAGATAAGATTTTTTTTTTCTTTAACCAAAGTCAAATTTCATACAAGCCCGGTGCTCAACAATCAAAATGAAACGTTCAAGAATCTCATGATGAGATTTAACAAGATACAAACTTTGAGAGTGAATTAAGGGAATGACAGTGAATCAAATGAAAATGTAAAAACTAATTATTCACAATGATAAGGAGCATACAATGAATAATACTTTATATAGCACTATTATAACTCATTATTAGTACTGTTTATTATATGAGAATACACTATCTAAAGTCACCAAAACTACCAGCTACATTGTATAATCTAACAGTATATGCTAATCAGATTTAGACCTTTTACAAATCTTAAATACTTTCAAGAAGAGACCTGTCAACAGAGAGCAAACAAGAATGAATATCAGTACCTAGTAACACATTTATAAAAAGTCTGGAAAAAAAAATGAGAAATGTACCCTATACGCAATTTTTAACACAACCCACCCACTTTTTGGCTAGTTGTATAATAATTAACAAGTGATATACAGTGTACAACTACGTATAAAGTGGGCACGTAAGAAAACACTAGTTTTAATGCTAAAAAGTGCTTATACAAGTCAATCATAGAAAGAAAAATGACACTTTTGGAGTCCCGGGCAAAAAAAGGGGAAAGAGAAAATAATATATGTAGACATTTTGCCAAAAATAACTTCAATTCCAGGCTTCCAAGGGATCCTGACGACTTATATAAGAAATGATCCTTAACACGTAGAAGTGAAATTCGATCCTCCCATTCTTTCCCACCTCTGATGCATTCCCTACATAGTGTGCAATCTCGTGGCCGTGCTACAATTGCCCTTTTCTTACCTGGTCAACGATCAAACTATCAACCAATTGAGTCTAATTTAGAGAGAGAGAGAGAGAGAGATGCAGCAGTTTTTGTAAGCAATACATATCAAATATCATAGCTCAGTATCAATAAATAGTGTATTCTATGAGTAAAGCAAATTCTTTATTGCTAGAGTCAGTCAGTCACTAATCTGTCTCAATACCTCAGGTAACATCCCATACCAAACAGTGGCCACTGGGGATCATTTTGCGTGTGTTTTACCAATACCTTTAACAGCATGTGCTTCCACTTCAATTTCCTACAGACGAAAGAAAGTCATGACACAACATATATAACTCAAAACAGTTCAAACCAATGACTTAAAAGCTATTGGCTAGTAACTTAGACGACCCAAAAAAAATTGATTGATCTTAGACAACTTTTTTTTTTGGGGGGGTCAAAAACTTAGACAAATTTGATATATGAAAAATCCAATCAAATGTGGAGGGGTAGATTCTTTTCCCCATATTGAATAAAATAGACCAGCATGCATCAACAAAGTCTAGAATAAGAAAAGGAGATAGCATAGAAGCACTCACATTAGAATAAAGACAAGGGAATGTACCGTGGCATAAATTAGATAATGAAACATAGAATCTAGGGTCTGCATTCATTGGTTGGTCGAAGATAAATTAAAGTTTTAATTGTTGATGAGTTCGCTATACGAAAAAAAAAGTAGTTAATGCTTCCAACATCCTAAATACACACCACATAAATATATAACAGTTACTTGTGACATAAAAGAAGCATACAGGAATTGGGCAACCAAGTCTAGCTATACTTTTAAAGATGTAAATCACAAGGAAGACATATATGATAGTGGCAGATGAAAATCAGAGTTGAAGTAATAAACAAAATGCAAACTAAAATTAAAGAGTCGACTTTAGATATGATTTTGTAAATCAGAAATAGGTATCAACATTTTATCACAATTTGCTGGAAAATATTCTCCAGCAACTGAATGGAAAAAGTTGATATGTCATCGAGAATCTTCCAAGTCAAAATTACTCCATAGCCTGACACATGGAAGCTGTCCTTTTGTCTAAAGGAGACCTCGGATGCTACACTTACTAAATTATTTAATTATTTATAAAACATAGATTATTTGGATCTGAAGCTTCTCGACAAGGATTATGACAATGCAATGAATAACACAAGTATCTGCATGAAAACAACGCCATTGGTAATTCATTGCATGTGAAATTCAAAAGCTCAACTAGCCTTCTCCTTTTTTTCTCTCTCTCTCTCTCTCTTTTTTTTTTGGTGCAAGGGACCTTTATTGTCTTCAATTAAACAAAATTACTCATACCATCTCACACTAGTTTTCCTCAATAAAACTCAAGCAATCAAGAAATCAAACATAAACTTCTTACTTGAAAATACCGAATATCAGTAAAATCAATTAAGACTGTTCATATATACATGTCAACAACCAAATTAGTTTCATACTTGTTCAAATTGGAAACAAAATGACAAAAAAAAATTGTATTCTCCCAAGACAAAACAAGAAATCAATCAAAAAAATATATGAAACATGCTTCGAATTCAGAACCATAAGTGTTCCCACGCTTAAGTATCAACTAATCAGCAAATAATAATAATAATAATTAATAAATAAACGATCATGTGACAGAGTTACAGGTTCTACCTGTTTAGCAGCCAGTTTAGCAATAGTAATATTATCTATGACTGTAATTGGGTTTTCTGAAAATTCTGGCAGTGAGTCTTGGCTGCAACTAAATGAAGTGTGGGTCTTTGGTTTTGTTGTTGACCCTGACTTATCTTCTGAAGGTAAAAGAAATTCACTTCCATTTGGTAACCATTTTAGTTCATTTGACTTTACGGCATTATGTTTACAGAATCAGTAATTTTGTTTTTCTTTTTTAATGGGAAGGACTGAAACAAGATAAGTAAATTCAAACCTAACTCATATAGTGAAAATTGTAATTGTACCTGTACTTCGACCTTCAACTTTTTCGCAGCGAACATGGAGTTTGAAAACAATGGTGTTCTTTTCATTTGGGGCACCATTTCCTAACAACATTTAGGGTACCGCTATTTTAAGAAAATTATCAAAAAGAAAAAGAAAAGCCTTTCATTAAAAGAACGAGGATAAAAACAAGATATTGTCCTTCTATAAAATAATTTCCCTTTTCCTTAAACAGTATTGACAATAGAGTCATACCTGCAAATTCAAACAATCTCGGGTCAACATTGATTGGAATTAGACCCAATCTGTGGGCAAGCACTTCATCTTGGATAACTGATGTATTGTTTGCAATAAGAACTTTTTCAATAGCCATAGTTGGAACCTGCATGCAGCATGCTAACGAATGGCAGATAATTTCATGATAATGATACCACTAATAGAAGGCTAAACCAAAAATCATACACGAGAACCTTAAGCATCAGTGCCATAAATAAGAATGTGATGCATCAGAAAAGTATTATGTTCCGCAATGTAAAAGAATGAAAACGAATTTAGTTATATGCAAATAATTTTTTTTAACCATGAGAAAGAGTTGATTTTAAAGTATGAAATCATAACGTTCAAATGCTGAAGCCTTCATATAAATTGCAATAGCTTTTATTATGGTTCCCAAAATCATAACACCACCTCATAGTATAGACCATCAGGCCCACTTTATTCTGTCCTCCAATGTTCACCATCCACTATATAAAAAATAAATAAAAAGAAAAACATGGATTGCCTATAGATGTATTTAGAATCAAAATCTAATAACTACTGCACCTCGGATATAAGGATTCTCCGAAATGCATTTGCAATAGCTGGATCAATGCCAATCATGTCAAACTCCATGTCTTCCTCAGTAAGTCGAATCACTTCGACTCTAAAGTTTTTTCTAAATTTATCCATCTATAAACTGTTGTCGAATCCCGATGATGCAAACGTCCCGGAATACTGGTAAGTTTGTTTCAGTCTGCAAGCACCAAGTTCACAAATTCTTAAGAATACACAACAAATAAATCAGTAGCTCGCCCTAATCACCTAATCTAAAAAACAGAGAGTAAGAAGAAGGAACTAGAGGTTTTTTTTTTTTTGAGTTAGCTTGACAAGTTAAAATAGAAACCTAACCATGAAAAGGAAATGCATTACCAAGAATATACTTCACCAAAAACACTCACTTTTTAACTCTAAAACAGGTTATATTGGAATTGACGACAAAAATTAGAGGAATATAAGATATTGCATACATTAATTAGAGCATCAGCTTTACATTCAACACGAGTCCTCTTGAATTCAATGTGCGAAGGGAGTTTTCCCATTGGTACGTCCGAAAGCTTCCCTATCAATTCCAAAACTTAATCATTTTCTCCTTCAACAGCCGTTGTCTCTTTAACGGATTGAGACTGTGACTCCGATTCGGACCCAGACGACGTCGTAGCTTCGCTTTCAGATATTGCCTTCGATTTCGATCCTCGTCCCGCCATTGCTTTCGGTAATAAAAAAAATTACGAGCTTATGACAAGTTCCGAGCTTTGTGAAATTTGGAAACGACGTCGTCTTATGTAGTAGGTTCTGCTTCTCCTACTCTTTCTTTTGTTATTGAATTCCTCTATCCTGGGATAGAAGCCAGGTGAGAGAAAATCTCAGTGGAGGTTTAGGGCACTTCAGGGTTTAGCTAAGGTTTAAATATTTAATAGATATTAATAGATTTTTTCGTATCATTAAAACAACCGAACAAGAAATTCTCTCCTATCCTTAAATTACGCCGGACATAATAACTTTATAGAATAATAAGAATATTATTATATAATATTAATAAATATATTTTTGTATTTAATTGTACGATTCTAAAATAAGATTAATTTAATAAATAAAATTAAAGAGATTTTAACACATATATGATTAAGATATAATATATTTTTTTAAATAATAATGATATTAAAATATAATAATTATTTATATATTTTTATTATAATAATAATAAAATAATTATGATATCGTTATTTTTTCGGATATGTTTAGGGGACTGGTGTCTAAAGGCCAACCTGTCGGCCCATTCTATTAGATAATGTTTGGATCTAGTGAAAAAGAGTTTAATAATGTTTAGCACTTGTAGGGTAAACCATTTATTATCAACAAATATGCAAGAAGAAAATTAAAAATAAATTATTATTTTTTCCTGATTTTTATAAATATCATTATAATTGTTTATGTGTTACAATTATTAGTATTACATGGAATAGTATGGTAATTTGGATTTTTTTAAAATCAAAACTAAAAGCAATATTTTATTTTATTTCTTGTGTGAAATGTTATTTTAAAACTATAACTTTAATTTTTTGTTGAAATCAACACAACCCAACAAATTAAATTCTGAAAACGTGGCAAACCAAGGAATTCACTTTTTTTTTTAATTCTTAAAAAAATTAATTTACTAGATCTTCTTCTATATGAACCTATATTCAATGGTTTATTTTTTTATATTTTTTTTTATTAATTATTTTTAATAAAAATAAATATTTGTATTATTTTTTTACCTAAATCTAATTCAAAGGTGATTTTTTTCATCTAAATATTTATCTATAATCATTCATGTCATGCTTATATCTATAAAATTTACGTTTTATTATCAATCTAGATCTGAAGATCATGAAGATTATAATATGACATCAAGATTTTATTTTTTTAAAGAACGATCGATATATTAGTTAGAATATCCAAACAGTAGATTTAATAATTTTATAATAAAACGAAAGATAAAAATTCAATAATTTTTTGTGTATTTAAAAATATTTTTAGTTTTGATTTAACAATTTTAATTTATTGATATATTTAAATTAATTATTTTTTATCTATATTGTAATTTTGATCTGAAATTATATTTTTCCAAAAAAATAAGATTCAATACCTAAATATTATTTAAAATAAATGATAAAAGGGGTTTGCCCGTTTATCATATACAAGGCCTGCACTTTTTTTCATGTGAAAATACCTTCATTGATTAAAATGTTTGGATATAATAAATTAAATAAATTTAAGGCCTTTGCTTGGATCACATTTCATATTTGTTAAAATTAAGGATCGACTCAATTGACCAAAACATCACCCTACATAAATAGCCTTAACATATTATATTTATTTGTTCCCTTCGATTCCACAATTTAACTTAGTGTTGTATTGGGCGTTTATAATAAGTAATAAATAATAAGGCTTTTATCGTATCTTTATATGCAATAATAAAATGGCTGAAAAATATCATCTCAAAATCCTCATGTAACCTCGATCGACCTCTTATTACCATCTTCTTACTCACACACATAACGATATATATATATAACACATAAAAATAATAACTAAAGTGAATATGACGATCAATTAAAATTGGATAATTTTGTTGTTATAGTTATTTTTATTTTTATCAATGTAAAATTTATAATTTTAAAAACATTTAATTATTAAATTATGAGATTATTTTGAAGACATTTTTTGATTTTTTTTTTCTTGTAACTATACTATTCACACATCTATAATTGAGTCTCTAACCCAGACATTCTATATGCTCAAAAAATGGATTAATGCTGTTAAATTTTTTTGATTATCTTTAAACAATATATTTTTTTGGGGAGTGCAGAGGTAGGAACAATAGGTGTAAACAAATTTTTTTTTTTTTACTATATCAGTATGTCACAAGCACTCGTGTTTGTTTCTGAGTTTAAACTAGGTCACTACATGAAGATCCCTCCAAAATCAATGTTCCTTGTGCAGGTAGTAAAATTATCTTAACGAGAGTCAAATCTAATTCTTTTTAATGTAATTATTATTGAAATATATATTTTCTTTGTTCATGTTTCTATAACAGTTCATATATTTGGAACACGTGATCAACCAAGTACCTACTTTGATGCATCATGGTGGCTTCTTACTGCTGTTAAGAACATGTGTGATCCATCATTGTTACCTAAAGGAAGTTCATGGACTTCCCAGACGATGATGGTTTCTATAGTACTTCCATCGTATGGAGTCGTAGGACCTGTGAGAATGTTCACTAAAAAAGGCATCATAGATGAACTGGTTCTTTCCGATTGGTTTACTAGCCCCAATTCTGGTTTGGTGGTTTTTGTGCCGATTCTCTGGGAGAAGATTGCACTCGTCAATATGCCAATCTTAGGAACTACATCAATAAAGCCACCAGCCAGAGCTGTAAACTATACGACTTGAGGAGCATTTTGGGATTTCTTCAACTCCTATGTTAATAGACACTACCAGACATGGTGGGCTAGACATAACTACATCTTATCAGCTGCATTTTTAGGAATTCTCCTCTACTTTACGGTGCAATCCAAAGACAATATTGGTCCACAATGGTGTGGAGCCTTGCCAATGATGACCATTGTCCATTGGCTGATTGTCCCATGGCACCGGGGATAAAGGTTAAGGATTTTCCTGTCTTGTAAGGAGCTTGGAACTTAGGAAGTACTTCCGCTCCTGTGAAATGTGAAGTCTTTGTCCAGATTATTTGAGCCATAGAGCTACGACGATGATGGCAAATTGGTAAAGATCAAGCAATAGAATTTATAAGCTCGAGTTATTTTGATTCATATCTAGGGTACTCAAGAATGGAATATGATTATTTCATTGTTTTGAAGTGGTGGAAACAAACTTTTTAAGTTGAAGGGCTGTTGTTTTCTTACTTGCAAATTATTTGGTTAAAGCAGTCTGTGGTAAATGTTTCATTATCAGTAATCCTAGCAGGAACAAGTGGTTAGAGTGAAGTATTAGCCCAGCTTTAAAAAGAAAATGTCATAAAGATCATAATAATGAGAACAATTAGGACTACATTAATGCCTCCCCAAGGGAGAAAAAAGACAGCAAAGTTGAATATTTCAGTTCTCCTATAAACTTCAATTAAAATGTGTTGAAGATCTTTAACATTTCCATAGTAAAAAGATAAGAGATGAATCATGAATTTATTTTTTTAAGTTAACAAGAGTAGAGAGCTTTGAGATCAATCTGACTTGTAATCAGTCGAGACTAGCTCGTCTGAATTCAAGCATCAGCAACTTAAAGTACGACATGGGTGCAGCTAACAGTTACTTAAAAAGTCCAGTATTCAGCCAGTCTCTACAAACGGAAAGGTTTCAATTAACAAAAGGAAAAGAACGTACATGAAAATATGTTAAAAATGTGAGAGAAGATCAGGGCATAGAATACTTACTTGCTAATGTCATCAAGGTGGTCATCAAAGTCTACAATATCTTGCCATTTTTCAGTTGAAATATGATCCAATAAAACTATATTTGTTGCTGGCTCCTTGATTGTCAGCTTGCTGCTCCCATCAGATCCAACAAGCTTCCAATTTTTGGATGCATCCTTTATGTAAAGCTGCTTTCAGGGAGATGGATAAATAAACGTTCCTAGTAAGATTAGCAAGGGCAAAAATTTCCAGGAAATATCAAGGGTAAAACCATAGAAACATGTGAAAGAAATTTCCGGCTAGACAAGCCTTGGAGTAAGATGGGTTTTTCACAGGACACCTTGAAACCAGAAAGTGAGAGAATAGACGATTAACATACCCCTCCAATAAAATTCTAGAAGTACATGACATTACATCCCTAACTAACAATCCTACCGATTCTCCAGTTGAGGGGGCAAGGACTGTCTCCCTTTCCAAACAGGAAGGCTAGCCAATCCAGGAGTATCATTTATAATAAAAAAAAAACTAAAAGTCCTAATGCACCAGGACAAAGAAAGTAACCAAGTGTATAATGTACCATTTAATGTTGGACCAAGTGCGACAGGAATGCACTAGTAGCAGCACTACCAGGGTAGAACAAAACTGTAAACATTACAGAATGCTAACTAACCAACCAATCATCCTTCTTTACTTACAACTCTCACCAAGTTAGTACAAAAAACAACTTGTTTTAAGGATATTCATTAATCAAATATCACCTTTGCTAACCTTTAATACTCCCTGTCTAAATCATTGTATAAAAGTGTAGACTTGAGAGAAAAACATAATAGACTTAGTTATTTGTTTTCTTAGTACTAAGTTAATCATACCCTTCTTTAAGTTCTGCCTTTAAGACGAGCTTAAGAATATCCTCCTAGTCATATATAATCAGAGACTCAGAGTACAGAGCTCCAAGAGCAAGAATGTTAGCAACAAGACTTACAAGACACTTCTACCACGTTCATGGTTTTCTGATCATAATCTTTGCACAGGCTCAAACCTCACTAAAGGGAAATGCCAAATATAAGTAATTATTAGTACAGATTACGTAATTAAGTTAATATGCTCTAGCAAGTAGCAACAAATTATAAAAATACACTATGCCCTTCAAAATTGAGATTGCAAATACAATAATATCCTTCTAATAGTAACAGAGAATATAAACACTGCCAATTCGACAGAGAGCAACATTACTAACCTGCATTACAGGACTGAGTTCCTTATTCTTTTTTAATGCTTCAAGCTTTTTGTTATCTAACTACAAATTACAAAAGATAACCAAAATAAAATCAAAACCCAGTAACAAAAAGTAATAGAAAATCAATTTGCATCAAGATACAGCAAAGGTCGAGTACATACCAAAAGAATGGGGGCTTGAGGGAAATAGCGGTATATGTGATCGCCAATGTTTTTCGCCACACCACTAAGCTCGTAATCATCAAACCTTTCATTAGCGTGAAAATAGCCCACAATGTTCATACCTTTAGCAGCATAATACTCCTCTATCTGATCCAATATACACAACAAACAATCCAAATTCAAAACTTCAAATATTTTAAAACAATTTTCCCACATCAAACTGTGCCAGGGTCCCAAATCGAATTATTTATACAAGCACAAAACATGCCATGAGGAAAACCAAGATAGGAAGTGATAAAAGGAAAGAGATTAAGGGATTACGAGGATGAGCGAGATCTCGAGTTGGGGAAGGAGACCGATGTTAGAGTGGAATAGAGGGACTGAATCGGTGATCTCAACGACGTCGTTGGAAGATGAGACGCGGCCCAGAAGGACCCCATTGATGGCAGAGGTCTTGTGCTTTAAGGCGTGTAGTACCAGCTTTGTGTACGCGTTCTGTGAGATCTCGAACTTCAATTCGCCCCCCATTACTCACTGAGTTCGACTTCTATTGTCGAATCGCCGACCTGAGGAATAGAAAAACGGTTAAGCAAGCTGATTGGACGCGAAATTTGAGAGAGGAGTCCGATGTCGCTTTATGCTCTCTGGGGTATATATTTATAAAGCAGTGGTTTGATGATTCAAGATTTTTATTAATTGTTTAATAATAATTGTTATTATTTTATAAAATAAAGAGAAGTAAATTTTTAAATATAAATTTTTAAGATATTTTTATCATAAATAAAAAATCAATCTTAAAATATTTATATAATATTTTTAAAATTAATAGTTAATTAATTTATTATTTTTAATTATGATAAATTTATAATAATTATTATTTTATATAAAAATCTATATACAATATAAACATAAGTTATTTATTACAATATTTATAATAATTACATAATTTTATTTAATAAATAAATTAAATATAACAAAATAATATATAAATCTATTCAATTAATAGTTTAAACATAATTTTATTAAATTTAATGAATATTTTTTAAAATATTAATTTAATTAATTGATATTTTTAATTAATACTAGACATAAAAAATATTAATTTTAACAAAAATATAATGTATTTATAAATGAATTAGCCTAATACTAACAAAAGAATATAAACTCATTCAATTAGTATTTTTACTAATTGAAAAGTTAATCTTATATAAATGATAGACATGAATTTAATAAGGATCTATTGCTTAAAAATAATTTATATTAATTAATTATTATTTTTAATTGATGAGGTATAATATAATATCGATATAAAAATTATTAGTTCAATAAAAATATATTTATTCATAAATGAATTGAGTGAACACTTATTAAAATAAATAATAAATAATTATTAATTATATGAATTATCACTCTTAATGTAATAAAAATAATTATTTTATACAAAATAATTATTCATAAAAATATATTTATTATATGTGAATAAAAATATAATTTACTAATAAATAAATTAAACGAAAATTCATTAAATGAGTAATCATTAACTGTACGAATTATCATCCTTAATATAATAAAAATAATTGCATTATACATATAGTTATTCATAAAAATATTTGTATTGTATGAAAATTTTAATATTTATTAATGTAAAAAATAAAAAAAAAATGTATTTGTTATATATTACAGAGTTCTACCGAGTAAATTTATGCACAATTTTGTAAAAAAAATATCAAAGGTACTTGCTAATCGTTTAAAGCTTATGTTACCAAGTTTAATTGATGAAACACAAAGTGTATTCGTTCCTATAAATAGATAATTTGACAATTCTATTGTTGCTTAGAAACCATTTATTCAACTCGACAATTGAAAATAAAAATGAGATGCATCGTTTTAAAGCTCGATACGAACAAACATATGATCGTATGAAATAAAATTAAGTAATTAAACCATTGAGTTTTACATAGTTCTTTAAAAGGTGGTAGTTTATTTCAAATATTTTTGTACATAATCGATTAAAATAAATGATAATATTACGAGGAATATCATGTTATTATAAGGAATGGGACAAGGTGATCTTATTAAGACGTATTTATATTTTGCTATGTGGAAAGGATTTATAATCATAAGTCAAAAGCAATAGGGTTTATAAAGGATGCTAAGAGAATTTGGTTTGGATTGAGTGTCTTCTATTTATTTTTTTGCTAAGGACTTGTTTGTTTTTTATGATGTCACAGTGGAACAATGCCACGAATAAAAGCGAGTATTGGTGATATGAGTAAGTTACTAAACAACATGTGAATTTTGAGAGGTCTGTCGGTTCGAATACGATTCAAAGTGTGAAGGAATTAATTATTTTCAATATTAAGAGTTAACGAAGTCCACTAACATTAGAAGTACATGAGACTTCTAATTAAGCTCAAACGGGATAAGTAAAGTTCTTTCCAACTAATCTGGAAGTAGTGTACGAGACTATTAGAATGGTGGAAATTTTTTTTTAATCTAAAACCAGTAAAAAAATACTACTCAACTCAATTTATCAAACCATTCCAATATATTTTATGAACTTAAAATTGAGAAGATGGGTACCCATTATTGGTGTTCTAATTGGAAAGAAAGTAGTTGCGGGTGATTTAGGATACACTATGTAAACCTAAAGCCATAGGTGAATTGTGACGTAGTGAAAGTTACTGTACATATCTTACATTGAAAAGTTAAGTGATGAAGTATTCATAAGGATATACCTTCTATAACGGTATGAACCATTTTAGATTTTTTCCATAAATAAAATCATAAGAGCTTGTTGAACCGGTGAGTTATGATCGTGAGTTTGAAATACTTATAATTATGATTTAAAGTGGATAATATTATACCTGGAATGAACTCTCTACATCAGATGGTATTAAAGCTATGAATGAACTAAACTATGTGGGCTTGCATTTTTATGAAAACGTAAGGCTTCCATTGTATGATATATTCAAAATCGTTGTCATATTATACATCGCTTACGAAGTTAAGTGGTGAGGTACTCATAAATGATATATTATCTTCAATAATATGATGCGTTTAGGGTTTTTTTTTCTTCGTAAGAAGTAAATTCGTGAGATCCACTGAACATGTGAGTTATGATCGAATATCATACCGTGAAGTGGGACTTTACCACCGAGGTTCAGAAAATTGTAGGAGTTTAATTAGGCCTTATCAGCTAAGCAAGTGTGGAGGTTGTTTCAAAGCATAAGTTCACATGCCTGTCATGTCCGAAATGCCAAATATATTAGAAGTGAGTGGCAACATATGGTCTGTTACTTGTGGGAGTCAAGCGAGCTTTGTTTAGAGAACTTTATTATAGGGGTAGGATTTACTAGCTAAAGGCATCCGATGGCGTATATGTGATAGGAAACTGGTTAACGTATACCAAGGCCCATGAATGCCAATCGAAATTGGATTTTCAGAGTGCAAATAATTTTGCACTTCTATTATGACAACAAGTTATCTAAACTAATTGCAAATAATGAAAATTGAATATTGATTATTTTACTGCAAGATTGGCATGGCACTACATAAAATAATGGAATTTATGTGGTGAGAAGTGGCAATAGGCTGGCTATGGAATTGAAAGAACAAGAGTATTGGAGATAAAATTAAGGAGTAAATTAAGGAGTGTCAACTCCTTAATTTAAGGAGTAAATTAAGGAGTGTCAACTCCTTAATTCAAGGAGTAAATTAAGAATCCTTAATTCAAGGAGTAAATTAAGAATCCTTAATTCAAGGAGTAAAACAAGGAATCCTTAATTCAAGGAGTAAAACAAGGAATCCTTAATTCAAGGAGTAAAACAAGGAATCCTTAATTCAAGGAGTAAATCAAGGAATGTTTAATTCAAAGAGTAATTCAAGGAGTAAATCTCCTTATATATAGTTATAGAATTGTAATGGAAATATGAAAGAAACAATACAACTTTGATAGAGCTTGTTTTATTTGGCAAGACCTTTAGGCCTCTGGCCTTTGGCTTTTGCGTTTTCAACTCAAATTTTCAATATGGTATCAGAGCAAGTCGATCTTCTTAAAAAATTGTTATTTCTTTGCTCAAAGTGCGTTTTCAACATGGCCTTGGTATTTTCAACAATTGACTTTGACACAGCTTCTACCGACTTGATGTGGAGGAGGAGTATTGTGGTAAAAGGAAAGGTCACACATTGAAACCAAGCTCTTGGCGATGATGGATTAAATCTCTCCTACAGCTTCTACCTACCGATATGGAGGGGAAGTATTATGGTAAAAAGAAAGGTCCCACATTGAAACCAAGCTCTTGGCGATGATGGATTAAATCTCTCCTACAGCTTTTACCGACTTGATGTGGAGGAGGAATATTGTGGTAAAAGGAAAGGTCCCACATTGAAACCAAGCTCTTGGCGATGATGGATTAAATTTCTCCTGCAGCTTCTACCTACCTGATGTGGAGGAGGAGTATTATGGTAAAAGGAAAGGTCCCACATTGAAACTAAGCTCTTGGCGATGATGGATTAAATCTCTCCTACAGCTCCTACCTGCCCGATGTGGAGGGGAAGTATTGTGGTAAAAGGAAAGGTCCCACATCGACAACAATAATTTTGTTTTTGTTCTTTTTTTTTTTGCTATCGTAATTAGCATTTTTGTTAGTTTTACCTTTGCTGCCTTGGCTTCTCATCAGTTTCAACGACTTTTGTGCAAGCTTAGATCCATAAACCTTATGGATCCAGCTTGAGGGGGAGTATTGGAGATAAAATTAAGGAGTAAATTAAGGAGTGTCAACTCCTTAATTCAAGGAGTAAATTAAGGAGTGTCAACTCCTTAATTCAAGGAGTAAATTAAGAATCCTTAATTCAAGGAGTAAAACAAGGAATCCTTAATTCAATGAGTAAAACAAGGAATCCTTAATTCAAGGAGTAAAACAAGGAATCCTTAATTCAAGGATTCCATGTTGAAAAATTAGTGTTGGAAACGCAAAAGCCAAAGGCGAGAGGCCTAAAGGCCTTGCCAAATAAAACAAGCTCTATCAAAGTTGTATTGTTTCTTTCATATTTCCATTACAATTCTATAACTATATATAAGTAGATTTACTCCTTGAATTACTTTTTGAATTAAACATTCCTTGATTTACTCCTTGAATTAAAGATTCCTTGTTTTACTCCTTGAATTAAGGATTCCTTGTTTTACTCCTTGAATTAAGGATTCCTTGTTTTACTCCTTGAATTAAAGATTCCTTGTTTTACTCCTTGAATTAAGGATTCTTAATTTACTCCTCGAATTAAGGAGTTGACACTCCTTAATTTACTCCTTAATTTTATCTCCAATAAAGAGCATGGTGGTGTGGGTAGTTCAATAGGGGTTGATGCAAAGGCTCTGATACAGACTTGCGAGGCTAAATATAATAGTTCGAGTGAAGCATTTCATGTGGAGGCTATTGAAAGGGGTGATGCAGTGTAGTACAACGCTATTTCGTCTGGTGCCTGATCCGCAACATCAATATACTTATTAAATTTGAATCACTAATTGGTTAAATGTAAGAGATTTTACTTAATTCGTTTTGTTTAAGTAATATATTTTAATCATATTATTTTTATAAGTATTACGTTTATTCGTTGTTTAAATAGTAATATAATATTTTGTTATTAAAATTAGAAACAAAGTTATCAATATCAATTTTTTATTTATTATCACATTTTCTTATTTATCATAATTTTTTTTATCTTTTATTTAAATTAACCTACGTAATTTGTATTTTTCATCGTTGAAAAGTTTGGTTAAATTTTTTTTTTTTATATTAAATTTTTGGTTTAGAGTTAAAACATCTCATAAACTGCTAAAATGGATAGGTTAGTTCATTATTTTATTGATATACACAAATTTTAAGAAGTATAAGATAATCTATGTGTATGTATTATTTATTTTTCTTTTTTTTGTTTAAAAAATCATGTGTTTTTTTTTCTTTATAGAAAAAAATCTACTAATTTACTCTAAATCTAATACTTTGTTGAGGATCTCTTCTAAATAATTTATCCATTTAATTCTTAATAAGAAAATAAAAAAAATAACACACACATAGTAGAAAGAAAGATGATAATAGAATAAAAAACTATATAGATAATTTTTTCTCAAATTTAATAATAAAATATTATATAATATTAAATAATCACATTTTTAAGAATGGGTGGATAAGAACCACAAGAAGAGGGGTACATCATTCATCTTAATTTTTGATAAATAAATTTTTAAGTATTATATTATAAAATTTTAAATAAATTATATATATAAATAAAAATGTGTATAAATTGTAAACTTTTAATATTCATTACAAATTTAATAATTTAATCATATTTTTACAAAAATAAAATACATATAATATTTTTAATTAAAAATTAATTATTATTATTTTTATTATGGATATGATAACTCCAATAAATATAAATTCATATTTTAATTAATAAATAATTACGTTAACAATCTTGTAATCTAATTATATATATTTGTTTGTTATGTTAAAAGTTTTGAATTTAAGACTTAAAAATTCACTAACTATAAAAAAAAAATTAATAAATAACTATGATATTATTTGTTATGATAAATTGTTATAAGTCGAAGTGGCATGTAAAAGAACTAAGCCTGCGCAGCATTGCAGACATGTACACAGTACCGTTTGTTTGGAAAAAAAAAATCTCGAGTTTTAGATTTATTTTATCGTAGTATATTTTTTATGTTTAGATTCTTAGAGCACAAATCTCATTTTATTATAAAAATTACATATATATTTATTTTTATTAAAATTTAATTCTATTATTATTTATTATATTTTAGTTATATTATTATTAAAAATTTATCATATAAAAATAAATGATTAAGTTTTTTATTTTTTCTTTAATTATTTAAATTATGTTTATTAAATTTAAAATATAATCTGAAAAATAAAATAATTAATATGAAAAATAAAATAAAAAATTAATTTTATTATTAATTAAATATATTATTTTATCAATATTTAATTACTCTCAATAAGTCGTGCATTATTAACACATGAAATTAATTTAAATATATAAAAAAATGTGTGAGTTTGAATTGTAAAAAACAAATTTATAAATCAAGATAAATGCTGGTTTACTTACATTTTACACACACATTGCACCATATAATATATTTGGTCCAATTTATAGAGTATTATTTGGGGTAAAAAAAAAAAGATTTAACGGATCCATTTGTATTAATTCTTTTCAGAAAAAATATAAGGGTGATAATATTGTTATAGTATAAATAATATATAAAATATTTATTATTATTTATATTGTAATATTATTATTATTGTTAGACTCATTAAAGATTTATGATATATTACAGACATGAAAATATAATTATAACAATATTTTAAAAAATAATATTTTTAAAATTTATAATAATATTAAATATAATTTAATTAAATGTATTTAAAATAAATATTATTTTGTTTGTTTTTTAAATATAAACTGTGACAATATAGCCACAAATACAAATAGTTGAAAATGTTTTGCATATTAGAGTCTCCCTCTCTCTCCACAAAGCAGTCACATACTAGGCACACTCTTCCTTTCTCTCACCGAACATGAGCAGCGGCGTTGGGGTTTCTAGGGTTTCAATCCCTAGTAATGCGCGTAAAACGATCCAGGACATAAGGGAGATCACTGGTAAGCAACACAGCGACGATGAAATCTACGCCGTGCTTAAGGAGTGCTCTATGGATCCCAATGAGACCGCTCAAAAGCTCCTCTATTTAGGTATAATCTTACTCGATATTATTTTGCTTAGACTTAAGTCTCTTGTCTTGGGGTTTCTGTGTCTTTTGGGTGTTCTGGGTCTTTCATGTTTTCTTTTTGTTGTCTTGTTTCTCTTAGCTCTATGATCCTCGGGATATTATGGGTTTTGGTGGTTGTAGGAAATGTTTGTGTTTTCTTGCTGGGAAAACTAAAGAAACTAAAATAAAATGAAAAAAAATAGTCAACAAAGAGCAAAGTTGGAGCCTTTCCGTGTATTTACAAAGAATTTAACCGCGTTATGTTGGTAGAGTATTCGTGACAGCTTAAAGTTCTCAAAATTCATTTTTTGGTTGACCTGTTCTTTTTGAGGCACTGAAATCGAAATATTATTAAAGCTTATAATGTATCCCGTGTATTCCAGCATATTGATGTTACAACTTATTAGGATGAATGCGTTATCTTATATTCTTTTGTGCTATAAATGAATTTTCTTTACAGAAGGTAGCGTTCTCATTTTATATATATATATTTTGGAATTTTAATTTTCTCAATTCCATGGTAGCAAGAAGTTTATAAGTTTCCTATTGAAGTGCTTAGACAACCTTGTCTGACCCCTGGAATTTTTTTCCTGGTTTTATAGTTGATTTCATGATTAACTTATTAAATTAAAAATGAGAGTGTCCCACATTAATTAAAAATGAGAGTGTACCACATTGATTAGAAATGATACTATTGTATTGTTTTTATTGCTATCATGAGTTTACCTTTTAAGATTGGATGCCCATGTTGCTTATGGACTCTATACAATGTTTACATAACTTGGGTGTTTGCTGTTGGCTCATATGGATAAGACTTTACCATTTTCCACCTCTGGTTTCAAATAGCTTATGATTGTTCTAAATTTCTTTAAGCTTTTGAAAAACTGTGGCCAGTCTGTTGGTTGTGGGTTTCAGTCAATATTAATTAGTTTTTAGCCTCTATCCTATATTTGTATATATCATCCATCATCGTGTATTTGAGAAGTAATTTGTTGGCAGATACATTTCATGAGGTCAAGAGCAGACGTGATCGGAGAAAGGAGGTAGCGTATCTCATGCTTTACTCTTTTAGTCAAGGAAAGTCTTAAATTCAATGAAACATCACCATGACTTGGTTTGTTGTTTCGAACAATAGTGGATGAATGACTTTAACATGTTTTTACTGTTGTGAATAAATTTCTTACTTGATGCTTGTTTAACTTCAGAATTTGAACAGTAAAGGATCAGATGAATCAGGGTTAGGAACAAGAATCCATAGAAGGGTTGTGAGGGGTGGTGGTCAAGGTAACTGTCTTCATGCAGCACTTCTGATAGATTTTTGGTTTGCAGAAAGACTTAAACTTTTCCTTTTTAAACCCATTTTACTTTGTTGTTAATGAAAAATTGACATAATGTAAGTTGTAAACATTATAAAATATACTATCATATCAATCTTTATTGTTCATTAATTATATATTGGCTATGATACTGAGAATGGTCAGTCATTTAGGGTTTTGTTTCTCATGGTGTTAAATTTTGTGGAGTGTTTTTCTGGTCTACAATTGTTGTGATGTTGGAAGGGATGAATGTAAGAGTTCTATGGCATGTTTTTCCTAAAGGTGGTATTATTTGTACTTAAGTAATGTATCTTTGCTATTTTTGTTTTTTGAGGGAAAGCTATAGTTTTGTTTTAGTGGCTTAAAGGTGTGTTTTTATTTGCATTCTATTTTGCTAATGAATATCCTCAGGATCTGTCAAGTTATTTTATTTTCTCTTGGAATCCAAGTTTTCCAAAGGAAAATAGGGTTTAAATGGAGAAGGATTTACCCGTTTATTTTCAGTTGTTTTGCAAACATTATGCACATTAACAATTTTTCGTTTACAAATAAGTTTGCAATTGATTTGTTCGTCTGATCTTTAAGTTTATTTCCCTCCGAGTAATGTTTGGACTTGTGTATCCATTTATCCTAGCCCTCAGTTGCCATTTATTTTACATTAGCTTCATTTTATTTTTTCTCTTGCAAATTTTCTTACAGATGTTGCTGGTGGGAGGAATTTGGGTCGTAGAGAAAATGGAGCCAGTAACATTATAGAACAATATCCAATATCCTCTTGTTTGCGAGTTCCATCAAAAACTAAAAGCGGTGCTGCATCTAGAATCACAAAGTAATTTGTAAAATGGTGGCCTTTATTTGGAGGCACATCTTTTCATAGAGTAGCTTCTCGTGTTTCTTAATAATTTTAATTTATTATTCATTATTTGCAGATCTTCTGTCATACCAAATGGTTTCACAAATCTATCAAACGGGATTTCTAGTCATATGTGTGACCCTAAATCCTCTTCAGGTTCTGATGGCTGCTTGGCTGATGTAAACAAACTGGGAGCTGAAGCGCCTCAGTCTGCTGTTGCTACCTCCCATACCTTTGGATCACTAGGAAGTCAGCAGGGAAAGTCCGCATCAAAAGATGATCAACTTCCAACTTTCTCCACTCCAGCACCTGTGTACTCTGTTGCAGATTCTGGAGTGGTACCTTCTTCATCAGGGTGTTCTGCTTTTGTAAGTTCAGTTGACGGTGAAGAAGGAAGTAAACAGAGAGCCAAACCTAATCATACTAGAAGCATAACTAATTTAAACATTGTTAATACGGGGTTGTCAAACAGTGAAAAAGAAACTCATGTGGCCTCAAATAATATCTACAAAACAGAGTCTTCAAGCAAATTGACGGCGATCCTTGAGAATTCTCAATCTCCTCCTTCATTGACCTATGATGGTGATTCTGTTGGCAGGCCTTCTTCACATGTAGATGGACAGTCGCCTCAAAAGTCTGTTGTCCATTTAAAAGGTACGTCTCTATGATTTTTACAGAGGAGGTTGCTTTAAGATACTTGCCTTCACTGCTTTGCATACAAATATACAGCTAAAGTCTTTATGATCTTTGGTGCTTTTTTGTATATATCTGTATATTATTGTTTGCCTGAAAGCAACTGTTAAGTGATTATTTTCTTGCCTTGGAATATTGGTCACTGCTGCACACTGTGATGCATTAATCGGTTCCTATTTGGACTTCAAAGCACATTCACTGATGTTAATCGCTATGATCACTATATATGGATGCAAGTTTTGCTTTGGACCTTAATCATTTATTTAATGTTTTGGGTTCTTACTGTGCTTCCGAAACTCTTGTTAAATCAGAGGTTCTAGGTATTGCTGTTGAAACTATTTCTCGGTCAATGCCTCAGTCGAATGTCTTTGATGGACAGCCTGTAACTTTCCCAAGTCACTTTCAAGTACCAGAGGCTTTGAAGAATGGCTTGACTTTTGGAAGCTATGATGCTGCATTTGGGCTAGAAATGGACTCAGTCAATGTTGGTGGTGATAATAATTGGGCTGTTCAGTCTTCTCACGAAATTGGCAAAAGTGTTGCAGAACTATCTAGGTTGGTAAATTCTACAGCATGTTCACTGTATGACTTTAAGTTTTTGGCTTCATTTTTAAACATAGCTTCTAAATCGAGACTACTGTTTCTTGTTTGGTGTTTTTCTGAATTACTTCTGGTGTTTTAATCCGAAATTGATGATCCAAGCTTGTTGATACTTCATAGCATCATGCAGTCTAGGCTAGTTGTTATTCATTCTTTGGTGGGAGGGACACATTATGGGCCAAATTCTAGTCTACTCATTATTATCTTGCATTTTTGAGGGTCATGTTTCATGGGTGGAGCCACATATGAATGTGGTAGACTTTTGAGAGATTTATGTGGGTGTATTTGTTGCTGTCAATGCATTTTCTGCATGATATTGAAGTCTTTGTTTTTATCAGAAGAAATTTGGGATCTCAGTGCGTGTGTGTGCATGAGAGAGAGAGAGAGAGAGTAGTGATAGTATCTTGTGTTCTTTATTCAATTTAGTTGCACACCTTTCATATGAGCGACCACTCATGTGCTGTGTTATATTTGATGCAGTGATAAAAATATATCCTCAACTTCAGAAGGGGTTTCTCTCGATCATTCACAGCATTTACCTCTTGCACTTGAAGATTCATCTTCTCCAGAGGTTGATGCTCCTGCTGGTAAGGACCCAGAAGCTGAACAACCAAAGCAGGAGATCCAATTACACCAAGAAGGTTTTCAGAATCCACTTGTTGTGAACAGCCCAGACTATAGTGTTGGTGTAATGTCTTCCATGGTTGGTAACCAACAGCTGGTTTCATTGAACGGACATGAACCTCACTTTTCTGTAAGTATTTTAATTCCATTTTTTATTTTTTAAACCAATTATTTAGATCTCAGCTCTATTTCTCCCCCAGCTTGATCTTATGATCTTGATTTTTTTATTGTAGATCTTAAAATCTTGATAAATGTTGCAATTTTGATTTTTCTCTTTGAATTTTTATATTATTAACATTTTATTCTCGCAAAATGTTATAATTGTTCTTTTTCTCCTGTTATTATTTTTTTTTGTCAACGTCTTCTATTCCGGCTTTTTTTTTGGTCAACATCATTGTTCCTGAATTTTTGGTCTTCTTTTTCCTTCCTGATTGAGGATTTAAAATATTATCAAGAATGATACTGTATAATTAACACATTCAATTGTTTGTACAGTCTGAAATCTCTCATATTTAATATTGATAACTTGGCACAACATTTTTGTGTGTAATTTTATTGTAACTTCATGATAAAAGATAGTTGAATGTTGAGCCAAAAATCTTGTAAAAGAAAACGTTAAGCCAAAAGAAAAATCACAATTAATGTTTGCTACACGTCCAATTTCTTATATTGGACATATGTTTTAACGATTGGACTATTATGAGTTTATACAGTGAAAGCCAAAGTCCATCTATGCGATGGATCTCCTCTATCATATTAGCTTGCTGAGTTGTTCTGTATCTGAACTCAATTTTCTTGCCCAGCTCTAATGCATGTGTTTGTTATATTCTAGAGTGGGAACTCTCAGGCTCTGTCTGCTGCAAATCCTGCCTCACCTGCTTCTAGCTCCATAACTGTATCTCCACATTCAGTTCCTTTTTACAGGCAGACTTATCCTCCTAACTTTTTTCCATATGGTCAATACATATCTCCGGTTTATATGCCACCAATGCACCAATTCTTATGCCACAATGGGTTTCATGCACAGCCCTCAACTGGGAACATATTTCTACCACCAGCAGCTGCTGCAGCTGTAGGGGTTAAATTTTCACTTCCGCAATTCAAGCCTGGAACCAATGCTGGAAATCTTTCTCATATTGGTCTTCAATCTGGTAGCTCATTTATCACTGCTCCTGTGGGTCATGGTCCTGCATCAACAGTTACATCCGGAAGCTCCATGGGTAATGAAGACAATGTGGCATCTCAACAGAAAGAAAGTCAGATTTACTCCACTGGGCAACGGGTTGGTTTTACTCGTCTTTTGGATAACTCCACTTGGCTATTTGAGTTCTTTTGAGCATTATTAGTCATTAATCTTTTTTTTTTTTTTTTTTGGTCGTGTTTCGAACTGTTTTGTTGTATTTTGTAGACTGAAGGTTCGGCTGTATGGATTCATACACCAGGACAAGACATATCAAACTTGCCAGTAAATACTTGGTATCCTCAAGGACATCATGTGACTTTCTCGCCTGCTCAGGCAGGTCATGGAGCTTTTTCTGGAATTTATCGACCTGGGCATACTATAACTGCTCCTTCAAACCTTTTGCAGCAGTCTCAGCTTGTGGCTGGTGCTGTTGAAACCAGAGGACCCCCACCTGGTGCTTATCAGCAAGCTCAACATGCCCAACAAATGAATTGGAATACTGCCTTTTGATTGGGAAGAGACTTATCCGAGCCCCTCTGTAGAATGTGTTTAATGTAGAATATATGCTGGCCTGATCTGAGTGTAAATACAAAATGCGGCCGAGAATTTTTGTTATAATCTTGTGGTGGGTGCTGATCAGTGAAAGTTGTGGGAAACAGGCAGGTTGGGTGTAACTCTCTTTGTGTTTTTACTCTCCTTGATCGACATTTTGTTCTTCCTTTTTTTTTTCTCATGGGTTGGGATTATTTAGCTCATTTAAATTCGTGATTCTTTGAGATGTTACAGGAAATGAAGAGAACAGTAGAGTTGGTGGGATTTACCAAATTTTCCATTTCTGATGTCTCACCTGTACATTATGATAGCCAGTGTTGAGTTAATTATACTGTTGTAATCGATAATAGAGCTCACATGTTTTTTTTTTTAAATTATTATTCGGCTAACTGCTCTAGCTAGCTAGCTAGCTAATTCTTAAATTTCATTCTAAGATCTAAATGGTTGAACAAGTTTTCTTTGCCGAGATGAAATTGTGGAATTTGTTGTTTGATTATAGGGTGGATGAGATGTGTAACGTTATTTAAATAGAAAAAAAGTGTGAAATTGTTTTATTAAACATTTAAACAATCTTCTTGGTTATGAGTACACTGACGCTACAATTTCTTAACATGACGGGAAGGCCATGCACTCTATCTTAAAAGTATTGCAGTGAAATCGAATGTGATGGAGATGGATGTCATTGTTAATGACAACAAGCATTGCATCATAATAATAATGATAACGGTATAATGTATTCAGTTTTTTTTTTCAATAAAGATGTAGAATTATCTATTATATTTTTAAAATTAATTATATTTAGGAATTATTACATTTAGATGAAATTATTTTTATAATAATAATAAAATAAAAACCTAATAATAACAGTGATTGTTTCAAATATAAATGGTTATTCAAATAAATTTAACAAATGATTTAAATTTTTGAATAAATATAATTTGACATTATGTATTTTTAATTATAGTTAAATATTATTATTTATTAATTTTAATTTTTATATTTTTAAATTACATTCAAAGATTATTATAATTTATTAATATTATTTGTTTAAATTATTTTATATGGAAAAGTATCCGAATGATAATAATATGTGTACCAGTGTACATGCATGTATCTTCTTATTTACATAAAAAAATTTGGCTATAATTTTATTTACATAACTTGAAGGTTGAGAATATATATAAAAAAAAATTCTTGGTCATTGTGTCTTTATTAGCCATTTTAACAATCAATGGTCTTTGTTTTTCTTTGAAAATGTATGCAAATCCTCAATTCTCAGATAAATACTACGAAATAAGCAAATGAATGTCTTATGAAAAAAGTAAACAAATGAATGTCTTATGAAAAAAGTAAACAAATGAATGTCTTATGAAAAAAGTAAACAAATGAATGAATACAAAAAAAAAAAAACGACTTAAATCTTAATTGTTAAGAACATGACCAATTTTTTTATTTTTTTACTTGTTTGAAAATAAATTAATATAGAAAAGTTGAAAAAGAAAATAAAAAAATAAATAAACCATCTTCCACGTTTATGGTCGAAAACCGAAAAGCCATTCTGACAGCAGAACATAGCTGCATAATATCCAATCACCTTCCATTAACAATCTGACTTTTTGTTCTCTCTTTCACGTCTCTCTCCAATTGACCTGTTCATACTTCATAATTTCTCTCTGAGTGTTTGTTTGTCTATACTTTAGTGTCGGCCATTCATTTAAACTTTGAAGTGAGTCTGTAAGTTCTTATCTTCTCTTCTATTTTGGGAAGTTCGAATGGAGCTAGTCCCATACTCGGACAAAAAAACCCCGAGCCCAGGTTGGCAAGACATGTTCCGATCAGCTTCGGAACGGAAACCATCCCAAATGCCGGAGTTCAACTCTCCGCCTCGGGAACCCAAGCTACCGGCGTCAAAACCCTCGGACCCAGATGAGAAAACTACCCTCTCCGGCGATCCCCAGGTACGCCTTGCCATCTACATAGCCATGGCTCACGCGGGCATGGCCTTCACAATCTTCATCATTTATGCCGTGTGTAAACTCTTAGAAGGTTATCTCAGATCCATAATGTGGGGTGTGATTTGTTCAATCCCTCTCCGAGGAATTCAAGAAGCCCTTGTTGAGTTTTGGTCTGAACCTCTCAAACTCGGTCTCACAGAAACTTTCCTTGCAGTTCCTTTGTCTATATTTCGTGTTGTTGCTGGTACCCTTGTTGAAATTCGAGAAGTTATCGTTCGGTTTGTTCTCAGAAAACCCAAGTCACAGTATCCTAGGAGGCATAGGAGTGAGTTTTCTAAGTTGCTTCGATGGCTTGTCTCGTTTTGGGTGTTTATAACTGCATATGAAAGAATTGGTGCAATTGGGTCCTTGTCACTTTTTGGAATTGGGTTTCTATTTAGTGCTAAGAGTGTTGAATCATCCATGTCAGCTGTTTCTTCATTTAGGTCTAGTAGTTTTCCTCGTAGCTCAATTAGTGCTTTCTTCACTAGGGGGATTCTAAAAAGGTTAAAAACTACTGTAGCAATTGGGTTAATAGTTGCTATGATTGTTGGGTTTTTGGTTGGTGCTGTGTTTTTCTCTTACAAAGTTGGAGTTGAAGGGAAAGACGCCGTAATGTCTTTGAAATATCATGTAGAAGAGAGCAATTATATGGAGAGAATTGGTGTTAAGAAGTGGATGGATGAAAATGACGTACCTGGCATGGTTGATAGGTACTCTACTAAATTGTATGAGACAGTTTCTGATCAGTTAGATAGTTTGGCTATGCAATATAATCTAACCGAGTTTGTCACAGGAATTAAGCATTTTGCTATTAAACAACAGTATAGCTTTAACTCTTCAGCACCTTCAACAGCTCTAATGAAACCATCACTTTATACAGAGAAGCTTATGAGCTTGAAGAACCGAATTAGTAATAGGGAATGGGGAGAAATCTACAGAGAGGTAGATGCTATTGTTAGAGAGTTAGTAATCACCAGAGAAGATTTAGTTGAAAAGGCTAAAGAATTTGCTGTCAGAGGAATGGACGTATCTCAACGTGTTTTATCTAGTAGTAGATCAGTTGTAGGAGGAAGTGCAAAAGTTATGTTCACTGTTGGGAATTCAATAATATCTGGAGCAGCTGAGGTTTTCAACTTTGTGTCTCAATTAATGGTATTTATCTGGGTTTTGTATTATCTCATAACATCAGAGTCTGGTGGTGTGACTGAACAAGTTATGTTTATGCTTCCAATTTCAAATTCGGCAAGGGTTAGATGTGTTGAAGTTCTTGATAAAGCTGTTTCTGGTGTTCTTTTAGCTACTGCTGAGATTGCTTTTTTCCAAGGATGTCTCACTTGGCTTTTGTTCAGACTTTATAAAATACATTTCTTATACATGTCCACTGTTCTTGCCATTCTTGGTCCTCTGTTGCCAATTTTTCCATATGGGTTTGCAACAATTCCAGCATTAGTGCAACTGATGTTGGAAGGTAGATACATACTGGCCGGTGTATTGTCTATTATTCACCTTGTGATTATGGAGTATGGTGCTTCTGAGATCCAGGAGGATATACCTGGTTACAGTCAGTATCTTACAGGGCTTAGCATCATTGGTGGAATGGCATTGTTCCCATCAGCATTTGAGGTAAATTTCTAATATCTAAAGATCATCTTTTTGTATATCCTCTGTTATTACACAAGCCTCCTCTATAGTTTGGGCCTTAAATAGCACGATTTTGGTGATTGGTGCAATAATGTCCCCAAATTGCTGTACCTTGTACATGTAACACCAGTAATGTGCATAGTGAAAACTCGTATCCCTCAAATTACCCCTCATCTGCAGAGAGCCTACTTTCATCTTCTCGAACATTTTTCATGTTTTTGTTACAATTTTGTTGTGGAACTTGTATATTACTTGCAACTGTTATACATCCCATGACTAAATGGTGTGTACTAATGATGGTTTGTCGTTTTTTGTATTGTGCAGGGTGCAATAATGGGTCCTCTTATAACCACAGTTGTCATTGCTTTAAAGGATTTGTATGCTGAATTTGTTCTGGGTGAACCAATGGAAAAGAATAAATAGAGAGTATATGGACTCAGTTTATATTTATTCTTTGCCAATCTGTTTTATGTACTCTTCTGTAAACAGAGGGTGTGTTATATTCATATTGGTTGGTCTTTTCTTTAAAAAAAAAAAAAGAGAAGAAAAATTATTTATAGATGCACTGCCACTTGCCAAGAGGTGTTCCTTCTATTATTTTCCTTTATAAAATTACATGGGTCTTATTAGTGTATCTGTCCTTTGTTTTGCCTTATATTTACTAGTAGTGCCTTATTGTCTTCATGTTGTAACGAGTGAAAAACTATAGTTTTGGGTATAGATCCTCTCATTCATAGAAAATGTAAGAAATGGAAAGCTTACATAAAGAACGGGGATCATTTATTACACATGCTGAGTTGGTAGTTATATTTAAATAATCATATATTATATTTTTTATTATATTTTAAAGTTTTACTTATCATTTGAAATAAATAAAATATCTCATTAATATTATTTTATTACCATCTCATTTTATAAAAATTTAAATAAGATAAAATAAAATAAAATATATTTTGAATCTCGTTAAAATTACACCTTAATTTACACCTCTAACAAAATATTAACAATAATTTCTTTTTAAAATTTAAACTTCCTTTAAATGAAAATAATTTTTTTAGAAAATTATATTCAATCAAAAAAGTATAAATGAGTAACATTCACCTTCCTCATATAAATATGACCCATCCACATTGATGACACTATGAATGGAAAATCATCACACAACTATCAAAGGAGGAACACAAAATTGAACCCACTTTTGCACTCATATCCTTCAACATTAGTTAGTATTATCTTAAAAAAATGAATCACTTCTTAAATAATTGACACATGACATAATATAATAAGTGGGTGCAAATTTGTAATATTAGCATTTCTCAGGAACAAATTATAAGAGTACCATTAATATATAACGGTTGAACCATATGAATGAACACTGTTATGGGTTCAACAGTTACTGGGAAGACGGTATTTCAAATGCGACTTTCTGCCAAACTTCTGACATATAGTTCCAAAGTACAACTCACACAATTTCAAATAGTTCGTTCATCTAATGTAGAAGCAACAAACCAGCCAACATACTACTTCATGTATTTATGTAGGAATTTCCGGTGGAAGTCATTCCTAATCGTGTCATTAATGAAACGCTTGGGAGCCTTGCTTTCACCACGAGCCTGATTTTTGAACACTACATCATCATCCCATCTGACACACAAAATGCAAAAGAAAGTGAAATTAGGTCAAGAAACACCAAAGTTCAGGGAAAAGGTTAAATAACTATTTTGAGTTCCAGATACCAACCTTCTTTTCACATTAAAGGATGTTGGATTATTGAGCAGTGGATTTCCTCGAAGAAGTTCTGATTCTTTTACTTTAAGCTCTTCTTCAAATTCTTGTCGCTCCTGTATTAAAAAAAAAGCACAAAATTGTTAACGACAGCACTGCTGCTTGCATTTTCAGGGCAATATGCTAAAAGATTGAGTTTCACTCCTATAAAAGAACTTCAATTAAGTGAAGCCCAGTAAGGACTTCTCGTCAACAGTCTTGGAAAATACATGCATCAGGGTTTAAGATGTTTCTAGGGTCCGTGAGCAAGCTAACTTGGCAAAAGTTCCAATAACACACTGCTTATCAAAACAGCTAGAAATTACTAAACAAAATGGACACCTTTCGTAGCTTCTCCTCTGCCCTTTCCTTCTTTATTTGTTCAAGTTCAGCCAAAAGAGCTTCTGTGTCATCCTCATCATCGTCTTCGTCACTGTCACAATATTAAGATTGTCTCAGCAAAAGGCACAAATGCAAATAGTAATCTTACAAACTAGCAATAAGCCCTTCGAACACTAACAATTGGGTGGTTGGAACAAACCATTATTTCCTACAAAGGAGAAGAAATAAGCACAGATGACAAACAGAATCAGTAAGTTCACAATCTGGTTGCAGAAACACACAAAACACAACAGCAAAAACAGAATCACCAGATCTTTGTAGGAAAATTTTCTGCATAAAGAAATTCACCACACGGAATACACAAGGAAACATACATCTAATGAATTTTAGGCAGACATTAAATGTTGAACTATAATAATATTTTTCTGCAGAACTAGATGCTCAAATACCTGCAAAGAAAAGCTACCACCTCTCAAAATTTCAATTAAAAAACCCACCTCTCAGCATCACTTTTAACTTCAACATCAGAGTCATCTGCATCTACACTGCGTGGTACAATGCGGTCTTCAGTCTCCCTCTTTCCTCCTATTAATAAAAATAATTTATGCAGTTAGCAGCAGAGGAATGATGTAAGAAATTTGTAACCCATACTCCCTATAAAGTTCAACTATTTCACCTTCCAACAAAAGCTGCCTATCTTTCCTGCGGTCTCTCTCATCTGCAACAAAATACATGTATAGATTAAAGCACAAGCCATGATCCAAGGGAACATGTACGAAAGAACAGGTAAATACAAGAAAGAAGATTCCGTAAAATAGAAGTTGGTACACATATTTACCATAAGATCTGTCCTTTGATGAAAAATGCCTCCTCTCACGTTCTTCCAGCTCCTCACGGAGGTTTCTTTTATGCAACTCGTCTTGAGTATCCTGGCCTTCTTTTCTATTATGTAACCATACCAACGAGCAAATAGGTAACACAAAAAACCATTAGCATCATTAAAAATAATATGACAAGATATAGAAAGTAGTAAAGTGAAACGGAATAGTATAATCACACTTCCTGAGCATAAAGGAAAAACATCAAATACGAAAGAGATAGTGTCTGGGTCATTTCTTCACAGCAAGATTCTATGTTCAAGGCTTCTATTCAATGTTTACGTAACGGTAATTCAAAGACATAACACCTAGCTCATAACACTTCACCTCACCCCAAACCATTCACAATCTGCACTCAAGATACAAACATAGATAATAACGATGACCCCTTTCCCTAAGAGAGAAAACAAAATATCCTAGCCAACATGTGACAGTTGTTTTCTCCTAGCACAAAACTAGCTCCATACGGGAAAGATAATTGTAAATGAAGAGACGTATATCATCAGCAAAAGAACTGGATGCACCTGGGTTTTAAAGTTGTATGAGCTGCAATATCCCTTGATGAGTACTTTTGAGAAGGGCCGAAAATCCGTGTACCACCTTGCTCATTACCACCCTTGGCAGGTGCCCAGGTTGGTCGAGCTGCAGTCGTCATATCTCTATTGTATTATGGAATACCTGCAAAATCTGAGAATTGTTCAAAAGTATATAATGAAGCACTCCTTTACTACCAAAATACTCATAAGCCACCATCAATCAGCCATGACCTGCACAATTAACGTTGATTTCACCAGTGCATCGTACTCAATAATCCACGCACTAACTAATATTTCCCTTGTATTTTTCGAAGTAACTAGCGAGTACTTAATTAAATCCATGTGCAAGAAAGACTTTCCGATAAATGGAATTTTAAGAGTTAGAATTCGTGAATTTACTAAATTTCCTAAGAAATCGAAGAAGACGTTTTCTCCAAAATTGCAAAGTCGAACTCAAACAGGCAAAAGAAACAAAACCCTAAAAGATTCAGATAGGATTTACTGAAAAATGAAATCCAAATATAAAGTCACGTATGATACACAAACTAAAAGAAAAATTAATAAAATACATACATCAAATTGAACATTAGGGTTCTTACTTTCAACAGATGAAATCGTTCTTCAATCAGAACCAATAGGAGTCCACGGTCGGTAGGATGGTAACCTTAGAAAGGAACTTTAGATTTTGTAAGCCTTCAATATTATGAAAAAAGGGACAGTTGAAGGATCCGGATCCGGTTTCGTTCGGGGATCAAATCGGATGTTTTGAATTGTTGACCTTATGGCCCTTTCCATATTAACTAGGCCTTTATACTGTGAAAGCCCATTTTTACGTATAATAATTACTTAGATTATATTATTTATATCTATTAACATATTAAATTAAAAATAATATTATTTAATTTTATAATTTTATAAAAAATATAAATTAATAATAAAATATATTATTTTAATACATTTTTATATAAAATATTATTTTTATCAAAAATATTAAAACACGATTAAAATACGAGTATTAAATAAATATAAAAATAAAATTTAATATAAAATAGTTTTAAGAAAAAAATAAACAATAATAAAATTCAAATACACAATTATTTAAGTATATATTTTAATTGTTAATAAAATATTAAAAATAAATATTTTATGATTTTTTTCATATTAATTATAACTTTATCATTATTAAAAACTTCTATTTTAATTACATCTAACTATTTTATAAGAAAATAATAATATTTTAATATAAAAATCATTAAAATAACATAATTTATTCTTAATTGGTTCTTCTTACAAAACTAAAAAACTAAATAACATAATTTTTATTTTTAAAATTAAAAAATACAAATAATCTAACCTAGGAACTTCTGTAACATTTTATCTATAAGTATTAATGAACGTATAAGTCCATTAATTTTAAACAAAATGTATTTTAAATTTATATATATTAAATGAGTTATTGCAAGTTTGTTAACTTTATAAAAAAATTGTAGAAATTTATATTATATAAGTAATGGGATTGAATTGACTCATTTTATTTAAAAAAGTGAATTAACTTAAGTTTATTATCTTTATAAAATGAATTTTTGCATACTTTTTAATAAAGATAATGAACTAATGTTATCTTATCTAGTAGATAAAAGATTAAAATACACTTTATTAAAAATATCACTAACATTTTTTTCATCATTAAATGCTTAAATACTTCTCATCAAATTAATTTAGGACAATGACGGCATAGAATATGAACCTAGGAGGAGGAGACAACGCTTCATTTTTGCTTGCAAAATAGCATCTACTTCTTTTGCTTTTCTTTTTCGAAGCAACCTTAAATAGTTGTTGAGATTGGATTCTAGCAAGTTGATATTTCGATCACAAATTACATTATTATTTGTGTTAAGTTATTGTTTTTTCAATTAAATAACCGGTTTTCATGTTAACAAAAACTTTTATTATTATTATAAAAGGTGACATTTAAATCAAGATTTCAAGTAAGTTGTTGAGAAAAATAAATTTATAATTAATTTAAAATTTATTCATTGAAAAATCGACTTAAAACATGTAGATTGTAGCGTCGATTGACGTATTGGACCGATGTTACACGTAGGACGTAGCGTCGGTTGATACGTAGAATAGAAATTACGTCCTATTTATAACGTCAGTTCAACACGTCAATCGATACTACACACGTCGATATTTTCTTTTTCTCTTATTTTTTCCCATTAGATAGAACATTTTAGTATTGTAAACACTCAAAAACCCAAAATCGATCGACACTCCTCCTCCACTCTTTCTTATTTTTCGGTCACTTATCACCACAAATTTCAACACCGTTTAGTGGGTTTTCTTCCACTTTAATTTATCTTCTAGATCCTCTATTTTTTTTTAGCAAAATACTCAAATTTTTATACTTATTTTTTCACTTACAAAAACACCATTATTTTTCTTCATTTTGTTTCTTCATATACTTTTGTAAGTATTTCTATGAATCATTTTACACTTATTATTTATATTTCTTTATTTTTTGTATGTTATATGTTATTATTTATGTGTATAAATTTTTGTATTAATAAATGAAAGAGATTTATTTGTTTGCTCATTGTATTTGAATTTATATTTATGAGATTTTTAAATAATTTGTAGTTATTATGATGAGATTGTATATCTCATTTGTTTTATATGTTTGTATATATAAAAATTTAGAATGCTTATTGTATAAATCTCTTTCCTCTCATCTATTTCAATTATTTTTGATATTATAATTTGTTAAAATTAAATTATTTTTTAAAAAAATTAAATTAAGGGTAATGTATAAATAGAGGAGAGAGACAAAAATGTATTGTTTTGTATTAGTAACGTTTGAAAAGTTTTAAGTAATTAATTAATAATTAATTTTTTCATATTATTTGTGTTATTTAAATTGTATTAAATATATTTTGGTTTTTTCTACTACTATGCGATCGAAGATAGGTTTTAAGTATAGTAAAAAAGAAGTAAAATGTGTAAAAAAAAAATACAGAATTTAAAGTCAGTTATTAACCGATTTTAATGTTTAATTTTGACATAATGTATTGACATCGTTCATTGAGAGTGTTGGGGATATACATATATGTTGCGAGAGTAATGAGCATTTTATTAGTATAAGAGCAAGGATTAAGATTTTAATTGTATATGATTGAAATTATGATTATTTGTATAAATTTGATTTTTATTTAAGTATATTTATAGTTGATAAAGTATGAGACGAGAATAATTATTATAATATTAAAATTGTGGTTAATCAAAACTGAACATGTATTAATATTCATTTTTTTATACAATAATTATATAAAATTATATTTATGATAATAGAATACATAATATTTTGAATAATTATATTAAATTTTATTTATTTTTTAATTTTATTTAAAAATATGTACTATATAATTAAAAATAAAAATTAATGCCCATATTTTAAATAATTTAGTAGAATAAAAATTATATTAATATTTAATTTTTAAATTAAATATATTTTTAAATAAATATTTAAAAAATAAAAAATGTGATCAAATAGAGGAAAATTGATATTTGATCACAACTGATTAATATCTCAATATACTCAAAATTATTGATTAAGTTTTATTACTTTCAATAAATTTCAATTTTGTTTTTAAAAAAACCATAAATTTTTTTCTAATTAAAAAAGAAAATAGAATTTGAAACTCAAAATACATGAGATGATGAAGCAGCAGCATAACATGCCCGTGAGGAAAAATATGGATTCTGATGCAAATTAATAGGAGAGATACACGCAAAATAACTGTTTTATAAATACTAATTTTTTATGCTATAATTCATTACAATTAATATAATATAATTATTGATTAAAGAGTATAATTTATTTTTTCAGTATATAATTATAATATCATAATAAATATACTTTATTTTATAAAATAAATATAATGATATTGATTTCATTTAAATTATTATTATTATAAAATAATTTATTAATAATAATTTTATTTGATAATAATAATATTAAAATAAAATATATATTTTATACTTTTTAATGTAACGATAACAAAAATTATTATAATAATATATCCATGGTAAAATAAACAAACATTATAAGTGCAACCATTAAAACAAATTTGATAATTTAAATAATGAGATGTATATAACATCAAATACTCTTGTTTAAAATTAATGTTTTGTAGAATTATAATTTTAGAAAACAAGAAAATATTATTTTTAAAATTTATAATAATAAAAATAATATTTTTTATATATATTTTATTATTAAAAAAATTATGTATATAATTTTATTTTAAATATTATTTAATTAAATGTTATTTAAATTAAATATTATTTAATTATTTTTTTAATATTATTAATATATTAATTTTTATTATAAATTTTAAAATTATTATTATTATTATTTTATAATATGACTGAAAGGTAAACGGGAGAAAAGAAAAATGTTTTTTAATATTGAACACTCTCTCTCTGAATTATCTACTAATAAAACGACGTCTTGACCATTCAAATCCTTAATCCTAATTTCCTAACAGCTTATTATTTATTTATTTAATTTTTTTTCCCTTATATAACAAGCATCCATTGGTTGTGGGCAAATTACTTTTCCATGCCGAATACTATAATTTCGCTCACTCATGAATAACAACACCCATAAAAGTAGGTTTTGTTAATTTTATCTTATTATTATTTTGATATATTTTTATTCAAATAAATTATTGATATTTATTTTAATTAAATTTAACCAATATTTTAATAAATTAGATATCTTAAAAGTATTAATTATTATTAAAATTTATTAAAATAAATATTAATAATTTAAATAAGTAAAGCTGAAAGGTGAATTGTAGTTTTTTATTATTATAATAAAGATGAATTGTAGTTTGTTGTTAACCTGTATACAAGTATCTTTATCCAGAATCATCAAAAACAGAACACGTGACTTTGACTTAATTTGAATGCAACTAAAGATTGAAGATAGATTCAAATATATCAAATATTAATTATAATTAGCTCCTCATTTACATAGTTGTATATTATTGAAACGTATAATCATTTATTTAAATATCAAGCATAACCTTTTGACTAAAGAGGCTGCCAAAGTTCCAAAACCTTTTACATCGTGTATCATCTCAATGTTCAGCAAATGTAGACAAAGTAAGTTAGTTAATATATTAATATTTTTATTATTTATTTTGAATAATAATATTACTTTTAATTAAAGTTACTAAATATGCCATACAAACATTAAACTAGACAAAAATATTTATCAAAATTAATAAGAATTAATGATATAATTTTTTATTCTAAATTTTTGTGTCAATTTATTAAAGTTTTTAAATTTAAGTAATTAATAATAAAAAACATAAAAAATAAACAATAAGTTTAAATTATTCTAATTATTATTATATAAAATTTGATATATTAATTAATGTATCCATATTTTCATAACTTACATTATTAAAATATTTCATTTTAAATCTTGATACTTTTTTAACTATTAAATTATTATCTTTTGTTTTTTGTTTTTTGTTTTTCTCTTTATAAATTTCTATAAATATCAATGTTAAATTGGACAGATTGGATATGTATAACTTTAACAAAAAGCAGCAAATATTATTAAAAAAAAGAAAGACTAAAAATGAGCTTTTTGATAACAGTACGGTGATTTAAAGTGTGGTCCTAGTGGGTTGAGATGGTGCGTGGAGGTAACTGACGTTGGTGAAATAGGAAGGCCAAATATGTGGTGGTGGTTGCTGTAGATGATGGCATTGGTGGGGATCAACGATGTATGGAAGCAACCTGCCAGTGGTTTCTGGCAGTAGGTAGGCTGGCTACGGTGACAGAACAAGGCTAGTCTGATGGCGAATATGGGTGGCGTCGTGGGTATCTCGGGGGACTGGTTTTCGTGGTGGCTGGCTAGGCTCATCTCGAGATGAGGTGATTTGGGGCGCCATTTTACTGTCGATGGCGTGGTCTAATGGACGGTGTGATGATGAAGGCAACTGGGTAATGGTAGTAGACGGCTAGACGCTTGGGGTGGTGGCTATTCTACGTTTTCGACCTTCTCTCTTCTTCTTCTTTTCTTTTCTTTTCAAGAAACTAAATTTGACTTTTTTTTTCTTTCATATTTTTTAACTTGAACTTTTTTTTAAAAGATAAATATGAGATATGATTTTGATTAGAAAAACACAATTTATGATGTGTAACTGATAAAGAAATAAACAAAGATGTGAGAATATATATACCAAAATGGGGTATTTTAAATAAATTAAGTTTAGAGATTCGATAAATAAAAATGGAGGCAGAAAGAATATTAACAGTAAGAAAGAAATTCATATTTTAATTTATAATTTTAAATATGTTTAAATATAATACTCATACATTTATTTATAAATATTTATTTTAAATCAAATAAATATCTAATTTTTTTTTAATTTTAGATTTTTTTAAATTTATTAATTTAATACAATATCAGTTCAGTTATACTACCATATGAAATTCTATTACGTTATTAAATTTTTTTTAATAATAAAATCTTAATTAAATAAATGTTAATAATTAAATAGTATTATCTCTATTTCATCGATATATGTTTGCATTTATCCTAGATTGATTTGAGAAGAGAGAGTTTTGCAGTTGCTCTCAGCTTTTGCTTAGTTGGTGGTAGACAATAGCCAGAGCAAAGTTTGGCCAACAGTTAGCTTCCCTACAAAGTCCGAACTCTTCGATTCCCTTGAAATCAAAGCAAATCCCTTTAGCAGTTGATTTTTGGTCACCATCTTCACCCCCCTGGCATGCTCTTCCCACCCATTTTTTTCATCTTCTGTCGCTCACTCTTCCTATATACAATCCATTTTCTACTGTTCTGTACATTTCGTGGTCAACTTTCAGGTGCATAGAGATACTTCATTTTTCTAATACGTGCTCTTATTCTTTTGCATTAATTTTGGTGGGATTGAATCTTTTGTTGGAAAAACCTCTTTATTGCAAACCTGTTTGTACATAACTTGTGTTTGAAGATTGAGATTTTCGAAAATAAATGGGGGTTTCTTTGATTTTAGTATTACCCAAGTTAATTTGAAGCTGTAAAGACATTTCCCGATTTTCTGAATTTTTGGGTTTTTAACGAGCTGCGCTTTAGGTGCTTGGAGAGAGAGGAGTGTTATACCCAACCCAAATGGTATTTTCATCATTACCTTGTTTAAATTTCATGAATATTAATTAACATATAACTCATAACTGAGAGTTTCATGATATTATTGGGATTTGGGAATTACTTGGCGTTCTAAACAAACACAGCTCCATGAAACACACTTGTGATTTCTACCACAATCTTTGTGATTAAGTGTTTCATTTACTTCATGTTTAGTATTCTAAATATTTCAGTTTAAACCGTATTATTTGATAAAAAGCAAGATTTGGGGTTTATGTATCCTCATATTAATTTCAGATGCTGGTGAAGAATTGATTAGTTCAGAACATTTGGAGCTTGATTGTGGATCCAATAGATTGCTTCACCATGAGACTATCTAGCAGTGCTTTCTCAATAGCATCAAGTTCTTTAATAGGAGAACAACGCGTGACTATTGGAGCCATAACAAGGTCTTCTCGTGCTCAACAGTCTTCGTTCTTGATAAGAATGGCCATGAGAATATCTAGAGCAAGATGGTTTAATTTTTTAAGAAGAGTATTCCACTACCAAAATGGATCAAGGTCAGATCTTGGGTCTAATCCTTTCAATTCTTGCACTTGGATGATGCTGGAGTTTATAGCTTTGGTTGTTCAAATAAGTATCATAACCATTACCCTGTCAATCTCAAAGAAAGAAAATCCAATTTGGCCTATGAGACTGTGGATTGTTGGTTATGATATTGGCTGCCTCCTCAATCTGTTGTTACTCTATGGGCGTTACCGTTATCTTAATCTGACTCAAGCTGATGGCTTAAGCCTTTCGGATATGGAACAGCAGGGGAGCCTAGAAGATTCCAGGTAGCTTATAAATATGATTAAGTTATAATTATAATTATTTCTTTTATTAAGTATATGTCATTTCTATCCTATTATGTCATGTTCAAAAGGGCAATTCTGGTTTTTGGAGGAGTTGCAAGCTTTAACCCTTTCATCATTATCAGAGTGTTGTCTATCGCAGTTGTGATGCTAAAGTTAGGATTTGGATTACTAGCAGGAATTTTTTTTAAAAAGTATTAACTTAGTTTCTTAACTTATTACTTAAGCAGCTTTACTCTATTAACTTTTTAAAAATGTAATCTAAGTACAATTTTATAAAAACGACTTTTTGTTATGATAAAATTGAAATTTAATGAAAATTAATAAAAATATATTTAAAAAACAGAAATTTAATTAAAATAAAAAATATTAAATTGGAATTTAAATATGAAAAATTAAAAAATTAAAAATCTGAAATTTCTCTATTCTTCGTATCTATCTCTCTCTCTCTCCAATCTCATTCTCTCTTCCCGCCAAACACCCATTCCGACCAGTGATCACTGAACACGACAAGGGTAGAGGAATAGGTAGAACAAGTCTTCTTCGGGGGTGCATTTCTGTGGCCGGTGGCATCATGGTAAGATTGAGGTTTTTTGGTGACCCAAATGCGGTGGCGATGATTTGGTTCCCAACTGATGCTAAATGTGGCGAGGGATGATGGAGTCATTAGGAGTCATGTGTGACGGTGGCAGCCCGTCCAATCGGCGATGAGCTTTTGAAAATAGTTGGCCATCGGTGGTGCCAATTTGTGCGGGAGAGAGACAGAAGAGAGAGTAAGGAGAGAGAAGATAAAAAAAAGATTTATTTTTTATAATTTTTATTTATTTTACTTAAAATTTAATTTTACCCCTGTAAACAAGTTAATTTTTGCAAAATTGTACTTAAATTGGATTTTAAAAAGTTAGTAGACTAGTGATATTTACCTCAAAAACTAGTAGAATAAATTGCACTTTTTGAAAAATTACAAGACTAGTTCTACACCAAGAATTTCATATAGTTGTGCTTTAAAGGTTAAAAAAAAAACCAGTTTGATTTAAGCTGTTGATTAGTTGTAACGATCAGACTCACGCATCCCTTTATTAGATAGTTGTAATTTGTAAGAGAACGCTATTTTATATAGCCTTTAATAATGCATAGCAGCATAGGTAAGTTATATTGGTTAACAAAACTGTTGCATAAATTTTCCCTTCTTGCTAATTTGAAGTATAATTTATACAGGACAACGCATTTGATGAACAAGTGTCGGACATCACTTGAGCTGTTCTTTGCAATATGGTTTGTAATGGGCAATGTTTGGGTATTTGATTCTCGGTATAGTTCATTTGACCGAGCCCCAAAACTCCATGTGCTCTGCATCTCTCTGCTTGCTTGGAATGCTATGAGCTACTCTTTTCCTTTCCTACTGTTTCTACTGCTGTGTTGTTGTGTGCCACTCATCAGTAACCTGCTTAGATACAACATGAACATGGGTTATGCTGATAAAGGAGCTACAGATGATCAAATTTCTCAGCTCCTCAGTTGGAAATACAAAGAAATGGACAAGTTGGTTCTTGGAAATGATACTGATTACACTTCAAACTCATCAAATGAAGATTTTGTAAGTCTTTGGTTCATTATTTTTTGTGATGTAGGAGCTTAGAGATTATAGCAAGAATTGATTGTGAAAAGGAACAGATGAAGAAGAATACAGATGTTTGGGGTATAAACTAGAGATAATAAGCTCTCGAAGCATTCATCATAAAATCATAATTCTTTTAGGTTTAGTGTCTACATTACTTTGGAACAACAAATAAACATGGCTTTTCACATTGATATACTCAGAAACAATTCAAAGAGCTTACTATTTTCTATTTTTCTTGGTTATTGACAGGAATGTTGTATCTGCCTAGCCAAGTACAGAGATAGAGAAGAAGTGAGGAAATTGCCATGTTCTCATGTGTTTCATTCCAAGTGTGTTGATCATTGGCTCAGAATTATATCTTGCTGTCCTCTCTGTAAACAAGAGCTGCAGAGATAGATAGCGAAACAGTATTCTCCTTTCACTTTTTTTTTCATTTTTATTTTCTATGTGATTTTACTTCTACTTTGAAATGGTTACTTGTGTGAGTTTATTGTGTACAGTGAAGCTTACCAGTAGCCAAACCATTCTTGAAGTCTATTCTTTCTTATTACTCTACCAAAATCAGCAAAAATACTGTTGCATTTTCACTACCTGAAGATTTAAAAGAAAAATAATAATAATAATTAAAAAAATTCCATTTTTACAAGATATACAAATAAAAATGGATCCTTTTTGTCTTATAAATTCCATCCTTATACGTATTGTGTTTATAAAGATCATGTGCTCTCCTCCGAATTGTTCAGACACTCGATATATTCTTCCTTGTAGTTTTGATGTCTAATTTTTTTATGTAAATTTTGTAGTTTTCATAAAAGTTATAAAAATTATGATGTATTACGAAATAATATGTTTTATTATTGAAAATATGATATAAGGGTGATGGCACTTTTGGTCTTTAAGATTTACTATATCTTATTTTTCTATAGCATAAAAAAAGGTAAAGTTTTTCATATTTTACTTACACAGGTCTTCTTACTAATAATTTAGTACCCTATTTTTTTTCTTATTATTTGGTCTTCTGTTCTTCATGATTGAATTTCAATTTCAAATTAGTTTCATGTTAATGTTTAAAAATTAAAAAGTAAATGACCAAAACTGAAAGAAAAAATAATGGGATTAAAGTGAAAATTAAAAAATTGAAAAGTAAACGAATAATAATAATAAAAAAGTAAGGAGACTAAAATATGAAATAAGAAAAGAAAATTATGGATAATTTCTGTAGTAGTAGAATTTTTTTTTTTTGGTAGAAACATATTAGAAATGCCAACAAAGATAAGAAAGTTTGTTTGTGAGATCAAAGAATGAGAAAGTAGTGGCTAAAAATTAGTAATTAGAGGCAACCACAAGTTTGAAACTGCAAATTTTAGCAGTTGGGCTAAAATCTTTTAACAAAAAAATCAGTTATTAACGAGTGCTTTAAAAATTGATTGATGTATTTCCTTTAGAAATTTGATGGATTCTTCTTCATTAGGGTTTGGCTAAGTAGAATTTCCTAACAACCTTCTCCTTATCAAGAGGCTAAGTGTATCCCAGGTTGCCATTGCCTAATTAGAAACTTAATGAATACCATCTTCTTCTAACAGGTAATCCATTGCTTTTTTTTTTTCTTTCTAATAAGCATAAAGCATTGATTTTATTCTATAAATTACTATAATTTCTATTATATTAACACATGAATTTTAATATGATTATATTTTTTAGATTTATTTGTGAAATGGTTATATATTATATAAGGATGAAGGTGAATTTGGTTCTTTTACGGATACAAATATGTCATTTAGTTTTATAATTTTAAAAATATGATATTTAATCTCTATACTTATGAAAATGGTGTTAAAAATAATTTTGAATTTATTTTAAAAAAATAAAATTATCAAGTCTATTCTAATTATTTAACTGTTCAATATACAAAATAAGCAAAATACTCCTAACTTGGCTCTTGTTTGTAATTTTTTTTGGTTTGATAAGTTGAGGGTAAATAATGAAAAAATCTTCACTAATATTTGTTTATTTTTTATCAATAAAAATCTTTTTATGGTTACTTTTTTATAAATAAAAAGACTAATAAATATCTTTCTAAAGTTAAAAAATTAAACAATATTTTTATTCAAATAATTAGTAAACACATGACATTTTTCCTATTATATACAAGTCATGATTTGGTTTTTATAACAAACTAATTTATCAATTAATTTTGGTTACTTCAAATAGTAATGGATAATAAGGGTGAGTAAATAATTATATCAATCATTTAAATTTAGATATTTGATTAGATTGAATTGGTAAATTTTATAATTATATATAATTTATATTAGAAAGTATATAATCTATTTGTATCGGATTCGAATAAATAGATTTTATAATTTATTGAACTTCGATCTAGACTAAATTATTATTAAAATTATAATTATAAATAAACACACATCTTATTTTATAATGCATTATATTTAAATATTATATATATCACAATTATATTAAATTATTATTTTAATTTAAAAATAAATATGTTAAATCTATATAATAATTTAATAATTGTATAAATATATTTATTTTTATTTTTTTAGTTGTGACTATAAATAATATATTTGGTTAAAGATGCACAATTTTAAATTTTAAATATTGTTATATCTTGTTTTATATACATTCTGATCAGATCGAATTTGTGTTAAAATTTTTTAAATCTAATTCAGATCGAATCAGATTTATAATGGTAAAAAACATATGATTTTGATCTTTTGTTCACACTAATCAATAAAATAACCCTTATCCTCCCTTTTTATTTCAATCAAAAATATGTGATTTTTTTATTATTGTAATTCTCAATAATCGGTTGCCTTTAATAGAGTTATAAATGCTTGATATACATTATTTTTAAAACAAAAATCAACACCATTTTTTTTAAAATAAAATTGATTTTTGTTTGTCGAAATTATAAACATCTAATTTGACATGTAAAATAAAAATAGTTTAGTGTTACAAGGTTTTCCTAATGTTTAAACAGATAACAAATATTATGAGTGATGAAAAACATAAAACGGGAGACAATATCCCAAAGATTGAAATAACAACAGTGAAGCAAAAGCTAGAGTTACCAGATATTAATTTGGACGATGTCCTTAAGAAGAATTCACATTCAATCACTCCTCCATCAGTATCACCAAGGGTAACTAAGTCTCCTTCAGCAAAATGGAACTGTCTTTGTTCCCCTACAACACATGCTGGATCTTTCCGGTGCAGGTATCACCGGAATTCCAGCTTTCCCCGTGCTAACTCCGTCGGTTCTAACCTTGCCGACTTGGCTCATAAGGGAGCTTTTAGTCATGATGGTTAGCAACTTCAATGCTTTTGTAGCTTCAATTTAATGGAGTCAAGAGTTTTTTAATAGATACAAAATATTTGGGTATTGTGTTGTTATAATATATATTCATATGTAATTGACTAATCTTCTTGTAATAGCAACCACCATGTCGAATAATAATGTTTAATTTCACTTCAAGTTACTACTAAGCCAAAGTTCTTTTGTTTACAGATTTTATACAGACAACAAGAAGTCTACTTCTTCTAGAAAGGGAAAAAAACATGAAGTCTATTTCTAGATTTATTCATTTAGATTATATGGCTATGTATATATATATATATATATATAGGAACTTCACCTTCGGAAGGAAAAGAAAGAAAGAAAAAGTTAGGGTTTTTCAAAAGAGAAAAAAGAGATAACAAGAGCTTTAACATCAAGAATTATAATGATATTTTTTATTCCACATAAATTTAAATCTAGTATAAAAAAATTCTTAATGGATTGACGATTAATTTTTTTATTGTTATATTACGATACAAAATTTAAAATTTTCAAAGTGAATGTTTTATTGTAACCTTTTATAAAAAAAAGAAAGTAAAATACAATAAAATTTATATATAAATATATTAAATTAATTAATTAATATTAAGTTAAAATTTAAAATATTATTATAATTTAGGTATTTAAGTCTAAAAAACGAGAATTTGAATAAATTAAAAAAATATTAAAATAAGATCTCAAATAATATTATTACATGATATATATATTTATGTTAAAATATTATATGTTACCTATTGTATACCCTTAATGATAAGAAAACAATTTAGTATCACTTAATATAATTTTATCTTATTATAAATATAAATAATTAGGATAAATTGTGTTACTATGTGATAATATATATTGTATTTTATGTAAGATTTTTTCTTAAATTATATGTATTTAATTTATTTTGAATCATATTTAATTTATTTTGAATCATATTTAATTTATTTTGTTTTTATTTATCATTACATATGTAACTAATGATATACTTAGTAATTTAAAAAATAAATAAAATGATAAAAAAGTATCTTAAATTATGAATATATTAAAATTTTATTACTAATACTAACTATAGTCACATGTAGCCCCTACAAAGTTCCGTTAATGCCTTTTATGTGATCATCACCAACTCTAATGGTGAAAATTTACAAAAATAATGGCATGATGATGTACTACTGTCTAAAGCTAGCGGATGTCATAAGGGTACTTGTACAAAAAGGGATTGAAAAAAAAAATTGGATAAAAAACATTACTGATGTCATATGGGTAGTTTTTTATTAAAAAAAATAACTGATAATTTATTATTATATTTTAAATTTTTAACTATAAAAAATTGATTAAATATATATCAATTTTTTAACATATTTTTATTATTTTAATCATATTAATTTTTTATCTACCATATATTAACTATACATGATGACTTGTTATAATCTATCAAAATTAATTGAGGGTTTTCTTTTAAAATAAAAAATCATATATCATATCAAAATTATGTGAAAGTTTTTCCTACACTTTGGTTCATTCCAAGCACGTAATCATATAATAGGATAGTGAGGTATATAATAAATCAAAGCTAGCATACAAATTCAATACCGCACGAAAAAAAATTGTTGAATTAGAAGAGAGATGTAATAAAATATTATCATACATATGTGGTTAAAAACCATATATATATATATAGACATATGTAAATTATATAATAGCACACGTGAATATGTCTCGGGATAAATAAGTAAACAGAAAAAAAAAAACTCATACTTATGATTCAAAATGTAGGTTCATTATGTTTTTGCAACTTTTTTTTTTCGTACATGCTTTATTTTTTTTTTTATATCTTTCATACTATTTTCAAGATATTAGTTATAATATTCATGAGTTATAGTTTTAAGGTAGAAATAAAAAATGAAAGCAAGATAGGAAAAAAAGGATTTAGATGAGAAGAAGAAGACATGCCTTGAAAGAAATAACAAATATAAGTCGTAATTAACAAATTTTATGGATTATAAGTTTAGTTAGAAGTTTAAAAATATTAACTTTGTAAAATATAACAATTTAAAAATAGCCAAGTTGGATAAAAAATTTATTTATTTATTTTGTTCATTTACTACCTTTTGGGTCTGTTCGGGTCTATCTTTTAATAAATTTTGTTTTAAAATTTCAGCTTTTGAATTCAAATTTTTAAAACAAATGTTATTTGATAATTAATTTTATTCTCAATTTCAAAAACTTCAAAAAAGTTTTTAAAGTTATTTTCTTTCCTTAGTCAACTTTATATTTTTTTTATAACATGAAAGGGAGTGAAATAAGAAAAAATAACTTTTTCCAAACAATTTGTTGTTTTTTTCTTAAATTAATTAAAAAATTACTTAAAAAATAATGAAAGTTGTTATAAAATGAACTCTTTATTTCTTTTCAATTGTATATTTAACCAATCTAATGGAAATTGCTTTTAATTTTATATAAGTTTTTTTACATTTATTTTAGGGGTTAGGGTCTAAATAATTCTGTAATATTTTGATAAAAATATTTTAATCATGTTTCTTTTAAAATAAGTAAGTTTAATCATGTAAATTTTTAATTAGAGTTAATGTAGTCTAAATTTAAAAAAAAACTATATCTTTTGGGATAAAATTAAATTTTTATCAAAAATAATATTTTATTTATAATACTTTTAAAATTAACATTATAAACTAAAAAATATTTTTTTCCTTAATTTGTTCACAAATAAAAATAATTGGCTCTCATTTAAGTCTCTCTCAATCTCTCTTTTTCATTAAAAATATTATTTTATTCTTATAAATTATAAGTTTAAACAATTTTAATAAAAAAAAAAAATTTATAATTTTAATATAAATAAAGTAAGAATATACAAATAGAATAATAAGATAGAGAGATTAAAATGAAAGGAAATGAAAATAAGAGATAAAAAATTAATATTTTTTAGAAATGAAATATAATTTTTTTATTTTTACTTTTATTTTTAACTAAAATTTAATTTTATCCTTTAAAAATTATAAGAATAAATCTATCTTTTTTTTTTTTTGAAAAAAAAACTTATCAAAGATTTAAAAACTATTTAAATCTCAATCTCTTTATTTTAAACTTACCTAAATTATTTTTATTTGAGATAATTTTATCCTCTAAAAATTATAAGAATAAATCTATCTATTTTTTTTTTTGAAAAAAAAAACCTTATCAAAGATTTAAAAACTATTTAAATTATAATCCCTCTATTTTAAACTTGCATAAATTATTTTTGTTTGAGATAATTTTACACTATGCAATTATCCCAAATATTGACACCTGAACACAAGAAATTCCCGAGGAAGCTCGAGGTCGAGGAGTGTTTTGGGAGCTCAGAAAACCAATGCAGACAATGGCACAGGGATGGTTTACACAGGGTAGTGGTGGTGGCAGTGAAGGTTTTGAGAAGCCCCAATCTTCGTTATTAGCAGATTGGAATTCATATGCAGCTTCACAAGCTTCAGTCGAGAGTTCAACTTCGGGCATAGGCTTCGATCTCGAATCTGCGGCTCGTTCTGCCAACGAGACCGTTTCAGGAACCTTCAACGTGTAAGTTTATCTTCTATCTCAGATTCTCAGCTTTTCCTCCTGTCCAATCGGTTGTTTCTCTCACTTGATGTATGTATATATTGATTATAGTATGATATCGTGCATAATGAATTATGTACGTGTATAGGGTTTTAATATTTTTGCAACTATTGTAGTCTAATCAGATAAATTATTTTGATTGTCCCACTTTAGGGGTTTTCTCGATTAAGTTGAATTGTAGGTTAAGCTGATCTGCTAGCTGAATTTTCGGATTGTTGGTTTCGTACTTATGTATGTAGGTATTTTGTTTCGATTATGGGTGTCTCCCTGCTGGAATAAGATAATTAGTGTGGTAATAGAAACTTGAATAAAGAAATGAGTAGATTTGCCTAATCTAGGCATGAGATAATTTATTAGGAAGATAAATGCATGAATAATGTTCATTATTCTAAGAAGTAAGAACTAATTTTCAGCTAAATTAGGTGATGCAAAGGGACATCATTTAGTGATTACTATTATCAATTCCAACTTCAGTCATTGTGACCATTTGTGATGGCTTTAAATTAAAATTGAGCTCCAAATATAAAAGAACATTTAGGCACTTCATGTTTGTGTATGGTAATTAACTAATGTGAAAAGAACCTCCTTGGTATAGAGAAGATATGCAAGTTGAGTCAATTTGATTATTATTGGAAATAAGAGAAATTGAATCCCACTATTTTAAAGCTTAGGTATACTATTAGGAAAGTTAAAATGACGAAAATATACTTTGTTGGACTGTCGAAAGCATTCGTGAGGAAGTTTTTTGGTCATTTTGATAGATGGGAATGTACGGAAGATTTTGTACAACAGCACAAGTGAATTTTAATATATAGATTCCATAAGAGCTAAAGATATTGCATTTTGATTTAAGTAATTTAACGGAAGGAGGAAAAGCATACCGGCCTTGAGTGGAAGAGAGCCTCTTACAGCCAGCCTGTAGTTCATAGTCTTACTTCAAATTTCATAAATAATCCTGTATGACCTGTGGAATCAAGAATCATTAGTATTTTGGCTATAGTCATGACATTGTTTTGGATATTTACCATTTGGCTAGCCTTGTAGTGATCACTGCAAAATTTTACATGGGTAGGGATTAAAAGAAACCAAAAACCTGGTGCTTGAATAACTCCTAATAATGGTATAATTTAATAGTTGATGCTTTTACCTTTATCCCATCTCCCTCACCTCCATTTTGCTTGTTAAAGAATTTTTACATGCATGGAATGAACCTAAGAGCATGACTTCAGGAATTCCAGTTGGAATGGATTTAATAGGGCTCTCTGTGGCTGGAGCATGGATGTTCATATTCTTAAAGTGTCTGTGAAGCCAGTACTTGACGCTGATGCCTCCTTTAGTTTTAATGCAGTCCTTCTTTGATTTGTTTAAAACCTCTTTAGGGTTTCTAAGAGTGTGAAAGATCTACCTGGGAACTTCCAGAATGCCACAAGTAATATTCCATCAGGAAAGGCTCTTATGTACTTTGGTTTGCTTCTGGCCACTGGGGTGTTTTTTGTGTTCATTGCATTTACCATGTTCCTCCCTGTCATGGTGCTGATGCCTCAGAAGTTTGCTATCTGTTTTACTCTTGGATGTGTGTTTATCATTGGGTCATTCTTTGCACTAAAGGGTCCCAAGAATCAGCTTGCTCATATGTCTGCAAAAGAGGTATCTCTATTAGATACATACACTTAGATGCTTTTTTAAAATCATGAAAGCTAAATAATCTTACGTGTTTAATACCTTACTATCTTTCTTCTTATCTGTAATGCATCCAGAGACTCCCGTTTACATTGGGGTTTGTGGGCACTATGATTGGTACCATATATGTTTCTATGGTGCTGCATAGTTATGTTCTCTCCGTATTCTTTTCTGTACTACAGGTATTTTTGGTTCTTTCACTTTTCTCTTTCTCCTCTCTTTCTTTAATTTCTCCATGTATTAAATTGCCCATTGGATGAAAATTTCAGGTTCTTGCACTACTGTACTATGCTTTTTCATACTTTCCTGGTGGATCTGCGGGCTTGAAATTCATAACATCATCTATTACCTCTTCAATAATTAGATGTTTTCGGAGGTGACTTTGACAACTTAATGTTTGTTCCCCTGTATATTTCTAATTGACATGAGAATTATTGTGAGCTACAGTTGAAATTCAAGATGATCTGAGAGAGAATATTTCAGAGTTGAAGCGAGGTGGTTCTACTGCCGTATTCTACGTTTCTCAGGAGGGACCTATTGTACAAGAAAATTTTCTTTTACTCCCAAACCGAAAGGTACTGAATCATTTGGCAGAATACAAGTTGTAAGACATAGTTATCCGTTTAGTACTTGACCTGAAATGAAAATGAATCTACACAAAGTAATAATTACTACAGTGTCTTTTGTTCTTTATATGATATTTATTACATCAGTATTGGATGGATAGAAAGGACTCCACAAGAAACGGCGTCCTATGGACTTATCTATGCTTGATCTCTCTTAGAGGAGCTCAATTCCAGAATTGCATCCCTTATAATACTTAAAGGGCACCCGAGTGTTGGACTGATGTTGTTGCAAGTAACTTTGTTGCCGGTTTCTCAGCATCATGCTTAGTTTTACCAGCCTGCGATGCTAACTCTTCAATAACCTGCTGAGCCTCTTCTATGACTATATTGTTTAACACCCATATCATCATCAATCAGACCTTTCAACTCTGCACATGTTATTGCTGAGATATAAAATAAATGTTGGTCCATCTACCAAAAGCTTAAGCTTTTGGTATCAGAGTGACAACTATAACGTAAGAAAATAAGGTAAGCCAACTGAACTATTTAGCATGCCCAAGACCTAGAAATATAACTTGAATCCCTGAGCACACCATGTTGAAAATAAAGAAATGCAACAAGAGATCTTTATATAGAAGATTGTTTAAAGAATGAATACAAGATTGAAATACTAATTAAGAAAGAATGTACAATTGTTCATTAATAATGTTAGCAAACAACTCCATCCACATCAAACAAAGTCTCAATCAATTTTCCAAGCATACAGAAAATGGCAAAACTCAGAAGCTGAGCTTCCCTTTTGTGATTCACATCTGCTGATAACGGTACTACTTTCTTCACTAGAATTCCTTTCTTCAAATTCATAACTAGGAAGGTTACATCCACCATTTTTCATGCCTAACTTGAAAATGAATAGGCCATGACTAGAACCAGGTCCCTTGAACAACCAATCATGCACATCCCAAAATATTTCAAGTGACACATTGTTAACCATTACAGTTTCATTCCCTCTAAATCTCCAATTCAAATTTGTAACGCGAATCACTACCATTCCGTCCACTGTTATCCACATTTCAGGATCATCAGGACCAGATAATGAATTCTCAATTATAATCTCATGCTCTTTTTTAACTGCATCAAACATTGCTTTGGTAGAAAAGTATCTCTTACCATACACACTTTCCTCCTTGTACAATAATTTAGCCTCTTCTATTGAAGGTCTTGACATTGTTCTTTTATAAGCATCTGTTTTAAGATCTCCCAACAATAAAATTACCTCTTCATTCGATACTAAAGCAACATAATAATCTGAGAATGGTTCTGAGCTAGAACTCGAGAATTTTGCTTGTCGAAAATCCCAGAAAACATCAAATCTTGTTCCATTAACTTCAAAAGATTTGAGACCTTTCTTCCCCCAAAATTGCCAAGTTTTTAGATCAATTTTGCATGTGTTTTGTTTTTCACTACATGGGTTTTCCACTTTGATCGTTAGGGAATGATTAGTTGGATTTTTGGACCATGTAACCAAAAAATTGTGGCATATTTGGGCTACTTTACATTGATAAAAACATGTGACATAACTTTGTGGATCTGTTTTATTTGTAGCATGGCCCTCATAAGCTTTGTCTGCAGATGTTGTCTCTGAATTTGAAAAAGGTGATGATGCTTCAGAAATATAATTGGACATTATTGAGTCAGTCCCTTCTTTATTTGGAATATTGCTTCTGCTTTTGCCTGCAATTACATCAAAACAAGCTTTGAGATCTTGGCACTATATAAAATAACTTTTTTAAAAACACTTACTTATAAGGATGAAAGTGTATCAATATAAGTCTATTACCTTTACAAAATATATTTATGCGATTTTTTTGTAAATGTAACGGAATTGTTATCTCAATTAATAAATATGAGTCTGAAATGTAACTCATATGTACCTTGAATTAAAGGGTATTTCTGAAATGTTTGCCTCGAATCGATAATTGAATTTCTGGAAAAGATTTTACCTTTAGAAATATGAATACGAAGAGTTGGAGGAAGCCAAGGTTTACAATATATGCAGAGACCAAAATTGCTTTTAAGGAGAACACAGAATACAGGTGGAAGTATTGAAATATGATGGTGTGATCAGGATAAAGTTTCTGAATAAACTGATGCAAAAAAACTACTTCGATGGGAAATGAGATGTCTAAAACAGAAATTTTCTTCTTTATTCTTCATTTTCCTATTAATAGGAACTTGTTTACAGTTTGAAAGTTAAAAACTTAAAAACATGCTAGTAAATAGGGTGGCTTATCTGGCTAAAATAGAATCAATTGTTTTATACATATCTTATAATTTTTCTAAATTAAATATTTGTGTTAGTTATAAAAATAAGGAAAAAAAGGTAGCAATCTTCTACTTCTTATTAAATTTATATAACTTTCGGGTATTACAAGTCTATTAATTATTAAAAAGTGAACAAGCTTAAAATTTCAAAAAATATCATAATTAAGCATGTAGACACACATGTGTGTATTGTTTTTGAGTTATTGTGTATCTCTTAATTCAATTACAACTTAAAAAATATGAATTTGGATAGATCGAATAAATATTAATTCAAAAAATACACACATGCATATTCATTATTACATTTATAACTTTTTTTATGTTTTGGACTTTTAATACACTTTTCATTAGTTAGTGGACTTAATATTTCACTCAAGAGTTAGAATTTTTTTGTACATTTTGATCATAGTTAGTGAATTGTTATTACCCATTATCTTAAAAATAACATCTTATTGTTGAGAAATTACGTAAATTTTCAATAAGTCAGATTTATGAGAAAATAAAATAGACAAAATAATACACAAATTTGATAACAGAGTTCGGTCAATCTTACTTACATCTTCGGACTTGCTGTAGATCTTTTTACTGAAATAGAAAAAATTACACAAGGTATTTACAACACTCACAACCCATAACCCAATTACATCCAAGAAAATTACTTTCAATTGGAATAAACATTTGGTTTTTAATTCATTACAATTACACATCTATTTATAAGAAAATTCACTCATTAAATTACTCCTTAAATTAATGGTTCCTTGAATTGCTCTTTGAATTAAGCTCCTTGTTTTGCTCCATGTTTTTCTCCTTAATTTGTTCCTTAAATTAAGAGGTTTTATAACAATCTCCAACAATCTTCCACTTGAAGACTGATTTCAATTTGTCTTCACACCTCGATCAATGTAGCAGTTTTTCTAGTCTTGTTACTCTAACAGATCAACTGAAGTTGAACACAACTTCAATTTCATGGCAAGTTCTCACTTATTGGCATCTCGAATCTGACAAGCTTTATCATAGCATTCAGGCTCTCTTTCATCAGTCAGTAACATATAGTTTATGTATCTCTTGTTAGGTACATGAGGTCGAGAAGACCTTCTCAATACAAGAGCTAGAGTAGGAGACTGTGGTGTGTTAGACTGCTACACACTACTCTGTCTAAGGAGTTCCTCTGGTTGAGGACTTGCTACAATTGGTTCCTTCATGAAATTATCTAAGACATCATCTATATCTACAAATATTGACTCATTCTGCTTTGAGTCGTTGGTGTCTGTTTTATACATGTCCTTATACATCACTCTTTCATTGAAAATTACATCTCTACTACGAATCACTTTCTTGTTTTCGTCATCCTAAATACGGTAGCCAAACTCATCCTCACCATAGCCGATGAAGATGCATTTATTAGATTTGGGATCAAGCTTATTCCTACCTTGATCACTAATATGTACAAATGCTACACAGTCGAAAACTTTTAGATGTGATAGTTTTACCTCTTTTTTGTTCCATACCTCATATGGTATTCTGTGCTCCAATGGAACAAATGGGCCTCGGTTGATCAAGTAAGTTGTCGTGTTAACTGCTTCTGCCCAGAACTACTTCGGTAGACATGACTGTATACAAATGCTCATGACTCTTTTTGTCAACGTTCGGTTCATACGCTCAGCTACATTATTGTGTTGAGGCATGCCTGACACAGTTCTTTCCATTCTAATCCCATGCTCATAGTAGAAAATTTTGAATATGATGTCTTCATATTCACCACCATTATCGGTTCTGAGCTTTTTGATCTTCAAACCTGTCTCATTTTTCATCATAGCTTTCCATCTTCTAAAAGCCACAAATACTTCATACTTATGCTTTAGAAAGTAAACACATACCTTCCGAGAGTGATCATCGATGAAAGTCATGAAGTAGTGTTTCCCACCAATGGATGAGACGGTCATTGGTCCCCAAACATCAGAGTGAATAAGCTCTAGCCTTTCCTTCTTTTGGGGTTCTGCTACTTGTCTGAAAGTTGACTCTCTTTTGCTTTCCAAGTATGCAATCTTCACATATGTCTATCTCCGCAAACTGTAGACTTGTAAGTTTTCCCTTTGAGTGCATAATCTTCATCCCCTTCTCACTCATGTGGCATAGTTTCTGGTGCCATATATTTGGTGTTTCATTGCCTGCTACAACTGCGATTGAACAACGTGTTCTTACTGTCATGTAAAGAGTTACACTCTTCTTGCCTCGAGCAACTGTCATTACACCCTTTGAAATCTTCCAATCATCACCATGGAAGATCGTAGTATAACCTTCACTGGCCAACTGCCCTACTGAGATTAAGTTCCTTCTTAGGTCGGGAATATGCCTGAAATCTTCAACTCCCAAACATACCCGTACAACTTAATCTTTACTACACCTTTGCCAATAATAGTACATAGTTGATGATCACCAAGATATACCTTTCCAAGGTTTCTAGGGACATATTTCTCGAAGAATTCTTTTTGTGAAGTAGCATGGAACGATGCTCTAGAGTCTAACACCCAAGATTCTTCCTTGCTCTCCAAAGAGCATATCAGTGCATAATCTTCTCCTGAGGTGGAAGTAACATTTGCCTCTACCTTTACTTGTTTGTCCTTCGGTACACTCTTGCACTGATTTTTATAATGCCTGGTTTTCCCACAATTCCAACACTCGATAGTCTTCGAGCTATGGGAATTATTAGGATTCCTAGATTTAGACCTCTTGTCCTTTGATCTACCTCGATAGTCTGTTCTGCCACATCCATTCCTTCTAGTTGAATTTCTTCCTCTTGACTATGTATGCAAAACTAAAGAAGTTAATGATTCACCTGACTCTCTACTTCGGATCTCTTCATTGAGAACCAGATCATAAATATCATCACATTTTAACTTATTGCTTCCTGACGAGCTACTCACATCCGTGATAGTAACATTCCAGCTTTCTGGTAAAGAAGACAAAAATATCAATGCTCATACTTCTTCATCGAATTCAATTTCCATTGAACTCAACTGGGTTATGACTGTGTTGAGTTCATTGAGATGTTGAGTTACCGATGCATCTTCCGTCATCCATAAATTGAACAAACGCTTCATCAAGTGCACTTTGTTTGAGGCTGATGGCTCTCATACATATTGGAGAGAGCTACCATAAGATCCGCCGCGATCTTTTCCTTTGCTATGTTGAAACCAACATTACGGGATAACGTTAATCGAATAACTCTGAGAGCTTATCTGTTTAAAAGATTCCAATCTTTTTCCTTCATAGCCTCTGGCTTCTTTCATGAGAGAGATTGATACAGATTTCTTTGATACATATAATCATCTATCTGCATTTTTCAAAATCCAAAATTTGTGCCATTGAATTTCTCGAGTTTCACCTTTTCTTCATCTGCGGCCATTGTTCCCATTCAAATTTGATTTCTTCTGGATCGTTTCTGACTATTTTTGCAAACCACCGTATATTAGAACACCTTTGTTGACAAACCAATATTGTCGACAAATTTTACTATTCACGTGAATAATAAAATTGTAGGAAATTGACAAAAATCAACACCAAAAGCTCTAATACCAATTGTTGAAAAATTACACAAATTTTTGATAAGTTAGATTTATGAGAAAGCAAAATAGACAAAATAACACACAAATTTGATAACGAAGTTCGGTCAATCTTGCTTACGTCTCCGGACCTACTGTAGATTTTTTTACTGAAAAGGGAGAAATTATACAAGGTTTACAATACTCACAACCCACAACCCAATTACACCCAAAAAAATTACTCTCAATTTTCTCTCACAAAAACTTTTTTTTTCTAAGTTTTTCTCTCAATTAGGATAAATACTTGGTTTTTAATTCATTACAATTATACATTTATTTATAAGAAAATTTACTGTTTGAATTACTCATTAAATTAATAGTTTTTTGAATTAAGCTCATTATTTTACTCCATATTTTATTCCTTAATTTGCTCCTTAAATTAAGGGGTTTTATAACAATCTTTAACACTTATATTATTGAAAAATGATATTAATATGAGATTTATTGGTAACATTAAGTCTTGCATTTCTTTGGAGTAAACTCTTGGTATTAGTACTGGAAGATAATATTTACGTGGTATCAAAAATTTATTTAATTAAATCGTAAAAAAAAAATGGGCTTCCCTTACGAAAAAGAAATATCTCACAAGGAGTAAGAATAATATTAATTTTTTGAATTATTTGGCTGGATGTGATCTACAAAATTTACAATTTATTTCTCTAAGGTTTTTTAACCTTTATACAACTGTTATATTTTGATTTTCAAACTATATATGGCAACCCATTGAATTTTAATCTTCAACCATATATGAGAGAGCAAGTCCAATTTCTTTATAGAATTATTAGGCTTATTGGTCGGTCTTTCTTTCTTTCTTTCTTTTGCTAATTAGCTTGGTTTGCGTTTCTAGTGTATGTAGAATATTTCCCCCCTAATCTCTATTGTATGTAAACTTGCCAAAATTGGTGATGCAGCCCGTAGTGGCTGCTAATTGAAATTATTATTATTCTTTATCTTACATATAAATTATCTTTTTTACTTTATTCTTAATAAAATTTAATTAAATTCAAATAACTATAAATTACTTTTATAATGTTAGAAAATTATGAAGTAACTATTCTCATATTGTAACAAAACTAATCTTTTAATATAAAATTATAGATTATTTAAAAAAAAATTATAAAATAATAATTATATTTTTTAAATTATTAAATTATTTTAACACTAAAAATTAAAAATTAATTCATAATTTAAATCATAAATACAATGTGGTTATTAAAATAATTTATACAATCAAATATAATTTTAATAACATTAAAGATGATATTACTTTTTTAACACATATTTTATTTTTTTCTAGATTATTTTAATTTATAATTTCTCTTAAGTCTTAATTAATATATTTTATTTATCTATTATTATATTTAATGATATTGTTTTTCATAAAAAAGATAACGTATCTATTGAATAATTATATTAATAAGTTATATAAATTATACAATTATAAATAAAATAATATTATTAATTTGTTACATATTTAAAATATCCATTATAATTATAGGTGGATTTTACATGTATTTAAATTATTTTTAAAATAGATTTTGGTTTTTTTATACAATTTAATCCGTACATTCAGAAAAATGAAACTTAACTTTCGATATTTTTAAATAAACTTTACATCATTAAATTGTAACTTATTATTCATAACTTATAAATCTTATATTTAATATTTGATAAATTACGACATATTCTAGTTCGTCTAAATTTTTATTCCGAAAAGGTGGATGGATGTGTCCTAAGTCAGAGTGTTTAAAATATGTTTAATTGAGCTTGACTATCAAATTGTTACTGTGGCAGTTCTTTACTTATTTTTTTCGTACTTTTAAATTTTTAAAAAACATAAATTACTAGGTGTATTTAGGTACTAAAATATCCAATCATTGGAAGAATCTAATATATAAGAATCAATTTTTTAAATGTGCAAGTGGTTTTTAATCATTAATTAGATTAAATTTAATAAAAGAATATTTCTTCTCGTTAAGATTAGATGGATTCATGGATTCTAATATTTATCTATAATTCAATTCGAATTAATTAAAAATAAATAATATTTATATTTTGAATATATATTATTTTTTAAAGATTTTTAACTTATTTTATTTTTTCTATTTATTTAACTTATACAGCCGATTTTTTTTAATGTAATTGAGTTCTCTCCTTCACATTTCTTACTTAATTTTACTTTTAATTTTTTTTTGTTATTTAGATGGTAAAATTATTAAATTACAATATTTATATTATATTAAAATAATTATAATTTTATTATATACCGAAGGCATGGAATCCCTTCTCGTTTCCAATCCCTAGTTTAGAATTTGTTCCCCATCCTCGTTTAAAATTATTATGTGATATATTGGGATCCTTAATTAGAAACGATAACCCTTAAATATAAAACAAGAATCCAAAGAATATTTTATATATTATTTTTATTCTTTAGTATTTTTTTAATATTTACTATAAAAGAAAAAAAAACTAAACTGAAAATAAATATTTTATAATGAAAATTTTTTATCCTAATAAATAATAAAAAATAAATAATATTTATGTAAAATAGAGAAGAATAAAATATATGTAATAAAATTTTATTATAAATTAGTTTGAAATTATAATAAATTATAAATAATTATAAGATTTTATAATTTATATAATTTTTATAGAAATAAAAATACGATAAAATATAATATTTATAATATATTGCTTATAATTAATTTAAATTTAAATATAATTAAATTTATAAAAAATTATATATTTATTAAAATAAGATATAAAGTTTAAGTAGAGAATGCAATCTCTATCAATGTCTTGATTTATATTATAAAATATGGATTTTTATTTTTATCTTGGTTCAAATTAGATAATTTTTGCAAGAATTTGTCTAATAAAAAAAATTGAAAATCTACTTATATAATGGTTTTAATAAAATAAAATAAAAATAATTAGAGTAGATAGTATCATAAAAAGATATTATAAATTTAATTGATTTAATTTGATTATTTTTAATTTTTAATTATCATATAAGATGAAAATAAATGATTGGATTATAAGGAAAGAAAATTTTATAATTAATAAAATAATTAAATTTGATTAGATAAACTCAAATCTAATGATTTCAATGCAATGAGCCCCCTTTGTACACAGTTGAAAATGATGATAACGCTGGTGTGTATATGTAGATTAGTCTGATTCCAGTGAATAATATTTCTTATTAAAAAAAATCTATAGGTATATTGTACAGCTCATAGGAATAATTTTGGAAAATGATTTTATACTAAATTATTCCAACTTCAACAAAGAAAACCCTAGTTTTTGGATTTACCTTTCAAATTTGAATTTTGGGAAACGAAATTATAGTAAAAAATGCAATATCTAAGCATGGTAATAAATTATTACATTGTAACATAAAACGAGGATAGCTTAATTGTTAAATGTTTAATAGCATGTTATAATACTCTTTATATTAGGAGTGTAGATATTTCGGTACCGTAGTAAAAAATATTTAATCAAATTAGATCGTTTATATTGTTCAAATTATATCAGATTAAATCGTTTGATTATTAAAAATATTATAACCGAATGATTTGATGTCTAACAGTTTAGTTCGATTAATAATACGTAAATATGATACATAAATAATATGCTGGTTAAATTAAATTTTTAATATATTAGTAAAATTGGTTTAATTTGATCGGTTTAAAAATTAATATAATCAGATCGAATCATTTGAAAAATAATTTTAGTTAATAAAATTCGGACTGAATCGTTTGATTTATAAAACTATTCGAACGATCTGATCCGATCCAATTTTTCGGTTTAATTCGATTTGGTCCGATTTTTAAACACCCTTACTTTATATATAGACTTTCATTTTTTATCTTTTAAGAAAAAAATATATGTTTATTTTTTTATAATATAAATGAATATATATATTTTTTTACTAAGAGAGATTAAAAGTGAAACCATGTTGAATAAGTGAATCATTTATGCACCGAAGATAATGTTAAATTAGTTTGGAAGAAATATTTATTTTAAAAAAACTAATACATTAAATAATTAGATAAAATATTTAATGATATAATATAAAAATAGTAATTTCTTAAGCTAATTTGTAAGGTTATGAGAATCATAATTATATGCATTAAATTTAATTTAAATTGAAAATATTAGATGTTAAATTAATATACTAGTTATTAAAAAATATCAATTATATTTTTTATTAAATAAAACTTATGTGATACGAATACGTAACTTAAAAAGAGAATGATAAATCTTATTACTAGCCTACACAATCAATCATAATATTGTATTTTGTTTATGAATTTTGATTAGATAGAATTTTTTACTTGTAAAATATATTATTTAATTATTTTAGTTATGAAAAATGGATAAAAAAATAAAAGCTATTATAGTATGATTATTTTAATATATTAATTATATACCTCAACAGTAGGTAGTTTCATTAAATGTGATAATTTGATAATTTAATGTGATTTCCTTCGAGCACACTCGACTCAAATCTTTCACCTATTTTTTCTAATCATTTTTTAAGCGTGAAAATATAAATAAACAACATGATATTAAAAATTATTATATAATATAAATATTTAAATTTATTTTTAATCATTATATTTATAAAAATCAACATAATTAAATAAAAATACTTAAAAAAAGAGTAGATTAAGTGAAACCTAAAAAGGTGAAGATATTCATTATTCATAAAAATATATTTTTTTATCAATTAAATTAATTATTTGATATTTATATTTTTTTAAAAATTATTATATTAATTTTATATTTTATTTATTTAAAATATTATATCATCAAATATTCTATTAAAATTATCTTAAAAGTTTATTAACTTATGTTAAATATACGTTTAATTTCTCTATATCATACGTAGTACTATAAAAATCTATTAGGTTTTTAAAATATTATGATATCAACCTCATGATTTTTTTTTTGTTAAGATCTGTCCAAAGAAAATATAAATTACACTTTGAAGAAATCTTAAAATACTAAAAATAATAATACTTATGAATTTTTAAGATACTATTTTTATACCTTTAAAGTGATTACGTAAAAGTTCATGATCTTATTTCTAAAAAAATAAAAATAAATAAATAAATAATAAATTTATGAACTTTAAGTGTCCGACCCTCGCCTAGTCTTGGAATCACACGGTATATAATTTTCTATTTCGTCTTACCCGACAAAAAATGAAAGTTGGGTCCACATCCGATTCAGTGCCACGGTGGAACCTCAATCTGCTGCACAAAGAAGGAGATGCAATGAAGCTGGCGCTGGTTGGACTGTAATTAACTCGCATTATCAGACCCATTTAATTATATAGCAATGAACTTCGGTGCACGGTCTCTCTCACTCTCGGCTTAACTATATATAAATCCCAACCCGTTTGAGTCTGTAATCAATATTGCTTCTGATTTTCCATTTCAATTCCTTCAAATCGCATCAAGATATTGTCTTTACGCCTTTCTATCTAGAGATCACCAGGTATCGCCATTGGTAGGTTTCTGAATTAGTTTATTCGATTTTATTATTTCAAATTTATTTTCCTTTTTCAATTGTTGATTTGTTTGGTTGATCCAAGTTTTGTTTTCCGAATGCAATGCTTTTCACATTGGATCTATGTGCTTGGATTCTACCGGCGATTACTGTTGCTAATGGTTTCAATTTAAGTAGATGGCCTGGATTTTATTTTTGAATTTCTTTTAGTTGTGGTTTCTTTGGTTGGTTGTAATGCTGAAAGGTGAATTTGAAAGTGTTGTTAAGGTTGGGGTTTTGAGTTGCTTGTTCTGATGTCTTTGTAATTCTGTGGAACCTGAGTTCACCTTTTGCTATCCAATCCTTGGCTGATTTTGTTTGATACCACTTGTGTTGTCTTTTGAAAGCGGGTGTTACCTCTACACGTGCTAGCTATTTTGGAATGTTGTGTTATCGAGTTCAGCTGAATCGCACAACTTAGTCCGAAGCTCGTGATTGGGAAACCTTTTTTCATTTGTGGTGCTGATTCTTTTGATTAATGGAGCAACGGTTTTTTATTTTTCTCTCTCTTCTCCCTTCTAATGGCTTCCAATTGGGTGTAGCATATCAAATATTAGTACATTCATTTACAGAGGAAGTTACCCGTTGGATAGCTAAGTTTTAGATTTTTTATTGATCTGTAAAGCTTAGTTTTAGAAGCTTTTTTTTTATGGTTGGCCTCTTTGCTTTTTCTCCTTTGTTGCTTTTAGTTCTTGGACTTTTATAGTGAGATATTTATCAAGCTATATCCGACTGTAAAAACTATGATAAACAACTATGGGATCACCGAATCAGAGAAAGTGAACCTCAGAAAAATATGGGGTCACCCTTACCAAGTGACTTGACCTGCTAGCTGTAACCTCGTAATGATAGTTGGTGTAACTGAAATCTAATTGTTAGCAACTAGTAACTAAGTTTAGGCTGGGATTAAAACTGTCAGCTTCATCTAATAAGCAAAAGTTTTTCTATAAAAATAATAATAAAATAAATAAGCAAAAGTTTCAGTTGAAGGCCTCATGTTTATGCAATTTAGTTTTCATCTTTTTATGAACTCATCGACATTTTTCTTCTCTGTTCCTCTACAGATATCTGCCCATGGGTTCCAAAACTGTTGTCGACTTACTACAAACCTCATCTGAGGTTCATTTTTCTGGGTTTCACATGAATGGTTTGCAGCAAAGACTGAAGGTGGAGCAACCAACAACGTCTACCGAAAACTTGCACAAACAACCTTTTGTTATTGGTGAGTCTCTCTCTTTGTAAAGCTAGGTTGTTGAAACATGCTCAGACACGTGCCTTCTATTTTTCTTCATCTTTTCTGGAAGTAGCCATTACTTTTTTACCTGCAAATTGCTAAGCTGGTCTATAGTCCCGGAATTTATGAGAATTCTATTCAACAGTGCAGAACACATGTGACTTCTTCATACTGTTGCCTCCCATTATTTGAAAACTTAACCTAGTACTTCTTATGGCAGGTGTTGGTGGTGGTGCAGCTTCTGGTAAGACTACAGTTTGTGATATGATAATACAACAGCTTCATGATCAGCGTGTTGTTCTTGTAAATCAGGTAGTCTTAAAAACTCAGTTGAATAGTACTTGAACATAAAAAAAATCGGATGGTCTAGAAAAATATGAAATTATGTGGGAAAGGGGAATTTGATGGGTACTAAGTGCATTGAAATATGGTTCTCTCATTTGGTTCCTTTTATTTTTAAACATTTAAATTATTTATTTGTGTACGGAATTAAAGTTACTAATTTCAATGCTTGACTCTATGACCCCTATAATATTTTGGTGGAAAGTGTTTTTGTAATCCTGGTGAATATTCTGTTTTCTTTTACTGATCTGTTAAATTTTGATGGCACATTGAAGTATACAGATCTGATTTTCTGTTATTTACATTTATTTTTATTGTTATTTTAGATTTTTGTCATTATTTGACATTGGGATATTTTTGTCATTATTTAACATGGATGCAACGCCAGGATTCTTTTTATCATACTTTGACGGAAGAAGAACTTGCACGAGTCCATGAATACAATTTTGACCATCCCGGTGAGGGAAATTCTATAACTCATGTCAAATTAATTTCATTATAACAGTGAAGTAGTGAATGCTTCTTATCAATCTTATCTTGTCTTACTAGAAGTAACTAGCAATTCCAAGGCTCATTTTTTTGGGTGTGGTTAATATCCATTTCAAAAATATTTCTTATGTAATATTTTTTCCTCCTTACAAAATAAGAATTTAGAACTAAATAGCAAAAGTGGCTGTTTGAACTTGGTCGGTTCTTACTCATTTGTTCTGTCCTCCGAGTAATACATCCTATTCGTCTTTCCTAAGCTTTTTTTCCCTGTTATATAGTGTATTATAAATCAGATTGAAATGATCTAGAGAATTCTTTTGCATGATTTCTATGTCATGTAAGACAATCTTTTGAAACTCGTTTTATGGATTCATTAAATTGAATTTTCTCTAGGGTTGAAGGGCTGAACTCTTATGCTGTTTAAACTATGTCTATTGTCCTGGACCATCCTTTTACATTCTCTAAGTGAGCAATTAAATAAAAAAAGAAAAATGGTTCGCACAAGTAAGAATGCATATGCTCTAGCTCTATTATTGTAAGTGTTATTTCTAATTTCTTAGCTGGCCGGTGCTGTTTGGTTTTAAATAATGGTGAACCTTCATCCCATCCTCTCTAAATTTAATATTGTTATCATGTCAGATGCATTTAATACAGAGAAACTCTTATCTGCTATGGAGCAGTTGAAGCATGGGCAAGCTGTAGATATTCCAAATTACGATTTCAAAAGTTACAAAAATAATGTGTTTGCAGCTAGAAGGGTAACTTCCACTTTTAAAATTTAAAGCTGTATATTCTAATCAACAAGTATTTGATTACGTCAGTCTCACATACAAGAGAATATATGCATGTAGCATTTATATGTATTCACATCAATCCTTAGCAATAATATGTATAAATTGAGCTAACTGCTTTAATACTCTTGACAGGTAAACCCTTCAGATGTTATAATTTTGGAAGGCATACTTGTTTTCCATGATCCCCGTGTTCGAGAATTGATGAATATGAAGATATTTGTCGATACAGGTCATTTACTTTCTTATGCCCCTTGGCTGTAGGATATTGTTTACTGTATTGTTAATGCTTATATAATCGTTGCAGCAATTTACAGGTGCCATCCTTCTAGTATATTTGTCATCTTTATAATTATTTTAGTCTGAACAATTAGTTTGCAGCATAAATTTTTTTTTAACGTTCCCTTCTATGTCTAAATGTTGTTGATCAAGGCGGCCACTAGAATATGCGGATTTCACAATTTACTTTTTTCATTATCCAGTAATCAACATTATTTCTTCCTGTTCTGGAAGAACAGGAAACAATTGTTCATACAAATATTCATCTCACGTGGTAGTCATATCTTGTTCAAGAGGCGACTAAGATTTCTATTCCCCAATTTATTCTCATTTTTTTTATTCCTTTTCATCCCAAGGTTTTCATGACCTGTTCTGCAAGTCAGATTCTAATGTTTATTACCTGGCTTTAATCTTTATGCCCTGTAGATTCTTTACCCATGGTATCATAAGCCCACATGTTCTGATATTGTTTCTTTCCCCTTTCTTCTGTATGTTACTAGTGGTGTTAATAAGTTGGTACAGTTGACATTGTAAACTTTCCAGTGCAGATGCTGATCTTCGTTTAGCAAGGAGGATAAGACGTGATACAGTTGAGAAAGGCAGAGACATTGGTGCAGTTCTTGACCAGGTTTGCAACTCTTCATGCCATCTATTTTACAAAAATCTTGGCTTCTCCAGTGGTGTCCCTGTTTTATAAAATTATTTCACATTATAATGAATTGATTTTTTCCTTTTACCTGATAAGTATATATATATATTTCTTTTCAATGCAGTACTCGAAGTTTGTCAAGCCTGCTTTTGATGACTTTATTCTTCCCACAAAGAAGTATGCTGATATAATTATTCCTCGTGGAGGTGATAATCATGTAGCTGTAGATTTGATTGTACAACATATTCGTACAAAGCTTGGCCAGCATGACCTTTGTAAAATATATCCAAACTTGTATGTCATTCAGTCAACTTTTCAGGTATCTCATGTGATATATTTTCTCTCAAGCTTTACCCTTTGTTGGCTTGTTTCAGTAAGATTTTGGAGCTCAATAAGTCTTGCTTGTCTCATGCAGATACGGGGTATGCATACCCTCATACGTGATTCTCAAATAACAAAGCATGATTTTGTCTTTTATGCTGATCGGTTGATTCGTTTGGTGGGTATATCTTCTGGTTCTTTTGGTAGTTTTAAAATTTAATTGTGGATATGGTTCTTGGTTTGGCTAATCTCATTAAGAATCTAAAAATTTGATCAGGTTGTCGAACATGGCTTAGGACATCTACCTTTTACAGAGAAGCAGGTGATCACTCCAACAGGTGAGCTGAATTCATATGGCTTTCTTAATTTCGTTGTTAGATATTGTAACTTTTTGTTCCAGTTAATTCATGAACTACTTTGCCTGAACTTGAACTTTACAATTTACATCCAAATCCAATATTGATAAGTGTCTGTCTACTAATATACTTAGAATACTTGAAGTGGTTTCTTTGAGCAACATGTCAATGTGGAGATATGATTGTGCTCTTTCCTCTTTTATATAATAGAAATTTATTCTGCCTATAAACTAGAACTTTTTTGGTTTATTTTACTTCTTCTGCAGGGTCTGTTTATACTGGCGTGGACTTTTGTAAGAGATTATGTGGTGTATCCGTTATCAGGAGGTAGGAATTATTATTTGAGGCTAATTATTTACTTCTTAAGATTTGGGTTTGCAGTTCAAGTGAACATTTGATTTCGGGATAGCTTTCTTGAGTATTATAAAAGTACTTGAAAAATGTCTAAATATGTTAATTTCATAAAACCTAAACAGGGCCTAACTAACTAAACCAGTTATGCACTTATCTTTTTAAAGCAATTTGCTTTGCTATTTTGAAGTAATTTCTTTACAATCTCATACTACCAGTGGAGAGAGTATGGAGAATGCTTTGCGAGCATGTTGTAAAGGCATCAAGATTGGAAAAATTCTCATCCATAGGGAAGGGGACAATGGTCAACAGGTTTGTGTATCTGTGCAAGCCCGTTGTATTTGCGTTCCATCTTAAAAAAATATTACACTATCAGTTATAGCTTTTCTCTTGATAGCCCATGTCCTTGTTTCTTGGCAGCTAATTTATGAAAAACTACCACAGGACATCTCAGATAGGCATGTCTTACTATTGGATCCTATCTTAGGAACAGGTTTGTTTCTCTTCTCTGTGTTTCTTTGGTTGCAAGTCTTTCTGTGTTTTGTTTTTCCCCTGATAAGAAAATTATTACGTTAATATGTAATAATTATAAAAGTACAAAATTGACCTGTAATCCCACTAAAAAAATAAAGCATCGAGCTATACTAATAATAACTATTCGATGTATCTTTTACAACGCCCAACATCTAACTCCTTTGTGTTGACGCGCACAGGGGCATGTCAAGAACAAGATTGTTGACATATGTTAAGGCCTAAAAACATTCATAATTAATGAACCATTACCAATTCTCACGTGATGGCATAGACCGGAAAGCAATTCAATCCTTCTTTTTTCTTTTTCTAAAATCTGAAAATATAAAAGCAATGGTGGTATTTTTTTATTATTGGGTTGAACAAGTGCGATTCACTTTAAGTTTGCAGTACTTTATTAAATAGTTAGCCTCGGTGAAACTTAACAGTTATAATTTATCTTCAGGGAATTCTGCTGTTCAGGCTATATCACTACTTCTAAAGAAGGGTGTACCAGAGTCCAATATTATATTTCTTAATCTAATTTCTGTAAGTCAATTTGTTGCTTCTCTAGTTCTGAACAAGTGGTTCACTTTGTGATTTTCTTTCATGATTACATGAAAGCTGCGAACTATCCTTAACCACGCTGCAAATCCTTTTTTACAGGCACCTCAGGGTGTACATATGGTCTGCAAAAGCTTCCCAAGAATTAAGATTGTAACGTCTGAGATTGAAATTGGTCTCAATGACGATTATCGTGTGGTACCCGGCATGGGAGAGTTTGGAGACAGATACTTTGGAACCGACGATGATGAGCAACTAGTGGCTCCTCCAAAGTAATTTCATTAGAGCTGCTGTTTTGGTTTGACCTCGTCTTATTCGATTATCAGCAGTTCTAAAAATCAGCTGAACTTGGTGACTGATATTTTGCACTATTTTTATTTTATCTTTACAGAGTTGAAAAAATTTTGATTCTTCCGATTTGGAATCTATTTTGTCCCTACATAGAAGACATTTTTGATGTTTGATTGCAAAATGGAAGGGGTGTTTTCTCTTGTTCAGTTTATAAGCAAGCTTTACGGGCAAAAGTTATGATGTATGTGTAGTTTTGAACCAATATAGACTTTTCTGAACTCTCTCAATATTTACACCAGAGTTTGACTATCCCCCTAGTTTAGGTATGAGCGTTGAGGACAATTTAATTCTCAAACTAAAGGAGTTTCATAGTCCTTCAGTTTGAAAGACTCCTTTTTATCAGGTACCACCTCCCATATCCTTTTTTCTCAAACTAAGGAAGGACGGATGAGTTGCCACTTGGCTAGTGAAGGGTTTACCCATTAATAGATTACCTTCCCTTCCTTGGGCTTGTATTCTGACACGTGTCAGTTGATTACATTGGTTCATTCTTTTGGTGTATTCCAAGAGTGCTTTTTTTATATCAAAAAAGTTTATTTGCATTAGTTATTGCTTAGGCATGAAATAATTGGTTAGAAAAAAATTATTACAATTCTATTGTTAAATTATCGCACTATATATTGCTAAGCAATAACTTAATGCATAAACACCTAATGTGTCTGTATAAATTATTTGTTGTGCTACTTTGTTTTCGTAACATTCTCTAGATATCCGAACTCTAAGTCATGTTGTTGGAAAATAGGTTGCATTATTCTTCTTTTCATTCCAAATTCAAGAATACGGTAAACACATTATCTTTCTCCTTTCCTTAGTTTTGGATCTCTATTCGTTTTTCGTCTACCATTTAAAATTTATCTATCGTTTCTTTTTTAAAATCCTTAGATGGTAATATTGGGAAAAATAGATTTGTGTAATATATTTAACATTATTTTTTATTTTTATTATAAAAAATTATAAAAGAAATAAATAAATTTATGTGAAAGGAAGAAAAATAAAATATATGTACATTATTTATAATTATTTTAAATTTAAATATAAAAAAATTAAAATACAGATTACAAGGAATATAATGTTTATCTTTATCTCAACTCATATTATAGAATAAGGATTTTTATTTTCAGTTCTATTTTTTTCATTTATTATTCTTATATTTATCTTCAATCAAATAATCGGTGTAAGAATTTATTTTATAAAAAAATTGACAATCCTGCTTAGTTCTCGTATATCTCATCGTACATTTCCTCTGTAAACATCAGTCACTTAAAATAACAATACTCAACACCACAAGGCACAACCATTGAGTATTAAGCAATAGAATAAAAAAAGTATTAAAAGTAGAAGAAAAATACAAACTATATAATAAATGCACACTCAACTGTTTTATTCATTATATATATATATACTTTTAACCAAACCGCTTGTAAATTGTAATTATTATTAAAAAAAATTCTTTTAAATGAACTAATCAAGACAGCAAGGTACATTGCCATTTGCCACACCTGGAAACGGAATTTTGGCACCAGATTAAACCACAGGTACTATTGGAAAGCGTCTAGCAAGCATTAACGATGAAAACATAGGATTAAATTATATTATAATTAATTTATATAGTATTTAAATAAAATAATTTTTATTATAAAATTTATTTAAATTAACATTTAATTTATTTTTATATTTTAAAATTAAAAAATATTATTTTTAATTTGATATTAATAAAAAATCAAAATATATAATTTTATAATTAAAAATTCGAAAAAGTTAATTAATTATCTAATATGATGTACATTCACGTTACATGATCGTAAAAAATCTCTACATAAATATATTATTTTTATGTTATATGTTATCGTATAATTTTACAGTTAAATATTTTTTAATACTGTATAATAAACATGCATATAAATTCCGTAGCTAAAAGAACTTCTTGTCACATACCCAAATGTTCTTTCCTTACCTCTCAGGTGTCGTTCTCTTTGAGGAGACTTTCTACCAAAAAAAAAAAAAAAACCACTAATGGAAAACTATATGTTGAAGTCCTACAAGAGAACAATGTCATTCATGTCATAAGGAAACTGTTGAATTACCGGAACTAATGGCGAAACCATTAACTAATCTTTCTACAATATTTTACTAATTTTATCTATAGATTTTTTTCATAATTCAAATTCTATCATATATAGTCTAGTTTTTTCATTTATAATAATATATTGTAATTATAATCAAAATAATTATTTCAGATTTTAACTTATCTTTTTATAATATTTTTATTAACTAATTAACTTATTTATCAAATTAAATATCATAACTTTTATAAATATATGTATTAAATAAAAAAATTAATTTATAAATATAAATAATTGATTGTTTTGATGTTTTATAAATTTTTTTATGATTTTATGAAGTTTTTATAGTTTTTTTTTTAATTCAAAGTTTTAGTCGATAACAATAATTTTTTATATTTTTGTAAAATTTAAGTCACAAATTTAAATATATTTTAAATTTTACTTAAAGATATGTCATATAACATTAATTAGAGGGAAATGCATTTTTTTACCTAAGAAAACAAATATATTTTTACCAATTACTTTGCAACGAGAATTATTATTTGTGAGCATTGAAAGGAAAATTCTTTTTATCCTATCTATATTACTTAACATCACTTAATTGATAAAATCTCACAAATTCTCTCCCATTATTATGTTAAGTAAACACCTCTACTAATATTATACAATACTATTTCATTTAAAGGGCACAAGATGGAACCCTGTCAAATATATGTGGCTGAATATGTAAATATTTATTTTTAAAAATTTAATTATCAGGAAAAAAGAGTAGAAAAAAAACACAAGAACTTAAGAAAGTAGATAAATGAAACCCAACAAGGCCGGAGCAATCATCAATAAACAGATGTGTATATTTTTATAGTTTTTTACTTTACTACTATTGTTGTAACTTATCTACTTTATATTAAATTATTATTGCAATATCTTTTAATTTTAAAAAAAAATCAATAAACAACACATACCAAAGACTAGTTAGTATATTCATTCAGAGTATGGTTTAAATGTACCCTAGAATCGATCAATGTATGTATTAAAGAGAGAAAATTCGAATAAGGAAAAGTAAATCTTCAGGCTAATATAAATACAATTTGATTCAACGAAAATTATTATTTTAAACTAAATTTAATTATTAATTTATTTGTATTTGTAAATATATTAATTTTTTGTTATCATTTATAAATTAATAAAAAAAATATTGACTAAAAATAGTTTAATTTTTTATAATATTAAAAATATGAAAATTTGGAGGGAAAAAAAAAACTAACAAACATGGAATAAACACCAAAGCAAATCAGAAGACACCCGTACATTAACCTAATCAAAATAATCAAAAACAAAACATATTGGTCCCATCACTCCCTCAATCAAGAGAATTTTGTATAATCTACCTCTTAATTTATATAAAGCACCCAACATCTTTATCTTCCTCCTTCGTTAGCTCTTTGTGGTTTTTGTGACTCAACATTTGTTAAAGATGCCTCCTCTCCCACCTCTACCTCAATTTCAAACTGTACCACAAACTCCAACACCTAAAAAGCCAGCCACTTCAATATCACACAACAAAATTATCATATCGAAGCAAGCTTCTTCAAATCATGAAACTCCAACATCTCAGACACCAAATACTTGCATTAGAAAATCAATAAATCAACCAATAGGTCCAACACTCAGATCACCTCAGCCAAGAAAAACCAACCCAATTATATGGTGTACTGCAATTTTCTGCATGTTATTTAGCATTGTTCTAATCTTCTTTGGAATTGCCACTCTGATAATTTTCCTTGTCATTAGACCCATAATTCCATTATTTGATGCCCCAAATGCAAGCCTCAATGCTATCTATTTCGACTCACCGGAATTTTTCAACGGTGACTTCAGTTTCCTAGCAAATTTCTCCAACCCAAATCGGAAACTTGATGTAAGATTCGAGTATTTGGATATAGAGCTCTACTTTTCTGATAGACTCATTTCAACTCAAGCTCTTCAGCCTTTCACACAAAGACCTGGAGAAACAAGATTAGAACCGATTCAAATGATATCAAGTTTGGTCTATTTGCCTGAAAATCATGCTGTGGAACTTCGAACTCAGGTGCAGAGTAACAGGGTCAACTACAATATAAGAGGAACTTTTAAAGTCAGAGCTAGTTTGGGTATGATTCATATTTCTTATTGGCTCCATAGTAGATGCCGGTTGCAGATGACAGGTCCACCAACAGGTGTTTTAGTTGGCCGTAGCTGCAGAACAAAAAGATGAACATACTAAACCTGGTTTTTGTCAATTTCTTTTAGGTTAAAATCTAAAGGAATTCCTATTCATAGAAAGTTATATAATTTATACTATAATATGAACACAACATCATTCTTAACCCACACCAACTTTTGAATCTGCTATTTTTCAGGCGATTTGGTAGCTAGCCTATGTGCAGGCTCATATAATTTTTTCCTACAGAAGAACAGAACATGAGTCACCTAATCAACAATATGGCACGAGTACAGAGGTGTTAGGGCTCAACTCATGTAGACAAAAAAAGAAAAGAGAAAGCTAAAGTCTTACAAAGCAATAGAACTTATCTGGAAAAGGCTAGTCAGATATCCAAGTAGAATCAACCAGAAGCAAGGGGACTTCCAGTTATCTTACCTTTTCTATTTATTAACATATAAATAGTCATACTCAATTCGTTATTTTGTGTTCTAAAGTCCATTACCATTTTGATTTGTTAATCAACATGATGGATGAAAAGAGGTCACTTGGTATTAAATATGAAAAGAAAAGTTATGTTGCATGAAAAGATTATAGGATGGGAATTTTTTTTATATACTAAACAGTATTTTGATATGATTCGAACTTATGACTTGAAACTTGAAACAATTGAAGGGTAAATCTTACTGCCAGACTACTAGGTGAACTACATTGATTTTGATTTTTTTGTTTGTTTGTTTTTGTGTGTGTGTGTGTGTGTGTGTTTTTTTTTTTTCTTGGTTCAGAAAAAGACACAAATAGGATGGGAATTTACTAATACATATAAAGGAACAATTTGAAATAAGTCCCTGTAGGCCAATGTCAGACTGCTGCAACTGGTTGCAACACTATAAACAAGTAAACAAATAAAGACAATAGTCTGAAATAGTTGAACTAGAATGAGCTAAACTATAACATTTATTACGTGAGAGAGAGAGAGAGAGAGAGGAAACGACCAAAAATTGGAATTAAACAGAGGCATTATCAATAAAATGTGTAATCGATCTGTCGATCTGTACTAGTGGCTTCAGAAACCTCCAAGAAAGCAAGATTAAACTAGAGTTTTCCCAACTAAATCTGAGTAACTTGAATATACATCCTAGCTAACAAGCAATGTACATTACGATGGCTAGTAGCTAGAGAACAAGAAGCAACAGGAGAATGTAAAAGTAGCCAGAGGAATGCTAGATGCACACAGTTTTGCACTCATGCCATATATAAGCACAACATAGCATGCAATGAATGGAGTTCGCAAAATTGGGGGAAAATGTGAGTGCTGCTACCATTTCTCAAGGTGTCAAGTATTAAGTACTGCACAGGACCCTGCGGTATTCGTTTTTACTTTTGTGTTATGTTTTCTCTAACTATTCACATGAAACTTGTAGTAGCTTTTAGTCCCTTTAGGAACTACAGTTGTAAAATGTTACGTTGGATCCCCTAAAAGGCTAGAACAATCAAAATATAGCATACCTCACTCCAGATTTGAATCCAAACCAAACCCAGTCTTATTTATTAAGCATGATTACAATAATATCACAGTTCTTTTTATGTATTAACGTTATACCAGCAAAAATATACCCTATTACAATGTGATACTTCATAACTTAAAAAATCAAATTTGTGCAGAAGTTAAATATCAAGAGTAATATGACAAAAAACTATTCAGCAGTAAATGGAACAAAAAATTGAACCTCTTCTTTAAAAGATTACCACTTCATCATGCTCTCTCAATTTCATCTGGTGTCTTCGCCACTATAGATAAAGCATGTAGTCCGTTTTGCAACTCTTCTTGCAACAAATTGTATATGAGTCTATGCCTCTTAACCAAGCTCTTCCCTTCAAACTCTTTTGACACAACTTTCACATTGAAATGTGTTTCTCCATTGCTCCCTCTAACTCCGCCATGCCCAGCATGCTGATATGATATATCTTCCACCTGTAATTCAATAGGGCTAAGCTCTATTTCCAACCTCTCTGTAATTCGCTTCCCTCTGCTTCCTAGAGCATCCGATTTTGACTCACTTTTACTAGTTGACATTGTTGCCGACTGAGCCTCTTTAGTACTCAATCCCCCATTGGAAAATTCACTAAAACCTACAGTCTCGGATCTGAAATTCATTTGCTCTACAGCCCCAACTTCAGCTTCCAAGCCAAGATTCGAAGTTTCAACAGCACTCGAGCCGTTTTCAGCTTCCACAAGCAACTCAAGGGCTTTCTTTTGCATCAACTTCAACATGTTCAAGAACCCATTATTCCTCGAAGGCGTAAGACTCTGCTGAAGCCCAAGATGTATAGCAAAATCGGGAGATACTCGCAAAACTTCCTCTACAGGCCGACCCGAAAGGCCATCAACGAGAAGAGCCGCGAGTCCCTTCGTGAGTGCCGAATCAGAATCTGCTTCGTAGACTATGTTTCTTCCCGAATCTAAATAGGCTCTGACCCAGACCTGAGAGACACAACCTTCAACCTTATTTTGCTTGGTTTTGAATTGGGCATCGAGGGGCTTGAGATTTTTTCCATAGAATAATAGCTGCTGGTACTTGGCCTTAGGTTCCTGTACGGACTGGAAAAGTTTCACGATTTCTTGGAGCCTAGGAGGGAGTTCTCCAATGGGTTGTAAGTGCATAGAGGTTGATGCTGATGCGGAAGCTGATACTGATGATTGGTTTGTTGGGATGGATTGGAATGAGATGAATTTAATAAAAGAGGGACTTTTAAATGGGGTTTTTGGAGAGGCTGAGATGGAACGAGTTTTGGGTGGAAAAAGAGAGCGAGGAATTTGGTATGTGAATAATCGTAAAGGCGAAGACATGGCTTCTAAGAACCTTTCAAAAACAGAATCTTTCCGAGCGGCGCGAGACGATCAGCGATAGAGAAGGAAGAAGAGGAGGAAAAAATGATTGAATAAAAAGAAAACGACTTGGCGTTTTGCTTGGTTTGCTCTCTGGCGTTAGCACTGAAACGGTGCCTTTTCGATTATCTGACCCATGGTCACATAATCACAATTCACATCGATGAAATCGAAACAGAAATAAAATTAATATTATTTGGTTTCAAATAAAAAAAAATCAAGTATTTTGTTAGAAAAAACTACAAATTATCTTAATATTCTTATATTTATTAAAATTTAAATAATATTATTTAATTATTATTATTTTTTCGTCAAAAAGAATATATTATTGAAATCATTATTTTTCTAAATATGGTTTAGTATTTTAAGGTTTGTGATTTGAGATTTAAGATTTATGTTTTAAGGTTTAGGGTTTAAGGTTATATTTATAGGTTAAGATTTAGGGTTAAAATTATTATTTTTCTAAAAAGGTTTAAGATTTTAAAATTTGGGATTTTAGATTTAGGGTTTAGAGTTTTAAGATTTGAGATTTGAGGTTTATGGTTTAGGGCTTAAGGTTTAAGGTTTTAACGTTTTGGGTTTTGAGATTTAGGGTTTAGAGTTTAGGATTTTGGGGTTTAGGATTTAAGGTTTAATGTTTTGGGATTTGAGGTTTATAGTTTAGGGTTTAGGGATTTAAAATTTGAGATTTTGGATTTAGGTTTTAAGATTTTAAGGTTTTAGGATTTGAGGTTTTTAGATTTAGGATTTTAGGATTTGGATTTAGGGTTTTAGGTTTAGGAATTTGAGATTTGAATTTAGGGTTATATTTGGGGTGAGTATAAAATTGGGAAAAAAAAAATTTGAAATGAGAATGGAATCATGATTCCTAAAAAAGCGAGAAGAAATTGTGATTATTTCTTTTTTAAGAATCGATTTTATTCTTAATTCATTTTTCGATTCAACCAAACACACAAATGAAATGAATCAATTCTGATTTCTTTTCATTTTATCCAACCAAATACAACAATAGGGTTACGAATAGTGTGATAATTTGTAACTTAATTTGATTAATTAAATTAAATTTAAATAAAATATAGATTGAATTAAATTTAAATGATTCAAAATAAATTTAGTTAGGTTTTAGTTAATTGTTGGTAGGAAATTAAATTAAAAATATTATAATTTTATAATACATATCTAAAATATTATAAATAATATTATATTTTAAAATTATTTAAATTTAAAATGTAATATAGATTGTTTTGAATTTGTTTGAATTATGATGTATTATAACATTATTAATATATATTTTATATGATTGATTACTTATTATAACATTATTTTTTTTTATTTTTATTAGTTACACTATATTAATTGTATTTTTTTAGCGTTAGGAAACATACTAAGTTCAAAAATCTCATGGTTTATGATAATAGATAAATGCATCTAGATTTTTAGTTACGTTATTTAAAATAATTTAATCTTTTTATTAGGTTGTTGGAGTTTATTCATTCTGATTGTGTTGTTATTTTTTTAAAATAAAATAACAAAATTTTTAAAAAATAAAAATAAGAAATTATTCTTTTAAATATAATTAAATTATTTATAGTGTCAAATAAAAAGAAAAAAATCACCCAATAATTTAAACATATTACAATTTTTTTTAATTATGTTCTCAAGTTTTTAATAAATAAGAGAATGATTAACAAAAATAACATAATTGATAATAAACCAATGTATAGACGTTTTCGTACGTGATGAAGTCCAATTAAAAAAAATGTTAAATATAATAATTTGTACTCGTTAATTATAGATATCATATATAAAATAAATTAAAAATTTCACAATTTTAAAATTATATTACAACATAATTTAGATCGTAATTAATGTAAAATAAATATAAATATGTATATAAATTTAGGTTCCTTTACTCATTTGCATCAATATAATTTATTGATTTAACAACATCATTTAATAAGCAGCAGCTCCAAGAATATGCGAGACAAAGCAGATGAATAGATGATGAATGATAAATGACCCACAACGGTACGTGGCCATTTTATGGAAGTTTCATTTTCCTAATCGCATTTACGTGTAATATTAAAAATATATAAATTTTATATTATATTTATCATCATACCCATCATATTATCACATATATTAATACTATTGTTTAAATTTTAAAATAATTTAACAAGATATAGGCAAATTTATATAATGGGAGTACTAAACCTCAAAGTTTCAACTGCATGTTAAATTTAATTAGGAAGATTTCTTAAACAAAGTTTCTTTTTGAATTAAGTATTTTAAGAATTTATTATTATGATATTTTAATTATTTTATTTTTATAAATAACACTTAACTCGCTTTTCCTTTTAAATTAAAGACTTTAATCACTTTTAAAATAAAAAAAGTATTATTTTATTAATAAAAAAATCTTTCATAATAAATAATAAAGTAAATCTAATACGTTAAAATTATTATTTTATTTTAATAATTTAAAATTAAATTTAAACAATATATTATTTTTTTAATATTTTTAATAAATTTTATATTTTATGAAATTTTTTTATTTTATTTTTTTTTAAATTTTATATCCCTTTTTATAGGCATCATATTTAGATCACTGTATACTTTATAATATTAAAAATAAAAATTATACATGTTAAAAAACAAGATTAAAGTAACTAAAATCACACAAATAAGCTATCTAATGTCTACTATATTCAAAGATTAATATTAGAAGTTGAGTGGACATATTGCACAAAGTTAGTGCAATGGTTGTGCCATTTGATGCGGTATTCGACGATAGTGAATTGGAGTGATCGTCTATATGTTTCTAATATAATTGTTGAAAAAACAAGAAATAACTCTACACAAAAGAGTTCTCTAGTTTGTATTATTTTCTTCATGTTTTCATTACAATTGTATAGCTATTTATAAGGAAATTTTACTCCTTCAATTATTCTTTAAATTAAGCATTCCTTGATTTACTCCTTGAATTAAGGATTCCTTGTTTTACTCCTTGAATTAAGGATTCCTTGTTTTACTCCTTGAATTAAGGATTCCTTGTTTTATTCCTTGAATTAAGGTCGCTTGTTTTATTCCTTGAATTAAGGTCCTTGTTTTATTCCTTTGAATTAAGGACTAATATCAATACCTCACCGCCAGTGGATCGAAGGTTTATGGATCCAAGCTTGAACAAAAATCGTTGAAGCCGATGAGAAGCGAGGGCTTGGTGAAGATGTCGACCAGGTTGGTGAAGCTTCTTGTATAATGTGTCTGAATTACCTCTCGATTGAACTTGTTCCACGAACGTAATGACAATCAACTTCAATGTGTTTCGTCCTCTCGTGAAACACTGGGTTTGAGTGCTATATGCATATTGCCGATTGTCACAAAACAAGGACATAGGAAGAGTTGTAGGAACACCTAAATCACGAAGACCTTAATCCATATCAACTCACACGCGATTGAAGCCCGTTGCACGATACTCGGCTTCGGCACTTGATCGCGAATGACAGGTTTGCTTCTTACTCTTCCACGTGACCAAGTTTCCACCGACAAAGATGTACGATGGCAGTGGTGGACTTGCGATCAGTGCATTCCTCGCCCAATCAGCATCAGCGTACCACATGATTTGTGTGTTGTCATTCTTCTTCATGATAATACTACGACCGATCCTTTTAAGTAGCGTAAAATCCTTTTAACAAGGGTCGAAATGCTCGAAATGTCGAAGTCGTGAATTGGCTCACAATACTTACAAAATATGTGATGTCGAGATCACGGTGATTGTTAGGTAGATCAGCTTACCAACCGGTGTACCGGTAATAACTTATATCCGTGAGTGGCGTGCCATGCTGGTTTGAGCTTCTTTGTGTCAAGAGGGTAATGGGCTGGTTTAGCATCGCTTCATGTTAGCTTCTTAAGCAAATCTAGGACATATTTCCTTTGGTTAAGAAAGAGTCCTTTGTGCGAGGTTGCCATTTCTATACCGAAGAAAGTACTTCAATATCCCAAGGTCTTTAATTGCAAACCTTTGGTTCGAGGTTTCGGGTTGAAAATCTCGTCAAGGCATTATCACTGTAATTATCGGATCATCTACATAAATCGCCATGACATTTGCCCGTAGCTCGCATGCGAACAAATAGTGAGGAATCAAAGCATTCTGCCGAAACCAACACTAAGCGAGCAGCTTGGCATACCAAGCTCGTGGGGACTGCATTTCAAACCATAAATGGATTGTGCGATTTGCACACTAAATCCGGTATCGTTGCTTTGAGGATGCCCGAGGTGGTAATTTCATATAGACTTCTTCTTTGAGATCACCGTATGCAAGAATGCATTCTTCACATCCATTTGGTACATGGACCACCCTTGCATTTCTGACCACGGGAGACGATGTAGCACTAACTGCGTGTTCATTTTTGCAACAGTGCAAATGTTTCTTTGTAATCCACCTCGAATGTTTGGTGAATCCACAGAGCCACCAATCTTGCTTTATACCTCTCAATTGATCCATCCGACTTGAATTTCAGCTTATAGATCCATTTGTAACCCACAACTTTCTTGCCTTTTGGAGAAGTTTGGTGATGCTCGTGTGTTGTGTGTTGATCTAGGGCTTTAAGTTCTTCTTCTGCGTGGCTTCCTTCCACACATCTTGTTGTTGGCCTGACTAGAAAGTTTGAGGCTCACCGTAACTCGATATAGTGTTGAGGAATGCGGCGTGGGTTGGTGTCACTCTCTTATATGACACGTAATTTGAGATGGGATGTGTGTGGGTTTGTAGGTGACAAAGTCTTGAAGTCTTGTGGGAGGTTGCCTAACACGCATTGGATTCGTCGTGGAATAGAAGGAGTTATCTCACGCTCGTTCACATCTTGTACCATATTGTGAGGATCATCTTGATTATCACCATCTTAAATGCGATGTACCGTTAAGAGCGAGACCGCTTCATTGTTACTTTCGGTGAGAGATGCGTCAATGTTGACATGGTACGGGATCTTGTTGTTGTGCGAGCCTCAAGTTCAATTCTTGGGTAATGGAAACACATCGAAGATGTCATTCCTCGACTTGTGATTTCATGTGACTTGCTGAAAAAAGGATTAGTTTCATAAAACCGAACATCTTTGAACCGAATTAATCTACCTAAGTTGGGGATCATAACAACTTATATCCCTTTTGTGTAGATGAATAACCAAGAAAAATACATTTAACGACTCTGGATCCAATTTATCTCGATGATGAGATTGAATATGTACAAAGCAGATGCGACGAAGACTCTACAGGTGTGAAAGGTTAATTTTCCTTCCTTTCATGACACCACAGGGAGACTTGAAATCCAAGACTTTGGGTAATCTATTGATGATGTAGCGGTAGCCATAACCCTTGGGACGAGAATCTCTTTGGTACATTCATTTGTAGCATTAATGCTCTAGTTTTTTCAAGTAAATCCGGTTTTTGCGTCAGCTACACCATTTGTTGAGGTGTGCCAACACAACTTGTTTGATGTATAATGCATGAATGCTCAAATATTGTTTCATGATATGGGACATGTATTCGTGCATTACTGTCAGGACACTGGGTTTGAATTTTAGAAGAGAAGTGATTTTTAACAAGATTATGAAAGTCCTTAAATACTTCCATAACTTCATTCTTAGACTTTAAAAGATATAACCATGTGACTCGAGAGAAATCATCAACAAAATCACAAAATACTTATAACCGTCAAAAGATTCATTAATTGGTCCCCATACATCTGAATGAACTAGTTCAAAACACTTACTAGCCCTAGATAAGGAAGAATTAAAAGGCAATCTAAGTGGCCTGGAGACAAGTGGCAAGTTTCACATGCAATTTCATCATTTCCTAAGTTTGGAAATAAAGTTGACAAAATTGGTAGAGAAGGGTGAGCTAAGCGTTGATGCCCGCAATTGATTATCTTGGATAGGATTAAACTTGGCTTGAAACCTGCAGGATTGTTCTTGGATATGTAATAGAGACCATCTAAGTAAAACCTTCACCAATCGTCTTTTTGGTGACACAATCCTGAAAAATGACATTGTGAGGAGAAAAAATGGCTAAGCATGATTCAAGGTATTTGTGATTTTTCCTACAAGCAAGTTGGAAAGGAAAGGAAGGTACATATAAAGCTGAGCTTCGATTTCATCCGACATTAATTTTATTTTTTCCTTTCCTAAAACCTTTACATTCTCACCATTTGCAATTGAAACTTGAGAAGGATTTGCTAATTTTTCAAACTTATGAGAGTTTGACACGTGGTTGTCATATGATCTGCTTTGAATCTGACAACCCAAAAATCATGCAACATATTTATTTTAAGAAGCAGTTTTAAAGGATTTTATAATACCTTGCATACGTCTCTTGTGGTATGAGTTTTGTATGCGCGAGAAGCCCTTGCAAACTTGCCTAGCAATCTTTGTTGAAGTTTCCTTCTTCTATGCTATCCACAGATCGATTAAGCTCCTCCCGTCTTGCTTTGAAGATACAACGTAAACTCGTTCATGAGTTAATTTGGATGTCATTTGTGAAGTTCTTGAATGGATCAGACCCATTAGAGGTAGAGGCAAAAGCATGCGTTGTACGCGGTGTCGATGCGATTCACTTTCGTAAACCCTTATCCTTTATAAAATCGGTTTTAATTGGATGTAGAATCCAACATGTGTCCTAACATGGCCCGTATGGTTGCAATGTTGACACTTCAAGTTTGGATGCTTCCCTTTATCTTCCTCTCGTTGGTTGAATAGGCAGTCTTGCCTCGGGTGAACTAGCCATTGTACCGCATTGTGCGACTTTCCTCCTTTTTCTTCACGTTGAATTGTCGCACATACGTCATTGGTGAAGGAAGGAAGTTCGATATTCATGAGTATATGACATCGTATATCTTCGTATACGTTGAATCCAGGTGGACAAAAGTTGAAATATCTTATCTTCTTCCGCTTCTTTCGTAGCGAGCTACGTGATTGTATGAGGGCGATATATTTCCAACTCATTCCACATGCTTTTCACTTCCTAAGAGTTGTACAAAAGGCTTGCCATCTTGCGGTCTGAGATGTCTTTCTTTAATTGAAAAACTCGTGCGAGCGTTGTTTACTGCCATACATTTCCTTAAGCGTCTCCCATAGTTGGTATGCAGGTCGAATGGCCGAATATTTGGTAATTTACGTTCCATGGAATTTAGTGAGCCATGACATAACCGGTTGATCCTTACTAAGCCAGGATTCATAGGTTGGTGAGGAAACATCAGTCGCCGATGCTTCCATTTATGAACCCAACTTGGACCTTCCACGCAAAGCCGGAGACACAATAAGGCCGAGGCAAGTAATTAAACTTCGTTCAACAAGAGGCGAGCTTAATCTTTGATTTGGGTTGACATCCACCTCAAATGCATATTCACGAAGGAAAGCAACCGATGAACTTTCAACTTCGATCCTAGCTTGTCTTGACCATTTCAAAGATTGAAGATGCTAAGATAATAATAAAGCGGAAAGCAAGTTAATTTTCTGCTACGATACCATGTTGAAAAAACAAGAAATAACTCTACACAAAGAGTTCTCTAGTTTGTATTATTTTCTTCATGTTTTCATTACAATTGTATAGCTATTTATAAAGCGAAATTTTACTCCTTCAATTATTAACTTTAAATTAAGCATTCCTTGATTTACTCCAATTAAGGATTCCTTGTTTTACTCTTGAATTAAGGATTCCTTGTTTTATTCCTTGAATTAAGGTCCTTGTTTTATTCCTTGAATTAAGGTCCTTGTTTTATTCCTTGAATTAAGGTCCTTGTTTTATTCCTTGAATTAAGGTCCTTGTTTTATTCCTTGAATTAAGGACTAATATCCAATAATAATTGATTTTGTAATTTTTTTATTTATATAACTCTTATTTTTTAATATCGTAAATTTTATAATTTTGATCTAAATATAATTAAAAATACTAAAAAATTCATAAAATATAAAATTTATAATAATAGTTGAACAAAAAAAAATATAAAAGTTATCATAATGTTTAAATTTAGTTTTAAAAATGTTAAAATAAAATAAAAAATTTATATTATTAAATTTACTTTATCCGATTATATAAAAAAAATTTACTAATAAAATAATATTATATTATTCAAAATTAACTAAAAACTTTCTATTTTTTCAAATAAAAGTAACTTAAATACCTTTTATTAAAATTAAAGTGATTAAATTATCCGATTAACACATACAAAATGAATTTCACTATCCCCACCTGCCTTTGTTTCTTCCTTTCAAACTTATTTTCGTTTATCAAAAGAAAAATTAAAATTAATGTAATATAACAAGAGTTAACTATTGAGTCAAGATTGCTGAATCCCAGACGATCATATATCATTCAAACAAAATAACGAACCAAGTGGATCTAAAGGGATTATTTTAACTCAATAATCTTAAAAGGCACATATATATATATAGATTTCAAATAATTAAAAAATATTAACTATTATAGATGCTTTGCTTCAAAGATTGACACACTCAATTTAAGAATAACTCTTTTCTTATTCAAGTTGCTTACTTTATTTTTGTTCACGATTCAAGCAGACCTAATAGCTTACTTTATTAGTTAGTTGTATTTAATAGCTTACTTTATTAGTTAGTTGTATTTGTGCTTCAAGCTATCTATGACACACACAAATATAAATTTCTTAAAAAAATTAATAAAAATACCAACTTTAAAATTTATAACCATAAAAAATAATATTTCAAACACATTTTTATTATTGAAAAAATTTAATCTATCATTTTATATAAAATATAGTTCAAATTAAATTACAATAATTTAAATTCGTTAATATTTAACTCTGTTAATTAAACATTATTCAAAATAATTTATAAGTTAATTTATTATTATAAATTTTGAAATTATTATTTTTTTAAAATTTCTTACTGCATTTTGTTTTTAGTAAAATGTCTTCATTCAAGATATAATATAACATACAAACATAATCACATACATGACAACATCATTAAAAATCTTAAGTAATACTACACTTATAAAGTTTAAACGTTTCTCTAAGTTTAACTAACATATTATCACATGATACTCAATTTTTTGGGATCATAGCATGCAAAACGTAATAAACTTTCATTTTTGTCAAAATAACACTATAAATTTTTGTATATAATTTTATTAAAAATTAAAAGATATAATTTAGAAATAAAAAATATTATTAATTTAAATACATCGATAATAAAAATTGTTAAATCAAAATTAAAGATATTTTTAAATAATTAAAAATTACCATAAACTTAAACTTAAACTTTTATTAAAGAGTGTTATAGAATCAAAACAACGATGATTTCCAATTTATGACACAAATCAAGTGAGCTGTCACGAGGCTAGCGGCTGACATAAGAGGAAGCCATGTCTTATATTTTAGGAAAAGCAAATATATTGTTTAGAAATAGACGAAGAAAAAAGAAGCAAATATATATATCAAATTTATAATAAATTTCAAATATGGTACCACGAGATTATTAATAAATACAATCATCACAGTATATAATAAAAAAGCTCACAATAATTATAACTTTAATATACTTCTAATATATAATAATATTATATATTTTAACATTTTAAGAAAGAAACTTTTTAAATAATATTTTTTATAATATTAATGAAAACATAAATTTATATTTATTTTTATACTCATCTCACTTATTTAATAACATATGATTCAACAAAATAAATTAATTTTTTAATTTTTAAAATAATTATAATATATATAAATATAAATACAAAATAAGAGCTAAAATAAGTGATATTAAGATTTTTCAAAAATAAAAAAATTCATCCCAATTTGGAAGAAACGTGATCCAAAGTCCAAACCTCACCAACCGATTGGCATATGCATTGTTTCATGGGTTCCACAAAATTTTGTAGGTCCCATTCTAATAATATTGACAAATTAAAATTTGACATATAAGGAGTATATTAGAGCAGGTTTAATTTGCTGTTTTATGGTTGCTTTAAAATGTCATCCTCATGTTCTTTTCTTTTAAGCGATTATGTATAATTCTTGGGGAAAAAAATAAGTATAATTTTAATAAATAAATAAAGACAAATAAAATTTAATACGTAAAAGTGAGATTTACACCAACTTAATGTTGTTTAATTTATTTTAAAAATACTCCGATGTTTAATTTAAATATATTTTTAGTGATATTAAAAAATTACATTTATTAACAAAAATAACAAAAAAATATAAATATTAATAGAATTAAACGTATTTTTGAAACAAACTAAACATTAAAATATTTTTGCTATCGATAAAAAATATAATAAAAATAAAATATATTTAAATCGGTTACCTATAAATAAGTATTTTTTTAAACGATAAAATATAGTTTTTATTAAAATTTAATATATATATATATATATATATATATTTCAGAAAATAATTCATCAATCAACTCACTATGAAAAGCACGGGAAGAGCACGACTTGTAGGCCACGATCATGTTTCAAGATCAATGCGTTTGATTTTTATTGGTTACTTTGTATTTTAAAATTGGGCAATAATTATATGATGTGATAAGTTAATTTTGAACGTATTTATTATTTATATAATTATAATCTTATATTTAATTAATAATTAATCATTTATTTAATATATAAAAAAAATTTAAAAATTAATAAAAATAATAATTTAAATTTATAACAATAAAAATAATATAAAAAATAATTTAATTAAATGATCTTAATTATTTATCAAATATAAGTAACTATAATTTAATTTAAATAATATCAAATTTAATATATTTTAAAATAAAACAATATATTAATATCTTTTTAAATAATTAAAATATATAAAATAATATTTTTATATTTACAAGTTTTAAAACTATTATTTTTATTATATTTTTAAATTTAATCCATTTAACATAAAAACTACCAAGTCCCACTCCCATCCTATCAATGCCCATTATTCCCACTCTCTGCCGAAAGGAAGTTATTCATAATTGAAGTATACTTACCATTTATCAAATTATTATTTTTATAATTAATTATTTATAATGATATTTTTATAATATTATATTTTATCTATAATTTAATTATACATTGATATAATTACATTTAAATAAAATATTTTATATGTTTCAATCATTTATTTTATATGAATATTATTATTTGATTATTTGTATTTTTTTAAAAATAATATATTAATTTTATAATTTAAAATAACACATTATCATTTATTATATATGATTTGCATAATTTATCCTCGAGAGAGCCTTCACCACCAATGTCGTAAAGCAACACCCTTGACTTGCGTGCCGTTAACCTTTGAAAATATCTATTAACCCGTTGAAAATAGCAGGAAACATTAAGACACAATTTTGTAAAAACATTAAATCTTTCTTTACAACGAATTTAAGTAGAGAGTCAGGATAAAAAAGAAGAAGAGGATTTACATGTTGTGTAGTCCATATACTGTATATTCTTATGAAGAGTGAGGACTGTGGTGAAAATTGCCAACCTGGGAAAGCCTGGAGAGTTTTTCTTGGATGGTATTTTCGATTGTATCCATGAAATCACTCTGGCTTTGGCTTTCTTTGCTAATAGGATGAGTGATTCTGCTTATAAAGTAAACACTACCTCTCGCCTCGTTCAATGGAGGATCGAAAACTTTGCTTCTTGCACCTACCGCAAATCCGATCCCTTCAAGATCGGCAAGTGGAATTGGTTAGAAGTTTTAACTATAAAATTAATTATTGTTTTGGAGATGATATTTTGTGTAAATTTGCATGCAATCCATTAATTTTTTTAGCACTGTGTTTGATGATTGGATTCAGCGTTAGCTCTGTTTGGAAGCTGAGAAAACTGAAGGGAAGAAAAGGGGAAAATAATTTGCTCCTACGTTTCTTTTATGATGTTTTGTTCTGGGAATTGAGTGAACTTTAACCCAATTTTTTTTTTTTTATGATTGAATTGAAGGAAGTTATCTGTGGAGAAGAACAGGGTATTGTTCGTTAAATTATACCCAGATGAGTCGAATTTGACCAAGGATAATTCACCAATTGCATCTTTTACCATTCGAGTGGTTACTTCTGTTGGTGATCGCAAGGCTTTGACTCATCCAGGTATTCAAATTCAAGATCAAAACCCTCCTCCTTCTCTCAACATTTTGTTTACCTTCTTGAAAGCCCAATTGCAAGTTACGTTTTTGATTACAATACATGATGGGTTCGTTAAAAACTGACATTAGAACTTTAGAGTTTTCTGTGTTACAGAGAGAATGTATGTTTTAGAACGGGGTGGATGATGCTTAGGTTGCTTTTTTCAACTTATTTTATAAAAATGTATACATAATTTAAATTACATACTTGTCATATATGTCTTTAATGAAAGTGAAAGGATATATCTTATCATTTAATAAATTCTGAAATAATACAAATTTAAAAATTTGCGCATTTTAACAATCTCATTATTTATATAGTGACAAGATACATAATGATCTTAGAAAATGTTAAGTTATTTATTTTTCTAGATAATTATACCACGTGAAAAGTGATGTAAGTGCAAAACTATCTGCAAATGTGTAACAATTGTGTCGGCCAATTTTTAAAATACTATTTTCATCGCTCTTAATTTTTTATGATGGAGTAAAATTGAACTTATGTATACCTTTTTAGTGAAGTAATGGATTTTTAAATTTTTTTCATGTTTTAGAATTTGATTGTTTAACCCATTCCTTTTTCTGTTTCTTTTTAGTTATTCTGAATTCTTCTTTACACATCAGCATAAGCTGATTAAATCTTCCTTATGTTATGAAGCAATCACAGACAAACAGCTCAAGAGTAATAACGATTTTGTTTGGGCAATTGAGGTTCCATTAACTGGAAAGTTCATCATTGAGGTTGAGTTCCTTGATCTGAAGACTGAATCTCCTGACGTAAGAATCTATGGCTGCTATCTTAATTCTCATCATTTTGCTAATCTATAGTATATGTTACATGAATCATTTAGATCACAGATGTCATAAATTTTTGGATGTACATATGGGTGTTGGGCATGACAATTTCCCTTAATTTTTTGAAAATTTCCACCCATTTGAATTGTCGAGTAACTACACGCATGTCCATGTCTTATCTGTTCGACACGAGTACACAAAGATGCAAAGAGTCCATGTAACTGAGTGTATACCAACATTTTCAAGCAACTAATATAATGGGAAGACTTGTGCTGAGGCAAGCAGAAAATATAGAGAAAGAATGCAGTATTTAACAATAACATTTGACATGTAACACACAGGGTGGAGAACCTTGCTCCATCTGGGCAGATGGATTCGTAGAAAAACGATCAAATGCAACAGCTCTTACATCGCTCAGTCGGATGTTGACAGAAGGCATCTACACGGACATTACAATCAGTGCTTCTGATGGAAGCATTGGAGCACACCGTGCTGTACTCGCAGCTAGATCACCTGTATTCCAGAGCATGTTTGCACATGACCTCAAAGAGAAAGAATTGTCAACAATCAATATGTGTGACATGTCTATAGAAGCATGTCAGGCTTTGCTTAATTTCATTTATGGAAATTTCCAACATGAAGAATTTCTTCACCACAGGCTAGCCCTTCTTCAAGCAGCTGAAAAATATGACATGTCTGATTTGAAAGAAGCATGTCATGACAGTCTACTAGAAGATATTAATGCAAAGAATGTGCTTGACAGGCTTCAATATGCATCTCTGTATGAATTACCAATATTGAAGACCAGATGTATGGGGTATCTGGTGAAGTTTGGTAAGATATTTGATATCCAAGATGAATTGAATACATTCTTGCAATGTGCAGATAGGGAATTGATGGCAGAAATCTTCCATGAAGTTCTCAATGCCTGGAAAGGTTTCTGAAGCTCACCTGTAAAAAGAAGAAAGCATAACTATAGTTTGTTATGTGCTCAAGAGCAAGTTTACAAAGATGGACTCTCAAGGGATTTAATTTACAGGGTTTGTTAGGAAATGATTCTTCTGTTCAGATGGGATTTGTTTAGGCCTTGATGTGTGTATATAAGAATTGATTGGCTTGTATGACATAGATCTTTCATCATTGTTATAGAAACAAATATTCTTGAAAGCAAAATTTGAAATGTTCAATATTTAATACTTGTTAAAAAACTATATAGGTTTATCAAGATCAATGTTATGAAGTTACTGGCCTGAGGTAGCTTACTTGGTAAAATCAATTGAATTAATTGTTGGTCATTGACCATTTTTCAAACTGGAGGTTGATAGTTCGAACTTAGGAATCTACCTCCCTTGTTTCGGACGGTGTACCTCAACTGATATTTTCATAAAATTGAGATAGTTATCTCCATCCTTTTTTTGACAAAAAAAAAAAAAAGTTATGAAGTTGATGTACATATAATATAATGTTATTATTGTATCAAATGTGAAGTTGTAAATGTAAATGTTAAAGTTATTGTGGAGAACTTATTAACAACGTGACTAGTGAGTCGTCCTTCAAGTTAACAATTGATGCTAAAATTTGACTACCACTTAAAAATGTGACAACCCTGAATTAATCCCACGAAAATTATATATATAATCCAAGCAAAAAAAAAAGTAATAATAATAATAAAATAGAGAAAAAAAAGTTACTGGTCCGATTAAGAAACAAAACCAAACACAAGTTGCAACTTGATCTGGTTTGACAAAAGAAAAGATTTTGTTATAGCATATCAACATTGCCTCATCTATCCATAAGTTAAAAAGATAGGAATAAAAACATTCATTTGACAGATAAAACTTGAACTATAAGAGAGCAAGCAACTGACAAAGTATAGAAAGAATAAGAACACATAAATAGAGAAAAGCAGTAAAGGAATTGTCTTTGTTTAAGAAACAAAGGTAAAGTTCAGTTGCCAAAAATAAATACAACCATACAAATAGAAAACAACATTATTAAAATTTATAACCAAAAAATAATAATAATACATTAATAATATCGAACATATTCGATTAAAATACAATAAACTATTCAAAAAGATCTTATTTCAATTTAAAATCAATGTAAAAAGATTTTGTAGATTTGTTTTTAATTTTAAAAATATATAAATTAGAATCTTATAATTATAATTTTTAATTATATTATTATTATTTTTTTACAAAATAAAACACATATAACCAGGATTAAACAAAAAGAAATATACACGTAGAAATATTTTATAGGTGGAAGTAGAAAATGAATTTACCTTAAGACAACTTACCAGAGTCTTTCTTTTTTCCTTTTTGATTTTTGCGATTCATTAGACAGATTTCAAAAAGAAGTTGAGCTACAAATTCTCAATGCGAGATTACAGAGAAACTGGAGATTGAATTGCCTTGTGCTTACCAAAGAGAACTTCCTAAAATTCCTATTATTAAACACATATAGAGGTAAAGAAAAAAAAAAAAAAAAGAGGAAGATGGGTGGGAGAAAAGAATATGAGGGAATATTACTAGGATCTTTTATTATTATTATTATTATTATTATTACAATTTAGTTGGGTGATTAAATGGTAGGATTAAGATATGTCAGGGCTTCGTTTGTAGCCCAATACATCACCTGGGTTGAGAATACCCAAATAGGAATTTTAATTTGGACTTGCAGCCCATTAAGTATAGCAATTTACATTATAGTATATTTTAAGGGTAAAGAGTGTTAGGGTTTTTGTAGTTAAATATTTAGAGTGCGTAAGTTTTATAAAAAAAAATTTGTGTGATAAGTTTTGAATTCTCTTACTTTATATCATTAAGATATCATAGTGAAATATTTTTTATATAAAATATATAGATTTTTAAAAAAATTTAATTAATATATTTTAATTACATAAATTTATAATTATGATTAAAATTTTCATTTTTTACAATAAAAATGGACACTTTAATCACATAAATATTAAGAAAATTGATACTTTAGTTATATAACTATGAAATCATGTAATTAAAGTGTCATAATTTAAAATTTATAATTAGTTATGTGTTCTATGAAAAAACTAAGTGATTAAAATGTTTAAATAATACATTTTTAGTAACTTTTAGGGTAATTTTCTCATTTTTTGTTGGATTGTATAGGTTTTTTATTTTTATAAAATTAATAATAAAGTTTTTATTTTAATTATTAATTGAAAAATCGAAACAAATTTTATCATATACTTACTGATAATGTGATTAAATTTACAAAGGGGTATTCATGCTTATTTACCTTCAATATCAAATTTTATATAAATTAATAGTAATTTTAATAAACTCAATAAAATTTTATTCTATAAATACACTCACAAATGACATAATATGATTTAATTTTTTAATTAATTATTAAAATAAAATTTTATTGTTAATTTTACGAAAAAAACATGATTTATGTGATCCGTGTTTCAATCTTGTAAGCTATAGAATTCTTAATTTCCTTCACCATATTTTATTGCTGTTTGTAACTTATATTTGCTTAACGAATGAAGGTGCTCTTTTTAGCATTAGTTTACCAAATGACTATGCAATCACAAGTCACTCCATATTTATATGGGATCATGTAATGTTAGGATTCATACGAAATTCATAGATTATTAATATACGTGGGATACAAATGAAATTATGGTAATTTGTAGTAGTTATTATAGATTTGTATACTAATTTGTAAATGAGGAGACAAAAGAACTTCCATTATGACTTGCATTTTCTTCGTGATTGATTTCGATTACAAACGCTCCATTTTGATGTTTATCTCCAAAGAGTTAATATCAAATATATACCTCCTATCATCCCCTCAACTTGTCATTTTATTTCAAAAATGAAAGAGTGGAATTTATGTCAAATATAAAGAGATCACAAGATGCAATTACTACCTAGTCTGGTTTAATTTTCTTTCAGTTTTCTTTAGGTCTCTTTCCAGTTCCAGTTATATATATATATATAATTTGCTGAATTTTTATATCTCTTGAGATTTAAAAATCAATTTTTTCTCTCCATTGTGATATAAATTTAACAATTTAGATATAAGATTATAATAAATTGGATAATAAAGTGAAGCTATTCATCATATCACATTTGTAATAATAGGTATATATTAGATCAAAATTATCTATTTTTTGTCGATTTGAATATGATCTACTTTGAATGAATTTGAAGATTTTTAATTCGAATTCGATGTGATGATATAATCGATTCGAACTAATCTAAATTCAAATAAATTTAATTTTTTTGGTTAAGATAATGTCTGATTTATATTAAAATTTATTTATAAATTATTATCATATATAAAACACGACGTACATAAATTTAAATTTTAAATAAATATTTTTGTAACAAAATTTTATTATTTATAATCACAACTAAAAAAATCAAAAGAATAATACTTATATATATAATTATTAAATTTTTAAAATATATTATAAAATAAAATATGTATTTATTTATAATTTAATAGTAATTTTATCTAGATTAGATTAAATAGATTAAAAAATTGATCAATCTAAATATGATCTGATTATAAAATCCATTGATAAAATTATATCCGAATTAGACAAATCGAATTGAATTTCTGAATTCAAAAATAATTGTGCATGTTTTTTATTTATTATAATACATGAGAGAGAAACTATTAAATAAGAAAATACTCTACAATATAATGTTTTGTATCAATTTTTTTTCTTTTTATCTGTTACTTTGCTATCATTTATTACTATGGATACATAGCGTTTTGTTGTGGCTAAGAGACTGGATTATGTGGCTGAAAAGTTTTAGTAGTCGAAACGTCCAGCAAAACAGAACATCTCCAAGAAAGGCTGAAATAATTTAATAAGGGGGAGTTTTGGAAACCACATCAAGGCATCGTTACAGTGATCTCTAATTTTCAAAATTATTTTTAAATTGTAAACTAAACCTGTTGATTTTTTTTTAGGGTAAAAGACTTCAATGGGTTTTGTAGTTTATATATGTTTAACTTAAAAATTTCTTAGTTTTTTAATAGATTATGTAGATTTTATTATTTTCTTAAAATTAACTAGTAAAGTTTTATATGTAAATTATAATTTTATATTAACTTTTGATTTAGAAATCGAGTATTTTTGTTAATTATAATATCAAATTTATTAGGATATTTTTAAAATAATAATTTTGTTGATATTATTAAAATAATTATATATAATTAGAAATACTCAACACATATGATGAGACTCATTAGAAAACTATTAAATTTATGTAATCCACTTATGAAACAACTTGAACCCTAACTGCTCGTACCTTTAGAAGAAATTGTTCATTTAAACAAGTGAATTAAAAATAATAAAAATAAGTAAACCAAAACTAACTTCTTAAATCATATAAGAATACTGAGTTAATAATTTACATTCAATTCTTTGTTATAAAAAATTATCAAAAAATTAATATTTAAAATTTATAATTATAAAATACGTTCTTTATTGAAATTATATATTTTTATTAAAAAAATATAAACTCAAATATTTTTACATGCATTATTCGAGTTAAATTATGATCAATTAGATTCATTTAATAATAAATTCTTATTATTTAAAAAATTTACTAGTATTATTTCATGTATCTTTTTAAAATCGAGAAAATTTATATGAAAAAAATCAGTTTGAAATTCAAATTGCATATGTAAACTAATTAATGATTGTATTTAGAGTTTTTATTATTATTTATTTATTGTAATTTGAGATGAGGTTTCGACTTATATTGTAGTATATAACTCAAAATTAAAGGAGATGAATTATTTTATTTAATGACATATTGCGATTTAAGTTATTACATCTCAAATTTTTCTTAAACATTTTTGGAAAAAAAATATAAAAAAAATTATAAAAAAAATATTTTTAAATAATAATAATAATTAATAAGATTAGATGTTATAAAATATTATATGAGATGAACAAATACTATTTTTTATTTTTGTTTTTGTTTTCACGTAAATACATAAGAACTAATGAATATGCGAACATAATTGTCATACTAATGAAATGAAATTGAGTATTCTATTATTACGTCAATTGCTATATAAATATAAGAGGTTCCTTTCAAAACAGAGAAGGTCGTAACTTACCGTTTTCGAAAATAAGAAGCGATTTTGCTTCCAAAAACAGCCATACATAACCTAAAAATTATAGCCTATAAAAAACAGAGCAAAAAAGAGTCTCTATATCCGAAAATCTGCAACACAATTCAAACAAAACACATGGGAAACTCATATGTCTTTCCTTTTCTTATATCAGTTCTCGTTTTCTCTTTGTTTCAAGTACCAACTGATGCCTCTAAAAAGGCAAGCATAAATATTCCACCTTTTTTCTTTTCGTCTAATCATAATTTCATCTTTTCTTTACACTTTGTTCAACTTTCTGTGATTTTCAGTTCTAATCTTCATCTGGGTATACAATGATTATTAGTATCCAGAACAAGCTTTACACTTTTAGACATTACTAACTTCATGTTATCTTGTAATGCAGTCTTATATTGTCTACTTAGGAGGAAATAATTCATACGATGGCGTAAACCCAACTTCCGTTGATCTCGATAGTGTGACAAATTCACATTATAATTTGCTTGGATCTTGCTTGGGAAGGTATGTTTTCGATCCTAGTTCTATATAATATACAGTTTTTTTTCTTCTTTATATAGAAATGTAATTATTCACTGTTTTTGTTTTTTGTTTTTCGTTTTTTGTTTTTTGTTTTCTTGCTCAGCAATAAGAAGGCCAAAGAAGCAATGTTTTACTCGTATAGAAAATATATCAACGGTTTTGCAGCAATGCTAGACGAAGAAGAAGCCTCACATCTTTCAAGTAAGAAATTTAACTATGTATTTATTATGAAAATGATTAAATAATATTGCTTTAAATTTATTATTTCCTTTTTTTCTGTTTCCTCTGTTTAATGACCAATGGCTATTACATATATTTACAGGAAATCCAAATGTAGTGTCGGTTTTCTTAAATCAAGGAAGAAAATTACACACAACACGTTCATGGCATTTTATGGGTTTAGAAGAAAACGAAGTAATTTCTTCAGGTTCTATATGGGAGAAGGCGAGGTTTGGTGAAGACGCCATCATTGGAAACCTTGATACTGGTGATCTTAGAATTTGGTCAAGTTTTGAAAAGATTATAATTAACTTTCTACGTTGAATTTTCTATATAAGAAAAATCACCTTTCTTCTCAAGAAAATTCTTTCAACTTAATATCGTACCAGGAATTTCTGGGATTTGTTATGATTTGTCCACATTCTATGTTTTTTTTTTTCCAACTTTTTGGGCTAATACTTTTTGGTATAAGTTCAAATGATATTTTTTTAATCCACTATATATATATATTATAAATTTATCCTTAAGATTAATGATTTTAACCGATTAATCTTATCGATAATATATGACGGTTGGAATTTTAATACCATAATAATTATTTCTATTTTTAAAAAATATAAGAATATTAACTACTGTTAGATAAAAAAATTCAAGTATTTTTGGCCTACTGTTACCTCTAATTACAAAACCAATCTGTTACTCTAACCAGATTTTCATTTTACAAAGTAAATAAATCATAAATGTTTTAGGTTAAAAGTACTTATTGTAAACAAAACGTAAATAAAGGTTGTCTGTTCTGCCCATACTATTTGAACAAGTTGACGAAAAAATGTTGGATTTTTGATCATTTATATATAAATAAATACATTCATATAAAATAATAAATCCATAATTACTGTGTAAAAAAACAAGGTAAAAATTGTTGAAAGTTGACAATGATGAGGTTATTAAAGTATTTTTTATTGGAATGGTGGAAGGTGTTTGGCCAGAATCAAAAAGCTTTAGCGATGAAGGGATGGGTCCTGTCCCTTCAAAGTGGCGCGGACATTGTCAGCATGACACCAAGAATGGAGTCTATTGCAACAGGTGCCTTCTCTTTTCCAGTTCTTGTTTTTCTTTTTCACAAAATTCTTAAAATATCTGCTTTAGAAGTGTTTCATCATAAAGCACTTATGTGCATTTGTCAAACACAACTAAATAATGGAGTCTCATTGATATTATTTGGATACGAGTGTAATATAGAAAAGTTTGAAAATTTTTCACGATCGAAATATATATGAATTAATATTATCATATATTATTTTTATTGTTACAAATTTAAATTTAAATGATTTTAATTTCATAATTTTTTTAAATTTTTTAATAATAATAATGCATGTTTCGTAATCAAATAGGACAAAAAAATTCAAAATTATTTTCAGTGATATAAAAACACATTTTGTAATTTTTGACAAAAACAAATGTATTTTCTTATTTTTAAATTATTTCTATCTAAAATCACTTTTAACATAAGTACATCCTTCATCTACGTTCTCTCTATTTTCTATTAATTTCAATAATTCTAACAAGTGATAGCTAGACAATTCAAATTTCGTTTTTCTTTTTGTTTCTATTATTTGAAAATTAAGTTGAATATTGCTAGTGAACATGTTGGTTGCATCTAATAATAAATTAAAATTAATAAAGATTTTAGCAGACACAATCGAAAAACATGCAAGAGGGTTTCATATATGTACAAGTAATAGGAAATGCATGAATTTCAGATCTACATATTAAATGGAAAAAAAAACTATAATTATGAATATATTTGTGTTTCTCAAGTTGCTAGTTTTGTTTCAGATCCAAGAACAACTAGTTTCGCAACTATTTGACTTTTTAATTAAAATTTATTTGACTTTTTTGACTTATAATTTAAGCACATGCAATGTTTTTCTTGAATAATTAAGTCTGTGTGAGACTACATTGATATCATACTAAACCTTATAATTTTATAAAGTAAAGGGTTTGTAATTTTGTATTAAAATAATCAGTATAATTTTATAAGTAATATGTTATATTTTTATTGATGAAATCTATTATAAATATTAATATATTTCTTCATATAACTTAATTTTAGTTAATTTATTTTAAAATTATATTTAATGTAAAAAATAATTGATTATATGTATTAATTATTTTTTAATAGATAAATTAAGAGAGAAAAAATCAAAGAACTTGTATTAATTTTAATTGATTTTATATGAATAAATTTATAAATTTTTAATTAGTGAAAATTAAAAAAAATCAAAATTGTCATCATTATTATGCAATTAAATAAAAAAAACAAAAATCTCATAAATATGAGATAAATTTTAATTTATTTTTAAATTATATTTATTATAAAAATAAGTAATTTTATATATTAATATTATTTTTTATTGAAAAAATAAAATCAAAAATAAAAAACTTCTAAAATATTTAATTTTTTATGGGATATTTAATTGTGCATGAAAGAAATAATTAAATTGATAATTAAAAAGAAAAATAAAATATTATGAACACTATAATAATTTTTTATTATTATAAAATTAAAAGAAAAATTTTACTTCACATAAATTAATAGACTTTAAAAAAGGTTTAACAATATTTTGTTTTCATATAATATAATAAAACTATAATTTAATTTTAGTTAATTTATTTTTTAAATTAAATTTAGTGTAAAACATAATTGACTACATGTATTAATTAGTGAAATAAAAAGAAAATCAAAAAATTCATAAAATAATTTTTTTATAATAAAATATTATAAAATAATTGATTATATATGAATAAATTTAGACATTTTGTCGGGAGAAATTTTAAAAAAAATTAAAAAACTCATTATAATTATAATAATTATTTATTATTATCTAATTAAAAGAAAAAAATCAAAAGCTTTATAAATATGTGTTAAAATTTATTTAATTTTTTAAATTATATTTATTGTAAAATTAATTGATTATATGTATTAATAATTATTTTTTTACTCAAAGAAAAAAAAGAAAAACCAAAATACTCTCAAAATATTTGATTTTTTTATGAATTATTTGATTATATGTGAAAGAATTAATGAAATTATCAATTAAAAAGAAAATGAAAAGACTCATAAAAATTATAATAATTATCAATTATTATATAATTAAAATGATTTTTTTTTACTAAATACGTAGTAAATGAATATACTTTAAAAAGATCTAAAGTAAGAGTTATTATATTTTCTCATATAACATTATTCAATTATAATTTAATTTTAGATAATGATTTTTTAAATTATGTTTATTATAAAAATAATAATTGATTATTGTATTAATTATATTTTAGTGAGGGAATTAAAAGAGAAAACCAAAAGATTTTTAAAATAATTGATTTTACGTGAATAAATTTAAAATTTATAAATTTTTTCTTAAAGAAAATTTAAAAAGAATCTCAAAAGACTTATGATCATTATAACAATTGTCTATTATTGTAAAACTAAAATATAAAATAAAAATTTTCTGTGTTAAATTTTAATTTATTTTCTAAATTATATTTAGTGTAAAAGTAATTGAGTATTAATAATAATCTTTTAGTGGAAGAATTAAAACAAAAAACTAAAAGACTAATAAAATATTTGATTCTATCTAAAAGAGATAATAAAATTTACAATTATAAAGAAAATCAAAAAACTAATGAATATTATAATAATTATATATTATTATAGAATTAAAATAAATAATTAGAATGATCTTAAATTTGTGCTAAATTAACATACTTTAAAAAAATTATAATTCATAAAAAATGATTAAAATATATACTCCTTTTTTGTTTATTTTTATAGGTTATAATGCGTTCAATATTTTTCACATTTTCTGCTTCAAAATTTGAATGTAATGAGTTGATATATTAATGCATATATTATAAAGAAGTGAATGATATCAAAAGAATGCTCTGTTTTCGTTTTATTTTGAAATATATTTTGTAATTATGCATTTAAGTATATAATCTTTTCTTATAAAATCTTTTCTTATAACCGTGAAATTTAAGGATTATGGATGATAAATAAAACTTCATTTAATTAATAAATTTTAAAGTAATTATCTTATTCTTAAATCACCATTTTGATTTTGATTTTGAATTTTTTGTTTCATATATTTTTTTTATTTTTTAAGTTATTATTATCACATATTCGAGATAAGTAAAATCTTATAAATCAAAGATAACAAAAAATTAAATGATTATCCATTAAATTCTTATATGTTGTTTAAATTAATTTTATAATCTTATGATTAATTATAATACTTTAAATTAATTTATATTTTAGTTACAGCGCACGTTTTAAGGGTTAGTAAGTTATAAACGCTTGTGGTTTCATATTCATCGTATCTTCAAAGTCTTTTTTTAAATTTTTTGTCTTTCTATAAAAATGTTAACGTAAAATAGGAAAGCTTTGAGTCAAAGAAGAAATAGTCTTAAAACTTTCCCTTTTAGTAATTGAGTTGCTAGTTAAGTCTAATTTAAAGCTTGTTGGTAAATCACTTAATTAATAATGGTCAATAATAATGTCACTTTAATAATTATTTTACGATAAACATGCATTTAAAATTCTTTCAAAAGTAGTTACTTTTCTTAAAAGCAAAAAATACAATACTTATCAAAAGCACTTTTTTTAAAAGTTCTTCCATGCATTTGAAAGCAATTCCAATCCAGAAGAAAAACAATTCCAAACAGGGTCTAGTATCTGATTCTAAGCTCAAACAACATAAATATTTTCCCATTTTATGGCTATTGCCACTGAGCTACTGCAAGGTTTAACTCCAATCCCCTTCTCAAATTGTACCTTATTCAGGAAACTGATAGGAGCAAAGTACTTCAACAAGGGCTATTTATCATTTTTGAAATCTCACAATGCCAGTTTTTCATCAACAAATAACACTACCCTTTTCACTCCAAGAGATTATGAGGGACATGGAACTCATACCCTATCAACTGCTGGTGGAAACTTTGTCCCAGGAGCTTCTGTTTTTGGTTATGGAAATGGCACTGCCAAAGGTGGATCGCCAAAGGCGCGCGTGGCGGCCTACAAAGTATGTTGGCCGCCGGTTGATGGTAATGAGTGCTTTGATGCAGACATAATAGCTGGCTTTGAAGCTGCAATAAGTGATGGTGTTGATGTGATTTCTGTATCACTTGGTGGTGAACCCTTGGAATTTTTCAAAGATGGAATTTCAATTGGAGCTTTTCATGCTGTTAAGAACGGAATTACTGTGGTCACTTCTGCCGGCAATCGAGGTCCTACTCCAGGTTCTGTATCAAATGCCGCACCTTGGATGTTCACTGTTGGTGCTAGCACAATTGATCGTCAATTTACCAATTTTGTTTCCCTTGCCAACAAAAAAAAACTCAAGGTAAAACAAATTGCTTCTCATGAATCTTAAATTACAGAGTTGAGTGTACATAAACTAGATATATACATATATACACACTATATATAAATTACCATAATATTTTAAAACTAATTCAATTATGTACAATAAATACGTGCTATTTTACGCTTCAAATCTTATTATTATATGTTTATTTATTAATTATGAACTCACCATTTTTATTGAAATAATGTATTACTTAGCCTAGATTGTTAGCTCACCTCTTAACCTGTTTACTTTTGCTTTTGAGATCTTACAAAAGGGTTTTTGACTGTAAAAACACTTATGAACTAAATGGAAATATATTACCATTTTTAAACATGTACATCTCATGATACTTGACGTGCAAGCAAACAAACCCAAAATCTACTTCTCCCCAAATAACAATTAAATTATAGCTATAAGGGTAGCTTTGTGTGCTTATATCTTGTTTGTATAAATATCAGGGTGCAAGTCTTTCTTCCAAATCCTTGCCCTCGGGAAAGTTTTTCCCTTTAATTAGTGCAGCTGAAGCTAAAAATTCTAAAGTATCTCCTTCAGAAGCGTAAGTTTTCACATATTATCACAATTTTTTCTTAATTTTCACAATACAATAATAGTCCTTAATTTTTGTTTACTCTTCTAGCATACTTTGTAAGGCTCAAACTCTCGATCCAAAAAAGGTGCAAGGAAAAATTGTGGTATGTGTTAGAGGTGATAATGGTAGAACTGAAAAGGGTCTAAATGTTGCAAATGCTGGTGCTGTTGGTATGATTTTGGTTAATGATGAGGACAGTGGCAACGAAATTATAGCTGATTCTCATATTTTACCTGCTTCACATATCAGTTATAGTGATGGCAACAACTATGTCTTCTCTTATATCAACTCCACCAAGTACTTAAGAATAACCTTCTCTTCTATATTTTAAGTTAATACTTATTTTCTTTAACTCTCGTTTAAGTTCTACATGAAAATGTTATAGGAATCCTATGGCTTCCATAACTCAAGTTAAAACACAAGTTGGAACTAAACCAGCTCCATTTATGGCTGCATTTTCGTCTAGGGGACCTAGTCTTGTCGAACAAACCATCCTTAAGGTTCGGTTAATCTCATTTATATTGTTTTTTCATACTATCATTTGTTTTAATCATTTTCATGCAAAATAAGTATTTATTTTTTTGGGTTTGTTTTACATTAATTATTAATTTTATTTTTATTTTTGATTGTTGGTTGCATTTTAGCCTGATATAACGGCACCGGGAGTCAATATAATTGCAGCTTTCACTGAAGCACCTGGTCCTATTAGTGGAGTGTCTATTAAACTTAGAGTTCCTTTTATCACAGAATCTGGAACTTCAATGTCATGCCCTCATATTTCTGGTATTGTTGGTCTTCTTAAAACACTTCATCCAGATTGGAGCCCAGCTGCTATCAAATCTGCTATAATGACTACAGGTGAATCATTCTTCTGCTTTCAAACAAAAGTTTTTGAATTTATTTTTAATCAACAATTTAATTTGCAGCAAAAACAAGAGACAACAACTTGAAGCCAATGTTGGACTCAACAAAGCTCAAAGCAACACCATTTGCATATGGTTCTGGACATGTTCAACCAAACCATGCAATGGAACCAGGACTTGTATATGATTTAAATGATGATGATTACTTGAACTTCTTATGTGCTCGCCAGTACAATGAATCTGTTCTGAGAATTTTCTCAAACAAGCCTTACACTTGCCCTAAATCATCTAGCGTTTACGACTTGAACTACCCTTCGATTTCAGTTTCTAATCTCCGTGAAAAACCGGTTGTTGTTGCTAGAAGACTTAAGAACGTTGGTAGTCCAAGGACATACAAAGCAAGTGTGAAGGCACCTGCTGGAGTCTCGGTTTCTGTCAAACCTAAATCATTACGATTCAATAAATTAGGTGAAGAGAAAAAGTTCAAGGTTATTTTGAGGGCAAAGATTGTTGGTAGGCCTATAGAATATGCATTTGGAGAGTTGAAATGGTCAGATGGCAAGCATATTGTGAGAAGTCCAATTGCAGTGAAGAGCTAGTACTAGTACTAGAAGAAATGAGATTCTTGGTTAATTTCCAAATTCATTTATGGGCTAAAAGCCTGCAATTTTTAATGCAGAAAGATGTAAAATTGATAGGTCTATTATGTCGTCCTCTTTGTCAATTAAGATCTATTGATGTAACAAGTATTTTAGCTACAAGAATAAGGAATGAAAATTGATTATATAGACAGTTGAGGATTTGATTCTCAATTTTATCGTATGAAAAAAGAATACCATGCTAAATGGCTGCTGATTCGCTAAATTCATTCTTTCTAGAGCAGGTTTATTTCTTTATCGTTTCTCTTTCAGAAAATGCAAAAGAAATGTCTAAATTCGCACTATAACAATGTTTATATTTCCTTGAATTTTCCAATACAATACTAAATATCCCCGAAGTTCTTCTGTTTTCTAAACAGCTCGATCTTAAATCCAATCCAACTAACAGTCCAAGTTTTCAAAAAAGATCTACCTATGCCCATATCCATAACTACACTTATAAAAAGGACCCACCTACGCATGCAAACTTAGGTGTTATAAAGTCAACCTCAAGCCCGAGCTATGGAGTATTCAACCTCGAGTTGCAAACGTATTTTCTTTTACTTTTATATCCCTCTGACACGTTGTGGTGTATATAACCTATTTAATCAACACGTGTACATGTAATACTCTATATATACATGGATCTCATGAGAGAACCACACATTCTCACACAATTCTCTAACTTCTTTCTAATTTCTCTCTACAAATCGGATCAATTCTAACATCTTTCATTTCAAATTAGATTGAAACCAAAAATAGTGGATTTATTGGGTTATCAAATGATACATATTGAAATACATCTCTCTATTTTTATGTGAAGGTTGGTACAAATAGCAGAATTTCATTTCCAAATGTTAAATGGAATGGCTCTTCAATATGAATTTTCAAGTACAGCATGAGTTTTTTTTTCAATTGAATTAACTTGGGATCAAACATTATTCCTCGAAGAAGAAATAAATTTTATAAACTCATCTTTAAGTTCAGCCTCCAAAGAGAAAGCCAGCTGCTTGATCTTCATTGCCATCAAATAACTTCAGAGCTTGAACGACTGCTTCCCTTCCAAAACCAAGCTCAATAAGCCTTCCAACTTTGGCTTCAATATCGGGTCCCTATAGCAAGTGCATTACATGAGTATAAAATTGACAGCAATTAAAACCAAGCATACTACAGTATACCAAAGTTTAAATTTTATCATAAAATCAGTCCCAAAAAAATTAAATTTACCTGAGTCAAATCATCTTGAACATTTCCTGGCAAACAAAAGAAAAACCAAAAAAATAAGAGTACATTGATCAAAAAAGTGACCTCGAAAAATTTAATTACACATAATGACAACAAGTAGAGATCATATATGTGTGTATTACATATATTATGAAACGAGATTGACTCTACATTCCATGAAATATATGTATTGAAACTGTATGTGAATATTATATTTCAAGGCAAAATAACAATACTTTTAGTCCAAATTAGAAGCAGCAGACGAGGCATCCCCGGCAAATGAAACAACAAAAAGAAACTAACCAGAAGATTGGCCTGCTGCTGGATCTTTTTTGCTTTTATCAGTTGTTCTTGATGGTGCCTGAAGAGTAACAAAGCACATAACTAAAAAAACATGCTCAATGCCCAACTCTAACTAAATTGTTAACAAATACACAGATAGTAAAAGTGCTTTTCTTTGTTTTTGGTAGATTGGTAAGCAAAATTGTAAAAAAAATCCAAAAAGAGGAACAGGGGATTCGCTTTTGTTTTTGGTAGGGTGTGGGTCAAATTTGAATGTCCTTGGAACATTAGCCACTAAATTATTTTCTTAAACTATTTGTATCCGACAATCTAACGTTAAACAAGGAGTGACCACATCTGGAAAATGACAAAAATAAGGGAATACTCACTGTTCCGCCAGAGCTGGATGCTTGCTTCGCATATCTTTGTTCATCCAGATAATGAGATGGTATATCTTTTTCTGCAAGTAATAATTAGGGCATACTTTTAATGTCATTCGTTGATTAAGATAAACCACAATAGAGTTCTAGATACTGCAGTTGTAAAGAAAGAATTTAATGCATGTGAAAGTAGAGCATTAGCAACTTCTAATGAATTAGAACATGCAGAGATTAAGTTACCAACCTTGCAAAAATGGAACAGATTCTTCTCCTCCACCAACCCTTAAGACGTTTTCTTTTAAATCTATAACGCACTAAAGATACATACATGATTAGAGAACTTATGAAATACAGAAATGGTTAGCGCCCTCTGCCACTGGAAAAAAAATGCTACCTGGTGCTTAAGGAGCATATCTAGCCCAAAAAGGAATTCCATGTTGGGAGAATCCAATACCATAAATGAACAAGGATAGAAGTTATTCCCAATCTACAGCAAGATTCGTAGTAAATAAAAATGTTAGGCTGATAATAAAATTAATTTAAAACTATCATATCCTAGCTGAATTCTCAACTTTTATAGAATCAAGTTTGGTATATTACTTTGATCGGAGCTACATGAATCCTACCCAATATCTCTGATTGACCAACACCATGGGCAATTCCTTTGAAACGTTGGTCTAAAAGCCTCAACAATCTGCGTAAAAACATGACCAAAATAAGAATAATAGTCCTTCTCAAATAACAATCTTACAACACAAGAAAATTATGCTAAGAAGGAGGAGCCACTAAATATTTTGGTTAAGAAAATCATCCCTTGGTTCAGTAAAACCAACATTAATATTGGTAAGAGGAAAATAGTTTTTAGTGAATAAACTGGTAAAACAACAACAATATCAATTAAATTTTATGAACCACCAAATGATACAAGCTAATATCATTTTTCCTAAACTCATATGCACAATTACACACTACATTCGGCATATATGAGCTGCTACTAGTCATACATGAGGGAAAAAAAATGCATGTCTAATGTGGCCGCGCCCAAGAAGTTGAAGTATCTAAATTTTTAATTCAACTGTGCATTATGCATACATGTGTGTCATTGCATAAAAGATGATCTCGTTAAGATGTATTGCCCTGTCTCCCCCACCGAAAAAAAATAAGAAAAAAAAACTGAAGCCCTTTCTGGACAACTTTTTTATATTTCTGAACAATATTTGTAGTGAGGATTGCAATAATCACTAGCACTAGATACCACACGGTCAACCACATATAACACAGAACATACCCACAACGCTCTGCACAGCTTTTTGATATGATTGTGGACTGGGCTCCACTATCAACAAAAGCCTGAAGTGGAGTAGGGAAAACATCAAACATCAACATCCAAATTGAGTTGAATTACAGAATTCAGAAAGACTTCAACATTAAATCATGACAAGAATTTCCCTTGCATGCAAAAGAACTCAGACAATCTCGAGGATATCAGATGATTTAAAGAATGTTTTACTCTAGATTTATAGTTACCTTCAAAGGAACACCATTGACCTCCATGTCAACATAAAGCATAACCTAAAGAATTCCGTAAAAAGATTTAATTTCCACGAATAAAATAACAGATGAATCTGTTGCAAAAGATATCAACGGATTTTAGAGCATAAATCATACATACCACTCTTGCAAAAGCTTCTGGGTTATGTTCTACCGCAGCGGCCCAGTTTTCATCAATTCCTTTCTGTAATATATTTGAAAACTTTAAAAATCACTCAAGGACAATTCTCATATTATATATCTAGCACACTTTCAGGGAAAATTAGTAGAGAAATTTCTCAACAAGGAAATAAATACAATAGTTTATTGGTTAGCAAGATGAACTATGAGGTTGTACTGATCAAGTAATTGATGATAAAGCAAAGCCATATAGGTCTGGGGCATGGAATCTTTTGTCTTAAAAACCTGTCTTAATCTCTGTCTTATTAACTAGATCATGACACGTCATTTAGAAAAGCCACTCAAGTTTCTAAGAAGCTTTTATAGGGGAGAGTAATATTTTAAATGATATGTCATGATCCTATTCATAAGATAGATTAAAACAAAATTTAAGATATAGGATCCAAAGCCATAGGTTTGGTACATTAAATAATGATCGTGATTATTAAATGCAGGACCAACCCAAGAATTGGTCACAGAGGAATCGCTGGACAAATAATAAGTTCATCGAGTTCTCCCAGGAGTGAGTCATGTGAAGTGCTTGAGACTGAGCAGCCCATAGCTTGCATTATGTACAAGTTTTTTGCAATATGTTATACTTTATGCAATTATACAATGCTATATGTAAAACAAAATAATAACAATGCACAAAGATGCAAGAATATCATAAAGCCCTGTGTTCTTTTCTTCTTTCTGTTTCCTTAACACAAATCAAATACAGCATACCTGAAGGTCCTGAAGACCACATCAAACTCTTGGCCACCTGGCCCAATGTTCAGGTATGAGAAAGCATCTCATTGAATTTTCAAAGTATCTAACTGACACGTAATAGGCAAGAAAAAGTAAAAAAGAAGAAGATGATGATAAGAAAGAAGGAAAGAAGTTGACTGACTTGGCGTATGGCAGCTTCAATCTTCCTTTGCGCTTCCACGTCAAATGGATCTGCATAAAGAAGAGCCTGCATCATATATTAACAATTAGCTTAAATTGGCTTCACAATATTCCATTATATTGAGAAGTTTCACAGGTACCGTTCTATTAAAAGATATACGTTTATAACAATATCATGTGATGGTAATTTCCCCAAAACAACGAAAACAATATTTTAGAAACTAATATGGTACAAAAAGAGAATTGACAAAGGCCAAGAATTTAAAAATCAAGCTGCAGTTAACCAACAGAGTGTAAGAAACAAACAGACAAACTACTTACAAGCTCCTCTTCCTGCTGGCGTTGTAATTCAGCTCTTTGGCTATTACGAGCACATAAGAGTTCCTGCAGTTTATTGAGATCCTTCCCAAGAACAACTTGTGCTAACTCAGGGTCAGTCTGTATGAACAAAAGTGGTTGGTTATAAGCAAACAAGCAGTCATATCGTTTTAAAAGAACATGAAGAACACTATAAAGAGTCCAGATATCGATGCCAACATATAAATGCATGTAAACCATAAGCCACTTTACATATTTTGCATAGACTACCACTGTACCTGAAATAATCGTGACATTAAATTAGAATCGCTTTGAATATGCTGCTGGAAAGCTTCAGGATTCACAGCAGAGCCATCTGGATTCAAGCTCAGAACATTGGGAGAGGCACTGAAATAATTTTAACATTTAACAATTAAATAAAGAGGCAAACCCAAATTTCAATTTTTACCAAAAACTAAAATGTGCAGAATACCATCCATCTACGATGCATAAAAATAAAATTTAGTGTCAAAGATGGTTAGATATATATATATATAATATTTTAAAAAAAAGAGGCAGGAATTATGATTTGAAAATAGGTGATTGATCAATGAGTTGCTTTGTGAAGGAACCTATTTATACTCTCCATAGCAAAACTAATGTGCCATGAGCCTTACAAATATCCGCTAGAACAATAATATAAATATAAGAAACACTGAAGTTCCTAAATCCTAATTAATCCTTTCTCCCACATTTCTTTGTGATCGACTGTAAACATCTTCTATACAAAATCCTTGACAAACATTACAGAAACAGAAACCTTACATGACAAAGCAACATACTTATACGGGTAATTCCATTTAGCCAGTTAGGCTACTATTCTATAGGTCCCACATATCATAATACTATCATAAGGAATGTTAATTACACACATTTATACTCACACTATATCACGATGCATAATTTTCTCAAAAACTATTATTATACCACATGGTAAACCATAAATGGTGAGAATGTCAATTTGTGTATCTTTAGTATTTCGGATACTATCATAAAAAATAGAAATGCTAATGTTGTACCTAATTTTGCACACAACTCTCTCATATCGCGTCATGTGTCAAAATTATTTTGAAAATTGAAAAAATAATTCATTTTTCTAGATAATATTAACAAGTGTCACAACATAAATAATGTAGGTGCAAAAATAGGTGAGAATTTGTATGTAGTTAGCATTTAAGAGTGAAGACTATACCTAGATGGGGCATTGGTTATCATCATTATCAAATCTTCATTTTTAACGCCTACATCACTCAATTTCTCAAGATTCCTCATCTCCCTCCCATGATATAACAGCTGCTGTTGATGTATCGGCACCTTGGTCTGCTTATACAAACCATATTTAAATAATTAACATCATTCCCAATATGTTTAATCATAATATAAGCAGCCTATCAAAGACTTTACCGTAAAGAAGTTATCTTTTTCTAAGACTCAGAAAACAGAACCTAAGGAAAGAAACAGATTTATAAAAACTATTAATTGCAATTTGCACATATGGAAAAGTGATGAATGACCCAGAGCTCCTTTCCTGTATTTTCCCGAGAAACAAACACACCAACTCAGAAAAAAAAGATATTGTAAGATAAAATATAGAATTTCACACCTCGACCTCAAGCAGAGCTTTCACGTTTTCGACCTATCATCAAAAAGTTAAAAATTTGAAAAGAAAAGGAAAAATTAGCATCGTACATAAGTACTTTGGAGAGATTCATACATATAAAGAGTAGTACAATTTGGATTGTTTACAGTTTCATGAGAATCGACATCCAAAGAGAGGATTTGTTCATCTGGGGTCATTACTGTGATTATCATCTTTTTCACACCTTCTCTGTATCACTTCGAACCTGAGTTGTAGAGGCAGGTTGTGTACCCTTTTGGCGTCTTCGAACCGAAAGGCAATACCTTTCTTTTGGGTGTCGAATTAGTATAGTAATTTTGGTGAATTTTACAATTTAGTGCACTTTTTTGCATATACTATTTTAAAAGTATAATAACTTTGCAAATTAGGAAATTATAAATCGTGATGTACCTATATTTTCTTATTTAATAAAGTTAATGAATTTTTAATGTATAATATATAATATACTAAAATTTCATTAAATCTAAAAAATAAAATAAGAGTGTTACGTTAAGTTTAAAGATTAATACACCAAAAAACTTCACCTATTTTTAATATCTTAATTTTTAAATTTAATCAACTTTTAATCTATTTCTTATCATGAAAGAGAGAGTCGGCCAACCAATAATACCAACCAAATTAATATATCATTCAAATAAGTACATTTATTAATTACATTTTGTAACTTTTTTTTTCTCCAATTATTACAAATGAAAAGTTAATAATACCATTCAAATTAATATATTATTCAAATAAAATTTTAAAAAATAAATAGTACCAATCAAATTAATATACCATTCAAATAGTTTTTTTAAAATATCATTTCTAATAGTACATTTTGTAAATCTATTTTTTTAATTTATTGATAAATAAAAAATCATTAATTCCAACAAAATTAATATTTTGTAACTTTCTATTATTATTTTCATTAAAAGAATAATCTTAATTATTTTTAATATATAAAATAATGATTATAATTTTTTAAATTATAATTGTGTAAATTGTAACTCATATTAGTAATTTCATTAAAAATCTATTATTATTAACAAAGTTAGTATTAGATTTTTATTATTAGATAATTATTTTCATAACTCCTCAAATCTTAAGTGCTAAGTACATGACAACGATAATATTGGTTCATTTACTATGCATTATATGTTAGCAATGATAGTAATTATTTATGTTTCTATAAAAAAAATGTATATCTTCTTAAGTTCGAAATGCTTCATGTTCATTTCTTAGTGCATTAAAATCATTTTTTTCCTCGTTTTATCATTGTGTCTTATAATTTTTCAGCTTCTAATACTCTTTTTGTAGGGAAATATAAGTATATTATCTTGGAAAAAAAAACCTAGAGACACAAATTACATTTTGTAATTCTGACTCTCATTTTATATATCTATACTCTTTAAATTTGCTCTATCCTTTTTTTTTTACTACTTTATACATAAAAAAAAAGCTTTGGTATGACCTCTATGTGCATTCATGTGTTGTTTTTCAGAGGAAAAATATCAAATACTCTTGGTTTATATTTTCTTCACAAATATTCAAAAATATCAAAGATGTCTTTCTATGTTATCTAATTGTTCTTAAATGTGTTTAAAATCGAAGATTTTATTTATTTATTTAAAAATTAATTTTCCAATGTTAAATAATTAATAAAATAAACTAATAAATGTGAAATTTTTAATTTTTTAATTTTTTATAATAATATAAAGATATAAAAATTATAAAACTAAATAAATAAATTCACATACAAATAAAAATATATTTATATAAGTTTACAAATTAAAATACATAAAATAAATAAATATTTTTAATACATCTCAAATAACCAATAATAAAGTATTATTTCTTATTTTTTATATTGTAAAAATGATTTATAGTATAATTTTATTATTATCTCGATATTTCCAATTTTATCATGTGAATTAAGTAATGAAATTAATAAATCTAATTATTTTATAACAATATTTAAAATTTAAGATTAAATTATAAAAAATTTATGTTTAGGACTAAAATAGTTACTTTATTTATTATCTATTCTTCGTATAAAGAGGGAGTTTGGACGTTTGAATAAGAAAAGTCTAAACTATCCTTAATTTTAACAAAATATGAATTTAAATATGAAAGAATAAAAATAATAATTTTACCTTACATTATAATATTAACTCTTTATATTATATATCAAAAAAATTATATTTTACATAAATAAAATAATAATATTTTTTATAATATAATATACATTCTTATTTCAAAATTTTAATTTTTTTATACAATATAAGTATGGTATATGGTGGATAAATAAAAGAAAATGGTAAATAATTAAACTAAGTATTATATATAAATAATAAAATAATATATGTGAGTAATATAATGTATAAAATAATTCATTAACAACTTATTTTTATAATTATTAAATTTAAGTAATGATAGTTTTATCAAACTTGAAAATGAAAAAAAAACTTTTGAAGAGAAAAGAAAATCAAAAATAGGGTTCGGAAGGGAATAACAAATGAGAATAATAACTTAGAAACAACTATATTTTTATTATTGGTATAATTTAAAAAATAACTATCACAAATAAGAATCATTAATTTTCTTTGATTATGATTTTCCTTTGATAAATACAATATTTTTATAATAGTAATTATATATAGACTACAAGTAGCTCTTATTGTAGTGAAATATGTGTTGATAGTCTTCACTCCTTAAGTTATCACTAAATACAATGAAGTAATGTTGTTTTGTGTTAGTATATTAATCGACATAATTTATATAATTTTTTTATCAAATAAATTATTTATGATAGTAAAAATTAATATATACCATTAAATTTATAAAATATTTAATAAATTTTTGATAAAAAAAATTTTAATCCTATCATAATCATATTTGTGTTCATCAGATATGGCCACAAGACTTGGTACCATGTTCATACCATGTTCATAATACATAAATACATTCAGCATTTTTTTTTTCACTAAAAGAAGAAACGCTTTTGTATGACACATAAAGGGTAGAGTAATTATATATGTAAATAGTAAGATCGTATCTTATTAGTATCTATTTTGAGTGATTTTTATATATACATATTTTATTAATGTGTTTATTTTTATTAATATTTACTGATGAGATTAGTTATTAAATTCGATACCATCTATGATAATTAATAAAATTTTAATTTATTTGTAAGAATAGATTTAGTAATAATGTTTAGAAGTCTATGTATATTTTTTATTAGATGTGATAAACGGAGTTTTTAAATTAAGTAAGATTTATGTTAAAGTCTCTCACATCGATTGAGGATCGTACTCATGTTGCGTATATAAACAAAGGCAGTTCTCAATCTCATAATATAGGTTTTGAGATGGAGTTAGACCCAAATTTAACATGGTATCAAAACAAAGTTATCTGGTTGGTGTAGTTGTTTCGCCACTGATGAGTGATGCATTCCGTCACTTGAGTTTAATAAGCTCAATATCCCCGTAGGTCTCAAGGGGATTGCCGATGTGAGGGAGAGTGTTAAAGTCTCACATTGATCGAGGATCGGTCCACGCTGCGCATATAAACAAAGTCAATCTTTCATTTCATAACTTAAGTTTTGAGATGGAGTTAGACTCAAATTTAACGATTTATAATAATTAATAAAATGTTTAATTTAAATGAAGAAAAGTAAAGATGAGATTACACCTTGAGTGTTTTGAGTTTTAGAATGAAGGAAAATATATCTAATCAATTTGTAAGTATGCAGTATAAATGTTTTGTAATTTATTAAAGTCATCAAAAATTAGATCGTGAAAGCTGGATATAATTGAAGTTGGCAGCTGCAAAAGAATACAATTAAATAGATTTTTTATTATTAAATGTTGAGATTTGTTGTAAAAATATTATTAAATATTATAAAAATATTATCATTTTTTTTTTGTTATTTTTAGCACTTAAATCTTATAAATGTACTGTTAAATGAGTAATATCAATAATATTTTTTAAAATTTAATGGTATAAAAATAATATAAAAATTGATAGTATTTTTATAATAATTTTAAAATTTAATGATATAAAAATAATAAAATAAAATTTGATAATATTTTTATAATAAAAAATTGTATTTTATCAAACAATATCCTTCACTTACATGATTTATCCGGGTTTTTTTTTTGGTTTTTTGCTTTTTAACATTTTACATTTGCATTGATGTGACTGAATCATTAAATAATATACAGGTTATAGCAGATTGAAATACGCCATGTCTTATTAAAAAATATCTCGGGACAAGGTCCTAAGTTGCCATTTCACTGTTCTCAGTCTTTATTGAGTATAGTTTCTGCTTTTGAGATTACATAAAAATTAATTTAATAAAAAACAATTTCAACAAGTGATTATGATACTCATTAAATTTATTTTTTTTGTGCTTATGAATAGGATAGATTAATATAACTTGTTTCTAAAATCATGATTTTTTGAACAAAAATTGAAATTATTTTTAACATCAACACAAATAAATAAAATTAGTCAACAAAATTATGTTTTAAAACATCAGTTAACAATCTAATTCTACATATATACCTCATGCCAATAAATAAATAAATAATAAATTGATATATGCTCCTTTCCTTTCATATATCATTAAAGGGTCCTGCATGACATTGTTGGCATATCTGCATGAAGGAATATAATGAAGGAAGAAGAAGGAAAAAATCTTTTTTTGGATAAATATATATATAATGTATATAATCTTTCACTTTTCATAAAACAGCCTACGATTTTCCTAGAGTGCATCAAATGTTTACACCCTAATAATTGTTAACACTTTTTCTGTAATAAAAATAACATTAAAATAAAATTAATTAGATAAAAAATACAATTTTATTATATTTTCCCTTAGCTATTAACAAAAAGTGTGAACGAACTAAAACACAAAATAATAATACGTTAATTTAAAACATTTTTTTTAAACAATTTAAATTTATTAAAAGAAAAAAAAACTCTCATCCTTCCAAAATCCCTTAAACCAACCAATCAGACCCAACCTCCTTAACCTCAACCCGTTTGAACCTTATGAGGTATTTTTCTTCTTCAATATTTGGAGTAAAATTAATGCTATGTTTTTTTATATTTAAATTATTATTTTTTTATGAAATAATAACAGGTCATATTTAAATATTATATTTTTAAAAAAATAATTAATTAATAATATTTTTGTAATATTAATGATAATTTAATGTTATTTTTATAATAAAAAAGTTATATGACAGGCTGATATAATTACTGGGTTGCTCAATTAGTAAAATCACATACAACTAACGAGCCAATTAATCATGTGTAAAGTGCTGGAAAAAGAAACGTGATCAACATAGTACACAAGAGATACACGTCGAGTGTGGAATGTCTTACACGTAAGAAATTAAGACAAAGGACAGAAGGCATCATTATGATATCATACATATTCATACACATAAAACCAAGAAGACACAAGAACCTATTGAAAATCATCTCTGAATAAGGAAACCACTAAATTATTATGAAATTTAGGCCGTTGGTTTACTGGAGTATGTTATTTTTAATAAAAATATATTTTGTACTTATATTTATGTACAGAGTAATATAAATTTATTATTTTTATTTATGTTATTATTTTTTTTAAATATAAATTTATTATCTTTATAAAATATATTTATACAATTATTTTTTAAAAGTAGTTAACTTGTGATGACTTATTTAATAAGCAGAGAAATAAAGTACATTTTTTTTAACATAATTATTTTATCATTTTTTTAAATTTTAAATGATATAATAAATTTTTATTATAAATTATAATCAATTCTACGTAATTATATTTAATAAAAAATTATCACTTTAATCATAATAAATAGCATTACTGAAAATATTAGTATCATAATAAGTTAATAACTAGGATGAGAATGGCATGAACTTAGATGATTGTATTAATAACTACGGGTGTTCACAGTTCTAGTTTTGAGAAAAACGGATCGGACTGTTTGATTTATAAAACTGTTTAATTCAGTCTAATTTGATACGATTTTTGGACATCTCTAATGAGAAATAATATGAAAATTTAAATATATTATTAAACCGGTCCGATTTGGTTTAAAAATTAATGTAACTAGATCGAATTGTTTGAAAATGGTTTTAATTAATAAAAACTGAATCGGATAGTTTGATTTTTAAAATCGTTCGATTCGGTCCATTTCGATCCGGTTTATGAATACCCTTATTAATAGCCATAATCTTCAACAATTTTGGTTAAATATAAAGAATAACAATTAATTATAAATGAATATTGATTTTTTCATGGTTTAAACACAATTTTTTTTTTGTTTTCAAACACTACTATATATTATAAATATATCACAATTATAATTTACGTGATCATTTTTTATTAAATATAATTGATCATATCAACATGTAAACTTGACTATATTTATCAATAAGTATAGTATAATTTGATATGTATATACACAAATAATTTTTATATATTTTAACGTGTAGATCTGACTATACTGTATCATTTGATATATATGTATAGAATTTTTATATATTTTAATATTTATATAAAAATATATTTAATTTTAAAAAATTAAAATACTAATATAATATTTTTTATTGCAATTAATTACAATATTCAGCCTAATTTTTATTCTTTAGGAGTTTGTCAAATATGTTTAGTAAAACAGAAAATGTAAAATGTAATATAATAAACAAAACTCATTCTAATTATTAAAAATATTTTATAAATATAATATTAATATATGTTAAATCATCGAACAACTATGATTATAAAAAAAATTGTACATTTTTTCGAATAACCACACACAGATAAAATGATTTAAGCAATAGATAAAAAATAGAGTAAATAGTTTTCCTATATCATCAAAATATTAGGATGGTTATAAAGATATCATTAAAAATTAAACAATACCAAAATAATTATCAAACTTCAAATATTGTTATATAAATGGATTTAGATTATCTATCTGTTTTTTACTATCTTATTTTTCCTTTTGACTTTTTATCGTATCTTTTATTTCATAACCGAAACTTTATAATTGTTAATATATTATATTTTTTAAATATTATTTACATTATATATACATCGTTATATTAATCAAATCATTAAAAAAATCAATGATCAAGAGAGTCCTAGCTATGTAAATTATCAAAAAATTAGCGAAAAAGTTACATAATTATCATCAATTTCCGTTGTTTTTTTTAAATTAACAATAATAATATTTATATAATAATAACTAATTTTTTTTAATATTTAGTAATACTTTTTGCAACAAGCATTATCGGTGGGGGGAGGAAAAAATCTAATAAACCATAATTGATTTGATGACCGAATGTATGATGCAGAAGCCAACAGAATAATGGGGGAAAAAAATACCGAATTCAAAGACGGAGAAACCAAGATCAAAATTAAAATCCATAAACACCATATTAACAAATATAATTGTGATGACATAAAAAAATCAATATCCCAAGAACAAACCAAACGGCTGATACAGATAGACTAATAGAAAATATACAAATCATAAAAAATAAAGATGACATTAATCATGAATTACAAAGGTAGATTATCGTAAAGCGAAACCTTTTAGAAAGGTGGAGGAGCAGCTCCGTAATCAAAAAAGGGCCTTCGAGATTGACAAAGAGACCCATGAATGCTTGGATCACATATATGAACCGTATCTTTCAGCTTATGGAAGCCATGCTTGAACACTCCAAATCCAAACAACATCCCAATTGCTATAATCACAAGAATCACACACAAACACAGACAACACATCTTGCTTGGACAACACATTTTTACCTCTCTTTTTCTTCTTTTTTTTTATCGATTTCACGCCTGGGTCTTTGAGATCTTGGAGTTCTGACTTCTGACTATGGATTTTGGAATTTTCTGGGCTGATAAAAAATTTCTCTGCGTGATTTTGTGAGAAACGTACGATGAAATGTTGTGCCTTTTTATCGTCTTCTTTTGGGGGAGGAGAATTTGGTAACGAAGGTAATGCTTTAACGTTGTGAGTTTGTTCGCTTTAAAGTAAAGCAACTAAATAACCAAAAAACTAACCAACGTTTTTCTTTTTTAAAAAGGAGTCGATTTTTTTGTTTTGTTTTGTTTTATGATGATTGGGGTTTTAGATTATATAAAGCGTGTTTTCTGTTTTTTCGTTTTCCTTTTAGTTTGAGTCTATTTCAAAACGATAAACAGATTAGATTTTTTTTTTCCAATGAATAATACATTAAGTAAACTTTTTTTTAAATGAATTATTTTAGTTTTTTTCATGACTCCCTGTAAATAATTTTATTTTTAAAAAATTAAAAAATTAAAAAAATTATTTTAATTTATATTATTATATTTAAATTATAAAAAAATATCTACATAAAAATAAGCATTATTAAAAATCAATTAATTTTTTTTCTACTAATTTCTTTTAAATATTATTTTTAACATAAAATTTTTTAATAAAAAATAAATTTTATAAATCTGTGTAAAATATATAGTTGATTTTTAATAATATTATTTATTATATAATTTTTTTAATTTAATATAATAATATAAATTAGAGTAAGTTGGATAATTTTTAAAAGTAAATTGATTTAAAGCGAGATACTGATTAAAGGGATATATTTATAAAAGAAATTGAATAGCGGTGCTGGTGCACTTTATCTGATTTTGTTTTTGGATTTTGATTTTGTTTTTGGATTTAATGATGTATCGGTAAATATTGTGAGGTGCAGTTTGTTAGTGATAGTATTGGTGGTTAAAAGTGACTGCGTCAATCAACCACTAAATTGATTATTAAAAAAAAATCACCCCCAAATTATTGTATAATTTATTAAAAAAATTATTTTTATTTAAAATATTAGTAATTATTTAAAGCAAATATATTTTAAAATATTACTAACTTTAATTATTATATAATTTATTTAATATTTTTATTTTTATCAATTATATAATAAATTATTAATATCTAAATTATTTATAATTATATAATAAATTATTAATATCTAAATTATTTATAATTATGTTATGAGTATGTTTAAAATCACATATCCTTAATTTTTAAGATAATAGTAATAATATTAAAATTTTAATTATAATAAAATTTATTAATAAATTATTTTTATTATTTTAATATATTACGTGCAAATGATGGAAAGTTTTTTAAAATAATAGTAACAATTCTATGGTTTTAATTAGAAAAAAATTTAGTAATAATTTTTTAACATTTTAATAAATTATGTATAATATTCATAATTAATATTTTAAAATATGTCTTTCCTGTCATTTTAAATATTTTTTTTGTTGTAAAAAATAGGATGGATATATATTCAATCTCTATTATTGAAATACACAAGTATATTAACTGTTAATATATGAACATACAATATTAAATAATATTTTATAGTTATATAAAATCAATGATTATAATTTTTTATTAAATTTATTATATAGGTATATCTTAACAGATGAGATTTATTAGGAATAAGAGTGAGAAAAAATGTGATAAATAATATTATCCCATAATAATAATAATAATAAATATACCTAAATTTTCCATTTTTGTTAGTATTTACTACATATTCGAAATAAAATTAAAAAGAGAAAATTAAAATTTTAAAATATGTAAAGTTTTATTAAGAAGTTATGATAAAAATACCCATAAAGCACACCACTTAATATTATAGAAGTTTTTTTCTTTAGTTTAAGGTTTTTACTTTAAATTTATTTTTATAGTTTAAAATAAATATATAGATAATATATGTTATTATTTAAAATATAAAGGTATTCTTTTCAAAATTAATTTAAGTGTGACTTAAAATTTTATATATAATCTATTAAAAATATGTATTTTTCACGTGAATTATTATGTTTATTTTAAATTTTTATAATATATTTAAAATGAAAAAAATAAAGGTAATATTAAACTTTTTAATATAATTTATCTATTAAGAATATTACAGCTTTAATATTATAGGACTATTTTTATTAACTTTAATTTTTTAAAAATTAAAATAAAATATAAATGAAAATATATATCATTAATTTAAAATTTAAAGATATATTTTTTTTCAAAATTAAGAAAAATATATTTCTTAATATTATAAAAGTTATTTTTATTTAAAGTTCTTAATTTATTTATTTTTTAATTAAAATAAAATATTAATATTAATGTATGTAAATATTTTAAAATATAAGGATATTTTTATCCAAAATTATTTTAGTTGTAATTGTTTTTCTATAATACAGATATATAGAGAGCATTGTTGAAACTAATAATTTTAATTAATAAAATTTAAAATTATTAAAAATTATTAATTAATTTTAAATTTTATTAATTAAAATTATTAGTTTCAACAATGCTCTCTATATATCTGTATTATAGAAAAAACAGTTACAAATACATTCAATGAATTTTTAAAACTGTGCTGTTAATCCTGGCTCTTGAAGACTAAAAAGTTTCAGGTAATTTCACATATGAATATCAATACAACAATATTTTTAAAAAATACTTTCCAAATATTGAAAAATGAGTATTTTTTAAGAGAAATATAAATTTATAATTTTAAATTTATTTATTTACTATCAATTTTCCCACCTTATTACTTTTATTTTAGGTCTTATTTTTTATATCACTTGAAATAAATACATATTCTTAAAATTCCTAAAAAAATATCAACAACATCAAATATTAACTAAAATCATCAAATCAGTCTATAAGTAACTACACATTGTAAGTATAAGAGTAAATAAATCAAACCATTGTGATAAATATTAAAAGGAAATCCTCGTCAAAAGTGTGCTATAATATACGGGAACGGTTATAATAATATTATAATAATTTTATATTAATTTTAAGTAAATTTAATTAATATAGTAATTTTTGTACATTTAATATTTATTTAAAAATATTTTTAATTTTTTTTTAAAAAGTGTTAAAACTCTATTATATTATTTAAAATTAAAAATAAATAAAATCTAATTTAATTATTATAAATATTATATATTTTATTATTAAAAATTTATTTTTATTTAATTGTAATTACATAAAAAAATATTAATATATATTCGATTTTATTTATACATCGTAAATATTTTTTTTCAAAAATTCATAATTTTATCTTATTTTTATTAATGATAAACTAATTTCTTAATGATTTATGATTTTACATCATTTTTATATATTTAAATAATAATTAAATTTAAATAAATATATGTACATCGTAAAAATAATTAAAAAATTTATAATATATATTTAAAAAAATATATATTAAAAGCATACATTTTTAAAACATAAAGTGACTTAAAAAAATTATTTTTTTTAAAGAAATAATATTTATATAAAATTTTAAATTTATAATCATAAAAATATTATTATTTATATTTAAAAAAAATTATATTAAATGTCTTAATTTAATTTAAATTAATTATTAAAATATTATTTTTATTTTACCAAGTTTTAAGAGATTGATGTGAGATTCTTCCCCAATCTTAATCCCATCGAAGAAGATGTCATTACCAATATCCTTTTCTTCTTTTTACGTTATTTTTCGTGCAGTTTTATTATCTACAAATATTGTTATCGTTGTATATCCAAAAAGTATCATATATTCAAAGTTAATTATTGATTCGTTTTATAGTTTTCTTTGCAAATCAAACCAGCCTCCTCAGCAACTTTTTGATGTGCACAAAAAGATACTTGAAAAGGGATAAAATTAATATCCTAAAATTTATAATAATTCAACATTAATTTATATATCTATTTATTATAATAATATTAATTTATATATCTTTGATTTTGAAATTAAAATATTATTTTTATTCATATAAATTTTATAATTATTATTTTTAATAAATTTTAAACCCACAGATACATCGAAACCAACTTCTCGAAACCCTAAACCCCGTTATGTCTTCTACCTTCCTCTTAGCCTTCTTTCCTATCCTCCTCAAACGACGCCGTTTCACCATCAGTATCAGTTCCACCCTCTACCTCCTGCTCGCTCGCACTCACCATCAAAATCCCTTTCTCTCAAGACCAACTTCCTTCTAACTTACACCAACAGAGGTCACTGCCCCCTCTTCAACCTCATTCTAGTTACAATTTTGTCACTTCTCGGAACCACCTCCATGGTCCCAATTCTGGCGCTCGAATCATGGCTCTTTTGGGAGCTCCTTCGTCTAATTTGGATTTGTGGAATCAATCCTCGTCTAGATTTCATGATTTTTCCGGACGCATTAGCGTACCGGAAGTGCCCACGATTCCTATGGGTATCAATCCCACTGCTCCGATTCGAATGCCGAGTATCAATCTTCTAAAAGGACGGCATTTGATCGATGATCATGTGATGTATGATGTGGATGTGAAACTTCAAGATGAGATTCAGCCCCCAGCTTGAAGTCACTACTATTACAAAGTATGCTTCGGATCCTCAGCTCGTACTGGGTCGTCAAATTGCTGTTAATAAATCGTACATATGTTATGGCTTAAAGCAGGGCAATATTCGTGTCCTTAATATGCATACAGCCAGGCCGGGCCAAGGCTAAGACCACGTAGGCGGCCGTCTAGAGCCTCCCCAATCAAATGAATTTATCTTCTTAAAAGAATTTTTGAAATATATAATTTTTTTTTTATCATTTTTCATTAAATGTAAGAGTCTTGACACGAACTGATTGTTATATAACTAAAATATAATTGCATTATAATTTATTCTTAATTGCCCAAAAAATTTAAACTTTTATTGTTATATAACCATGTAGGGGGCATATCGCACATTATCATCGATACAAAATGCACATTGATGGTTGAGTTACAAAAGTCTTGCAGGCTGCATTATACTACATGGTTTGCTTTTTATTTTATTTTTTTAAACATTCTAAAGGAAATACAGAAGCAGATGATAGCGATGGTTGTAGTGCCAGTTACTAAGGAAGGGAAGATATTGGAGGCAGCTATCGGGCAATGTATGGAGAAAGCTGTTAAGGCCAACAATGATGTTTTGTGGGCTCGTTTTCAAGAAGAGAATGTGAAAAATGACAAGTTAGTTTTCTGCAAATAACTAGTATGATTTGTAATTTCATGAATAAGGATTTGCCAACCTTGCTAGAGAAAACACTGAGGAAAGAAATTGCAGAAGCTGGAACATCTGTAGTTCACCCAATCACTCCTACTATTGACGAAACAATATCAACTGCAATTGTTGATGCCTTAATTGATTGCCTTCCATGTTGGTATTTTCAATATCCTGTTATACAAATTTTCATAATTTTATCTAACTGATACTTGTGTTGCAGAGAGGAGCCAGTGATAAGGCAGTGAGTCAATTGGATAAATCAGTTAGCTCAAAACTTGAAGCTACAGTTGAACGGAAAATTCAATCACTGTTCCAAACTTCTGGCAAGCAAGTTCTTCAGGTGTTTACATATGACTTTATTTCCTTAATATTCATTCACCTGTTATTTTAGTTGGCTACAACGACCTTGGTCTGATGAAATGAATGATGTGTAGGATGCTCTAAAGTCTAGTTTTGAAACTTCGGTCATCCCTTCCATGAAGAAGTCGAGTGCATAGCCATGTTTGAGCAAGTGGATTCTACATTCCAGAAAAGGATTGCTGAACATCCAAATGCAGCTCAGTAGCATTTTCAGTCTTCACATTCTCCATTGGTGCTTGCTATAAGGGTCTGTATTCTTGTTCATAGTTTTTTTATTTGCTTTGATCGTTACAATTCTGACCTTTCTTTTAAATTCTACAAATATTGATACAATTTGCAGGAAGTTTTCAGTTCTGCATCATCAATGACTCAAACATTAAGTGGAGAATTGGCTGACGGTCAACAGAAGCTGATAGCTCTTGCAGCTACAGAAGCAAACTCAAGTGGAGTAAATCCCATGGTCACCCAGTTAAGTAATGGATCATTGGGTGGTGTAAGCTCTTTGTTTTAAGTTTCAGTAAGTTTCCTCTTTTTTGCATGAGGTTTCAGTTTCTATTGTAATTGCAATCATTCTTGTGGTGTTCAATAGGCAGAGGTGTCAATGGATCCAACCAAGGAGCTGTCAAGGTTGATATCCGAACGAAAGTACGAGGAAGCCTTCACTTGAGCTCTTCAAAGAAGTGACGTAACCATTGTGTCATGCTTGTGTTCTCGGGTATATAATATTTAGGAAAAAGTATTGTGCAAGTTCCTCTCTTTGTTTAAGCTCCAGGGATTGTTTAATCATTTTGTTTAATAAAAGTGTTTTTAAGTTGTTTTATTTGTGAAAAATGTGCCAAGAAATTTGACAAGATAAATTTTTCATTAAATATAACAGAATAATACATACGTGTTTATATTTTTCGATATATATATATCTAATGAAATAATTTTTAATTAAAAAGTTACTCAAATTATTTTGATTAAACTTAAATAAAAAATTTATCGTTTAATGTATTACTTTTTGTTTTAGACGATAAAATATTTGTTTAAGTTTTATTGAAAATTTTGTTAAAATTTGAAAGAAAAAAATTTCTTAAAAGTTTGAGTAATATTTTTAATTAAATATTAATTTTTTATGTATATATATATATCTGTCGAAAATATAAACAAGCATGCTACACATGTGTTATTCCATTATATTTAAGGAAAAATTGGATGGAAAGTTATTTTGTCCTTACCTAATATATTTTTTTCAGACAAATGGACTTAAATGATATTTTTTCATAAATGAAATGACGATTAAATGATATTTTTTCATAAATGAAATGACGTAATAACACATTTGACCTAAAAAATGATCATGTTAGCACTTCACTCTACTATTCATATGCGGTGAAGGAACTGAGGGAGTTTTTAGGACATTTTTATAGTTTCTTAACTTGCATATTATATCTTGCTGTTTTGCTCTTGGGTTAAGATTTCTGAAATATCTGAACTGAATGTACGTATGTTTGTTGATCTACATTATGACAGGTCGATTTGCGTGGGATGTTGTCAATGATTCCTCTGCCATTGAGCCAAGGAGTGCTGCTTTTTTTCTACAGCAATTGGCATGTGATATCAACAAGGATACATCAAGAAATCTATCCTGGATGACAGAAGTGGCAGCGGCTATAAACCTGGCAGGCCCGATGATTGCCAATTTTTGAGTAAGTTTAGCAGATATACACCATCAACGGAGCCTGCCTACAATGAATGGTGCAGAGTCATAAGACTTCTCATTCATGTAATCAACTCCATGCTGGTGACCTGTAGATGATGTGTAACCACTAACCATTACACACGCAACACAAAAATAGGTGTTGAAGAATATTTGGAATGTACTCTTCTCAACATATTTGTACAAAAAATATCATTTGGTGTCTATTGAAAGGGACATCATTATGCATAGCAAGTCTTCGTTTCATCCTTAGTGTCTATGAAATTTTGTAACTTGTTCAAAAACCTGCGGTGATTGTATTTAAATATTTTCAATTCTCGTTGTTGACGTTTGGGTTATGAATTCTGAATTTCTGATGAGTTTATATTGATATTTAAAAATTTTGTTCATTCAATTTTCATAAAGAATATATATGTTCACTCATTAAAATTGTCATATTATAGTCATTATTTATTGTAAAAAATTGATATTCTAGTTAAAATTATCTGATTAAAGTTTCGTATTTTTAAAACTGAAAATTGATTGGTTAAAATGTAGAGTGATATAAATAAGAACTAGTCACCCTCATTTTTTTATATCATGATCCTGATTCAATTTGAAGACATTTTTTCCCTAGCTCCTCTGGCTTTTATTTTCATTTAAACTTCAGTGTATTTAATAATTTTTTAATTGAATAAACGATTTTAAAAGTAACCAGTGGATTCATTTATTCAAATCGCGACAAGAATATGGGACCAAAACAAGTCGTAATCAGTTATTGGACAAAAGATTTCAAAATCCTAATGGAGTACATATTCAATAATATAATTGGTGTGTGAGTGGTTTTATAATTACTATATCTAATTTTTTTTAATTTAAAATTAAATTCACCTTTGGTTAGAAGAATAAAAAAAATATTATTTTCCTGTATTTGTTTTACAACTTAAATGAATAAAAAATATGGTATATTATCTTAATATTTATATATTCTATAAAATTTAAATAATATCATTTAATTGTTATTTTTTTCATAAAATATAATATATTATTAAAAAATATTATTATTTAAAAATATTATATAATCTTGAAAAATAATATTTTTAATTTTTTCTTTCCTGTTATTTACAAAATAACGTCAAAGTATCAATATATAATAGTTAAATTCTATTCTTGATCCATAATATAACACCGAATATCATATAATTAAAATTTTAAAAAGAATTAGGGTTTTAAGTTTTAAGAATTTTGGACTTGAGACTTGGAGTTTAAAATTTTAAGTTTTGAAATTTAAGGATTTAAGTTTTAAGATTTGAGGGTAAAATTAAAATAATATTTTATAGAATGGTTATAGAAATGAAATCAAAACTCCATTAGAAATAGTGGAATGATAATTTAACCTTTTTACTAATTGTTTCAATTCAATTCCTAGTATATAATACAACTAAAAATAAAAATGTGTGAAACAATTTTATTTATAATCTCATTCCGATCAATTAAACATCACCTAAATTTAATATAATAATTAACTTCATTCATCGAGTTATTATATGAACTAAACTTATCATCAACTAAAATTATAAAAAAATAAAAAAAATTATATATTTATTAAAATAAAGTTTATAATTTTAAAGAAATACAATCACTACTACCTCGTATTATAAAATACAAATCTTGTTTTTTATTCCATATTTTTTATTTTATTGTCTTAATTCTTACTTGTAACTTGATAATTTCAATAATAATGTCTTGCAAAAAAAAAATTGATAACTATAATAAAAATTTGGGAAATAGTATTTATTTATGTCACGATTTTTATTACAATCATAATTGATGTGATAGATAGTTATTATTTAAAATAATAAGAATTATTATTTTTAATTTACAATTAATTGTCGTATTAATTATGATAATACTACAACTTGTGTTAAATATATTTTTTAGAAAATAATAAAAATAACATCCTTAAAACTTATGACTATAAAAATAACATATTTTATGTTTAATTTATATATTTTTATTATTTAAAAAAGTTAGGTATATTATTTTATATTAAACTACGTCTATTTAGACCTGTTTAATATTAAATATCTTTCAATTGAACCATATTTAATATTATTGAGTGATATTTTTGTTGTTATAAATTTTATGTTTTGGTTGTTATAAATTTTATGAGTGTTTTTTTTCTATTTAGATCTATTCAATATTAAACATCATTCTATTAAACGATGTCTAATATTATTGAACAATATTTTTATTATTATAAATTTATGAGTTTTTTTTATAATTTTTCTAAAATATTTAGCTAAACTCAAAATCTCAATTATTTAAACCTAGGACACACTTATATACTATGATGAATGTTATAAATAAATAAATAAATTTTATTTATTGTTGTACCCATACTACTTAGATTTTATCATGTATTAATATTATTTAAAAAATTGAATCATCTCTATAATTTTTAATAATTATGATACATTATAAGATATGATAAATTATAGGAATCATTACCTTAACATTATTATAATTCTACTTTTGATATCATTTTTATCTATATTTTTGAATTAATATTTTAGTGGTACCTCCATTTAAAAAATATATACTAATTTGATATTTAATTAAATTTTTTACACATGTATAATGATACACGTACAATATCTAGAGGATATTTTTGGATAATCAGTTATTGATCATATGAAAATATACTCTTTATATCGTTTAATTAATTGATTCGACAAAAATATCATCGGAATATTATACATGTATTATTACACACATATTTTTTTTAATAAAATGATAACTTGTATCAAATTAATATTTTTTTAAATGAGGATAATACTAAAGTATTAACTCAAAAATATGGATAAAAAAGAGTAATAAAAATAGAATCGTAATACTAATAATGTAGTAAACATAAAATTATATGTATAAAGATATGTACAAAGTTAAATAATTCCACATAAACCCATTAGATTAGTTAATTTAGTCCTTCAGATTAAAAATAAATGATCAATTAGTTTTGCAAAAAAAGGCATATCAAAAATAAATTATATTATTTTAATAAATTTTTATTTAAAATATTATTATTTTTTGTTAAATAATTAAAATTAGATTAAAATATCATTATTTAATAATGATAAAAATAAAATTTAATATGAAACAATTTAAAAAAATTAAACAATAATAAATTTAAACAAAAATTTATTTTAATATATATTTTAATTTTTAATAAAAATAAAAATTAATAAAATATTAAAATAAATTAGTGATTATTATTAAATATTTGTTTTTTATTCGTCCCTTAATAATATAGTTTTTAATCTCATAAATTAAATAATATAAATGATTTAACTTAAGGAATTTTTATGACATTTTCTCTATTAATATTTTTGAACACTGTATATCATTCATGTTAGGGATTAGGTACAAAAGGAATTTTTTATAGTAAATTTATAATAAATAATAAATAGTATAAAATAATATTATTAATAATTATATTTAATAAAATGTAATATATTAATTATGATTTAATATAATTACTACACACTACTTCAGGAGAAACGATATAAGAAATCCTCGTCAGATTTAATAAAGTCGGTCTCTCCTCAGTCTCCAATTATTCCCATCAAAGTCATGCGAATATGTGATATAATTATGTCTGTTAATTAATAGATAAAACAGATTTTATTAATATCCTACTCATATTTTTACTTTTAAAATTATAAAATATAAATTCTAAAAAATTTTATTTTAAAAATATTAAATTCTTTAATTAAATAATAAATATTTCATACTAAAGATTTGTGATTTAAACTTTAAATAGCAAAAGAGTTATTTTGCTAGCAACAAGTCTTTAGTACGAATTGTGAATACAGGTTTCTAGCGTAAGATTGATATAAAAATATCCTATGAAATAATGTTGTAGAGGTTTTGTTTTTGTTTAAAAATAATAATTAAATAACTGGCAAATGTGATGTAATAATTTATTTTGAATTTTTTTATATATTTTAAAGTAAAAAATATTTAATAAGATATTATTAATAAATATAATCAAATTTATATAATTATATTTAATAAAATAATGTTAAAATAATTATAATTATAATATATTATGATATATATATATATATATATTTGTTATTAAATTTTGTTAATAAAGTATAATTAGTATATATCAAACATAATATATGAAAATATATGTTTTTAGAAAAAAATTATATATTTTATATTTATTTTAAAAATAATATTTTTATTAAAAAAATTTTAAATGTAGTTATTAAAATTAAAATAATATCCCTATAATAATTTTTAAAAGTTAGCATCATTGTCCCTGTATGCTCAAATTTTATTATAATATAATTAAATTATAATAAAAAATATATAATTTAGATTTTATTTTTAGAATACGTAAAAAATATCGTCCATATATTTTAGAAAATGTTACATATACATTAGTTGTTGATTGAGTTTAAAATTTAAGATTTCTTATGATAAAGAGTAATCTTATATAACACGAGTAGCAAAATTATTTAAGTGTAAAGATATATAATTATTGATTAGAAAAATTATTTAAGTGTATAGATATATAATTATTAATTAAATTTATATAAAGTGATATTAAGTAGTATATTAATGTTATAAAATATGTTTTAATGATAAAAAATATTAGCGTTTTTTTTTTCAATTTTTTTTTTGTGGCAAGCAATTTACATGACTAATTATTTCATGCTTTGAAAGGCTAAACTTACCTCTTTCTTTCTCAGTCTCTTCAGATCTCACTCGCTCTTTCACAACGTCAATCCCATCCAGCAAAACGCCATTACCAGTCTTGTTTTTTTTCTTCTTCTTTTCACTTCGTTCTTCTCTGCGAATCTTTTACTCGCTCTATAAACCCAATCCCCAATCCAGAAAACACCATTTCTTCGACGTTTATTCCTGATTCATTTTATGGCTTCTCCTGCAAATTCAAATCAGCCACAACCTCAATCACCCTTTGACATGCAGAGCTTCTTTAAAACCACAAATCCATCAACAACCCAAAACCCTAATCCCAATCTATCTTCTGCTCCCTTCCCAATCCCACCTTCCTCTTACCCTCCACCTTCTGCTCTTCTTTCTTATCCTCCTCAAACGACCCCCTTTCATCATCAGTATCAGTTCCACCCTCCACCTCCTACTCACTCTCACCATCAAATCCCTTTCTCTCAAGACCAACTTACTTCTAACTTACACCAACAGAGGTCACTATCGTACCCTGCGCCCCCTCTTCAACCTCCTTCTAATTACAACATTGCCACTCCTCAGAACAACCTCAATGGTCCCAATTCTGGTGCTCGAATCATGGCTCTTTTGGGAGCTCCTTCCCCTAATATGGAACTGTCGAATCAATCCTCGTCTGGGTTTCATGATTTTTCAGGACCCACTAGCGTACCGGTAGTGCCCACGATTCCCATGGGGATTAATCCTACTGCTCCCATTCGAATGCCGAGTAGTAAGCTTCCAAAAGGACGGCATTTGATCGGTGATCATGTGATGTATGATGTGGATGTGAGACTTCAAGGTGAGGTTCAGCCCCAGCTTGAAGTTACTCCAATTACAAAGTATGGTTCGGATCCTCAGCTCGTATTGGGTCGTCAAATTGCTGTCAATAAATCGTATATATGCTATGGCTTAAAGCAGGGGAACATTCGTGTCCTTAATATACATACAGCATTGAGATCCTTGTTTCGAGGCCATACCCAGGTTTGTTTTCACTATTGTATATGGGAATTTTGGGTTCCCTTCTGTAGCCTTTCAACCTAATCAATAGTATTTTTCTGCCTTTATAGAAGTTTCACTAGGGTCTTGGTTCAATTATGGATGTATGCTTTTAAATGTAGTCTTTTGTTATGTGCTTGGGTTGTATTACTACTTTATTTAAACTACAAAGAAAGGCTGATGTTTCCTAGTTATGTGTAAGAACTCGAGTATTGAATTGAAAATGGGAAGTATGTCTTTTAGTATACTTTTGTAATATTTTATTGTATGTTTATATTGTACAAACTACAAACCTTTATTAATGAAAAATTAAGATAAACAAATGAAAAAGTACTGCCTCAACTTTGACATAAGGAGTCCTTAGTTAAAATTTAAATTTATTTTATAAAATAAAAAAATAATAACAAAATGTTTAAGAGGCCTCAAGTTACATTTTGTCTTAGGTCACCAAACACCTAAACACCTCAAGCCACCCCTGGTATAATATGCGCTTAAAAATATTTCAGAAAGACTTCAAGTAGTGAAGTCCTTAGACATATCTCTGATAAAATAAACAACTACACACTCAATCAGCCACGCTCAAGACATTGGCTAATTGGTAGGCCTTGAACCCACATAGAACATGCCATTACACTATAAGGCAATTGAGGACATATCTCTGATAAAAAAAGGAAATCATTAACATCTTAATGTGTCTAGTTCTGCCTAACCATTTTAGCTTAACAAAAAATGTATGTAATGGACATATTGCATGTATTTAAACTGAGTTTTACGGCTATGATTGGTCATAGTACCATCTAATTGCATCTAGAAAGTTGGTACATTTCTATTAGTTTCTTCACATTCAATCACTGGCCAATAATGTACAAGTACCACAGTTTGTATTGTTCCAGTTTCCATTATCTGTTTTCTTGTGTTGTGTATCATCTGCTGCATAGGATTGTTTTGGAGGGTGAAACAAATGCCAAGTGTTTCTTTTTAGTTAAGTGTATGTTGTTTTTTCTGTCAGAGGGTCACTGACATGGATTTCTTTGCTGAGGATGTTCACCTTTTGGCAAGGTAGCTCTCATTCTGCAATTTAAATTTTCTTAAAGAATTTTACTGTGTTTATATTCTGCTTATTTGACATTGTTTCCCACAGCGTAAGCATAGAAGGACGGGTCTTTGTATGGAAGATTTCTGAAGGTCCAGATGAAGAAGGTACACCCCAAATTGCAGGAAAGATTGTCCTTGCAATGCACATAGTAGGAGAGGAAGATGCTTTGCATCCACGACTTTGTTGGCATTCTCACAAACAAGTAATGATTATGCTTAACAAGTATTATGGTTCTACAAATCCTTTATGTACTCTTGTTATTTCTTTTTATCTGTGAAGCTGTTTTATATATTGGTACTTACAAGTGGCGACCCTTGTACAGGAAGTGTTGGTAGTTGGGGTTGGAAAACATATTTTGAAAATTGATACTACAAAGGTTGCAAAGGCTGATGTCTGTTCAGCAGAGGAACCTCTTAAATGCCATGTTGATAACCTGATTGATGGGGTCCAGCTTGTTGGTAAACATGAAGGAGAAGTGACTGATTTGTCAATATGCCAATGGATGACTACTCGTTTGGTTTCTGCTTCTACAGATGGCACGGTAGATATCTTTATTAATGTTGTTTTATAACTGATTTTTTTTTTATATTTTGGCTCCTTTAATTCTCTCTTAGCGTTTACTCTGAAGTCTAATCTTGGTTGTTCGAGTGGCATAAATTTCATTTGGAACCAACTTATAATTCCTTGCAGTTGCATTGAATAAAGTAGCAAGTGTGTCATTTACGTTTTCTGTTGTAGTTTCTTTACCCTTAATATTTTTAAAAGTCTTACTGGCAGATTTTTCATTTTATGAATTTGATTCATCTGGTGGAAAGATTCCTAACAGATTTTAGGAGGTTACAAGCATACACACTTTTGAGTAGGGGAAGTGGGAAATTATATAATGTTTGAAATCTTCACTTAAAACTTTATTTCCTGTAATTACCAAGCAGCTTGGGTTCTTGATAAGGTTGAATATGCTATTCTTGATATTTATAAAAACCATAATTGTAGAGAGTCTAGAACTTTTCTTTTACTTTTCACTTAAGTGAGTTTCTATTTGTAACATGATGTGATGATACAATTCCTCTTATGTTAGTTATTATACTCTACATATTGAAGATAAAGGATGCTTTTGACCAAAACTTGCTCAATTTTTGTCTTGGTGCAGGTAAAGATTTGGGAAGATCGTAAAGCACAACCACTTCTTGTAATAAAACCCCATGATGGCCACCCTGTTAATGCAGCTATGTTCTTGACTGCTTCTCACAGGCCAGATCATATTATCCTTATAACTTGTGTATGCAAAAGATACTCTTTACTTCAGCTGTAATATAACTGTAGTGGTTTTTCCCTAAATTTAAGCGCTCCAAGTCACGTTGGTGAAGCTTTTTAGGTAGTTGAGTGAGTGTATCATATGTAGTAAATGACGTAAAACGTGTTTGCAGGGACCCTTGAATCGGGAAGTGAAGATTTGGGCCTCAGCAAGCGAAGAAGGTTGGTTGCTGCCTAGTGATGTTGAATCATGGAAGTGTACTCAGACCTTAGACTTGAAGTGTTCAGCTGAATCTCGCATCGAACAAGCATTCTTTAATCAAGTTGTAGCTTTGCCTCAAGCAGGGCTTCTCTTGCTGGCAAATGCAAAGAGGAATGCTATATATGCCATACACTTGGACTATGGTTCTAATCCGCTTGCTACCCGCATGGACTACATAGCAGAATTCACAGTGACTATGCCTATTTTGAGTTTTACTGGGACCAGCATATCACCTCATGGTGAACATATTGTTCAGGTTTATTGTGTCCAAACACAGGCTATTCAGCAGTATGCTTTGGACTTATCCCTGTGCCTACCTCCTCCATTGGATAATGTGGTATTTGACAAGTCTGATTCCTTTGCTTCACGTGATGGAACTGGTGCTGTAGGGTATGGTGCCTTAGACTCAAGTGAAAGTAAATCAGCTGAGATCACTGATGTTGCTTCAGTAAAACCAACTGTACAAGTGAGTATCTCGGAAAGTGCAAATACAGTGAGATATCCCATAAGTTCTAATCCTGCTGAGGCAGCTACTTCGCGAGAACTTTCCACTAGGAATGTAGACATGAAACCTGTTGGATTGGCTACAACATCTAGTGATGCCGATGTCGTTTGTGTTCCATCCCCACCTCTTCCTCCTAGTCCTAGGTTGTCAAGAAAGCTTTCGGGTTTGAGAAGTCCAACAGATAATTTCGATCCAGGTTCTTTGTTCATCAGTGATCATACTGGAGAACATCCAGCTAATGAATATTCAATTGACAGGCAAATGAACCCTGTCCTTGCTAAATTATCAGATGTGCCTTCACAGGTTGATGATTCCAAGAATGATGAAGAGAAGGTTTCACAGGAAGAACAGTCTGGTGTTCTTAATCCCCCTGTCATGTTCAAGCACCCAACTCATCTTATAACTCCATCTGAGATTTTAAGGGCTGCTTCATCATCTGAAGTTACTCTTGCTGTTGAGGGCAAGAGTGAAAGTGAGAAAAATATCCAAGATGTCACAGTTAATGGGGACATTGGTAACGCTGAATTGGAGGTCAAGGTTGTCGATGAAACAAGATTTACGCAAAATGATGAATTTGGCTCTCAGAGAGAGACCCAAAATGTTGTTTCAGAAAATAGAGAGAAATACTTTTGCTCTCAGGCATCGGATCTTGGAATTGAAATGGCCCGAGATTGTTGTGCTATATCCAGCGAAAGATATGTTGGTGATGAAACTTGTGAGGTTGATGGTGCCAAGAACACGGAGCCAGTAGCCCAACCTTGTCTTGCTGGTGATGTAGATCAGGACTCTTTGAGAGATGTTTCTAAGAAAGGTTCAGATTCATCTACCTCTACACTACTGTCAAAATCCAAAAAGCAAAAGGGGAAGAGCTCTCAACCATCTGGCCCTTTCCCATCTCAAAGTGCTGTTAATTTGGTAGAACATTCCACTGAAGCAGGTGGAAGTTTAAGTGTCGAAGCTGCATCCCCTCAAATTTTAACCATGCAGGAGACACTTAATCAGGTGACTGCTAAATGCAATAGGCATATTGCATATCATCATTTATGCTAAACGCACATTGATGCTTGAGTTATACAAGTGTCCATGGGATCATCCTACTACATAGTCTTCTTAAATTGTATTTTTCTTTCTAAATATGGTGTTTTGTCATTTCATGCAGATATTAAACATGCAAAAAGAAATGCAGAAGCAGATGTCAACGATTGTTGCAGTGCCAGTTACTAAAGAAGGGAAGAGACTGGAGGCAGCCCTAGGGCGAAGTATGGAAAAAACTGTTAAGGCCAACAGTGATGCTCTGTGGGCTCGTTTTCAAGAAGAGAATGTGAAAAATGAGAAGTTAATGCGGGACCGTTTCCAGCAAATAACTAGTTTGATTAGTAACTTTGTGAATAAGGATTTGCTAACCTTGCTTGAAAAACCACTGAAGAAAGAAATTGCAGCAGTTGGTACATCTGTAGTTCGCACAATTACTCCTACCATTGAGAAAACAATTTCTTCTGCAGTTGCTGATGCTTTCCAGGTTAGTATTTTGAAGATCCCAAATCTACTATATTTTCATAATATGGTCTAACTGATACTTGTTCTGTAGAGAGGAGTGGGTGATAAGGCAGTGAATCAATTAGATAAATCAGTTAGCTCAAAACTTGAAACTACAGTTGCTCGACAAATCCAAGCACAGTTTCAAACTTCTGGCAAGCAAGCTCTTCAGGTATGTACTTATAACTATATCCTTAATATTCACACGTTATTTTAGTTGGCTATGTTTTTGGTCTAATGAAATGAACGTTGTGTAGGATACTTTAAAATCTAGTTTTGAAACTTCGGTCATCCCTGCATTTGAGAAGTCATGCAAAGCCATGTTCGAGCAAGTAGATTCTACTTTCCAGAAAGGAATTGCTGAACATACAAATGCTGCTCAGCAGCATTTTGAATCTTCACATTCTCCATTGGCGCTTGCTTTAAGGGTGTGTGTATGCTTGTACCTAATTTTATGATTTTCTTTGATCATTATTAAAAACTTTTTGTGACCTTTCTTTTAAATCCTACAAATCTTGATCCAATTTGCAGGAAGCTATCAATTCTGCATCATCAGTGACTCAAACATTGAGTGGAGAATTGGTTGATGGTCAACGGAAGCTCATAGCTCTTGCAGCTGCAGGAGCAAACGCAAGTGGGGTAAATCCCTTGGGCACCCAGTTAAGCAATGGGCCATTGGGTGGTCTCCATGAGAAGGTAATGCTCTTTATTTTAAGTTAACAAGAATTTGACCGTGCTAAAATGCAAGTATCAAGCTTTCATTATTTTTCATGAGGATTTAGTTTGTTTTCTAACTGCAATCATACTTGTCTTACTCAATAGGTTGAGGTTCCTGTGGATCCAACAAAGGAGCTGTCAAGGTTGATATCCGAACTGAAGTATGAGGAAGCCTTCACTGGAGCTCTTCAAAGAAGTGATGTGACCATTGTGTCATGGTTATGTTCTCAGGTATATTTTTTATGCAGTGAATACTTTATAAGATATTTTTATCATTTCTTCATAGCTAGCATGTTATATATCATATTGTTTAGCACTTGGGTTGAGATTTCTGCAATATCTGAACTTCACATTATAACAGGTTGATTTACGTGGGTTGTTGTCTTTGGCTACTCTTCCATTGAGCCAAGGAGTGCTGCTTTCTCTTCTACAGCAATTGGCTTGTGATATCAACAAGGATACATCACAAAAGCTATCCTGGATGACAGACGTGGCAGCAGCAATGAACCCGGCAGACCCGATGATTGCAATGCATGTCCGACTAGTTTTTGAGCAAGTTTATCAGATACTACACCATCAAAGGAACCTGCCTACAATGAGTGGTGCCGAGCTAACCAGTGTAAGACTCCTCATGCATGTCATCAACTCTATGCTGATGACCTGTAAATGATGTGTAGTCATTACACCTGCAACACAAAATAGTATTTAAAGAAAAAGCAATTTAGAATGTACTCTTCTCAACATATTTGTACAAAATGTTATGTGGTGTCTAGTGAAGGGACCCGCACTATGTAGAGTCAGTCAATGGCCTTTTTTGTCTTTTAACTTTTTGATTATTTTTGCTGTATTTTTTTTTAAACGTTTGATCTCTATTTTGCTGGCATGCAATTTGTTAACTTGTTTCATAAAACTGCGGCGAGTGTACTTAAACCTCTTATTTTCTCTTTAATGGTTGGACTTTTTCATAAACGTTTGATCTCTATTTTGCTGGCATGCAATTTGATGGATGGTGTCTAGATTATTTGGCTTTACGTGCGTCTCATTTTTCCACCATAAACCTGATTGAATTTGAATTCATTTTTGTACCAGCTTTCTGTTGGCTTTTATTTTTCTTGAAATTTGATTGTTTGGCATAAATATTCATTCACTCACGGAAATATTTAAGATATTATAATTTAGCCTATAATTTTTTAATTTATACAATTTAGTTTTTTAAATTAATAAATTTGACAAATTTAGTTAAAAATTTCAATTTATCTTAAATTGATTTAATGTTTGTTTTAGTTAATTATGACATAAATTGACCTTTTAATTTATTTCGGATCTTAATCTATTTGAAAATACATAAGTTTGTTCCTATAAAATTTACATTTTAGTGATTAATCTTTCCACTTTCAAGCATGTGATAGTTTAGTATAAACTGTTAAATATTTAATGGATATTGAAATTTTAGAATAAATTTAACAAATTTAAATTATATGAATCGAAATATTAGGAGTGATGTCTTAAATAGATTATGGGTTAGATGGATAGATAAGAATTATTATTTTTATAACGTTTTTAATTGAATAAAATAGAATATAGATTATAATGAAAGAAGCATTGAATTCTTTGAGAAAACGTCAGCCGCTTCATTAGTATATACATTTTTTCAACTTTATTTTAATGTAATTTGTAATTGACGTATTTTTTTAACGAAATTAACTAACTTTTGATATTGGATTAATTTTGAATTAATTTAAAAAGTAATTTAAATTTAATTTCATCTATTTATATATTTATATTACATTGACAAAATGAAAAAAAATGGATACAAATAAATATATTTTATAGAACTCTTTCTCCCCACTTGCGGCTCGCCTAATAATGGATACAGAGACATACATGAAAAAAATAAATAGGTTTTTTTATTATCAAATTTTAAGAATGATTATAAATATATTAATGAATTTTATTTAGTAAGGTTACCTCTATTTCACGTAATGAAATTGAAATTGAAATAAGAACGAGAATTAGAGTGGAATGGAAAGGAAAGGAAATATTATTATTTGATTTGATCATGGAATTAAAGAAGGTATCAATATTACAATATTTAGTTTACAATTAAAATGAAATAAAAAATATTGTATATTATCTTAATATCTTTATATTAAGTAAAATTTAAATAATATCGTTAGATAAAATATATTATTAAAATCATTATTTTTTTAAATAATTATTACTTAAAAATAAAATATATTATTAAAATTATTATTTTTCTAAATAAGGGTTTAGTGTTTAGGATTTAGAGTTAAAAGTTTAGGGTTTAGGGTTTAAGATTTAGGGTTTAGAGTATATGGTTTAAGGTTATATTTATGGGTTTAGAGTTTAGAGTTTTGGGTTTTAAATTTTGAGATTTAAGATTTAGAGTTATATTTGTAGATTAAGGTTTAAGATTAAAATTATTATTTTTTTAATTAAGATTTATGATTTAATACTTAAGTTTTAAAGTTATATTTAAGATTTGGGTAAATTTGAAAATAAAAAATTAAGATTTTAATAAAATCATAATTATTATTTCTATTTTAAGAATCGATTCTATTCTATTAACACTTTTTAAAACAACTAAACATCAAATTAAAAGGAATTAATTTCAATTTCATTACATCTATTAAACAACAACTAAATACCTAAAACTCTCTAATCAAATTTACTGTGAACACCCATCCAATCCAACAATACCCAGCCTGCGGACCATTTAAGCACAGTAGATCTCCTAAACTGTTACTCACATTTCAACACCCAACCGAAAGCTTTATTTGTTTCTGGGTCACCTTTCATTCTCAAAGAGACATTCACCCATGTGGGAGCAATTTCCTCCAACAGTGACCGAAGCAAAAAGACTTAATCAGAACCATAATAAAAGAAAAAAAAAAGGACCTCCGTTGATTAATTTAATATATAGCATTAATAAATTATCGATTATCTTCTTATGCCTCAAGCATATGCCTACTTAAATTTTATGTTTCTACTCCCATGAAACGTACTAAAAAAGCATAAGAGCATATACTAAATTTTCCAACATTAATTCATAGACAAGAACCACAGTTAAAGGTTTTTGTCTTCTTAATGATTACAGGAGAATTGCCAATTGGATCAACAGAGTTCACATGACCTTTTTCCTCATGATACTATTTCTTAATTATTTTCTCATTTTTAGCAACTTTAATATAAAAGAATGAAAATCTTGCCAGGTGAATCCCACCTGCCATTAAAATATATCTGGCTGCATTAGACATTAATAAGTACAGGCTTTCAGATTTTTACTTTGGAAGAAAGTGGAGAACTTTCAAGAAATTCGACTTTGACGAAACTCTTTGCAGAGGATATGAATATGATCTTATTTTGTGGGATTTTTAGGGATTCACTGAATCAGTAGTTAATTTTTGTTAATTCATAATATCACAGTATATTCCTCACATAAAAACACAATTTATAAGTAATTGCCAATTTTTTCAATACATCACCATTTAATTTCTCAGCCTAAAAAATATATATTGAATGCAGAACAAAATTTTCTTTTTATATTATAAAATATATACAAGCTCAATATTACTCGTTATTCCATATGAATAAGAATTAGTAGAAGGAAAAGAAACGAAAAGGAAAAAGGAAAAGGAAAAGGAAAAGGAAAAGGAAAAAAAATAAGAAGCCTGAATTAGATATTGCACAAGTTTCCTCCCTACATTTTTATACCTCTATTTTATTTTTCTACCGGTAAGTAAAAATTAACAGGAATTTCATTCAGGACTAAAAAGTGGGAAATTAGATGAAGAAAAAGCAACCAATCAATAGCTGAGTCAGAAAGTCCGATTGAAGTAAACTAAGGTAGTTGAGTTTTCTACCAACATTGATCCGTTTCCCATCTCCGGGTTGGGTAAAATCCAAAAGACGATGACAAAGGTTGCCGGCGTCGAGACACCAAAGACAAATCGTAAAGAGATCTAGCGACTGGATCCGAAAGCGTGGCGTAGGCGTTGTGAATCTCGATGAAATATCGACCGTCTGATTCCAATTCCGAGGAGGATGAGGTATCAGGATGGTATAACTTGGCTAGAGTTCTATATGCGGTCTTGATCTCAATCTGAGATGCGTTTTGATTCACTTTGAGTATCTCGTAGAGGCTCTCACAAGCTCTGGTGTTCTTCGTCTCGGTCTCCGTAAACGCTCTCACAGAAGCCCTACAAGACCGATAGGAGACCGATGGAATTTTCGTACGAGAAGATCCGGAGCAGTTGGTGGAAGAGAAGTGGTTTCCCGACGATATGAATAGTGGTTTCACGACGGTAATTGACAGAGAAGCGTACATTGGATAGAGGAAGGGTTTCGTATTGATGACCGTATTAGGAAAATAAAGAAGAAAGTGCTTTGAATGATTGGGCAAAGGCAAGTTGTGAGGGGGTTTGGAATTTGATTTTATAAGGGTCAAAGAAATAGAGAAAAATAAATAAACTATTTTGGGTAATTAGAAAAAATAAAAAATGTTTATAATAAATTTATGATATAAAATAGATATATTAAAGATAAAAATGATATTTTTGATAAATATATCGAAAAAATAATAAAATAAGATGTAATAATAATTCTATTTTTTAAACATTTAAAAGTATATATTTTTAAATTATAAATATTATGCAAAGTAAAAAAAATAGAAACAGTAAAATAATAATAATAATAATAATAATAAAGGTTAGTTTTGTTTTTGTTTTTAAAAATAGATATTTTATTTCGAAAATAATTTTTATTATTTTTAAAATATTAATTGCCATAATAAATTAATAAGTTGTAGGCACGAAGGCTAGAGTGTAGAGTTGCTGGTTAAAGTAAGAGGAAAGGTGTTTTCAGGGGCTACTGACGTGGCATCGCTGTTAGATTTGTATATTGCTTCTAGAACATAAGCCTTATGTTGTAATTTACTACTATTCCCTACCTTTATAGTAGTTAGTTTATTCTTGACGAAAAAAAAACAAACGAACAAACTTGCGTGAACCGCGCCTATTGTTGTTTTTTGTAAACTAGGATTTTATTAAATAAAAATTATTAATTTAAATAAATTAATAATTAAAATTAAATTTATGATTTTTTTTAACCTTATTCGATACTATTTGACTATTTTAAATGATATATTAATCATTATTTAGAAAAAAACAAAATTTTAATTATTTATAATCTAGAAAAAGATCTAAGAGAAAGAATAAAAGATTCCTTTGGAGTTCGTATGTCTGACTCTATTTGATAAATATTTAGGCCTTCTCTCACTTATAAGGGAAATCTAAATATCAAAGTTTTAAGTTCATACGGGTTAGAGTTCAAAAAAGATCCAAGGTTGGTCTAACCAATATCCCTCCCCAGTAGGTAGGGAAATCCTTCTTAAGTCAGATACTTCAGCTATTCCAATTTATGCCATATCTTATTTTCTTATAATGCCCAAAACCTTGTGTATTGAGGTTTCATCTTTAATGGCTAAATATTGGTGGGATAACAAAAAGAAGATACATTGAAAACCCTGAAAAGACCTTCAAAGATTTTACAAAATAAATAGAGGAATTGAGTTTAAAGACTTGATGAGATCTTGTAACTTGTCAAACAAAGATACTTGAATATCAAACCCATTTAAATACAATGGAAGCTTCTCAATCATTAAAGAATTTTTTTTTATAAAGAAAATCTTAGAATAACGTAGAAAATGGAAGTGTTTAGAATGTTGTAATAATATATAGTTAGAATTATTTTTTATTTTTATATTTAAGTGATTAGTTTTATATTTGGATACTTAGAATTATTTCTTGTTTTATATTTGAGTTGTTAGAATTATTTCTTAATTTTATATTTGAGTTATTTTTAGTTTTATATTTAAGTAGTTAAAATTATTTTTTAATTTTATATATGTATGATATAGATTGCATGATGAAAACTATAAATAAATTATCTTGCATTTAAGTTAAACATCCTTTAAAAAAAAGTTTTTATATTCTTAATTTAAATGTGAGTTGAGAGCTTTTTTTAAGTGTTTATATTTTTCTTCAATTTGTAAGTTGTATTTGAAAAATATTAAAAAATATTTTATTATGGGTATAAAACAAATAATTTGTTAATTTTTTTAGATTTAATATTAATAAGTTTAGAGTTATGTATTCTAAATTTTACTCAATAAGATAAAGATTCTTACAATGCCAAGTTCTCTACTCTCTTAAATGCTTAAGCATAATTATATTCATGGCAAATCTTCTTGGAAGTTGAAATTGGAAGCAAACGCTTTTAGGGTTTGAGGGGTCAAACATGAAATAAGAGTAATATAATTGATAGCATGAGATGGGTGCTAGGTAACAACACCTCTTGGTGCACTTGGATTGATAATTGGATCCCAAGACCTCACTTATTTAAGCCTATTACTTCATCTCTCTATTCTTCTACTACTTTGTATTTTCTTAGTGACTTACTGCTTCTAGATGAGACTTGGAATTGTAATATAGTTATAAACATTTTTTGGCCAGTTGATATTGAAGAAATTATTGCTAAGGTGGCTGTAAATAGAAATCAACTAGTTGATTGCCCTTTATGGAATTATATGTTGGAAAATTACGTAATTTTCTGATAAGTCGGATTTATGAGAAAGTAAGAAGAGAAAAATAACACACAAATTTGATAACGGAGTTCGGCCAATCTTGTTTACGTCTCTGGACCTGCTGCAGATCTTTTTACTGAAAGGGGAGAAATTACACAAGGTGTTTACAACACTCACAACTCACAACCCACAACCCAATTACACCTAAGAAAATTACTCTCAATTTTCTCTCACAAAAGCTTTTCTCTCAATTGGAATGAACACTTTGGATGATTAATTCATTACAATTACACATCTATTTATAGGAAAATTCACTCATTGAATTACTCCTTAAATTAATAGTTCCTTAAATTGCTCATTGAATTAAACTCCTTGTTTTGCTTCTTGTTTAGTTCCATGTTTTACTCCTTGTTTTGTTTCATGTTTTATTCCATGTTTTACTCCTTAAATTAATGAGCTTTATAGAAATCTCATACAAAGAGTGGTTATTACTCATTTAACTCTGGTCATAAAAGGACAATATTTTTGTATGATGAATGTGTGCATGGAGGACCTCTAATGGGTCAATGAAGTTACTTAAATAATGAAGGCAATTTTTGGACTCGAATATAGTCATTTGATATTCCAAGTAAACTAAGCACTTTTTGTGAAATATATACATGATATACTTCCTATGAAGTTCAACTTAGTAGCCAGAGGCATGAAGTTCTCACTTATGTGTCTTAGATGTTGGAATGATTAAGAAACTACTAAACACCTTTTGCTTCGTTGTGAATTGGCTAAAAAAGTTGTTCATGATCAATGTCTATAATTTAGATGTCATTCCTCCCGTGTCTATAAAAGGAAGCTTTAAAGAGTGGCTTTTAGCTCAATGGAAGTTATGGGATAGCAACTTTAGGGAAGAGATTCTTTAGCAAATTTTGGTTGTAATTTGTTGGAAGTTATGGAAATCAAGGAACTCCACATTGTTACCAAACAAATGCCTTCTTCTTTCAAATTTAGTACTCTCAATTAACTTGAGTTTCTCTCCACTTAGATTTCTTTTTATGTTTGTATCATTTGTTTATTGTATTGTCATTTTGTTATGTTATTTAATGTTGTATGGATGTTTATTGTGTTGTGTTTTTCAAGCTATAGTTCTAAGTTCACTATAAAAGGTTGTAATCTATTTTCTTCAATTTTAATGAACTACCCAATATTTGAAAAAATAGGAAGAAATATTGAAGTTTGAATCTCATCCCAAACTAAGATACGTAAGTGATAAAACACTATTACAAAAAGGGGCATTAAAGTCGGTTAAAAATCGACTTTAAACCAATTTAAAGTCGGTTTAGCGGTGAACCGACTTAAAATTTTTTTTTAATTTATTCATTTTCTATTTTACTCAAATAAAAACCTGTATTCGAGCAGAAAAAAATTAGTTTAACAAATAGTTCAAATAATACAAATATTTAAAAAATAAAATATTAATTAATACTAGAAAAATTGTCATGGTTTTGTTCTATTTTATTCAAGATCATCATATTCTTCTTCTTATGTTATAATACAAATCTACATATATAATACAAAAATTTATACACATAATAACAGAAAAATATATGAATAATAGGGGATCTAAAAGATTAGTTAAAGAGAAAGAAAACTCACTAATCGGTGCTAGAAATGGTAGTCGTAGGTGGCCGGAAAATGAGAAAGAGTGGAGGAGAAGTGGAAGAGGTTTTTGGTTTTTTAGAGTTCTGCAGCGCTGAAAATAGTTTTTGTCTGGGAAGAAAGAAGAGAAAAGAATTTATCCACGTGTGTAGCGTCGATTCCACGCGTCAACCGATGCTATGTTACGCTACGTAGCGTTGGTTGACGTGGTGAACCGACGCTATCCACGTAGCGTAGCGTCGGTTGATATGGTGAACCGACACTACGTCCATGCATAACGTCGGTTCGATACGTAGACCGACTCTACATCCTACGTGGATAGCGTCGGTTCTACACCGAACCGACTTTAAACCAATTTAAAATCAATTTTTTCTAAAAACCGACTTTACGTATCGACTTAAATACCTATTTTTGTAGTAATGAAAAATTATAATTAGTATTGATAATTCAATTTATTAACTTAAATAAATTGGAAGGATGAACATTTTCTTTTTAACGATATATCAAATTGAAAATAACTCACATTAGTCATAACACTTCATAAATTTATCAAAGATAGAAAAATAATTCATTTAGTATCATGAATGATTGGATCGGGAGGGATCATTTCGATTTTATAGGTTGTTTTGATCTATTACTCTTTCCCTTATATCTATTTCAATTTAAGGAGTTGATTAACGGTACAAACTTTATAACTTTATAATATATCTATGACTTAACAAGTTTTTATTTAAAGTGATTCAAATTCTTAATCATCGTTGTTTCTATCATATTAATAATTTAGCACAATATTTTTTATTATTATTAGATCCTATAACTCAACGAGATTTTAGGACAATTTTGATAAATACTAATAACTTTTGGATAGAGTATTAAAACAAAAAAATATATTAGATAATTAACTAACAGTTTTACAAAAATACCAAAAATAAAATAAATGTATAAAAGTAAAGATTTGACACTCAATTAACATGCTCATAAATTAAATCATAAAAATCAAAATTATACAGAGATCTTAAAAAATATGTTTTACATAAGTTGATTTATTATTATTATTTATTGAAATTGTTGCCATCGTAGAGGTTAATTTTTTTTACTCAAATAAATTAATTAAATACATAAAAGTATGGTTAGAAATAACACAAGCAAATAAATAAGTCCCATAAAATAGACATTATTATTAGTGTTATCATAAAAAAAAATAAAAAATAAAAAATGATACTTGTAAATTAACTTGTTTATTAATTTTTTTATTTATTTGTATATTATAGTTGAATTCGTAATATATAATAATTTTAATGAATTGATGAAAAAGAGACATTTGTCTCTAGAAGGGTCCATCCCATTATTTTAGTTCAAATTTTGGACTAAAAGTTGCTCCAAAAAATCTTTAAATTTTCATACTAAAATAACATAATAAACAATATTGTGATATATTTAAAGTAATATAAATTTTTTTTTATTAAATATTAATAAAATAGAAAATATAGAAAATATTATTAATTAAATAAATAATAATATAATTAATTAATTTGTTAAATATAATAATCGTTAGGAATTAATTAATAAAATAAAATAAAAAATATTTAAAAAAATAAATTTTGAATGTGATCTTTAATATAATGAGTTTGAGACGAAAAAAATGAAGAAAAAAAAGTAATGTAATTTTGTATTAAAATAATACAAAAATAAAATTTTAGACCAGAGATGCTTTTGGCGGTTACACCAACACTTTAATATTTTAATTTAATTAAATAGAACGAAAATACAGAGTGTGTTAAGGAAGACAAATTAATAGTATTTTCAAATCCATTTACTTTCATCGAAAGAAGATAAATTAAAAAAATAGTAATATCTTAAAGAAAAATGGATTAATAGTCCATTAATTATAATTAGTGTATAAAAAAATTTAATTTTGAAATGTTATTATAAATTCAATAACTATTTAAAATTGAATCAAAAATTAAAATTATAAAAAATTAAAAAATATAATATGTAAACATATTTATTATTATTATATATTCATTAAATCAATTTTAACTTAAAAAATATTAACTTAGAAAGGTTTGAATGAAAGATAATTATTTTAAGAATATTTAATAATTCAAAAAATATGCATATATAAATTTAAGTTGTTATTTTTTTAAATTTTAAACTTATGATACACTTTGATCATAATTAATCAACTTATAATAATTTATTTAAAATTAATAAATTTTTATAGCCTTTGATTATAATTAGAGAACTTTTTACTACATTTCATTCTTAATTCTTTCGATCAAGATTTAATTTTATTTATGTACTATATTATTTTAATTAAAATATAAAAATATTTGTAAAAAAAAGTATAGAAAAATATTATTTATACATTCACATGCTTTATTCTGTTTTTTTTTTACTGTTAAGTATCCTTATCCCACATCGACTAGGAATAAAGCACCAAAGTTGTTTATAAACTTGGATAACCTTTAACTTAATGAGATCTTATTGGGTTTAGTTAGGTCTGAGTTTCTAACATGGTATCAAAGTTGGGCTTAATTTTTATGTGCTTAGATCTAATTGGGCTCTACCACAGTCTCACCGTGATACTAATGTTTATATTTGTCCGCCGTGTGGAGTGAGGTAAGTATCTTTATCCAACATCGACTAAAAATAAAACAGCAAAGTTGCTTATAAACTTAGGTAACCCTTAACTTAATGAGATCTTATTAAGTTGAGTTAGACCTGAATTTCTAACACTTATAATTTTTTTTTTATAAAGATGCAAATAAAAAACTTATCAGTTATATGCTCCAAAACCCATCGCGAGGACTGTGAACACTTTTGTTTTGTTTTTCTTTATTTCTTTCTTTCTTTCCTTTCTTTAATAGCAATAATTGTGTGAAGAAGCTCATTTTGTCGGAAAAGTGCGTTAAGTGCATGTTTAATACTTTAATGCATCATTAGATTAATTATAAATTAGCGTTTGGTACAACCAATAAAATACATTTAAGTATTAAAATAGCTTTTAAATTTTCTTAAAAAAAACTTTAAATTGTAAGATTTTTTTAATAGAGATCAATACAAACAAACATGCAATGAAACATAATTATTACACGTCATAACTCTATTATAATGATAAGTAAAACAACTATGTAAAATTGTTAATCAAATATCGACATCGAGTGATGACATGAAAATGACTAAAAGTTGGGACGTGTATCTTAGGGTACTTAAGTTGAGGATAAATGAAAGTATAAGTCAGCCGGTTGATTAAAATATAATTTAATTTATTAATTATTTGTTAGAATAATATAAATTTATTATTTTTTTAAAAAATGGAGAATATTTTCAAATTTTTAGATATAAAATTGAAATTTTATAATTAGATTTTATTTTTTATTAATAATAATAATAAAAATATTTACAACTGCATTGTAGTATATCATATTACAACGAAAGTTAGTATTGACATTTTTTTAATATTATTTTTTATTATAAATTATTTAAATATTTTAGACTAAATTACCCTATTAAAAAAATAAAAATTTATATTATTTTATTTAATAATTAATAAATTAAAATATATTTTTTTATTCCGAAGTGAATCCATAAATCGGATCAGACCAGACCAAACATAACGGTTTTACTAATTAAACGGTCCGGTCTGGTTTGTATTAATTTTAAACCGTTCGAACCGGACCGAATCGGTTTAATAATATATTAAAAATTTCACATTATTATTCATTAAATTATAAAAAAATCGGATCAAACCGGACCAAAACCGTTTTATAAGTCAAACGGTTCGGTCTAGTTTTTATTTCTTAAAACCGTTTTCAAACAGTCTGATCCGGTCCGAGTAATATGAACGGTCTAGTCCAATTAGATTTTGTTTAGACAAAATCGGACCGGATCGAACCATGAATACCCCTACCTTTATAGGAGATTTATTATTGTTATTTATGCCTTCCTTTAATATAAAATTTATTATACTAAAGGATCAACAAATTTACAAAAAAAATAAAAATATAAGGCCTTTTATTTTATACCATGTGTAATTGTTACGTAGAAAGACAATTTATTTTTCAAAGTTTAAAAATACTTCCACTACATGATATGACATAACGGTATAAAAAATTAATGATAGACTTTTTTCTTAATAATCGTAAAAAATAATTATTTATTCAACATTACAAAAGGTGACTTCATATGACTTTATAAAGGGGAGAAAGGAGCTTTACATAAAATAACATTTGAATTTTATAATTTTATAATTTTAAAAATTTGAACTTAAGTTCAATATTTTTAATATAAAAAATATATTTAATCATATTTTTTAAAAAAAATTAAAACTAAAATACATATATATATTTTTAAATTATAATATTAAAACAATCAAAAACTATAAAACTACCATTTTTGTTTTATAAAGCTATCCACCCTCACCTTAATAATATGAATCTCCGATCACCTAGTGTTTTCATCCAGTGCTAGGCAAGCTAATATTCCTTGTTTGACCATTTGAGAGACATAAATGTATTTGAGAAATTTAATAACAATTTTATCTTATTATTGGGAATTTAAGGTTTTTTTTAAGAATTCAATTTTTATGTTGTATACATTAAACAATTATTTTGTAAATATGATTTCACTTAACAATATTACAATACATTTGATATACTATATTAAATATAATTATATTAAATTATATTATATTATAATTATTTTATATTTATATATAATATAATTAGATAAAAATGATGATTAATATTTTAATAAAATAACTTATATTTAAAATAATATTTAATTTATTTTATGATTTTTTTACTCTTCAAGATAACTTCATTATGAATATTTATTTAAATCAATATTTAATTTATTTTTTATTATTTAAAAATAAAATACATAATTTTACAATTAAAATTTTAAAAATAAAAATGTCAATACCCACGTTTACTATTCATACTAATTTTTTACTTAGTTATAGAATTTTTATTCTATATAATTAAAGTATTATTTTAAAATTTATTGAATTTTTAACTTAATATATGTTAATGTTTAAATTTAAAATTATGTATTTTTGATAAATTTTTTATCTCAAATTAAAATTAAATTTTTATTTTTAAAATATATAAAATAAATGAAATAGTAGTTAATGATTTTTTTAGAAAAAAATATTTTTAAATATTGTAAGAAACATAAATTGAATAAAATTTAAATATAAATATAAATTTTTATGGAAAATATATTACTATTAAAGATCGTGCAATTTAATTATAGAAGTTTTCATTAAAATTTATATATACTAATTATAAAAATTTAGTTGGATATACTTACATTTAACATACCATGGAGTATTAACATGTTGTACGTGTATAACTAAGCACAGCCCTCGCACGTGACAGTTATTCTAGAAGGTCTAGAACCGTAATCAAATACATATTCATTATAATTGTGTACACACCAATCCACTTTGACAGAATTTCCATGAAAGAGACTAATCACCTGAAGCATGGACCATATATTCGGATAGATGAAAGGAACCAAAATAGGTTTTCTTAATCATGTGTGTGGGCCTTGGGCTTTTCACGAAAAGAGTTGTCACGTGAAATTTCTTCTAGAAACCCTTTTTTATCTTTTTTTTTAATTAAATTAAATTAAATACACTATGAGTTGTTTTGAGGATAACACTTTATTTACTTTATTTTTATAACCTATATTTAAGATTAATCGCTTTTTCAATAATATAATATATTTTATTAATAATTTTTTTAATATAATAATAAAGTATATTTAATGAGAAAAAATATCATCTTAAAATTTTTCCTCTTGTATACACACTTTTCCTTTTTTTTTTCAATTTTGTTACTATTTTTTAGCTATAAATTTAAAAATGTTTACATTTTCAACTATATTTATTCTTTTTTTAATAAATTTTTTTGTCTTTCATATCTATCTCAAAATCAAAAATAAACTACAATATACTAATAACAATTTGAAGTAGTTATTGGTATGATTATTAGTATATTATAGTTTATTTTCTTTTTTATTTATGAAAATAATAAATAAAATTGATGAAAAATATAAAAATAAAATAGAAAGAATGTAAATAAAAATACTTATATAGAAAGCTTTATAGTTGAAAAATACTGTTAAAATTAAACCATAGAAAAAAGAAAAGGGCATAAAAGAGAAAAAAAACTTTAACTAAATAATTTTGCTACATTAAATATACTTTATTATTTTATTATAAATTTTAATTAATAAAATAATACCATATTTTTTAAAAAGTGAGTAATCTATCTCATTTTTATCAAGAAAATTACATAAATATTTTTTATAAAAACAAAGTAATTAGAGTATTATCTTAACACAAACAAAATGACTTCAATAACAATTCATAATTTTTTTACTTCAAACAATATTATTACAACAAAATGAGATCGTAAACGAATTGGTTGAATATTTTACTATCATCTATCAAGGTTTAATTTTACATTGAAGGTTTATTAATAAATTAATTGGGTCTATTTTATGGTTTAAGAAACTATTAGAGTATATTTGGTGTGCTATTTTAGATCAATCACTTACATGTTTATTACATATATTTTTCTTATAATGTGTTATTGATTGCAAATATAAATTTGACTTCAAAGATAACTCTATCTTGTAGTTTTCTTGTTTATATACTAAATTTTTTAACAAATAACCATTGGGTGGAACGTGAAAGAGCAAAAAAAAATTCAATTTTTTTTAAAATTTACCAACTTTGATGGAAGATGATTAACATATTTTAAATATTTAAAATTTTATAAAAATAATTTGATCTCTACCTAGAGATGTAAAATTAATCATTGTTTATTGTGGGCAAGCATTTTAGTGATATCTATTTGTTTAAAATAAAATGAAATGTGCATGTACATTTCATATGAATGTGTTTATTTATTAAAAAAGATACATTTTTTTGTTACAAGAAAAACCAATGTGAATTCTTTTTATAACCAAAAAAAAAGATTACCATTACAACAAGTTTTAAATAAGAAAATGGGAACATTAAAATAAATTTGGAGCACTAGAAAAACTAAAACCACTATTGTTTTTGTAAAGATGGGCATTTAAGTAATTTTAAGATGTAAGAAAATATGACAATATTCTAAAAATCTTAGAATTATCTCAATTCATTATCATTACTATTGGATTAGGTAAAAAACATACCAGCAATCTAAATAATGATATTTCATATATTTCAGTTGAAAATATGAATAAAATAAATTACCAAAATAAAGTTAAAGATAATCAAAAATATCAATTTTATAGTAATAATACTAAGCCTACTTATTTAAAAATTTATAATTTTGATATAAAATGCTAAATTATTTTATTGCTTTGAAAATTAAAATTTTATTTTTCAAACTTTTAAACTTTAACAATATGTATTATACAATGAAATGATTTATTTACTAAGTTTTTATATCATGAATTTATATTTTAAATTGTTAAATTTGAATGCATGTTTGAAGGTCTAAAACTTTAGATTGGTAAAATAATTGATTCTAAAATAAAACATCTCTTGTTGGGGTTACCAACAAAAGTATATAGAGTAGGATACACTTTATTATAAATCATTTTCCCACCTAATATCAATGATTTTCTCTTGTTTGAACTTGAAAATTCATCCAAGATCTTTATGTTTTATGTGGGTACCTTATTCTTAAAGACAAATTTCTAGCTATAAAGCCTACCACAAGTTATACAAATAATTTCCTAATTTTGTGAAGATTGTTATATTACATTGCTAATTTGAGAATCTTTGAAATGATCTTCAAAAAGTTCATCTGTTTAAGGTTAAACTGCAAACCTAGACTAGATGTAGATGGATTGTGAAGCTATTGTGTGCTAATTGCGCTTGCTTTTTTGCAACCATCTAAATTATTTACAAGATATCATTTTTTAGTTTAATCGATAAATACTTTTTTGGTGTAAGAAAATGACATAAGATTGATGAAATTCGATTATGTTCATTTTATTTTATAATAAATACACTCAACTAACAAGCTGGCAAGTGACTGATATCCTAAAGTTTTGATATTGGTCAAAAAAAGATATGTTAGTTACAGGCTAGAAAGATATGTGGGCTAGCTTTAAGAGTGTTTAGTTGCAATTTATTTTAATAAATATACACACAATTCATATTAATAAGTTAATTCCATGTATTAATATTAATAATTGATTAGGAATATTGCTATAATTGATTTGAAATTATTCACTTTCCTTTCTTTTTGTTTGAGAACATTCCGTAATTGAAGAACAAAATTAATAATTACACACACAAATTAACTAATAAAGGAGTTAAGAAAAACTGCATTGATATAATTTTCATTTATTTAATAAAAAAAAATTTATAAAAAAAACTGACTTTTTATATTAAGAAAAACGCAGTTATGGACCTTGGAAATATTTTAAATACTTATAGAGTACAGAAAAGTGAGTATTTTTTAGAATAGAATAGATAGATAGACTCATAAACTTAACTTTACACATATTTGTTTGAAAATGTAAGGGAAATAGAGATAATTGAATGGAATCTAATTTTTTAATGATGTAATTAAAATAATGATAGGTATTAAAATAAAATAATTTTTTTTAAAAAAATAAGATAAAGTAAAATAATAATAATAAATTATTATACAAATATATGAGAAAAATATAATATTACATCATATTTTTGAGTGGTGTGAAATGAATGAATATTTCTAATTTAATTGAAATGTTTTACATTTAATTTCATATCAATAATTTAACCAAATATAAGAATACACAATCATTTATATTATTATTTCTATTATTGTTAACCAAATATAACTTAAGTTATGATTTTGTTACGAAATGTTATATTCGAATCTATCATTTTTTAAAACAACATTTTAATATAAAATATTAAAATAACGTAATTTGTTATTATTATTTTTAAAGTTAAAGAATCAAAGACAACACTACAAATTATACTAACAATATAATTGAAAATATTTCTATAACGTTTTTTTTATTAAAAAAATACATTAAATAAATATGTCACGTAACTCAAAGAATATGTTTTAGTAGTGTTATTGCATAAGAGAATTATTCGTTCCTTTTAAAATAAAACACAAATACATGCCCATTAAATTTGAAGAATAATTATTTAAAAATAATTTATTTAAATGAAAGAAATATCTTCTTGTATTGTTGAATAAATAAAATTTATTTAAAAATAAAGAACTAACATAGATTTTGTTAGACGAAAAATTGTAACAAAATACAAATTTTTTTTTTAAGATTTGTTATATATGTTTGATTGCATGATATGAAAGTACAATAATATATTTCCACATACAAGGTATTGAAGTAATTAAAAATCCTTTTAACTTCTCTACATGTATGCCTATATCACAAGTTGTGTATTGTTTGCTATGTATGCATGTTGTTAGTTGGACAGAAGCCTATAAGGCATACCATCATTGATGTGTATCCTGTAGATTGTCATTTTTGTATATGTTAGTTGTTTTTGTTGTATGTTGAATTGAACATGATTTTTGTACTTTTGTTGTGTTAATTGCTTAATTTATATTGTGAAACTTGCTTCCACCCCCTTATTTAAGTCATGATTACCTATTTATCTATCCATTGCTTGCCTGTTTGTGTTAAGTCTTTAAAAAATCGGTATATTCTTAACTTAATTGTGTATCGGGTCTTGGATTCTTTCTTTGTAGTCATGTATAGTTAAATTATATGTTACTATAATATGCCACTTTATGTACATGTAAGTTTGGCGTGAGTCTTAAAGGAGTTTGTATCTCTTTACTTTGAAAGTATACCATGTATCAAACTCATTATTAGGATTTGTTATGTATGTTTGATTATATGCTATGAAAATATGATAATTATTTACCGAATATGTTCACACATGAGAGGTCTTAAAGTAATGGAAAATCCTTTTAGCTTTTTAGTATGTATGCATATATCACAAGCTATGTATTATCTACCATGTATGCATGTTGCTAGTCCAGATAAGATCTTGTGAGACACACGTCAATATTGTGTATTCTGTAGATTTTTATTTTTGCATATGTTCAATGTTTTGTTATATATTAAATTAAGTATGTTGTTTTGTACTTCTGCTATGTTAATTGTTTGATTCACTTTGTGAGGCTTACTTCGTCGCATTGATGTAAAGCTCACAAAAAGATTTCATGAGTTAACGTTTTTAACCCTCATTTAGGTCTCGATTACATATTTGAATCGAAAAAACAATTAACTTTCGTGTAATTATTCCTACATATGAGAATCTTTTTTATAAAAAATATAACGAGTAGAGATTAGTGACTGAAAACTAGAATGGTTCAAAATTGTTGGGGTTTGGAAAAAAATTTGATCAATTGATGAAGGGTAGATGGGCATTGGTGAACTTTGGTCAAATAGGTAGAGACCCCAACCGACGAAAGGGTAAATTGTAGGAAAAGTTGGGTGAAAGGATAGAAGGATGAAGAGTGGAGAGATGGATGGCAAGGAAAAAGGTGAGGGAAGATGAAAGGTGGGTAGGAAGAAAAAGGGATAATGGTGTATTAGGATTTGTAGATTGTTAGGGAGAAAACAAATAATTTTAAAGATAAGATAGAATAAACTTGTTTTTTGATGCTTAATTAATGAGAGTTTTTTTATTGAACTTGTGCAATTCTAGAAAGAAAATAAAACATTATATGTTTTCTATAAAGAATTTTATATTTAGAATGGGTTTTCTAATTATGGATAATTTAAATTATTATTATACGTAAAAATTTAATAGTTTTTTTATTTAAAATAACCAAAATAGATTAAGCCTGAGATGATAATGATTATTGTAATATTAAAAAGGTGGTTAACTTAAACTAAACATGTATTAATATCATAACTTTATATACATATAATTACATAAAGAATATATTTAATATTAAAACACATAATATTTTGAATAATTATATTGAATTATGTCTATTCTTATTTAAATAACGTAGTAGAGTAAGTACTATGTTAAAATTTTAAAAATATATTTTTGAATAAATGTTAAAAAATAAAAAGTGTGATTGAATCATGAAAAAATTATTATTCAATCGTAACAAAATGTCACATCCCGAAATATAAATACGTGAATTTTAAAAAGAAAAATATTTAATTTAAAGACAATAATTATAAAAAATTAATTGATTTTTTATTAAATAATTTAATTATTTAGAAAATATTTTATTATTTATTAAAATTTTAATATAAATGATTAAAAATCTAAGAATTATATCAAATTAAATATTCAGTTCAAAACTTAGTTTAGATAAGTTCAATTCTTTAATTAATAGTCAGTCATATCCTGACATTAGAAATTTGTATGTTCAAGTTGATCAAATAAATCATCCAATATCACCATTAATTTTTTTCTTTTTAGCTAGCATCAATTGATTCTTTTTAGTATTAGATGCACAAGGATGAAAGCAAAGACTTGTTGAACGGGTTGTTTTTCGAAAATTCATTCTGTTGATCTAGACTTTAAGAACAACTTCTTTACCTCTTGGATGAAGGACATAAGGACTTTACTTGTTTTAGTTTAACTAGTTGAATACAAAATATTTTCTTATAAATTACACACAAATTTATTTAATGATTATAATTATTAAGATATTTACATCCTTGTTAAACCTTTAAATGTAAAACACTAAAATTAGGGATATTATTGATAATTTTTTTAATAAATTAACAAACTAAAAATGGAAATGTACAAGGATTAAAAGTGATTTTTTTTAGAATTTCCAAACACTAATTTGATCCCATGAACACCCAATCCAAAATGAAATTGAATGCCCATACACATATATTGAAGAAGAAAAAATAAGATAAACATTAATTTTTTAAATTTAGGATTATTTTTCACGTATGTATACAATTTTCTTTAATAAGTCTCAGAAAAACCAAAAAAGAAAAAGATATAAGAATAATATATTTATTATCATTTTTCAAAGGTTGGTAACTTAAATTTGTTTCAAAAATTAAATAAAATATAAAAATAATATATATGTAAGAGTATTTTTTCATTTAAATTGACGTAGATATAATTTAAATTTTTATATATAACATATACATTCATATAGATTATTTAATAATAATAATACGTCGATGAATATGTAATTTAAAATCATGTTAAACCGTATTTATGTCTTAAAGTATGGAGGGTTGAATTTTAAGTGATGTTTGAGAACAAAATAAACAAGTTTTGATATCATTTTAATTAAATTTAAGTCTAATTTTACTTAAAGATTACTCATTAATATAAGATGTAAATGATTTTAACTCTTTATTTACATGATATAAAAGTTTATTTAACTTATAAAATATTTATTTTAGTTTTAATATTAATTACATATTAATATTATTATTTAAAAAATTATTTTTTAAGATAATAATAATTTATATTAACACGTTACCTAATAGAGTATATAAATAATCTGAAAGGTCACGTTAATTTCCTTTCAAAATGTTTTTTTTTTAATTGAGCATTCCAAGCTCTGCCGATATTCTTGGAAACTGAGCTATTTAAAATGTCAGAACTGGCCCAATCTTAGTCATTCCCAAAAAGGATAAGGTAGTTGGATATTTGCGTTGGGCTTCCCCTATTCTTTGGTTTTGAACTATAATGATTTGTAGACAATTTTAAATATATATTTTTTAATTTAATTCGAAAATTATTACAGTAAGTACCAACACCAATAACTAATTCTTCCCTAATTATTCATTTCTTTATATCAAATATTATTTATTTATATATTTTTTAATTTTATTTAACTAAAATATCATATTTATAACCTACTAAAAAACAATAAATAATTTTTATAATTAGAAATCAGTGTCTATCAGATAATGCAGTCTGGAGTTGGAAACGGCCAGATGATTATTTATTACATGGCAATGGATAACATATAAAATTATTAATTATGTGAAATTGTACAAGTATTCTCGTACAATATCAATTAGATACAGACTAAAGAGCATGGGGAGGATCTAATTCCATGTGCGACAAGCTTCAGAACACTAACTTTAGCGGCAGATAATGCAAGTGGAATCGGATATATTACACTATGGATATTGTCAACCATGGATATAACAGTCTTTGATATATATCTATTTGCACATATTCGCACAGTTTATTACTGAATTAGGGCTTGCATTATTTGCAAATATTTTTTTAAAAAAACCTAATTAAGGATATATCGTGGATTGCCAAAACAATATTTTTGGAGGAAAATTTTCCAATTTTTATAAAACTTCAATAATTTTACTTTATAATGGATTCTAAAACTTAATTTGTAATAACATATATAACCAATGATTTAATAAAGTGGTTATTTTGTGAAGAATAGGAAACTCTTTATCTTTAGAACAAATCCAAGTGATTATTTGTAAAATTATCTTTAAAGAGACTTAAAAGTTAATAAGTGTTCAAAATTGAGAAGCACAAAAACAATTTTAAACCTTCTAAAAAAAATAAAATTTTAAGCATGTGATAGCAGATAAATATGTATTAAAATAGGATGTTCAAAATATTGTTTTTTTTAAATAAATAAATAAATTGGGTTTAAAACCTGAACGACGTGAACAATTTGAACAAAAATAGAATTTTTGAAACCAAATGTTTATTAAAGAATGCCAACTAATAATTATCTGTATGTTTTATTTTTTAATTTTATACATAAATTCTTACTTTTAATCGTATTGAATATATGTTAAATTTATATAATTTTTTTAATTTATAGTTATCATAGATTCTTAACATGAATATTTTTATCTTCATATTTATAAAAATATATTTATATAAAAATGTGTTGAATATATACGTTAAAGATGTATGATAATTGAATATATATTTATTTTTAAAAATATGTTAAAAGAGTCGGTCAATAAATGAGATATAAAAAATGAAGTATTTGTTTAACTTAACAACAAATATATATGGGTATTGAAAATGGTTACCTTATTATTTAATACATTTTGGTAATAAAAAAATCACAATTTTGAATTATATTCTTATAACGTTACATTTTAATAAAAAATATTAATTTTTAAAAAAAATAATAAAATAATATTATTAAAATTTATCACAAAAAAATAACACTCTTAATGTCAACTCATGTATTTTTATTATTAAAAAAAATTAATATTTTATTTTACATCAAAGATCATTTAATTAGACGATAATTAAAATAAATTATAAATATTTAAATTTATTTAATATTAAATATCATTTAATTAAACTTTATAATCAAAATATTATTTTATTACACTTATTTTTTATAATTATTTTTTTAAATAATAAATAAAAAACTTAAATATTTTAAATATATCCATACCATCTCAAATCATTTGAAACAATTTAGGTAAATACAATAAAATTCAAACCAACCTTTATAATCTTCAAAGATCAAGAGCCAAGGCCAAAGAAATATCCGGCGTTCCAATCTTAATTTTTTTTAATTTTTTTTTCATTTGCCCAGATTCTAATCCAATGATTTTGCTTTCAATCACTTGTAAAAAAAATAATCCTTATTTATTATACATGAAATATATTACATATCAATTATATTTTTTCTTTCTCCGTCTTTTAGTAAGTATTTATATTTTTAAAAAATTATTTTAATTTTAAATTTTATTAACTAACAATATCACATCCTTATATTTTTTAGAATTAATGAATAATTTATTCGAAAAAAATTGATATGATAATGATTCCAATGATATCAACAATACAATCTTTGATCATAAAACGAATGCCGCGAAGGTCGATGAATTATTGATTTTCAAGAGTAAATAATAATGAGTTATTACATATTAATGAAAATTAAATTAATTTTTTAAATATGTCCAATAGCTAATTAAAAAATAAAAGTTTTTTTTTGGTAACGTTAAAAAGAAAAAAATACGATGAATAAGTCCCCTTTTTATTGTGTTTCTATACTATGCCACGTGTATCCACATATTCTATTATACTTTATTTTCATTTGCATTTGGCTAGATATATAATCATTATAACAAACTAATAAACTCTTTCTAAAGTCTAAACAATAATCATGATTTTTCTCAATTATATTATGTTCAAAAACATGGAAAAAATTCTTCATAAATTTTAAAATTTTAAAATTTTGATAAATTAAATGAAAACTTGTTAAAAATACGAGGATTAATATATAAATTAAACCTTTTTTCCTACAAATAAAGACACACATCTTTTTATATATTGAAAAACCTATTTGTGTAGTTATTTCTTACAAATTATATATGATTATTTATTTTTTATGAATAAATAATTATATTGTAATTCTTTTAAGACCTGATTATAAAATTCATACATTTTGTTTTAAATCACGTATTTAAAATATGAGTTAAGATTTAGGCTTGGATTTGTTAACATGGTATTATAGTTAGGTCTTGAGTTTATTATGGTTTGTGATTTTCATTGTCTATGTCCGATGTGAGTGAGGTGTTAAAGGATTATGTCCCACATCGATTAAGCGTTCAACTGTAGTGTAGATTATAAATATGAACAATCCTCTAATTTACGAGCTAATTTTTGGATTAAGAGTTAGGTTTGGACTTGTTAACATCATCCAAATGCCACATAACATACAATTGATCAACTTAATCATAAACTTTATTAGTCTCGCTAAAATTTACTTAATTTTGTCAAGCAACAATGAAATGTAATTGATTTGCCCCATTCTCATTTTGATCAAATATGAAACTAAAGCTTAAGAAGAAATACCTACCTACTTTTTTACCATAAATGTCAATTGATGGACCAATTCTTACATTTTTTGTAATAATCTTTTAGAGTTTTTGATTACTTAGCTTGATTTGAAGAACTCTACATTCGTTCTGACATAAAAAAAAAATCTTTATTTATTATTACTTGATTTAATCATAATTTTCAAAATGAAATTAAATGAGAGGTTATGTTCTATTCATCCAGGTGAGTGGATGAGGCTTATCCAAAGACTCAAAAAATTGAAAAAAATACATTCTCTTTAAGAAATCATTTTTAGCCCATGATGCATTAAACTGAATCAACCTCCTAATATCATTAATGCTTCCCTGTAAATCCCAAATTAAATGTCATCATTGTTATGTCAAGCATTATATCACTTCTTATTGCCCTAATCTCACATTGACGTTTGGTCATCAAAATACTAACAAGTTATCACGAGAAATTCATTATGTTTATCCACTTGATCCCACATATGCAAACTTATATGACGAAGATGTTGATGGTATTATTTCATTACACTCATTTATTTCAACTCATTGGAGTCGAGTTTTTCTCTATCGAAAAGAATTGATATAAATTTAACAATAAATTAATTAAAATAATTATAAGTTATCTAATATTTAAACTTAGATTTATCATTTAGTTATTTTGATTATTGGTTAGATTTATTATTAATTATTTTATATTTATTTAATTTATTATTTTAACTATACTTAATATTGCGTTTATTTTTTAGACTATAATATTGAATCAAATATATTTATCTTTCCTTTAATTTTTATTCTATAAATTACTAACTCTAATTCGTACTAATTCCACCCCATTTTGTTTATCTTTTCACTTCTTTCGTTTTCGTTTATTTTTGCATCTATTATGCATTAAAAATATATTATATATTTATAATTAGTTATTTTTTTAAATATTCGTTTAGCATAATTATGTCTCAAATGACTATTTCAATTATTGCCCCACTTTCATCTATACTCAAATTAAAACATAAAAAAATGTGTATAAAAAGATAAAAACTTTTATATTTTAATGATTTTTTTAAAAGGAAGCTATAAAAACGACTAAAAGTACTAAATATCTTAACAAAAACTGAAATTAAGAAATATAAAAAGAATGATTTGCTGTGTGATCAACTGATCAAGGCCTAATGTTACCAAAGAAGGAAAGAACACGATCAAGATGTATATGCGAGTGGTTAACATTTTTCCTCCCTTCTCTCTCTCTCTCTCTCATCATAGTTATTATTAGTCATTAACATTTGGTAGATAATCAAAATCGTAGTTCTCTTAAAAGTTACATATTTTTTTTATAACATTTTTTATTTATTTTTTAGATAGATTTAAAAATATATGCTAAAATATTATTATATAATAAATAATACTTTAAATAATTAAGTATAACATTAATATTTTTAATTTTAATAAACTATGTATTAAATATTAAAAATAAAAATCGATAATTATTAATCAAAATAATTATAATTATTGATATAATCATTACAAATAGTTGTCACACGTTCACAAACAACATCTCACAAATTAAGGAATAGCGCCGATGGTAAACGTTTAGGATAAAAGCTAGCTTTCATACTTCTTTTATATTCAACAAATCTATAAATTATAAGGATAAGCCAGTCTTGAATTCCAATTATCCACCTCATATCCACGTATATATATATATATATATATCTCTTGCTATCACTACACGTTGTCCACCGGATCAGCCTATCGCTATACGTTGGTGGAATAATTATTTGCTCCTGTTATATTAAAAAATAGGATTTTTTTTAATTCTATTGCTACCTAATCCTTACTATAAAATAGAATTTTTATTTTTTAAATGTATTATTTAATTTTTGATATTTTTAATTATATTTATATGAAAATAAAATTTGATCATTAATGTTTTAAAAAAATTATTAAATTGAATTGAAATCATTACATTTTAAAAAATATTCAACTAAGTTATGGGTTTTGAAAGAGTTGAAAACATATATTTTTTTTTGAAGTAAATGTTAATAATAATAGAGTATATAAACCTTAAAAATATATAATTTTACTCAAAATTATTATTTTTATTTCTATATAATTAGTGCGGATCATTATATTAAATTTTTTAATAATTATTTTAGTCACACACTTATATAATTTTAATTATAATTTATGATCTCATATGTTCACTTCATCAACTTAAGAAAAAGTAATAACTTCTTCTTAACTAATCCACTTGTTTTATATCTATTGTTTGGGTCTTATGAAGTCAACGAAGCATGTTTATGAAAAATTTAAATATTATAAATTTATAATATATTTTAAATAATATGATAAAATTTAATTAAATAATATAGTGAAATTCATTACATTGTAATAAATAAAAGTGCCTCAAATCAAGTAAACTTAATGGTCACGATATATTAATTCAAGATAAATTAATAATTTTCTGTTAATTAATTCAGTTGTTTTATATCTATTAATAGACTCTAAATAAAGTTAAAGAAGCATGTTCCTGATTACCGAAAAATCTAAATATTATAAATTTATGATATATTTTAAATAATATAATAAAATTTAATTAGATTGTATACTCGTGGTTTTGTACCATAAAATTATGTCAAATTAAATATATATATACATTTTTTTCTTTACTAAATTATAAGTACACACATTTTGGTTGATTGTTTTAATATCTTACTTTTTAAATGTAATGTAATTACGATATGTTATTTAAAAATTAATATATTAAAATATGAAATTTATCTAATATATTGGATTAATTATAAGTTTTTTTTTGTTTTTAAATTGTTAACAATAATTTTTCTTCAAAAAAGTCGTGTGATATATTTTTTTTAAGTATTTATAACAAATATAGACGGATAGGATTCCTTCCCCTCAATAGCTGTAAAATAGTTATTAATATTAATAAAAAATAACCAATGAGACTAATATATATACTCGATATATTTCTTAGATGATCTCCTTTTTAGATTAAAAATATTGTTTAGTATATTAATTTAGAAAAATTTGTCTTTAAATCTCTTATTTTTATGAAAAAGAGTATCATTTAAATTCATTTATTTATTAAAAATATATAAGGTAAGAACAGATTTATTTTTATTTTAAATATAATATAAAATATGTAATATGTATATTTTTATATATTTTTAATAAATATGTATATTTATATATATTTTTAATAAATATATATATATATAAGAAAAATTAATATTTAATTAAAATATTATTCGATATTTTTTGATAATTTTTTTAAACTTACAAAATTTTAATTAAAATTTAAACAAATTTTTATTATATACTATATAAAGTAATATATTAGACTATTATAATTTTATTTAATTTAATCAAAATAATTGGTTAAAAAATTTGAATAAATTTTTAATTAAATATTAATTAATTAAATATATATAATATAAACATATATATGATCTTTTTAATTTATCAAAAAAATAAAATAAAATATTAGCTTTATTATTTTTTATCAATCTAATCGTATTTCATAATATTTTAATATATAAAATTTTATTTTTAAATATTATATGTTAATTTTCTTAATATGTAAGTAAATATATATTTTTATTAATAAATTAAAAAATATATATATTAAATAATTTTAAATTTATAAAATTAAATAACTTAAAACACATATTCTAAATAAAATAAAATAAAAAATTGTACTTAATCGACACTTATATTTATTTTATGATCCGAAAGGGCAAAACTTTACCCTTTGTCTTTTTTTGCTACTACTTTTTCTTGTTCTTTTCCTTAATTGAATCTTTTAACTTTTTAATTCGTCTTTTACGCCTCGGAGTCCGAGCATCCACGTACGCTGCAGATATTTTTTGAAAAAGCAAACATCCTATATTTCGTTGACAGTCAATTATTCTGGTCCATTCATCAGAACCGTCTATTTTTAGTGGCAATCTTGTTGAAAATAGAAAAAAAAATCTTACATTAGAGACATGAATATGTATAATAAAATAAAAAATAATACACACTTGTTTTTTATAATATCTAATTCTTTATCACTTATATAAATCTAACATTTTTATAATCGTAAAAAATATTTTATAAAAATAATAAACTTATACAACCTATTTTTTTAAAATAATATAAATTTATTATCATTTATAATAGATTTTTACAATTTTTTTGGAAAGATATAGAATATCTTTTGATAAAATTATATTAATTTTTAATTTTTATAAAAATAAAAATATATAAAAAAATTAAGAGAAATCAACTATTCATATTAACATATCTGGCACCCACGAACAATAAGTTACTTAAATTATTATTCAATAATAGAAACAATTACTAGATATCAAAAATGCAGTTTACTATTTTTAAAAAGTATCATTAATTGCTTATAAAAACAAATATCATAATTTTATTTTTTAATATTTTTTCCCTTGTTATTCATTTACACTTTCTCAGTACTTATATTTAAAAATTGATATAATAGAATATTTAAACTTTTTATTCATTTGCATTTCTCTCGCTTCACTTCCTTAATCTATGTTTAATTCCTTAAAACTTTTTTTATTTCTTCTTTCTTCCTCTCTTTCTCTCTCTTCTATATAGAAGTAATATATTTTTATTAATATTAGGCTTCTTTACGTATCTGTGATTGATTAGTTTTAGATATTTAGACTTCTTATAACAATTCTTAATTTTACGTATTTGAGAAAAAAAAATTATTGCTTCACCCATCAACTTCTATAAACTTTGAAAGTCATAAATAAAATCCTTTATATATAGAAAGCAACTAATATATACAATATGTCGTGTTGATTTAAATGAGAAAAAAAGAGGATATATATATATAATTGTAGAAATGCCGTGAAAGCGTAAAGAGAATAAAAAACATTCAATACTCAATTGGAAATTTGAGTTAGAGGCGGCACAAAACATCCCAAACACTAAATACCGTAAAATAATGTTTAATTTATAATAATACAAAATAATCATGATATTTTTAACTGTATTTTGAATATTAATTTATAATAAAATATTGTAACGTTAATAAGAATTTTCATTCCCACTATATTTCAAAAAATATATTGAATTTTATAATTTTTTTCTTTTATAATTATTTATTATTTTCTTTTATTTAAAATTTTTAAAAAATTAATCTAATTTTTAATTCATTTATAATCTTATAAAATTTATTTTAATTTCAATACTTAAATAAATATAATAATAATATTATTATTATTTTTATTAAATTTAATCAATTTCGTATTTTATAAAAATAATATAAATATTTCAAATTACCAAAAAGCTACTAATGGTTTTGCTTGTGGAAAGTGAAAACCGAAAATTTGGGATGGATATGATAATAGATAATCTATCTCACGAAATAGATTAAGTCAAATCAAATTTATGTTTTAAAATCTAACTACATTGGTTTCAGTTATTAAAATGTAAAAATACATGTATATAGAATCAATTAAAATTTTAAAATTTATAATAATATTTAATTAAATTTATTAATATAAAACAAATGAAATTTTTATCATCAAATTTTAGAAACTATTATAAAAATATTATTAAATTTTAATTTATTATTTTTATCTATTAAATTTTATAAATATAACAAAAATATTATTAATATATGTATAATTTATTGTTAATTAATCAATATTGATAGTATTTTTTAAAATTTAATTGTATAAAAATAAAAAAATTGATACATTTTTATAATAATTATAAAATTTAATGATATAAAAATAATAAATCAAAGTTTATTGATATTTTTGTAATCCTTAAAATTCGATGTTAAAAAAATTTATATATTCAATTAATAATATACATTTATTTTTTAATTATAAATATTTATAATTATATAATTTTACTTAATTTTTTATTATAATTATGAAAATGAAATAATTTATATTATTTTTTATTTTAAAAAATTATATTAATTAATAAAAAGTATAAATTATTTTTTATTAGTGAATCTTCAATAACTTATTTATTTAACAATTAGTGCATAAGTTTAATTTGACGTTAATATGTAATTTTTAGTTAAATCGTCAATTTTAATTAAATTATTAATTAAATAATAATAATTATATTATTAATTTAAAATTAAAATTAATTTAATTTAATTTAAAAATAGTTATCGTAAACTACAAATCAAATATATCAAATGGTAATCTGATTTTCTTTAAATGATGTTTTATAAATCAGTTTCTATTTTTTATTTAAGAAATTAGTATATATCTATTTGGTCAAGGATAGTATTAATGAACTTGTGTTTGTGTATACCATTAGCTTTGTTCCCGCCAAAGCCAGATATTTTTCCTGACACGGTAATCGAGAGAGGGTTTTTCTGCAAATTCCACGGAATCCTCGAGTTGCAATATTTGAATAATGTGACGCCAAGGAGTCTAAACAAAATACAAGATTTTTTTTTTTGTATAAATACCCCCCGAGTAAACCCAGAGCCTATCCATTTTGGAGTTCAATTGATCCAAACGATAATTAGTCCTAAATCTTGAGCATTTAGGATTTAGGGCAACAGAGTGTCGTTTTAAGTTTCTTCATTGTTGTTTGGATTGGTGGGCTCTTTTCAGGTGTTTTTAGTTCGACATCATCTTTCGATTTCTGTTTTTTTTTTTTGGTGAGGAGAAAAAGGAAGAAAGAAAGATGACTATTGGTGCTCGTATATCAGTGAGCGATAAGAAATTGGTGGTGTTGGGTAACAATGTATTATCTGATGTTCATGATAACATTCTGGTGACTCCGGCCGCTGGTGGTTCGTTGGTGAATGGAGCTTTTATTGGAGTCACTTCTGATCAGATTGGAAGCCGCCGGGTGTTTCCTGTTGGGAAGCTTGAGTATGTTGATTGACCTTTTTGCTTCTCTGTTTTTTTTTTAAAACTAAGCATATCTGTAGTATTTTCAATAGGGAGGGAATCGTGATCTATGGCCTTTGTTTAATTATCACGTGTGTGATAGGCTTTCAAATTTTTTATGGGAATTTCTTTTCCAATTGTGTTATGTGATCTGGGTATGGGTTAAATTAGGAATTGAGGTTTATGGTTTTAACAATTATTTATAATTTTGCAGGGGATTGCGTTTTATGTGTGTTTTTCGATTCAAAATGTGGTGGATGACTCAAAGAATGGGTAGTTATGGAAAGGATATTCCCTTTGAAACCCAGTTTTTGATTGTTGAAACGCGTGATGGGTCTCATATGGATAAAGGAAGCCAAGCTTCTGCTGATGAATCTGCTATATACACTGTTTTCTTGCCTATTCTCGAGGGTGATTTCAGGGCTGTTCTTCAAGGGAACGAACATAATGAGATTGAAATATGTTTAGAAAGCGGTAAGGACATACACTAAACTATGTCTATATTATTTTATAATTAGTCTGCTACACCTTTTTTTTTTAAATATTTTCGGAAAAATGAAAATTATGGTTCTTTGCAGGAGATCCTTCTGTTGATTCATTTGGGGGTAATAATTTGGTCTTCGTTGGTGCTGGATCAGACCCCTTTGATGTCATCACCAATGCAGTGAAGTAAGTATTAGAAATTTTGAAAATTGAAATGTGCTATATGCTACGGTAGCTTTGTCATAGATCTTGGATTAATTTCGGTTCTCTTATATTTCTATTTTCAAGTGTTCTGTACTTATAAATTTTCTATGCTTTCAACAGGACTGTGGAAAAACATTTACAAACCTTCTCTCATCGTGAGAGGAAGAAGGTATGTTATATTCCTCTTAAAAGTAGCTGCTTGTTTTTGTTCAGTATTGAATCAAGTTTCGTTTATTTACTCCACTGATTTCTTTATTTTGTATTCTTCAGATGCCAGATATGTTGAACTGGTTTGGTTGGTGTAGTTGGGATGCATTTTATACTGATGTTACTTCAGAGGGAGTGAAGCAAGGACTAGAGAGGTATTATTTTGTTCATCATAAATGGCGCTCTATGCTTAAAAAGGTTTGTTAGCGTCTAAGTCTTTGTTTACACTTTTTTTTTTAGTCTGGAGAAGGGTGGAATTCCTCCAAAGTTTGTGATAATAGATGATGGATGGCAATCAGTTGCCATGGACTTTAACGGTTTTGAACATAAAGCTGATAATGCAGCTAAGTAAGTATCTCATCCAGTGTATAACTCTACTCTACTTTTTTCCTTCTTCCATTTACCAACCCTTGCCATATTTGGCTCTTTCTTGGTGCAGCTTTGCTAATAGGTTAACAAATATCCAAGAGAACCACAAATTTCAGAAGGATGGCAAAGAGGGTCACAGAGTAGAAGATCCAGCTTTAGGATTCCGTCACATTGTTTCTGAAATGAAGGATAAACATTTGTTGAAGTATATTTATGTGTGGCATGCCATAACGGGGTACTGGGGTGGTGTTAAACCTGGTGTTACTGGAATGGAACACTATGATTCTAAATTGATTTATCCTGTTTCATCTCCTGGAGTTCAGTCAAATGAAGATTGTGGCTGCTTGGGCGTCATTGCTAAAAATGGGCTTGGCCTTGTGAACCCTGAGAAAGTTTTTAACTTCTATGACGAGCTCCATTCATATCTCTCATCTGCTGGTATCGATGGTGTCAAAGTTGATGTTCAAGCTATACTTGAAACTCTTGGGGCTGGCAACGGTGGAAGGGTAAAGCTGGCAAGAAAATACCATCAGGCATTGGAAGCCTCTATTGCTAGGAACTTCCCCGACAATGGAATTATTTCTTGCATGAGCCACAATACAGACGGTTTATATAGGTAAAATTATCACTTTAAGACTCTATTCTGAATATGACTTCCTATTTGTTTATGCTTATAGGACCTTGTAAAACAGCTTCTCACAACCAAAAAAAATTTCTAGTACCAAAGATGATTTTTTTTGTCTGAAAGTGTTTTCAAGCTCACATTTGTGTTTTGCTGAAAGAAGCACGTTATCTTTAACTGTTTAATGTTTAGAACTACTTTTAATATAAACACAAGATCCTTAATTATTATCTTATACTTTGGCATTACCTTTAATTTTATTTTTGTGCAGTGCTAAGCGAACAGCTGTTATAAGGGCATCTGATGATTTCTGGCCTAGGGATCCAGCATCACACACAATTCATATTGCATCGGTTGCTTACAACACTGTTTTTCTTGGGGAGTTTATGCAGCCAGATTGGGATATGTTTCATGTGAGCCAGCGAACCTCATTCAAATGTTTTTGTTTCTTTTGTAATATATCGGAATTTTGTTTTAGGGTTCTTATTTTCGATCATTTGTGAATGTTAGAGTTTACATCCAATGGCTGAGTACCATGGAGCAGCTCGTGCTGTAGGAGGATGTGCAATTTATGTCAGGTACAGTAGATGGCTTCTGGATTAAGTCTAATTATATAAAGATCATTTGGCATGAAAATTGTTCACATTGGTTTTCTGCCTTCGATGCAGTGACAAGCCTGGGCAACATGATTTTAATCTTCTGAGAAAGCTTGTTCTTCCTGATGGTTCCATCTTGAGGGCTAAACTTCCAGGAAGACCAACAAGGGATTGCCTGTTTTCAGATCCTGCTAGAGATGGAAAAAGGTACTTGTATTGTGTTGGATTAATCTTTGACAATTCCTCTTACACATGGTTGTTTATTTTTACTTCTAAATTTTGTGTTTCTCAATATTTGCTTGCATTCTGCAGCCTTCTTAAGATATGGAACTTGAATGACTTCTCTGGAGTTGTGGGAGTCTTCAACTGCCAGGGAGCTGGATGGTGTAAAGATGGAAAGACTAATCGTATCCATGATAAAAGCCCTGGCACAATCACGGGCGTAGTTAGGGCCAAGGATGTTGATTATCTGCGCAAGGTTGCTGATCAGAAATGGACTGGCGACACCATTTTATATTCCCATCTTGATGGTATGTTTTTGCAATTTGAATTTGTGCGTTACAGTGAATGCTTTAAAATATGGCAGAAGTACAAAATTAGTTTCTCTAATGGAGTGCTCTTACTGATTTCATTACTGCAGGGGAGGTAATCTATCTTCCAAAGGATGGATCTTTGCCATTAACACTAAATTCCAGAGAATACGAAATTTTCACAGTGGTACCTCTAAAGGAATTGTCAAACGGAGTTACTTTTGCTCCCATAGGTCTACTAAAGATGTTCAATTCTGGAGGAGCCGTAAAAGAACTGGACCATGAATCCAAGAGAAGTGCAGTTGTCGACATGAAAGTTCGTGGTTGTGGACTATTTGGAGCTTATTCCTCCAGCAGGCCAAAGAGGATTGTGATTGATTCAAAAGAAACAGAGTTCAGTTATGAAGAAGCATCTGGGTTGGTAACTCTTGCTTTGAGAGAACCAGAGCAAGAGTTGTACCAATGGAGCATATCTGTGGAGCTATAAAAGGACGACTACAATTGATATTAGGGGGGGTGATCTAATAGTGAAATTGGGGAGAGCTTCTATAAAAGGAATGGAGGGAGTTCCTTGTTGTACCTTTTGCATTTGAATTTATATGCCGGTCTCTACGATGCATTTTGTAACATTTATGCACCATTCTTTAGAAATAAAGGTCTCTTTAGTCTCACTTCCTCTATAATAACAAGCTATAAAAATCTAAAGCGATGGTAGAGAACCTTTTTGTTGTGCAGCTTTCTTTTTCTTCTTTTTATTGTATATATGAGAGATCGGTATAACTTTAAAGAAGCTTTAGACATTTAGCGACAAAGAAGCAGCTTAAGATCACTAGCAAAAACGTAGAGTGGTGGAATTTTTTTTTTTTTTTCCAAGATTGCCCGTCAGGTAGAGAATCGCTGGAAATAACTTTTACGTAGTCACGTTATGCTCTTTTCACTTGAAGGCATTTGGTGGGTTTTTTTTGGTGTGTGTGAGAGAGTAGCGTTACAATTAATGCGATGTGAGTCAGTGTCATGTCACTTCGTAATTATTGTGTGTCAAATCAGTTCTTTGATTTCTTTTCTTTTCATTTATTGTTATTTCTTATCACAATTATCGTAATTTTTTTAAAATAAAGGTTTGTTAGAGAATTATTTTAATTCTTAATTTTTAATTTAAAGTTACGTACAATTTATTTTGAAATTTTTTAAATTTAGAAGTTAAAAAAAAAATTATTTTTTTTATTTTTTATTTTAATATTAAAAATTAACAACATAACATATTTTATCTTTTAAAATGTAGTTTGAAATTTAATGAAAATATATTAAAAATAAGTTTAAAATTAAATTTTATAGTTTAAAAATTAAAAATTAAAAATTAAGAATTGATTAATTTTTAATTTTAATTTTTTAAAAATTAAATTCAAAGTTAATGAATTAAAAATTAAAAATTAAAATAATCATTAAATATTGCTTAAGAGAATATGTGAACTTTTTTTCTAAGATTGGTAGCTACAACTACTGTCTAGCAATTGCTTGCCTATTTGCAAGCTTTTTTTCACAAGAATATTATTTGATGATCTGCAATTTGTCACTGACCATGACTATGCTGAGTTTCCAGGAACATGTCTATAATACTTTTTTCCAAAAATGGATCATTATACATGGATTCCTGGTGACGTTTTGAACATGAAGCCTGTTATCTGAAACTTCTTTGAGAGTACCTGCACAATGCAGGTGATTTTTATCTAAGCGAAGAATCCATTTTTTTTTCCTGCTTGAGTAATCTAAAAGAGAATATTCCCTATGCACTGCACCTCAAGCTGGAGCTTTGACTCTTTTCACGCTGGTTGGTCATATGAGGCCATCAGCTTCCCTTCTCAACTCACTACCTCAAGTTACAAAGACAATGTAATATTAGTCAGCAAACATACGTAAGTGACAATTTATTGAAGTGGCAAGAAGATTTTTGCTGGATTACTTGTCTCACTTTGGTCTTAACAGTTACATATCGTAAGTTTTAATCAAATTTCCCTATCTAATGAGCGAGAAGGGTAAATAGTTTTTTTCCTTCCTTCCCTTTTTCATAGCAAATTTCAATAAATTACATGTAATATTTAGGTGAAAACGATTAAGGAATAAAAATAAACTAATAAAAAAATCTTCCATTTTCAGAACACTCAAACATATCGATTATGAAAAATAAGTAACGTTAAGTTGAAAACCATACATATTAGATTATTTTTCAAAAATAAAAGATTTAACTTATTCTAATGATGATCATTGCTATTTTTTTTTATAGTTTTTTAAGATATCTTGTCTAATCTAAAAACACTTCAATATATTCAAGTCATATAAACTATCGAATAGTAGTTAAAAGTTAACATAAATAATACAAGTGTAAAATATACACCATAATGTATTAAACAATAAATAACCTTAACTAGAATATTAAAAACATAAATAAATCAAATTAACTAACAAATCTTATAATAATTAATTATACTCAAGTTCAATAAAAATAATTTCTATATAACTTGATAATTAAATCAATAAATTATTATCTCGTATATATTTAATTGATGTAAATATGATAAAATGATAATAACAAATAAGTCTTAGGAAGATGTAAAAATATAAAATAAACTTCATATATGTATAAGAACATGAAGTGTAAAATGTGTAGGTTAGAGGTCGAACGAGAGTTGCTATACTTGTAATCAAATTCTAGAAAAACTTTGAAAAATGTTATAATATGGTGTGATATTAAAAGAATGGCTATTGAGAGACTTAAAAATAGCATAAAAAACAAAATTGAAATCTAAAGAATTAGTTAGGGGATCTTTCCTTAAGACGTATGGATCCTGTTTGAACCAAAGTTTTTCGATCTCAAGATATCCACGTGAGATCCAAGGTTCTAACGTGCTTAGACATACTAGGTTACTCTCTAATAAGATCTTAGAGTTAGAATTTGGGTTCGAAACCTGGAGAGAGAGAAAAAAACATATGTCAAGTTATGATCGACACACTGTGAACATAGATTAGTACAGAACATATACGTCAAAACCTTAGGCCTCATGTGGATATTTCGAGATTGGAGAACTCCGGTTCAAACAGATACTACTACTTTAAAATATATATAATTTTTAATATACATATTATAATTATTTTAAACAAAAATCTACTTAAAATACATCTAAAATGAAACTTGAAAACACTTAATTAAAGAATTACAATGGATTAAATAATAATTTTTTCTCGGTTAATCTTTATTGGTTATTTTTTTAAAAAAATTATTTAATAATATAAAATGATGTAGAATAATATGATGCTTATTTTATTTAAATTTAAAAGATAATTTAAAATTAAGGGGAAAAAATAGAGAACAAATTAACAGAAATCCACCCCTAGAAGAAAATGAATGTAGCATCATTTTTAAAATCTAAATATTACTCATGATATATTTATCTCCAAATCTCAAAAATTGCAAACTACTCTTATACCTCTCCTCCATTACTAATTAAATTTTAATTTACAAACATGTCTTGGCTGGATGGTTGACGTTATCATATCAATTTTTTTTATTCTTCTTTCTTTCTTTCTAAATCAACATTTCTTTTATATTGGAAGGTCCGTCACATGGTCTTGGCTCAAATCTTGATAATAGAAGTTTGAAAATTAAAACCGGTTTAAATTTCAACCGGAATGATCTACTTCGGAGAAGATTCGATCGGTCAAAAAAAATCAGAATACCGAATCACATTTCTATCGGATTTACCAGGTTTTGGGGGCTGATGTACTTACTATTTGCATCATAATTTTATGTACTATCTAGATATTGGACACACGTGAATATCTTTAGAGATAAGATAAAGTTATGGCCAAAAATTAGGATTACCTGGTGTTGGATTAGAGTAAAAGTTATAAATATATAATTTAATTTTAAAAATAAAATTTAATTATAATTAATAATATAAATGTATTATTATATTATTATTTTTAATTATGTTATGTTTTTTTTATGATAAATTTATTAAATCAATAAAAAAATTTATGATAAATTTATATCATTAAAATTAAATAATATGTTTGTTAATTAAAAAAAACTATTTAATTATAATTTTAAATAGTTGCATCCGTACCCATGGCGGAACTTCTATGTTAGTTGAAATTTGTATAAAAAGTTTAATTACATGTATATTTTTAACTTTTAATATATATATATATGTATATTTTTATAAATCTATGTATCATTAATATTTAAAAAATATAATTAGTTATTATCAAATGTTATAAAAACTAAAAATAAGAAAAAATAACTTGAAGAAAAGTTTCACGTTTAATATTTTATAAATCAAATTGTCAAAAAAAAAATTAAATTTTATTTTACTTTAAATTTTAAATATATCTAATATTATATTATATTATTTTGTATTATATTTTAATATATTTATAATTTATTTGATATTTTTTATATAAAAATGTTAATATTTTTTTAATCTTTTAAGCTTATATTGTTCATAAGATGTATTTTTAAACATAATCTCAAATTTAAAATCATAATTTATATCTTATATTTTTAATATAATTTTTTAAGTTTTATTTTTAATACTTATAAATTTAATTTATTTGATTAAATTTCTTATTTATTTATATTAATTTTTACTTCGTTAATTTAATCAATACACATGATTTTAATACTATATCAACTAACTTATTATTATTATTATATAATTTTTGTTATAGATTATAACGTGAGAAATGAAAGCTATAGATTTATGTTTTAATATGATATGAAAGTTTAGACTTTAGAATGAAAAAATAATTTATTATAATTCTTATCAATTTTTCATCATCATCATGTATTTTACCTTAATATTTCAATAAAATTATATAATTTTTATATCTTATATTTTACATTTTAATATGTTTATTTTATTTTTACTTTTAACATTATAATTAATTGAATTTTTTTATGTATGAATTTTATTATATTTTACCTCTTATATACTTAAATAATTTTCATAAAATATATTATAAAATATTAATATAAAAACTCTAAAATTTGTATTGTAATATTACATAAAAAAAAATTAATATTCAATCACCTAATTTTTTTCCTGGTTACGCCCCAGCACGTACTCCTAGAATCTCGCATGCTACTAATACCTTATGGTATTAATATTAAGTTAATTATCTAATTTTTACTACGTTTAAAAATATGTGTATTAATTGTTTGAACTTTCAATATTATGTTTCATCCATTTTTGTCACCTCAAATCCTCGATACTTACTAATTATCAAATGGGTACTTTTATTTGTAATAAATTATGATAAAATAATAATTAATGTGATAATTATTTATTAATTAAAATAATTAATTTTATTTTTTAACTTATAATTATATATCGTATAATTTATTATGAATATAGTAGAGTCTACCTTACCATATTTTTTATAAAAGTTTTGGTCCAACGTTTCACAGAACATCAATTTGTGTTTAGACTTTGACAAAGCTAATTTCAGATTAATTTTCACGGATTTTGCAATTACATCTCTTATATTGTATTATATATCAAAATTATTTAAAAAATTAAATCATATTAATACATCTTATAATATAATAATTGTGTATATAATAATATATAGGTATAGATTTGTATATCTATTATCATTCTTCTTAGAGTTTTAGTTTTGAACATTTCAACGTTAAATTAAAAAAAAAAAACTTAAAATGTATATTTTAATCTCAATAGTTATTAATAAATGTTTTTAAATGTAAAATACTATCCAAATTAAAAGCGCTAAAGTGGCATCCTTGTTGGTTGGTTGTCTGGGCCTCACACTCAAGAGCTGAAAATTTTATACCGAAATTTTTGAGCGTCAAAAAAAGAAAAAAAGAAGGTTTAGCCCATATAATAAAAAAATAATAATAATAGAAATTAAATCCAATCAAAATAATAATAATAATTATATTTATTTTATTAATAGAATAAAAATAAATATTATATTAAAATAAAATTTATAAAATTATAAATAAATAAAATTAAAAAATTAATTTTTTTAATTTTTAAATAAGATAAAATAATAAAAAAAAAATAAAAAAAAATTATATAAATATATAAAAAAATAACTGGTTTGTGATAATTTTCTCTCAGTTTTGCAGCAGTTCGTTGCTTTTGTACTAGGAAATATATTATTTGGATCATAATGATTGAGGGTGAATTAAGCTATTTTATATTTTATTAAATTAATTTTAAAATATTTATAATTAATCATATGTGCTGAATAAATAGGATAGTGATGTTTACATAATATGAATTATTACTTATTTAAAAACGTAAGGTATAATTAATATTAGATAAAATAAATATATTATACAATTATTATTATTATAATAATAAAAATTTGGTGACAAAATAAATAAAAAAATAGGATTTCTTTAAAATCTGAGAAATTTTAATTGCATGAACATGCGCACACGACTAGAAGTAAAGACTAGAAATCCGTACATTCTTCTTCTATGAGATGAGAATTTGACAAATAGAGATTTAGGCACTAGAGAGTCATAAATGTTGCAGAATAATAATAATAATAATAATAATAATAATAATAGTAATAATAATAATAAAATAAAGGGTTTTTCTTCCTAAAGGATAAAGAAATGGAGGTTGTGAGTTGTGACTCCGCAACTGTCAGAGAAATGAAGGTTGTGAGTTGTGTGTAGCATACTCAGACCTCAAGGTAAATTAACAGAGAGAGACTTCTTAATCTTCTTCTTCTTCTTCTGTCGCTTCTTCCCTATATTGTCTGCGTTAACTCTGTTAATACAAGCACCAGTTAACTTTTACCTCTCTTTTTTTTAACGTAAAGTAAGCTCTTGATTGCACCTTTTCTCTTCTATTTATGGCCGTTTATCATTCTCGAATTTGTTATTTTTAGCTTGGATGTTAGATTAGGAGTTCTGATTCTGAACCCACTCTGTAGATATCTCAAAGCTTAGCAACTGTTTGATAGATCCCAGTCTGACTACGTCCTACACTGTGAGATTGGGCAAATATCAGATTGATTGATCTGTATTTTAGAGTACTTACTATCCTTTTTTTATTTCTGTTTATAATGTTCTGGTTTATATTGGGATTTTTTTTTAATTCCTGATTGAGATCGATATTGAATCTTTGAATCTTAAGTCAGAGTTTTCTCTTTTTGTTGATTATTGATTATTGATAATGTCGGTGGAAAATATTGAATTCTGGGTTTTTATCCATATGAAACCTCACCAACTCATGGCTGGCCGTTTTTTCAAGTCATATTATGAAATAATAGAAGAAAGGAAAAGAAAAAAAAAAAGGATACAACAAGTTAATAACTTGCTAGGTATCTTAAATTGACAAAACATTTTTGAGGTTTTAAAACCAAAATTACACCCTTAAAGGGTTCATCATATGAATACAAACTTGCATTTTTTCGATTCATTTTCTTATATTTTTAATACCCTTTTTCCGGATGGAATTCATGGATCTAAAATTGATTTTTTTTTTTGAAACCTAAGTACCAGTATTATCATCACTGCCTATTTTATGCATCACTAATCTACAACTTCAACAGTTTATACTTTAGCCATGATTTCTGATAAATATAGTTGTATGTTTTAATACTTCATTTAACTCCTTGGATGGAGGTTAACAGTGCAATACTCTGTTTTGTATTAGACTCTCTGAACATCTGTGAGCCTTTGACTGGTCTGGAAATATAGGAATATACGTTAACCACAAATCCACAATTTGCTGTGATGCTGTCCTCTGGATGTTGGCAAATCATTATGTTTAAAGAATATGGATTATGAGTCATTGGTTGGGATCCAATCTCAACTAGAAGTAAGTTACTTCTTTTCTTCAAGCCTTTATTGTTCCTCAATTCCTTCATTCATTCATTCATTCATTCATTCATATCATTGTTATAAATTATTGATTTTGAAATTTTTGTTGCTGGATTGATTAGTTACATGGAATGTCACTTGAATACATGGGTTTGAAATCTTGAACTGTGAACTATTAATATCACCTTAACATTTGGGTGTGAGTGAAATGGTTTTTATCGTAACAGATGGGTAAAGTGGACCAGCGATCAATGAATGAGTTCGAGGTTGAGAATTTTCTTAGTTCGGAACATGATGCACAGAAGACACTTACTAGTAAACCAGAAAAACACGGGTCATTTTCTCAAAGCTTACGGACTAGTGGTGATCAAGTCTTGAAGTATGTTGTATGCAGGAGCATAAAGACTGTAGTTTTCTCAAACAAGCTCAACTTACTTATGCCTTTTGGACCTTTAGCAATTCTTGTAAATAAGTTGACCCACCATCATGTGAGTTCTACCTCTCCCGAGTTTGTTAATTTTTTTTTTAATACCAGTTTAAAATGTGCTTTTATTAATATAATGATTTGGATTACAGGGTTGGATCTTCCTCTTGAGCTTGTTGGGTATAACTCCTTTGGCCGAGCGTTTGGGATATGCTACAGAGTGAGTAATTCTGTTACCTCATTCATAGTTATGAGTAGAAAGTATAAATTGTTAATTGACCAACTTCCCTTTGGTTCTCACAGGCAGCTGGCGTTTTACACCGGCCCTACAGGTAGTGTTTCTCAATTATTTTCACTTATTTTTCATTTGCTACTTTTATCTCTCCTATTTTGTTCGGTCATTCATAAGTTATAGTATTTCTTGAAGCTATTATATTTTGCTTGCTTTTCTACAAGTGCTTTCTCGAAAGTTACTGTGATTCTTCTAATTGGTATTATTGAAGAAGTTTGGAATCAAATAAAAGGAAAAGTGGACTCATTGAGGACTGTGAAAGCTAATTCAAAATGCACTCTTCATAAGGAAATAATATCATCTTGATTGTCTGGAAGGGAACATATGTTCTCTTTATTAATTTGTTTTTCTGCATTATCAACTTTATGTTAATGTAATCCAAAACTTAAAAAGGGTGGACATTGATTGATTGCTCTGTTTCTATGTTGATGATTGTTAATTTTTTTTATTTTTATTAAGTAGGTAACTGTACTGCCTTAGTGTAAAATGTATTTTTTATATCATGCCTTGGTCAGCAGTCTTTTAGTTTCAAATTTAATTTTTAACACATCAAATTGGAACTTGCAGTTGGAGGTCTTTTAAATGCTACTTTTGGAAATGCAACAGAAGTGATCATATCAATTTATGCTTTGAAAAGTGGAATGTTACGTGTTGTTCAGCAGTCTTTGTTAGGATCAATTTTGTCAAACATGTTACTGGTGCTTGGATGTGCGTTCTTCTGTGGTGGGCTTGTTTTTCGTAAGAAGGAGCAGTCATTTAACAAGGTAAGCATATTGAAATGTTTTCCGTTTTAGACACTCTTGCCCCTACACAGCCCAAATGTCACAAAGTTGCAGCTTTTAACGGAAAGCTTTATGTTGGTATACAGGCAGCTGCATCCGTGAACTCAGGATTGCTATTGATGGCTGTGATGGGCCTCCTCTTTCCAGCTGTTCTGCACTACACGCATTCTGAGGTGCATTTTGGGAAGTCGGAGTTGGCACTTTCTGTTGGTGTGTGCTATAACTATGGCAGACACAAATGCTCAATGGAGTAAAACATGGAGCAGACAATAATATTAGTGGATCCATAAAACCTGGATGTGCAGGTTTTATGGTTATTGTTTATTTTTCGTTTTCCTTATATACATATATCTTAAATTCTTGTAAGAATAACAGAACAGAAATATACTGAAATACACTGATAATTATCAGAGAAATACAATATTTTGACATGGTATCAGAGCAGGATATTGCTAACTAATGAACTACCTGCTGATTTATGATGAAACTACCATTTTTTGATTGCTGATTTGCAAATTTGCAGATTTGCTGATTTGCTGATTTCTGAATTCTGAATTCTGATTTCTGATTTCTGATTTCTGATTTCTGATTTCTGATTTCTGATTTCTGGTGTGGCTACTGATTGTAGCTGCAGTTTTTTTCGTTTGTTGAGTTCTGATTTCAAAGTTCCGAGATCGATTGTGACCATCTTCAAGCCAATCTGCCTTTCCCCCTGAAAAAAGGGAAGAAGAAGAAACCAAGAAAAGATGGAAACAACTACTCACCTATGATTAGGTGTCTGTTCTCTGCAATTTTTGAAAAAAAAAAAAACGAATCAACTTCACTCAGTTAGTGAGGGTTTTTCAGAGACGGAGGATCGAGTGGAAGGTTACCTTGGTCTGGATTTGTAGCCGGCTAAGGTTCACCCATCTTGGCGTTGCTTGCTTGTAGAGGCAGGACGCCGCTAGCTTGCAGAGGAAGGGCGCCGCTAGCTTGCAGAAGACGGACGCCGCTCACTGTAGAAGAAAGTCGCGCTCGATTGCAGAAGAAGGTTTCCGCTCCAGGGCTGCGCGAATGGAAATTTTTCTTAGGGTTACGTTTTGAGAGAACGGCGCAGGAAGAAAGGCGCCGCTGAGAGAGAACGGGAAAATAGGGTTAGGGTTTTCTGTTTTTTCATTTATATAGTGGCTGCTTTGTAAAAAAAAAAAAAAAAAAAAAAAAAAAAAAGGAAAAACGGAAGGAAAAAAAAATTAGATTTCATGACAGAATCTAGAGATTTAACTACCAATTTCGTGTTGGAAGATTTGACGGCGAAAATGACTAAGTTCTAACTAGAGCTCGATCAACTCACAACCTCCGCCAACAAGCGTCGATCGCTCCTATTAGTATCAAGTCGGGAGGATCCAACTATGCCTCAGTGGTCCCAGTGTGGTGGAGATGTATATCTCTCGGCAAAGATAACCGGGATATATTAAGCATCTTCCTCAACCTGTTGAAACCGACTCCTCATTTAGGAGATGGCGTGACCGAAAATGCCATTGTCAAAGCGATGGTTGATCAATTCGACGGACCCCTCCCTTGATTGCAAACTTTATCCGATTCCCAACTCGCGAAACAGTTCTGGGGATTCGGTGTTACCACTTACTATCGACGGACGTACACGTCTCAAGCAGGCGATCTTCGACGCTTACTCGTACGAAGGTTTTGAGATCCATTGAAAAATACTACAACGACCTTCAAGGGTCAGGCGGGAAATTGATTTCCGTCAGTCTAATCTAATGGAGTGTGCGATTGATATACAAAAATACAACTCCATCGTACAGAAGATCGAGTGTATACCTTCCTCGACGGACTCGATGACAGATTGGATAAAACTCGGCGTGACGTGCTTCGTATCAAACCATTCCCTACGGGAACAAGCCTATGGATTCGTCCGCAGTGGAAGAAGTCGTGCATCGTGATGATCACAGTGTAGATACGACACCGGAGTGCTTATGGCTTTTAAAGGGGTCCGGGACACCATAATCTAATGCCACCAAAACCAGGACCTTTCTTAGGTAACAAGAAATCCACCTTGAAATCCACCATCTCGACATGAAACGTGGCCATTGCGGAAACTCCAAACACACCCGTGAAAACCGCTTCAAACTGCTACGGGTATCCGCACGGTGGAATGATCTTCAAGCACGGAAGAACGGACACCACCGGGCGCAGCAATAGCCGTGGCTACCAATAATGCCTCACTATCCCTTACTTCTCGTGCCGAATCTTCCAGGATCCAGTATTTCAAGTAAAGTATTTCACATCTCTACTCATAATGAGAAAGATGTGGATTCTGGACTCCTGAGCCACAGATCACATGACATTCGACCCAAACGATCTCTCCAATACAACCCAACCAAGACCTGAGCCGTGTTGCCAATGCAAACTGTGGTCACTTATCCAAGCATGTGAGCCGGAACAGACCTTATCTCCTTCATTATCATTATCTAATACTTTGCTTGTACCCTCACCGTCAAACCGACTAATGTTCGTAAGTCGTCACTTCGGACCTTAACCGTGTTGTATTGATGTATTCTACTTTTTGCCTTCTACAGATATTCTCACCAAGGAGATCTGGGCGTGGTACTGGGAGTGAGGGCTATATTACGTGGATGACCTCGCTCAGACGAGCCAATCACATGCAACATACCGTTGGTAACAAGGAACGACAGATTTGGCTATGTCATCGTAGATTGGGCATCCATCATTCGGGTATTTAAAGCACCTACTCCCCGCCTTTATTTTCAAATATCACACATTCGTATTTCAAATGTGATACTTGTATCCTAGCAAAAAGTCATGGCGTCTTATCCTATGAGCATGAATAAAAGCGTGGCTCCTTTCGCTTTGGTACATTCTCGATGAGTGGACCTTCCCTGGCCATTACGTCATCGGGTCATCGTTGGTTTGTTATTTTTGTTGATGATTGTAACACGAATGACACGGCTTTTACCTTCTCAAACATAAAGATGAAGTATTTGTTACATTTCACATGTTTCACACCATGGTTCAAACACAATTTTCTCGAAAAAAATTAAGATACTTGCGATAACTGAGTGGAGTATGTTAATCAACAATTCCGAACATACTTTGACAACCATGGTATTCTCTATGAAACCTCACGTTCACAAACCCCACAACGTAACGGGATCATGGAGAGGAAAAATCTAAGCATATTTTAGAAACGGCTCTGCCTTACTAATCTGCACATATGCCTAATAAATACCGGAGTTGATTACATTACCTGCTGTATCTACCGAATCGAATGCCTACAAAGACCTTACAATTTCGTACTCCATTAAAGGTGTTATCTCGATCATCTTCCTTTGCCTACTATTTTGATGCTTCCGCCCGAATTTTTGGATGTGTTGCTTGTCCACCTCCATAAAAATCAACGAATCCAAGTTGGATCCACACGTCCGATGTGTATTCTTTGGGTATGGTGTAAAAAAAGTGGCAACCGATGTTATGCGATCCACTTACTAAAAGAAACTATACTACCACGGATGTCACTTTCCTCGAATCGTAATGTTTTTCCCATCACCAAGATCCAATTACACTCTTCGTATGAGAGCAGGTGAAGAACGAAATGGCTTCGATGTTGAAATATTAGACACGAGTCCAACATACTTCCTGACGTGCCAATAATACGGAGTGAGCTCGTATCTAGACCCGAGCTCGAACTTCCAAGAACCGAAGCCGAAGTAGTAATTGAATCTCCGTAAGATGAAGTGGTTGATGTACCCCTCCATTCTCAAGATCCCAACGATCCTCCCGCCGAGAACACTCGAGGTAAGCTATCCTATCACACCTTTACAAACTAATGCTATAGATACATCCGTTGTTATGTTTTACCTTCGCACAATCGAGGTAAACCTCCAAATCGATACTCCCTGCAAAGAGAAGAACGACAACCCAAGTATCCAATAGCAAATTATGTATCTACTCAAAGGTTATCGAACCTATCATGGCATTTGCACAAACACTCTCCCTCGTGTCAAATTCCGAGTAGCATTGAAGAAGCCTTATCCGATCCAAAATGGGCTCAAGCTATAAAGAGAATTTGAGGCAGAAGAATAACACATGGGTGTTAAGCCGAGTTGCCTCTGGCCGGAGGAAGATGGTAGAGATGCAAGCGGATTTTCTCCATTAAGTATAAAGCATGGGTTAGTTGATCGTTACAAGGCAAGGCTTGTAGCAAAAGGATATACACAGAAACACGGGGATAGATTATCAAGAAACCTTCTCACCCGTGGCTAAACCAAAAACTCAGAGAGTTTTGTTATCTCAAAGAAATTTAGATTGGCCATTGCACCAACTTGACGTGAAGAATGCCTTCTTCTTCACGCGACCTTGGAAGAAGAGATTTACATGGATATCCCACCGTGATATACCGCTACATCGTAGAAAAGAGACCGTACGTAGATTACAACGAGCATTGTAATGGACTAAAACAATCACCTCGAGCATGGTTTGGTAGTCGAGTTCAAGAATGAAGAAATACGGGTTCCAACAAAGCAACTCGATCATACTCTTTCCTAAAACATCGATTAGTGGAAGATAATGTACTCTTATAGCCATGTAGACGACATGATCATTACAGGGGATGATAAAGAAGAAATCTCTAAGCTTCAAGAACAACCGCTAAATGAGTTTGAAATGAAGAACTTGTGAGGACTCAAATACTTCTTAGGTATCGAGGTAACAAGATCAAAACAAGGCATATGTCTTTCCAAAGGAAATATACTCCGGACCTACTACAGAGGCGTGACTACTAGATTGTAAACCCTGTCGATATTCCAATGATTCAAAATCATAAACTCTGAGAATATGTGGACCAAGTACCAGCAGATAAACAAAGATATCAACGGTTAGTAGGGGTAAACTCATATATTTATCTCATACTGACCGATATCGTTTTATGCCGCGAGTGTTGTCAGTCGCCCATGACCGCCCAAGCCGAAGATCATATGGATGCGGGTCATGCGAATACTTCGTTACTTAAAATCCTCCCCTGGAAAGGACTTATGTTTTCAAAGAATGGTCAATCGGAAGTCCTGGATATACGTATTCAGACCGGGCAGAATATAAAGGATAGTGAAATCTACCTACCGGGTACTTTACTTTCGTGGGAAATCTTGTCGCTACCGAGAAGCAAGTTACAAAATGTAGTTGCCTTATCCAAAGGTCCGAAGCCGAATTTCGAGGAACGGTCATGGAATACGTGAGCTCCGCGGTTGAAAAACTTCTAACCGAGATTGGTTCTAACTCGAAATGAACTTATTTTGTGATAACAAAGCCATTGCCATATCTCACAATCCGGGCCAACATGATCGCATCTAAGCACGTGGAAGTTGATCGAAACTTCATCAAAATGTAATCTTGAAGAAAAGATTATTAAGCTTCCATTTGTTAAATCGAAGATCAACTGGCCGATATACTCACAAAATCATGGTTCCAAGGAACTTCTACAACTCACTTGACAAGTTGGGCATAAGAGACATATATGCACCAACTCGAGGAGGAGTGTTGGTGTGCTATAACTATGGCACACAAATGCTCAATGGAGTAAAACAATGGAGCATTACAATAACAATATTAGTGGATCCATAAAACCTGGATGTGCAGGTTTTATGGTTATTGTTTATTTTTCGTTTTCCTTATATACATATATCTTAAATTCTTGTAAGAATAACAGAACAGAAATATACTGAAATACACTGATAATTATCAGAGAAATACAATATTTTGACACTTTCGAGATTTAGCAGCTGCGTTATGCTCTTGGCATATGCTGCATATCTTTTCTTCCAGTTAAAAAGTCAAGATGATCACTATGTTCCTATTGAGGTCGGTCATGTTGCTGCTGTCAGGGGTGTTATATTCATGTTTATAAGTTACAGTATGCAGTTTAAATTTTATTCATGTGTTTAGGTTTTTAGATTTTTTGCTATATCAAATTCTATTCAGTACCTTGTTTTTACTTGAAAATTCGACATACACTCATTCCTCAGGAAGTGATTCAGAATGAAGAGATCACTGATGATGATGAAGCTCCAGAGATTTCTAAATGGGAATCAATAATTTGGCTCTCAATTATGACTGCTTGGATCTCAGTCCTATCTGAATATTTGGTTAATGCAATAGAGGTATTCTTTTGATCCTGATCTTTTTCTCCCAGTTGATCAGTTATATTGAAATTTGTTGACATAAGCCTACCAGTTGCACTCTCATATGGTAGGGCTTGCAGATTCTCTTTTGGCGGATTGTATTTCTGGTGCATTAAAAACTAATTAGTGATTTTTAGACCTGGATAGTGGAGTAATTACCTAATAGGTGTGTACTTGATAGCTAGTTCCGGACCTGATTAGATTGCTAAATCCTGGATCAAATGATTTGATTGCATAAACAAAAAATAGGATGTCCAAGTCCTACCTTTAAGAATCTGGTTCGTTAGTTGAGAACTGTTCATCATTTCCTTGCATCATATTGATTTTTTAATATTTTCCTTTCTGATGTTTAATGCATGGGATTACTTTTGAAACTACCCCAGCTTGTTTTTATTTTCTTAAGAGCTCCTGACAAATTGGTACTGGATAGAAATGATTGTTGGTGTTTGAGTTTTGTGTTTTGCTGCAATATTAACCCTTTTTGGTTTGATGATTCATTTGTAGGGAGCATCCGTGGCATGGAAAATTCCCATGGCATTTATCAGTGTTATTTTGCTCCCAATTGTGGGTAATGCTGCAGAGCATGCAAGTGCTATTATGTTTGCCATGAAGGACAAACTTGTAAGACGGAACCTTCTGGACACTTTCTTATTGTTATTTCTGTTGTGCTGCACGTAACACGTTTCTTTGCAGGATATTTCTTTGGGAGTGGCAATAGGGTCATCGACACAAATATCTATGTTTGTGGTAGGAACTCATCTGATTTGTTTCTTTTGATTAACTTGACCTTGGATTGCATAAGCAACATTTTGTGTTCGTATGCAGTGGATATCTAGTACCACCTTATATTGCTCAGAGATGTATGACTTATTTTTTGATTTTTTCCATCCTCCCAAGATTCATGTTTATGATAGACATGATAAGTGCTGCTTACGTACGGTAGTAACAAGTCATATTCTAGGGATAATAATACGACCATTAAGAGGAGAGGGGAAGAGAAAACATGGTGACCCTGTGATAATGTCACAAACTGGATCTGCTACAAAGGAGGTTCTATTATTTTATAAAAATCCCTCATTTTAAGTTCTCGTTTTGGTGAGATTCCAACTGTCCTTTGTGTTGATTTTCAAAGCATATTATCAAAAGGAATGATATGCACAAAACGATGGAAAAAATACTATTGAACCTAAACAATTGAACGCATATTTATTGAGGATTTGATTTTTATTACCCACATGGATTATTGCTTGTTACCTATAGGATAATATAAATTTAGAATCTATAAAGAAGCATTAAGAAATTCTCATTTGCTTAAGTTTTGTGTGTGGAACAATTGTATTTGTTCAATTTTTGAATTGTGGATGACTTGTGCATGTGGATGACTTGTGCACTTAAGTAGTATAAATAGATTATGCATCTGTGACTAATGAGTTTCGTGTTGGTCATCATTGAATACATAGTTATTATTTTCGTCAAAGAGTAACCTCTAAATGCTCTTTTGTTGTGGCTATTGCAGATTCCCTTTTCTGTCGTCGTTGGGTGGACTATGGGGTGCCCTATGGACTTAAACTTTCAGCTATTTGAGACTGCAACTCTCTTTATAACTGTTCTAGTTGTGGCATTCCTGCTGCAGGTTTGTTTCAGTTTCTAGTAAGCGTATATTATGTTTGTAAACAAAAAACTGAACTGAATTTGCAATGTTCTTCCTTATATTCTACTGGAAGTTTTTGAGGTGACATTAATCGTCATTTTACAGGAAGGGACTTCAAATTACTTCAAAGGCTTGATGCTTATCTTCTGCTATCTAATTGTTGCTGCAAGTTTCTACGTACATGTTGATCCGTCTCTGACAGGTCAGTTCCAATGAAAGCTATATTTGTTTTGTTGTCCAAATGTATTCTGGGTAATGATTTTTGACTTTGGTGGAATCTGATTGTGATATTGCAGACGAATCGCAACCAAAACCAAAACCATGACGGTTGTTAATTAGTGAGGAGATTGATCCTGTCAAATTTATATTATACAAAGTCTCTTTGCTGAAGATTGCCCCATCTCTTGAAAGGGTTTGAAACTGTGACAGTTGATGAAACATGAAGTGGATATGCAAATGCATTAGTTTTTTTAACTGTTTTATTTGTATATATCTCAAGTTAAAAAGTTTCGAAAGTTTCCCCATCAAATTCAACCAGTGAACTACATCAACAGTAACAGAGCTCTGTATATTTTTGGGAAAATGAGAAACTACGTTATTGTGATCTCCATCTAAAAGAACTTTCTAATTTGGTTTTTGGTATTTCTTTTGTTACGAAGTAAAAACATCTTGTTCTATTTGAAATATTTGTAAGTGCCTTTGTCAAATGAAGAACCTTACCAAATGCAATAAACTTGTAAACATAAAATTCATAGGAATAGATACTGCTGCTGAAAACGATGACGTCATCCGTAAGATAATAAAGAACACTAGAGACCCAGAAGTAGAGCAGGTTCTCAACCACTGTTATATTGTGAACTATGGTTGAAGTCTTGAAGCTTTGACAGAATCAATTGTTGGGGTTGATGAAAGTTCTTACTATGAGGAAGTTATGTATTCAAGAATCGCTTGTGAGAATACACCAATTCATTTTTCACCTTTAAAGTATTGAGAAAAATGATTTACATGTTCCTTACATTAAGTTAAAGGGTTAGTGGTGTAAATAGTTTGGTTCAATCCAACCCGAGTCCTTTTAGGATGATTCTTTGGATTGGTGTGTTAGATTTGGTCAAACTCAATAAGTTTTGAGTTAGTTCAAATTCAGTTCATCCACTTATTTTAATTTTTTTTTGTCTTTTATTTTTATTTAAAAGATTAATTTTAATGTGTATTAATATGATTTAAAATTTTAATTGTTTTAAAAAAATTAAAAACTAAGATGATAAAAAGTATTTCTTTATTTCTTTATTTATTTATTGATTATTATTTTTTTGTTAATCTATTTATGAAAAATAAAAAATCATTTCTTAAATGTTATTTATGAGAACATTAAAAATCATATGAATAAAAATGGAGAGAATTTAAATTATTAAAAAATACAATAAATTGAAGATTTTTTTATTTTTAATATCAATAAAAAGTAATTTTAATATAAAAAAGTAAATAAAAAATTACATTTACAAAATTATTTTAGTATTTATTATTACCCTTTCTGTTAAAAAAATTTACTAAAAAACTTATTTTTTTTTCTTATCTATGAGTAAATTATAGAAAAATTAAATGTAATTTAATGTCATTTACAAAGTTATTGTTCTCTCTTTATAGTGGGAAAAAGATGTGAAAAGTTCACAATATCATTATAAAAATAACAGTCAAAACATAATTATAAAAATAACGATCACAAAATATAATTATGAAAATAACGGTTATAAAATAAAGTATTTTTTCTCATCATTTTTTATTTAAATTCACACTATTTTCAACAATCATCTACTTGAATTTTATATAAAAATAGTTTTTATCGAGAAATCGATCAATTAAAATTATAAGATTATATATCAGCAAAAGGTGTCTATCGACTTGAACCTTTATATAGTATTTATGCTTTAGAATATACTAGAGTAACTAATAATTTTGAACTCTATCTCTAACATTACACGCACAACTTTTCCAAGGTATAGTTCAAAAAACTCATGCTTTACAATCATGCATGTGTATCCTAATATAGTGACTGTTCTAGTAAATTTTGCCCAAAAACTTTCATAAGAATCGACCATACTTTCACATTCACATAGGTGAGTATACTAAGAGTACTCCTGTAGCTATGTACTTCACTCTACATAGAGTATAGATCTTATTAAGAGTTAATAATTAACTCATCATTTCTATTGCTTCAGGACTTAATGCTTCTAGCAATATAGAATGAGACTTTATAATAGCATGATTCATCTCATATCACTTCATGACTTATTATTACCTATTGAACTTATTTCTTAGGATCTTTAGTCTATAAGTTGAGTTACTATCATGAGTGACTCTTCATTCTAAGGACATCAGTTCCATTCCTTCCGAGGTTTTGAAAAAACTTTTCTCTTATTAATCCTTTCGACATAGGACCAGCCAAATATCCATCAGTACGTACATGATCCACTATTACAGCTCCTGTAGAGATAAATTCTCTAATAGTACTGTGCTTACAACATATCTATCATTTATTGCCATTGTAATAACGGTTTTGAATCTTAGCAATAGTCCAGTACTATCGTAGTGGATCAGGATAGCTGGTATCATGTTTTCCCATAAAAGGGATCTCAACTAGTAGACTTCTTAACCAGCTTGCTTCTTTACTAGCAGTAGCTAGTGCTTTCATTTCAGACTTCATCATACATTGAGCCAAAATGTTTGTTTCTTAGACTTCCAAGAAACAATTCCACCATCATTGCTAAATAAATATCCGCTAGTTACTTTGGAGTCTTCTGATAGAGTGTTCTAATTAGCATCACTATATCTTTCTAGAACAACAGGAAACTTCTTATAATGTAATTTAATGTTCATAGTTCTAAGATATCCCATGACCCTTTCAATTGCATTCCAATGCATTATGTAGATTTACTAGTAAACCTACATGATAGTCTCATAACATAAACTATGTCTGGTCTAGTACAGTCATAGCATAACATAAGCTACTAATGATGTTTGCATACTCAATTTGTCTAACATCGTCTCCGATGTTCTTGAATAACTTTACATTAGGATCATAAGGAGTACATGTAGGTTTGTAATTAAAGTAATTATATTTATTTAAGATCTTCTCAATGTAATGCGATTGATCTAGAAAAAGTCCCTGTTCAGACCTAGTAATCTTTATACCAAGGATTACACTCGCTTATTCGAGGTCTTTCATATCAAAGTTAGCACACAACAAAAATTTTACGTCATTCACAACATGAATATTTGATCCAAAAATAAGCATGTCATTCACATATAAACATATAATGGTGCAAATGTCATTTTCTGATTTATAATAAATGTATTTGTCACTTTCATTCATTTTGAATCCATGTGAGATAACTAGATTATCAAAATTTTCATGTCATTACTTAAGTGCTTGTTTTAGACTATAAAGAGATTTATCTAGTTTACAAACTTTATTTTCTTGACCTGGAACAACAAAGCCCTTGGGTTGGTCTATATAAATATCTTCTATTAATTCACCATTTAAGAAGTCAGTTTTAACATCCATTTGGTACACTACTAAGTCATGAATAGTAAGAGGAGAGAAAAGCACATGTATGGAAGCCATTCATGTGATTAGTAAAAGGGTATCAAAGAAATCTACATTTTCTCTTTGCCTATACCCTTTGACTACAAAACGAGCTTTGTACTTTTCAATAATACCATCGGGTTTAATTTCTTCTTTAATATCCATTTACATCCTATGGTTTTGTAACCAGGCGGTAAGTCAACGAAATGTCAAGTTTCATTATACTCAAGAGATTTCATTTCATCATTTATGGCTTCTTCCCATAAGTTGACATCTAAAGAAAATAAGGCTTCTTGAAGAGTTTGGGGATCTTCCTATAAGGTATAAGCATAAAAATCAAACCCAAAATCCTTAGAGATTCGAGCTCGTTTACTTCTCCTAATTTCAGTGTCTAATTTCTCATTTTGTTCACTAGTTTTAGTTATAGGTAAACCACTAAAAGACAAGCCCCCACTATTCTTTAATTTAAAAGAAAATCTATGTCCATAGAAATCAGCATCATTTGATTCTATAACTATATGATCATTTAAGTCATAGAATTTATAAGCTTTATTATTCACAACATATCCTATGAACACACATTCATATGCTCTACTAGCAAATTTATTTATTTTAGGATCAGAGATCCTGACATAGGCTAAACAACCCCAAGTTTTTAAAATAAGTTAAGTTAGGTTTTTTATTTTTCAAAATTTCACATAGTGAAATTTTACTAGTATATTTATGCACTCTATTTAACACATAGCAAAACAGTTAATAAAATTTCTCCCCATCAATGGGATGCAACACCAAAGTTAAATAAAATTGCAATAATTGATTCAGCAAAAGTTCTATTTTTTCTTTCAGCTTTGCCATTCATTTCAGGAGCAGTTTTTCATATATGATTCTATGAGTTTTATAAAAAAAATATTGAAAATATTGTAATCATATTCAGTGCCTCTATCACTTCGAAATATTTTTTTTATGTAGGGGTAATTTATCTATAATAATAGCAACTTGAAATTGTTCATCTAAAGCAGTACCTTTAGAATTTATTTCATGTGCTATCTTTTGCAGTTCATGTAATTGAGCTTTCATAGATTTTTCTTCAATCATTTGGTACTTCATGTATCTGCTGATAACATATTTCTTTGTTCTAGCTTCCTCAGTGTTATATTTATTTTTGAATTGCATCCCAAATTTCCTTAGCTTATCACCTACTATCTCTAGCGACATAGATAAATCCACCACATTCTGAAGTGAGACCTCAGAATCCAAAGCCATTGCTATATGCTCTCTGGTGATTGATCAATACCCACACATCTATCTTCAAATCCACTAGTCATTTCACTTACACTCAAACTTACACTCTCCATTTTACCGGTAAAAAAATTCTGTCTCTAAGATTGACATACTAAATAGCTTCGACATCATTAAGACTAATACACAATTTAGTGTCTAATCATGACAAGGCATAGAAATGATAAAAACTTATGCTTTGAAACAAAGTACATAAGTGTTTCCTAAACAATGTCGTCTTGATTCATGATTAAACTAAACCAAGATATATGTAGGAAATAAAGTATATAAAAATGTTCATTCCTCAGTTCCTATTCTAGAAGAAATTATCATTATCGAACTTATAGCAAAACCCAGTTGCCAATAAGCAGCTTAGGTGCCTCGGTTGAGGCAACTATCGAATTTACCGCCTCCAATTGGTGTACCAATTCCATAACCTCTACTCTTATCTCCACCCTTACTCGAAACCCAAAATTTGTTCCATAAACTATGTCCATCAAGCACCTTTTGAGCTCATTAAGCTTCTCATCCAAAGAACCCCCAGTTCAGTACTAACTTCAGCTGAAGTCCCATTTCCAATTTGAACATACCTATTTCCCCATTCATCCTCGTCTATCGGAGGGTATGTGTTAGAAATATTAATCAATGATGATTAAGGCTCCATATCAGCTTCTTCATCCCATTCACTAATTCTTGAGGTGTTTGGTAGAAATGATTGTCAGATCGAGATTGAGGAGCTTCAATTGTGGTGGGCGAGACAAAGTCATCTGTGTCTGAGCTAGCATACACTAGTGCATGTTAGAGCAGTAAAGCTAAATCCCAGATTATCGTCTTCATCATCATCATCTATAATGGTTTGCGAGGCCATAACTTGAGTCAGCCGATGAGCCATAACTTTATCCGTTACATTTTGGGTCCGATTGATTGTAGAAAACCCCGTGGTTCCTGACAGTATTCTCAAATTAGGATGAGTCGGCGACGAACCATTGTTGTTTGAGCCATCACTCCACTATCGAGCGATAACTAAACTCACAAGTTTCCTTTGATCCATATATATAAGCATGTGTATTTGTATATACATGTGCAGTGTAGTTGATGGCTTAATGAGAACTTAACCAAACTTTTGATGGGGCTATATTTTCTCAAGAAATTTAGTAGTGAAATTTAGAAGAGAGAGAATCACAAAACGGACGAGGATTTGTTGAGCTAAGAAGTTAAAATTTGAGTAGACATGACAGATAGATAACATCTTAAAATTGTTGTAACAACTATGTAAAAATAATATTACCGATATATTAAAATATACTGATTGGGTTGAGTTGCAGATTAGGTCATTTTTTTAAAGATGTTTCACGGCTCAATCTAAATTTTTGCAAGCAAACACAGCTTCATCGTCTCTAGGATAAAACATCTCACAATTTTTTGTCTCGAAACTTCACTTCACTTCACTGATGAATTCTGAAATGCTACACCTTTAAAATATTTATGTTGCTCGGAAATCTGAATAAAAATAATTCTGAATTTTTTTTCTTTGGTTTTGCTATGAAGAACTTTAAAACCGTTTTTGAGTTATTAAGTTATCTTTTAAAACTAAGAGTTATCCCTCTATTTATAGTTAAAAAAAAATATGCAATGTTCACAATACCATTATGAAAATAACGGTCATAAAACATAATTATAAAAACAACGGTCATAAAACATAATTATGAAAATAACAGTTATAAAATAAAACATTTTTTTCATCATTTTTTATTTAAATTCACACCATTTACAACAATTACATATATAAACTATAACAAATATCCTATAGTTAGGATTAGTGTTCATTAAAGCACAATACATAAATTTTATTTTATTTTTATGCTGCTTAAATAATAATAATAATAACAATAATTAATTATTTCTTTAGTTATGGTAAAATAATATAAAAAAATATATGTTAAATATTACAAAATTTTAATAAACCATCAATGTGTTAAATATTACAAAAATATGTTAAATTATTTATATTTGATATATGTGTGAACATATTATATTTGACATATTTATTAATAAAATTAGATTAAGTCTTTTTAATATCGTGTCAAATCATTTATATTTGTATTTTTCGATTATATAATATCCATAAAATGTATATCTTTTCTTTACTAAATTAAAATGCTAATTAACTATTTGTTTTAAAATTTCATCAAAACTATTTTTCAAAATTTTTTAACCTTAATTTTTTTCTTGTTATAATAAAAACAACCTAAAAATTTATATTTAAATATTTATTTTTATTTTATAAATAAATAAACTCAAAATATTAACAATTAACAATATTATATACTTACCATATTTAAATTATGAAATTAACTTATTCAACTGATTTTAAGGACATATTTTATCATTTATAAAATGATAAATTAATAATTTAAAAATTATACATAATATATAAATAATTAATACAATTAATTAAAATAACATAGGTTTGCATAAAGTTTTTTTTTCTTTTTTTTCTTCTTTCTAAACTCACATGACATCGATCGACACCACTAGTAGATGTCCATGTCCAACATTAGATGAACAACTATTGGTTTTTTAAGGAATAAATTCTAACCATGACTTATAGTAAGGGTAGTTCATAGTTTATATTGTATTTTTTAAATTTAAATAATAAACATATCATATTATTATTATTATTATTATTGTGTGTAAAAGACTTCATATATAATAGATTTTTTTTCTACCAAACTTCACATGATCATTAAGTTGACTTCATCTTATAATAATGTCTAGTAAATTTTCATCAAGATAATGTTTACTTCAAGTAAATTTCGTCATATTTGTTTGTTGTTATTTATATAACAGGTACACAACTTAAGATATCTCCCTCATATTAAGGATAATTTTTGTACATAACGACTTGATGAATATGAGAATTAAGATATGAGTATCAAGACTTGAGAGCCAAGACTTGAGGATCATGATCTTAGAGCCAAGACTTGAGGATCACGACCTTAGAGCCAAGATTTGAGAATTTAGACATGACCTAAATAAACGACCTGATACATCGTCCTCATAACCTGAGTCACATCTTATTATATGGCCTCAAGCATCATGTATATAACGATGTGTTTATATAATGTATATGACCTGACTTATAAGAGGTTGAATTGTATATATTTTAGTCGTTTGAGAGCTCTAACCTATATACCTTTGACACATGTTTAGTAACTACTATTTATATCTCCTTAATGAGGAGAATCTAAAATCTGTTTATTTGTCAATATTTTTTACTTCTCTTTAAAAATCAATAAAATCTCTAACACACAAAATTCTCTTCAAACAATATGCATTTTTAAAATTTATATATTTTGAAAAAAAGACTAAAATGTTGTCAATTTTTGTGTTATTTTAATAATAAATAGTCCTAAATAATAATTATATTATTAGATTTTAATTTTTTTTGGATGAATCCATACTTTGTGTTCTCAACTCTTGGCTTATTGGGCATTCCTTAGTGTTTATACATACTCAAATGGGCAATTACAAGATTGCTCATTATATTCCAAGCTTCTTCTCTTAATTCTGTGATCATTTTTTTATTTGTTCGGTTTATTTTTACTCGGTCAATCGAACTATTAAAATTGGGAACTTAAAATTGAATAGAAACTTCGAGATGAAATCACGATCGATTATCGATAAATCAACTAACTCAATCGATCGACCATTCCTTCAATGGATCGATATGCACCAAAAATCATTCTTCGTTCAATACAATACTTATAATCTAATCTTTGATGTTTGATTAGTCACAATAGTTTTCAAGCATCCCATAAATTTACATCATAATATCACAATTAAAATAGTTTTTATATAATACCCAAAAATTTTAAAAAATTATAATTTAATCTGTTTAGTACATTAAATAACAAAGAATAATGATACTAAATTTGATAATATGAATACTAAAATAAAATTAGATTTTTTAAAATGAAACTTTTAAAACATTACGAGTACTAAATAATAATTTTTAAAACATCTTATATATTAAGTGAAAATCATTTAAAAAAGATGATCAAAAATAAAATTTTTATCAAAATATAAGAATTACAAAAATACCAATCACATCCCAAGGTATTTGTAAAATATTTTTACGCACCGTAAATTCGAACTAAACCTATAACACGAATCCGAATTCACTTGATATAAATTATTTATTAAACTTATTACTACTAAACATAAAGAAAATACAAAATGCACAATCCTAAAGCTTAAAAAAAATCAGTTGTAGTTACTAGTTAAGATTTTCAAAGAAATATAAGAAATCCTAACCACTTTCTCTCGTCTCCTCCAAAATTTATCTTTTACAGTGAGACTGTCTCCCATCATTTTTTTTTTCTATTTTCATTACTTTAAATAAAAATATATATTTGATTTCTTCACTTAAATTTTATTCTCAAATATTTTTTTCATCCAGATATTAATATAATAAGATAATTTATATAATATTTATATGCATTTTACTTGTATATTTTTAAAAATCTAAATCTTAATTTAGATATATTGAGTTCAAGGTATTAAAGGTTACAATATATAAATATTTAATTAACATGTTAATATATTAATTAAAATAATCATATATTAAAAGTTCACAATAAAATTAATAATTAAAACCTAGTTTTTTTATGTGTGAATAAATATTTTATTAATTTTAATTTATCAAATTTAATTTTACCTAAAAATTAATTTAAAAAATTAATAAACATGTAAATTACACGACAACTCTCATACCTTCAAAGGCATTGATTTAACATTCGTGTCGTTACAATCACTGTTATATTATCGGGAGATATTTTTTTCCAGAACGTTGTGGCATATGCTATTATCTCCCAAAAGAGCTTTTCTTTCACGAGTTAACATAGTAATTATGGAAGATTATAATAAATTTAATAATAAAAATTGGACATTTTTCACCGCATATACGATAATAATAGAAATAAATAATTTTTTCATTCTGATATAAAAAATTATATTAAAATTCTAAAAATTTAATAAATTTAAATATTTTTAAATATTAAACGATTAATATTATTTATTAAATATATATTTATATTTATTAAAATTATTTAAATAAAATTAAATAAGATAATTCAATATCTATTGATTCTATTCATACTGATAAAGAAAATTTAAAAAAATTAAATAGTAAAAAAATATAATAAATACATAAAAATATCTAACAAAAATATTACATATATATTATATATGACAATAAATAGTTATATTATGTAATAAAAAATAACTAAATTATATGGGAAATAAAAAACTATTTGAAGAAACAATAATTAAGATATGAAAATAAAATTTGTAAAATTTTATTATTTTATGAGAGTTAAGTTGGTAAATATGATATAATATTATATGAGAAATATTAAATGAGCATGTAATATGATAGAAATATATATTTAAATAATAAACGGAGATATTGTTATATATTTGTGTAAAATAAAATTAATACATTTGTAAATATAACACAATAAAAAAATTATCAAAAAAATTGAAAGGGGGCATGTCACTTCTGAATCATATGTAACTCTGTCTTAGAAATTATAATTTAATCTAAAGATAATAATATAAACAAAATATTTTAGTTAAATGATATAGGATTTGGTCCTTTAATGGAACCATATCAAAACAAAAGATGCACATTTGTTAAAAACATATAACTCTTGTGTTTACGAGAGTTAAGTTAGTAAAAATATATAATATTATAATACAAATTAAAAATATACCATAAATATTAAATAAATATGTAATATAATAAAAATATATATTTAAATAATAAATATGAGAAAAAATATTGTTATATATTTTTATAAAATAAAATAAAAAAAAAGTTATAAAAAAAGTGAGAGTGACATATGTCACTTATGAACTGCTTTGTCCTAAAAATTATAATTTAATCTAAATATAATAATATAAACAAAATATTTTAGTTACTAATATGTGATTTGGTAATAGAGTGTTACCCTTATCAAAACAATATATATATATATATATATATATTTACATTATTAAATTAATATATTAATAATCATCGTTTAATGAAAAGTATAAAAATTATCTAATTTTTTTTAAAAAATTAATTTATATAAAGATAATTTTATCATTATGTGAATATTTTTTATATAATTTTTCATTTTTTATCTATTTTAATTTAAAAATATCTCATATTATCTTAAGAATTATTATCAATCTTTATTGTTTTAACTTTATCTTTGATATCGTTTTATTTTATTGTCGAACCATTAACTTTTAATATTATTACTGAATAATTCAAAATTGTTTTTTTTTATCAAATTTGTAATTAGGTCACCATAAACTTATTTTTTAGCACCATCTGTGTTTTTTATTATCACTAACCACTTTATCATTGCTGATCACTTTATATTTAACTAAATTTAACGTGAAAGTATCTTTGATCTAAGATAAGGGATTAAAAAAGATAAAAGATAAAGGATTAAAAAGGTTGGAAGAAATAAGCTCACTGTATTTGTTGTCATTAGTAGAGATGACACTTCAAATAAATTTATAATTGTCTAACTTTATTTTTCAATAAAAATTATATTTTTGGATTATTTTACGAGCAATGAAGGTACTTGGTGGGTAAAAAAAAAAGTGATAATATTAAGAGTAGGAAAAATAGGATGATAAAGGTAAACATATTTAGTAAGATAGATTGGATTATTTTGTAATGAAATCAACTAAACAAATGTGAGAAAACACATAAAATAATAAATATTTTATTAAGATAAAATTTTCATTATATAAAATAGTTTTTTTAAAAAAATTAAAATGTATGGCACCTTTTTGTTAAATAAAGAATTATTAGTATACTAGTTTAAGAATATGTATCTAAATATATACTTTTCATCTTTTATTTTAAATTATATCAAATTAATATTATTTATAAGGTGTATATATATATTTATTTATTTTCAACAATTTTTAACAAATAAAATTTTAAATGTAATATTTATGAAATTAAAGAAAATTTATATATATTAAAATATTAAAATTTTAACATTTAATATCTCATTATGAAATTAATAAAAAAATATTATATCTATAATATTTAATTTAATTAAAAATAATTCATACTATTTATTTTAATATATATGGTAATCTTTTTAATATAAATATGAATTACGTTTCAAATGTGGTTAAATAAAGAAGAAAAGAAAGTCCAAACAACTGTAAGTGTCACCCTCCCGCCTGTCCGCTTTTAGTTACAACTGAGCAAACGTACAAACATGTCTGTCGTATAATGAATGGGCCAACGTATTCTCAAGCCTAATAAATGAAAACTAAAACATTTTTTAAACCTTCAAATTTATAATCATAAAAAATATTAACTATATTTAATTTATATATTTTTATTATTAAAAAATCTCTTTTTCAACGTCTTTTTTTCCTAATAAAACTCACCCATACATAATTATTACTCAAACTTAATAATTTATTATAATTTGTGTTTAGATAAACTTTGCTAATACAGCAATAAAAATTATTAATCACTCAATTATAAAACGTAATTGTATTTTTCTAGTTGGAAAAGTTAATCATTTTCTTTAAAAGAAATTCAGTTAGCTTTATTTTTATAAAACCTTAATGGAAAATTTACCATAATAATAATTTTTTTAAATAACTATATTTAACATAGCAATAGTTAAAAAGAAAAATAATGCTAAACATAATTTATTGTTTTAACGGTGATCATGATAAGAGGTATAATCTTATCATGATAATAAATGGTTAATTAAGAAATAATGATAAGAGGTATAATCTTGCACCTTCTTCCTTTTTTTTTACAAAAAAAAAAAAAAAATACTTCCTAGTTCCCATCATTTCTTCTCTTACGTGTTAAAAAAATACTTATAATTATATGTATAGTAAAATGTAAACTATATCCTCAAGGTTTGCATATATTTTATAAATATCTTTAATTTTTTAAAAATATCAAAGATTACTTTGAATTTTAATAAAGTTACAAATTAATGAATTTTTATAATATGTTTAAAATCAAATGATATCATTAATCTTAAGTTAAAATTTTATTTTATTATATTTAAATATTAAATCATCAAAATTAATAAAATTAATAAATAAAAACGTTATTTTTATTTTATTATAATAATATAATGCATAAAAATTGAAAAATAAATATATACATACTTATCAATTAACAAAATAAAATTGAAATATTTACGATGAATGAAATAGTTATCACAAATAACACGTAGTAAAATGGTTATTTTCATTTTTTAATTATCTATAAATGATTGTGGTACAATTTTAATTAAATTTAATAACAAATAATACAAGATACATTAAGAAAAATAACATAATATTTTTAATTTTAACATTTATAATGGAAGTAATAATAAAATTAACAAATTAAATTAATTTATAAAAATATAATAATATTTTTAATTTTAACATTTATAATGAAAGTAATAATAAAATTAACAATTTAAATTAATTTATAAAAATATATCTAATTCAGACTAGGTTCTAAGAAAATAATGTTTTGGACTAAATTATAATATACTTATTTTTAATAAATTATTTAATTAATATAAACATATATTTTATTTTTTAAATTATGTTAATCGTATCAAAAATTAAATTTTTATTTTTTATAAGAGATTGTAAAAAAATTAATAATATTTTTTATGAATGTAATTAATTAATTAATTAATTTTTTAATTAATAAATATCAACGATTTCTAATTTTTTTTTGCACAATGTGATAAAATAGAAATATTTAAAAAAAAAAGATAAACTGTGAGAGATGATGAGATTTGTTTTTTAAGATTATTTTTATTTAAATAAGATTCACATTTTTTTTATTAATAGAGATATTTATTTTTTAATATAATAAATAAGTAAATATATTTTTTACTTTATTATTATTTTTAAATGATGTTTTAATAATTTAGCAACAAATGAAAAAAAATGAGAGATAATATATGAAAAAATTAATATGGAATTATTGGTTAAAATATTTATAATCTTAATGTTGTTAGAGATATATTTTTCAAATATTAAATATATTTGTGAAGAAAATATGATTTTTAAAAATATAACTGATATTTTTCTAATTCCGTCATTTACATAAAAAAAATTATCTGATGATATTTTTATGTATTTTAAATATATAATTTAAAATAAAAATTAATGAGTCTTATTATTATATTATTAATAAAATTATTAATTAAAATATTTTAGTCTGCAATAAAATAATAAATATAGCGGGAATTTTAATAATATTTAATGTTTATCATGTTTGATAGTGAACTATTAAATACCATTTCTTAAAAATAAAAAAATAAAAAATCCTAAACCCTCAACGCATACGATTATATACGAAATAAATAAAAAGAAACAATCTAATAATTGGTTAATCAAAATGTAAGGGGCGAAGGCTGACGGACACTTTGCACGTCCTCCTTAAAGTCTGAATGAAACACGTTTCTTCTTGAATATCTTTCCAGAATCTTAAGGAAGTATCAATGACACGAAACCCATCTCTGACTAGTTTATATATGTCTAATTTTACTGGTGTCTTTCATGCACCTTTTATAAACAGACAGAATTTCTCTTCTGTTGATTATAGTTATAAGAAACATTGTGTTATATTTTGTGACCCAAAAAAATAGGATTGGGTATCTTAAATCTTTATTGTTCTGCAGACGACAAAATGGGAGAAGCAGCTTCTGATCAATTCAAAACACCATTGTTAGAGGCTCAGCCCATAAATCAGTCTCCTCTAATCAGAAGTGGTATGTGATCTTGTGACTGATCTTCATACTATTATATCTATTTTTTCCCCTTTTCTTTTGGGAATCATTGATTGACATGAAAATGATAAAAAGAAGAATGATTTAGCATTATCATACTACGTTCAAACTCATCAGAATTTGTGTCACTTTTTTTTTTTATCTTCGTTTTGCACTTTGTAAATGGTATCATTTTGAGTTGGCAAGCAGTTATATAAGAATTGAATAAAACCCATCAACTATGTGTATGAAGTATTTTTATAGAAATTAATGTTAAGAGTGCTTGAATTGTGAAGGGAATGTGTGGACAGCAGTAGCACACATCATAACTGGAGTATTAGGATCAGGAGTACTATCTCTCTCATGGAGCACAGCTCAATTGGGTTGGATTGCAGGTCCTTTGACCATGGTTTGCTTTGCTCTGATAACCCTCTTTTCTGCATTTCTTCTCTGCAATTGTTATCGGTCTCCTGACCCTGTTCATGGTCCTGATCGAAACCGCTCCTACCTTGAAGCTGTTCGTATGTATTTAGGTAAGGACCTAACTTTTGTTTCTTCCTTTAGATATTGAATTTCAAATATGCGTAGAACATGTTCGAAGAAATGTCTTACAAATTCACATGAATTTTAGGCGAAATGAATGCGTGGGTTTGTGGCTCTTTTGTACAAGTGAGCTTATATGGCATTGCAATTGCCTACACTGTCACATCTGGAATTAGTATGAGGTAATGGGTTTTCCCCTATCTATCTCATCATGTTAACTGTTCCTTGATCTTGTTAATCAAATATAACTTGAATGAAGAATCATGTATGTATTTTATTTATTGCTATTTTTTGTTTCACCAAAGCATGAAAGGGCTGTCGAATCATACATGAGGTCTATTTCAATCAAAACTCGATTAATTGACTAGGGTCTAGATCGATAGAGCAGTTGGAGTCGCCGATTGCACATTTTGTCCCAAGAGATCGAGGCTCTGATTTCTTCCACTTTTTTCCCGTTTTGCATTTCTTTGCTCGTTTTGATTCGGAACACCTATAAAACAATAATTAAACACTTAAATGGCATTTAGAACCCAAATTAGTGATAAATGTGACGAAATTGATGTGCAAAAAGATATATAAATTAACGCAAATCAAAAGCTCCAGGTACCTGATACAGTTGCAAATTCAGAGTTAGTCTACCACTTATATGATGTGAAAACAAATGTAAAATTTCTTCTTTGGTTACAGGGCAATTCAAAAATCAAACTGCTACCACAAGGAAGGGCATGAAGCAGCATGTGAATATGGGGATACTTTTTACATGCTACTCTTTGGAATTGTTCAAATTGTACTATCTCAAGTACCCGATTTCCATAATATAAAATGGCTATCAATTGTTGCTGCCTTCATGTCCTTTGCTTATTCTTTCATAGGACTGGGACTTGGCATTGCAACTGTAATAGGTATATATGCTACAACTGTTTAGCTTACTGCAGCATGTTTGAATATAGAACTGATAAGTAAACTGTAATGTATTTGCAATTACAGCAAATGGTTATGCAAAAGGAAGCGTCAAAGGAATTACCGCTCCATCTTCGGAGAAAGTATGGTTAATATCTCAAGCAATTGGAGACGTTGCATTTGCTTATCCCTACTCCATAATTCTCATTGAAATACAGGTTTGACAATTTTCAAATAGATTAATAGAATCAGTAGCATCGTTTTTGGACATTTAAGAGGATAATCTAAATGATGAAATTTGAACAATTTTTTGTTTTAAGGATACTTTGAAGTCACCTCCAGCAGAAAACAAGACAATGAAGAAGGCCTCAACAATAGCAATCATAGTTACAACTTTTTTCTACCTCTGCTGTGGAAGTTTTGGATATGCAGCCTTTGGAGATGATACTCCAGGAAACCTTTTGACAGGTTTTGGATTTTATGAACCATATTGGCTCATTGATTTTGCAAATGCATGCATTGTGCTTCATCTAATTGGAGGTTATCGGGTACTACAAATACAACTAAACAGCCTTATAATGATCAAATCCTGACTTGTAAGTAGTCAAACTGTTTATAGCTTTATCTACTGTTAGGGAAGAACCTAACTAAACAACTGTTAAACCTATCACAAATGGTACTTCGCCTTGTGATCTGGTGGCTAAGATTCTTCCCGAACTTCAAGTCATGAACTTGAATCATAACAAGTACCGCTTATCTTAAAAAGGCATAATACAAACAAGGTTTCCTAGTACAAGCATGATATAGCAATACAAATACTAATAGAAGAACAATTAATTATGTTACAGTAAGAGTGAGGAGCACAATTCAAATTCATGCAATTTTTTATGTTGACAGGTATATAGTCAACCCCTATTTGCAAGTTTTGAAAAATGGTTCACGAAGAAGTTCGATTGTAATCGATTTGTCAATAATTACACCTTGAAAATCCCATTATTGCCAAAATTTAATGTAAATCCTCTTAGACTATGTTTCCGCTCTGCTTACGTTGTCTCAACAACAGCTATTGCTATGGCTTTTCCCTACTTCAACCAACTATTAGGAGTACTAGGGGGCTTGAACTATTGGCCATTAACCATATATTTCCCTGTAGAAATGTACTTGAAGCAGGCTAATGTTGAAGCTTGGACAGCTGAATGGATAACACTTCGAGTGTTTAGCATGGTTGGCTTCCTTGTAATATTGTTTGCGTTGATTGGATCATTTGAAGGTCTAGTAACTGCAAAGCTTAGCTAATTAGTGATTCTGGTTTCCTTCAGACGCAGAGACAGTATGCCATGACGAAGGATCTTAGGCTACACAAGAACCTTTGCAGGTTCCACAGTGAAAAGAGTTATGCAAAGTTATAGCGTTTTGTGTAGGCTTTAAACGTTTCAGTAAGTTCATAAGAAGCATTACATATTATAAAGAACTCGGAGCACGGTATTATTGTAATTTGTTGTATGAGTTTAGTCAAAGATTACTCATCGAATAAGGCATTAATGCAATTTTACTTGCCTTGATAGACTCTCTTTGATCTTCTAACTTAATGGTAGCGTTTTGAGTTACCTCAATTAAATATGATTTGATTAGATATTAAATGTACTAGTATAATTATTCTCTACTATATTATTATATACTATTACACAAGCACCCTGAGCTAATTTACCCAAAAAAATAAAAAGATAAAACAAAATGGCTATAACACTAAAAGAACAAGTGTAAAAAATGAATTTGTGTTCACAAGTAAAAAAAAATGAGCGAAAGATTGCAAGTAACGAGAAATAGTAACAAGCAAAGAGAAGAGTGTGTGACCCATACGTGCAACAACCTTAACTTCTACAAATCTCTCATGTCCTCATGAAAGGCGGTTTAATAAGTGTGAGCAGAGCAAAAAATAAAAGCCACCAAAACAAAAAGAAATGAACAAGAGAGAGAGAGGAGAGTTGACCAAGTGTCTTGTGGGTGAACTACCAGCCAATCTCTCACACGCTCAACATCGTTGAATTCTTTAAACATCATGCGCCTTTGATGCCTCTTTCCTCTCTGCCTTGCAAAGTCATGCACTTTCAACTCTCTCATTATATAAGAATTACTTCTTGCTTTCCACAAATATAGAATTACTAACCAAATTAATCATCTAGCAGCTTTTTTTCCATTGAAAATAAAACAAGTTATGCATAAAAAAGCTTGATTTTATGCAAGTATTTTTCAGTTCTACTCCTATTTCACTCTCCCTTAATATTACTTTATTGTTAAAACTAAGTAATTAAAAATTTGTCTAAGAAAGTAAAGAGATGGGTCGCATTCCGTGTTGTGAAAGGGACAACGTGAAAAGGGGACAGTGGACACCTGAAGAAGATAATAAGCTCTCTTCCTACATAGCCAAACATGGCACTCGCAATTGGCGCCTCATCCCCAAAAATGCCGGTTTGTTATATTTCATTTCTCTTTTGTTTGTTCTAAACATGTCTATCTGAGATTCCAACTAGATAATTATGTTCCATCTATCTTGGTGCACTCTCAGGTCTCCAAAGATGCGGGAAGAGTTGCAGACTTCGCTGGACCAATTACCTTCGTCCTGACCTTAAGCATGGTGAGTTCTCAACAGAAGAAGAGCAGACCATTATAAAGATTCACTCAATTGTTGGAAACAGGTGTGATGAAATGGTTTCTATACTTTCTTTGATGTACCTAAGTAGTTGCTTACATTTCTATATGAACATCACACAGATGGTCGATAATTGCAGCTCAACTTCCTGGTCGCACTGACAATGATGTCAAAAACCACTGGAATACCAAGTTGAAGAAGCAACTTACAAGCATGGGAATTGACCCTGTGACACACAAACCAATTTCCCACCTCATTGCAGAGATTTCGAACACGCTAGAACCACCAAATGTGGCTCATTTGGCAGAAGCAGCCCTAGGCTGTTTTAAAGATGAAATGCTCCACCTTCTTACCAAGAAGCGCATGGACTTTCAGCTCCACCAATCTAATGCAGTAATGAGGAACACCACTGCCACCTATTTTAACAGTAAGCAAGAAGAAAATGACCATACGACTGAGAAGATCAAATTTGGTTTGACAAGGATCATGCATGAACCTGATATGGAACCTTCAAACAAATTTTGGGACTCAAATGGAACACCCTATACAAACTTCTCAGCGAATTGCAGTGCTTTCCCCATAAATTTGTCAGGATTTCAATGTGGAACGTCATCTTTTAGCAATGAAGAGGGTGGGTCACCATGGAACCAGAGTATGTGTACAGGAAGCACATGCCCAGCCAGAGATCGGCAGGAGATGCAATACAAACTTGAAGAAAATGGAAAGAACCCTGAGGGGGGAAACGAGAGAAGAAATGTACCCACCATGTTTAACTCAGACATTGTCTTGTGGGATTTACCTTCAGATGACCTAATGAATCCATTAATGTAATGAAAACACTACATACAAAGCATGTGAGGAAGGATGTTATGTGAGGAAGGATGTTAAGAATTCTTACTTTATCACTGAAAATAAACTCCTCTTTTGGAAGCCGTTCTAAAGAAAATGTAAATAAATATCATTTTATTGATAGGAAAGTTAATACAGGATTTTCTGTTCCAATTTATAAATGTATTACAACACATCTATTTTCTAGCTACAAACACATTGTAGATCAGGCGAAATATGATGATGAAGAAGAAGTATCGGCAAGAACCTGCATGAATCAAAAAGATATTACTAAGAAAACAGAAGAATACAACAGAAACGGACAAATTTTAAGCTTAATTTATAGAAGAGCACATATTTATAAGGCTACCTCAAGTTGCTCTTCAGTAAATGAATCTTTCTGAATATTCCATGTATCCGCATGAGTACGTCGAAATTCTGCAACTGCTTTTGTAACTGTAGATTTCACAGGTGATGGCTCCCCAACAAAACGAGCAAGTAGGGTAACATGCTCAGGCAACCAACTGAAAAGACTTCCAGTAATGAGAGAGAAATAATATAGCAGCAGCACATATGGAAATCAACTGATTTTTTTGCCAATTATCCATGACGCGGATAGGACCAATTTCAAACTCAATATAACATCTAATCAATAACTTAATAAAGCATTTGATAATTGAATGTTGCTGCTAGAATCATTCAAGAAAAAGGAGGAGACGTAGAGATAGTTTAACCCACCCCAAGCATAATCTCATGCTTGATTTAGAGCATATCCCTCCAATAATAGTTCTGGTCACTAACATCCTAATACTATAGGACAAGGCAAACAGTTCTTGGTTTCATGTGTAGTTCTACGTATCAGAAATACAAATGCTGATATTGAAAAATTACATACCGTGGCATATCATAGGGTGCTGACAATACAGAAGCTGCCAAAGCTAGAACTGCACCATGAATGGAAGCTATTGATTGAGTTGAACGCAAATTTCTGCATTCACAAATCACCAAAAAATCGGATTGAGAAAGGGAGAGAGAGAAGAGGCAGAAAGGAGTGAGAATGAGATGCATGAATCAAAAAGTAGGTCCTATTACATTAATCAAAATAAATAAAAGCTAAAAGAAGGCAATAAAATTAAAATGAAACCATTTAATGAACTATTTAACTGAATTTTATCCCAACCATAGAGACAATGCTCAAGAATCAAGATGATGATATGTAAGCAAAGGTGTTCAAGACCTTTTCATAATTTTCTGGTTTAGTTACAACAATCAAGAGAAGCAGATCCTAACAAGGGGCATAATGATCTGTATAATATTGAACCCATGTATGTTATGAAAGGAATGTGAAATGACTAAAAATCACGGAAGATCACCTCTGTTTTCTTTTTCTCTGGAGAGCATGAGCTTCCTTATAAGCTTTATCACGAAATTCTTTGGCTAGATCTTCATCCCCACCCTTCATTAGACCTGCAAGAACTGCTGCAGCATGCTCTCTTACCTGAAGCAATAGATACTTTGGTGAAGAATATTAAAGGAGATCATTTTTATGTGGAGATCATTATGTAGAATACAACAGCATTTTTTTTTCTTTTTCTTGCCAAAGTTTATTCCTAGTTGTAAGGAACTTGCCTCAACTTGGTTGTCTATGAGTAGCCTCTCAACAGTCCTCCAGATTTGTTGTTTCTCCGTTGTTGAAAGAATGAATGTGTGCCTGTTGTTTAGAAATCAGCATAGATCTAAAAGTTAAAGAGATTGCAGTGACAGGAAGAACAAAAGAAATATCATTTTCATCCACAGAATAACAAAAAATTTAATTTTAACAGAAACATCCAACTGGAATGGTGTCAAACACAAATAATACTTTAAAGAGCTAAATTTTAAATGCAAAGGATCGTAGAAATACAGGATGTTTCCTTTTTAATCTCAAAAAACCACATAAAAACCACAAGTGCTAAGCTATAATGAATGCGATATAAAACCCTCGAAGCAAATATATACCTGTACATAAATGTTCGCAATAACGTTAGTGTAGCAGACCTGGTCCGCCAATTGGAATCATTTGCTGATGATAAAATCACTGATACAGCCAGCTCCAGGTGAGGTTCCCAGAAAACCCTCCACCTCAACAGTTCAAAAGCTGCCTTGGCCAAGGTTGACAAATCTTTGTTTGAAGTTTCCTATATAAAGCAGCCAACATTTTTCAGATTTGAAGAATCAATGGCCAAGCTACTTGCAACCAGACAAATCACAAAAATACAATACATACAAAACACATTTGAAGTACATTGTTATTTTTTTTTTACCATACTGAATTTCTTGAATCAACTGAGAAGTACAAAATGTAAAAATGTAATAACTAAGTTTGTCAAGAACATTAGCCCAGAAAAATAAATACATAAGAATTCACATCCTAGAATGCAACTTCACAAAATTGCCAAATGGGTGGAACTATACTTTTGGTTCACTAATTTTATCACTTTGGTTCCTTAACAAAACTTTCGTAACTTTCCATCAACTTACTTTTCATATTTAATAAATTTAATCCAAATTTAAAAATTAGACTAAACTGCATTGTAACAATTAGAAATAACTTTTTTAAAAAACTTATTTTTTAAATTATTTAATCACTTAACTTTTAAAGTTTAACATATTTAGTCCACTCTCTTTAAATTTGAACTGAAATTGCTAAATATGAAAAGTAAGTAGCCGAAGATTACGAAAATTATATTAAGAGACCAAAGTGTTAAAAATGATAAAATTAGTGGGACAAAAGTATAATTCACTCATTCTAAATTGAAGACAACAAAAATTAGCAGTAGGTGCCTGTATGGCTAGGAGATGACTAAATTCATAAAAACCCAAAGAGAGGGAGGGCTTAAAGATATCTTATAGCCACAACAGATGTAGATAAAATACAAGATAAAATAAGATAACAAACTTTCTCCACTCAGTCAGCTCAAACAGACCAAGAGAGGGAAAAAAAGGATCACTTAGACATTGAGTTCAAATGAAACAAGAAACTCAAGCATAAGAATTAAACCCTATAACCATAGTTAAACATTCAACTTTATCTACCTGCAAAGATACCACAGGATAAAGAAGTCCAACTAGTACGTCCAGCAAGTACGAGGATCGCCCAGACTTTAAAGATGCTATGATAAAATGGAAGAGCTTCACAGGAGATAAGCATAAACATGTCAATTGAGTATTTTTATTAGTAGAAAACACTGCATGGTAATAACTTCAAAAATGCTATAACTATTACCGTTTCCATCCATTTCACATCTTGGGAATCCCCATTATTCACATGCCCATTGTGATAACTTGTATTCATCTTAGTCTCTAAGCCATCTGAATGAATGGTATTCTGCATATTTGTTACAGCTTCAGAAGCACGTCTTATGAGAAACTGACCCCAATTTTTCTCCTCATCTTGGTCATCAACATCCATGTTTGCCCCCTCACGTCTATGAGTATGATCAGATGATGCATAAAGCCGAATATTTGAGCACAACACAGAAAGAGTAACACCTATAGCTTCCCTTACCTACACCAGATAAAAGCATTTGGCAAAACAAAAGCACAACTATAAGATGAATTCTCAAGTTTAAGCTATTCCTGTCACGATACCAGAAATTTAGAGCAAACAAGGAGAACAGAAAAGCGACCAGTAAAAATAAGTTAGCTCTTAAATGTTTTATAAAAATGGAAAACTTCAAGGGAGATGATCCAGTGACCGCCAAATTCGTTTGTTTTATTTAAAAGGGGGGCATAGTCTATAGAAGTTGTTCTTGGATAGTAATGTTTTACAAGTTCTAATAACATGCGCTTATGCGTCAGTAACTTGACATTTTCTGCACTGGCTCTGGAGGATTTCTTACAGCGGTCTGTGGTCCAAAGTTTGCTCTTGATGGTGAAAAGAGCATGGTAAACGGAAGGTAGAAACTGAAACCTTGAGGGGAAAACATCTCCTTGTGGTTTCTCTATGGTCAGAGTATCATAAACTTCTAAAGAGTTTGATATACTTAGGACACAGAAGCAACAGATATGTTTGTACCTTTTTTCTGTTATCCATAGAGGGCCTGTAAATGTTTACGTGACACATGTTTCCTTGATTGTGAGAAGTATAAATTTGCTTGGATTATTTATATTTATTAGCCAGTTATTAATTAAAAAAATAAAGAAAAAGAAAAGCAGTAGCATTTCCATAAGAAATTGGTGATAAACATTTTAAGAGAAGAAAAGAGCATGCTTACCTGAGCAGATGTATGACACATATTACCAAGAAGCTCTTTCAGAAGCCTGTAGTGTAGTTGAATTTCAGTTATCAGCATATTCTGTGGGGATATTTCTATAAGTGCAGCTGAAAGAAATGCATAGCGCTTGGCAACTACAGTGGAAGTTACTGTGGGAGGTAAAGGCATGGCCAAACAATCTAGTATTTTTTGCCTCAAAAGAGGAACTCGTGTTCCATACTTTCCTTTTCCAGTAACAGCATAACGTATACAAGCTGCCCAGTCTGGTATTGATTCCACTGACTGTGCTACAATGACATTCTGCAACTGGACCATCATCCAGTTTTCCCAAGCCCCTAAGAGACCATCAATATCAGAATGTAAAGCTCCAGCAAATGCTTCTGCTGCAACACATTGCTTAGATCTCTCCTTTGAAAGGGCAAACTCTTCCAAAGAACTTTTAAGTACCAATAAAACAGGCATGCCACATTCTTGTATTAGCCGTTTGAAAATCCGTGCAAAGTTTGAGTAGAAGTTGTCACTCCCTATCAATGAAATCCAACTTGGAGTACGTGGCCATGAAGAAGAAAAGTCAAAGTAAAAACGGGTTATAGATTTGTCTGCTAGGCTCTGGAATGAAGAGTTTCCATAATTTCCTCGTGAAGATGTACTTTCAGAATCAGTGTTGACATGAACATGTGAAAGACTATTCAAAGTCTCGTTAAAGAATCCATCTTCCATAAAAATCTGGGTTAACTCCCCTTCCAGGGATGATTTTCTACTTCCTTGCAAACTTTCCAAGGTACTATGTTCATCAGCTGAAAGTTTATATGGTGATTCTTTTAACAAAGTGTTCAATGCTGAGATGGCAAGTATTCTAGTCTGGGGAAGTGCACTTTTGAGACTCCTTAAGAAGTGACCTGGAGATTGTTAACATAACATTCATCAAAATGGTGGGAAATCGCTGAACTTGTTAAATAGCATGAACATGAATAAAAAGAGGGAATAGACAAGCAGAGAAAACTATGTCCAACCAGCAGTTTGACTAGGAATTTTTGAAGACAAAGTTGGGTCATTCCTAGATGCCATAGTCAACAGAAGCAAGACTCGGTTAGCCATCAGGTTGTACCTAAACAAAAAGGAGGGGACGAGGGCATAAACTTAGGCCATAAGAGTTGAAATATATAACTTATGAATGTGGATTTTTCCTCTAAAGTTGGTTATATTTCCATCAAAAGAAAAGTAAGCAAAACCTGATTTTTATTGTCTAGGGTTACAAAAAAGTTAAATAACATACATGAAAAAATTTAACGGCAATTATACAACTTGTGATAAAGATGATACCTCCAGTGCAAACCAACCGAATCAAAGCTCATTGAACCAATCTGAGAAACCAAATCTGCAAAATCTGCACCATCTGTAGCATCATCTGGGGTCATGAAAATGCTTCTGGATACTCCAGAAAAGTGAATGTTGTATTTCACAAATAGCTGCAGACACGTAGGATATGTAAAATACATTTATAAACGACGTACCACAACCATATAAACACTATATCATATCAGAAGGCTTTACCTCATTGATTGCTTTCTGGGTTTTCAAGGATTCATGATGGGAGCTTGAAAAAGGAGACAAGTGAAAATTACGAATGGTCCCTGGTAATTTTTTCAACATCCAAAGCTACAATAGACAAAATGCTGCTTTATAAAAATAAAGTTACCTTGAAAGAATCCCAAGAATAAATGAAGCAAACACCTTTGGATCCTGAAATGACACAAGAAATAGCATATGATTTCTTTCTTAAAAAATATGCAGTGAGCAGTTTGCTTTGAACCATTACCACTGTCAAATGCTTGAGAACTGTTTGTGTAGCAAGGACAGCACAAGATCCGAGAACCACATATTCAGGTGAGCTAGGGTTACGTAAGTTCTCAGTTAGAGTAAAAACACACTTTGAGATCATACATGGCCATCTCTTCATAATTTTCAAAAGTGATTTTCCGGCAAGCCTGGGAACAATTTCATCCAAAACGTATTTAGGTGAATGTGATACATGATGCAGAAAGAAAACAGCATGACTAAATAAGATCTCATTTGACATGGAGAATAAAGTAAAAAAGAGACGAGTTCTCCATTTTCAAATAATGTTCAGTGCTACGCAACAAAAATTATGTAAGCTTTAACAATATAGAATCATCGACATTTTTAATTTCCAAATCCAAACAAATGAGTCAAACTTGCACCACTAACACTACACTAAGGAGCAAGATCAAAGGCAAAGGTTGTTACTCAATGTCTGTTGCAACAAACCTTACCCAAATGTCAGCAACAGACCTCATTAGTATCGAGGAAAGGTGCCAATCTAATCATCCCATTGTCATGTTCAAAGTTCAAACAAGAGAACTCAATGATTTCCTCTTTATAACAAATTCATTAAAGCAGTTCAGCAAAAAGGAAAAAGAAGTTAATCATTGAAGCATCATGAACTACAATCTGTAAAAGGACCATACCAAGTACCCCATACATGTTCCTATCAAGGTCCCCCCCCCCCCCCCCCCCCAAAAAAAAAAAAAAATATTGCCACTTTTTGAATGTGACTGCATACATTTAGGGAATATACATGTTAGATGTATAAAATAATTGTTGGCTCATCTCCCGATAGCTTAAGTTTTTGAGAAAATTGTGACCAGCACACTCTAAAATAAATTAGAGTGGGAGGTCTTCTATTCCTCAATTGATGAATTTCAAGTGTTGGACCTACAAAGTGCATCAAACTTACAATTGAGAGGAAGTGTTAACCTTTGGAGAGAGTTAGTGACCATAACACTAACAATACACACTGAAATTAAATGTTGACCAGAAATACTTGCAATGGTTATCAAGGTAGCATTTAGTGTGCAATGTATAACGTACAACAACATCATTGCATCTAATTCAACTAAATGCATAGATCTGTTACACTTTCATGGTACAAAAGAGCCACAACAGTTTAGAGGACTCACACTCGAACAGTTTCATAGCTGTGCAAAGAGAGATTTAAAAGATCATCCATCAAATGATTGACATGCTCAGATGGAAACAACTTCCCATTATTGCGAAACAAATGATATGTTGATTGTGATGATCTCCAAGTATTGTGCATATATGCCTTGTCAATAAGCGACCACCTTGGTCTGAAACACTAGCATAGTCAGGTATAGATGCTACAATATAAAAACAAATTATTTGGAGGGGCATTCTACTAAAGTGATGTTTACCTTTTCTTTCCTTTAGAAGGAAATGAGACAATAAAATTAATAGGAGGTTCTACAATGGCAGCAGATTCTAGCTTCCAGGCCTGCCTATGATTTGCCCATTCATCATATTCTGAACTACCTACAGAACAGAGATATAACATGGGGAATATTTACTTGAGGTAACACATGCAACTTGAAATTTCTTATGGATAAATCATGTAAAATTAACCAAAGTTTACCATAGTTTCCTAAAGCATCCATAATACGAATTATAAGTATCAACAGGATGCTGTCATCTGACTTTTTCTCTAATACATACCTGCTCAATTCACCAAAGTCAAAAAGGTTAAACTAAATCAGACACCTAATTGGGAAATAAAAAAAAAACCAGGATATTTTTTTTAACATTACTTGCAGGCTGAATGCACAATCTCAGCAGCTTTTTCGCGTAGTTCACGGCTGCCGATAGCTGATCCAGTTGCTCCAGCTATAAAAAAAACAGGTCCTCTATCTTCACCCACCTCATTTCTGGAAGATGGGGTGAAATCAGGCAAGCAAGATAAAACACCTTGCAGTGAAGAATCTATTCGCAGAAGAGTCACCTTCAAGTGTTCCTTCTCATCACCTAATTGACAATACCACGTCTAGTGAGAAAATGCAACTTCATAGACATCCATAAATATCCATAATTGAAACAAAGGCAATTCCATTTCAGATCATACTAAGATTTACAAGACAGCATAAACAATCTTCTTTTTAATAAATGAGAAATTTCATTCCATAACATAGCCACAGTCTTGTTGAATTCCTTGAATAAACCATCAGTGAAACTAAAGAATGTTTCACGTTGGTGGCCAAAAACGTCGTTATTTAGTATACTAAAGTTTCACCTCCATGCTTGATTTTAGCTACTGCAACTTTGAAGTCTTCTAACTAGGCAGTTGCTTTATCCCTACACATCATGATCATATCAAATGGCACTCAGATTATGACTGAAGCCTAAATATGAACCCTTATATCAATGTATTGCAATAAATTTTCTTAGGTTAGTACATGTAGCTGCTTTTAAAACTTGGGCTCCTACTTTTTGGAGGGGGTAAACTAAGGATTAATATCTTGACCCTTAGCTCAGTCACTCGAAAATCGTGAGGATTGTGACACCACATACACTACTCCACATAGAGAGAGAGATCTTAGATATACTTTTAATTGTATCAATTAAAATATCAGTGTTTTGATCTCAAGATGTTAGCAATTTGGTGCACATGATTCTTTCATACAGTACCTCATAAGCATATTACATTAAATTAGACTAAGATTAAAACTCACTCAATTCACATTAAGAATAACCTAAGTTAAAATGTAGCACCTAATAGTAAGATTAACAATTTCATCTGTTCAATAAGGGAAAATACCAAACAGAAGCTACCTGGATCAGAATGAATTTTAGTTTGGCATATTCCCAAAAGCTCTTCCAAAGCTGAATGGAAATGGAGGTCCAAAAGCTCATTTGCAAACTGAACTTCTTCAACGTTTGGGATATGCCACTTAGGCCCTATCTGTGGTTTATCATCAGAGTAATCTTTTGTGCTAATCCATTCCTCTAATGCAGCAGCATCTGGATGACTCAAAATGCACCTAGGATACAAAAATGTTATCACTTCCTTTTTTTTTTCTTTTCTCCTGCACATTCTGTTTGACTTGTTTCTATAACCAGCACTTAAACTTTATGAACTAATAATTGTTGAGAGCAAAAGGAAAAATCTCAGCATTCAACATCCTTAGATAGCAAACATCTCAATCAATACAGAATATGTTTATGAACAGTTTTTACTTTTTATAAAAAAGCTAAGCATAAAAGCAGTTTAAAAAGACTAAACCATGAAAGCCAAAAAGATTGAGTAAACATACTTATATTGATCAATAGGGTAATAAAGAATTAGGCTTCCAAGAAGAGATCGGAGAAGATGATCACCAGCTCCATTAACCTATCACATCGAACAGTTCAAAAGCAAAAAAGAAATGAAAATGTTATATTCAAACAATTCCAGTAAGGCATTCTCATCGCATCATGACAAAGGGATGATGACATAAGGAAAGATCAATTAACAACAGATGTAGAAATAACCTTCCAAGATGGGGCCTCAAAAGCAGAAAAGATGGCCTCTTTGAAATAATCCTTGTAGCGGATAAGTACAGGACCTCCGTAGCTGATGGCAACTGATAATATTTTCAGTTGATAATCAATTGCAGCTTCAAGAGTGGGAGAAATTGTGGGTTTTTCCTGAAAATAATATCATTTTTATGTAACAAGCATCTTGCAAAGCATATAGGTAGATCACCTAACAATGCAAGAAAATACCTTTGATGAAACAGAGACATTATGTCTTCCTCTTCCAACAAAACCAGTAACTGCTATTCCTTTTAAAGAGGATATAACAGACAACAGAATTGGCTCGACAAGGAGAGTAACAGCCTCCTCTGGATTAGAATGAACACAAGCACAACAAAGCAATCCAACCTCTGCAATAGCCCCAGGAAGGATATTTGTCCTGACAAACTTAGAAACCTTCTTCAGTGCCTGGTTGTCGACAAAATGGTAAAAAAATGGTTAAAATGACCCCTAAAACGTTTGATTATGACACAGCTAACTATGTATTTGAAGTCCAGAAGAGAACCTGATGATACAGTGGTTCAGAAAGTCTTCCAAGTAATATCTCAAGCATGCAGTAGTAATATGGACCATCTTCAACCAGAAAAGTTCCTGATGTTGCAGATGAATGAAGGCCTTCATTCCTGAAGAATAAACAACTAAGTATTTTAGCTTCAAAGGAAAAAAAGGATATATTGCTCATATTTTGATCCCTATGAAGAACTAAGCTAACCAACATGAAGGCAAGAAGATGGATAGATGAAAAACTGAATAAAATTACTAACATAATGCTACTTGGCTCCAAGTGTAGAAGCAAGGAAAATAGGCGACATAAAAACTCATCAAGCCATTCAGAAAAGCAAACCATTTGCATGAAGGGTAACTCATCTACATTATCATTGAGCGAAGCCAACTGCAAATATAAGATATCAGTATGAAGCCACACAAATGCAGCATATCTAACATGTTTATTAGGGAATATATGCTTACATTGGAAAATATAGAACCAATTAATTGCATGGTTGCCAATGTCTTAGGAGGATCATTGGCATCCATTCCAAGTAATGCATTTGATAGTGAAACCATCATAAGATCAAGGAACCCATCAGCACCACTAATATCGAACTCTTTTTCTGCAGAAGTTGACAGCGAAGTGAGAAAAAGTGCACGCCCAACAAATGCTACTGACATCACGGCAACTTTTAATTGATGGGTGGCAGTCATCTGACTAGACATAAATTAGGACAAAGAGAAGTTATTTCAATGAGACAAGCACCACTAATAAGAGCAAATGATAATTCTTGAGCAGACCAATTTAAGGGAAAACCAAACATGACCAAGAAAGATTGTCAAGGAGAACTTGTATATAAGAAAACCACGGAAGAAACATTTAAACTGTTACTTTGTAGAGGGACAAAAATATGAAAAATCACTAACCGTTTCCAAGGCCATATGAAACCGGGATGCCACAAAAGGAAGGACCAAGGAAGGCTCTACATAAGATAAAATTGAAGTCGCTGCAGCAACTGTCTCAGAAAGATTTTCATTTTTGCTGTATTGACCACGATCAATTAACTTCAGCAGTACATTTACAAAAGAAATTCTATCTGATCTTCCCAGATAGTGTCCAGCCTGTCCCTTTTTACCCATGTTCCTGCATTAAAAATAACTGAGCCATAATAACAAAGAAGATTTATTAGAACACAAATTATATATGGCAAGCAATATTCTTACCTTTGTTCATGCAATAAGCGTTTCTGGAAATATATGGCCAAATGAATCAAAAAGCGCTCTAAGGAATAAGTCCAACGACCACCATTAGAGGGATGATAATATCTACAAAATTAACAGCAGAAAAAGGATTAATAGGTAAAGACAAATAAAAAAATGTCATACAAAGAAGAAAATAAAGATAATTGAAATGGACTGAATGAACAACAAGAATAAGAATGGTATAAGCAGCATAAGCAAGTTTGAAACAAGAATGGTAAGTATACAAACTGTTCTAAGAGGTCGACCAATTTTTCGAAATGCTTCTGTGCTGCACTTCCAGGTTTTAGTAAATACACCTACAAGTGAAATAACATCATTACATTAGAGTAGATTTACAAACATCCACATGTTAGCCACTTCATGAGGACCACAAATTTAGACAACATATGTGCATCTTACTGTCGATTTTGCGATGGCCTTTGCTGGGGTTGTTGTTTTATTAGAGAATAAGAACCTTGTGTTCCGAGGAACATCGACAGAAAAGGGATGTGATCCACTCCCATTTGCCACAGGAACCTATATTTTCCAAAAAAATGAACTAAAATTATTACTTGACAATCAAGCTAATCAAGTAAATGTTTTAATTTATCCTTCCTACTAATATGACTGGATGATGTGCATATATGTGAATAATGTAACAAGCACAAGGGATGCTAAATTGTACTCACAAAGAAACATGCTTAACCATGAAACAAAAGAGAACCAAATATTTCTTCCGGTGTTCAAATACTTCCTCACCTCAAACATATTCAAGTATCTAGTGAAAAGTGTGGGTAAAAAACACTCCCAATCAATTAAGTTATAGTTCTTTACAACACGGGCAATGACAGCAGCCCATTGACTATTCCAAAATTGGCAATTTGGAACTGATTCCCACAGGCTAATACATTCTTTCACCCAAACCCTGCAGTACCAACAAAATAAATTAATATGACAAGTATGCCAATCATTACACTACACAGAAAAGGGGATCACAAAAGAGTTCCAAATCAAGATGAGCTCCTACTGTGTAAAGAAATCCTGGTTTTCCATGTTGGTAGGAAGAAAAAGTCTCACAAATCCTGCTCCCTCAAAGGATGAATTATGCCATGGATTCTCCAATAAAGATCTGCATGTTTGTTTCATTAGTGAACTCCACTCATGATACTATTCAATCAACTCTATTTTAAATATCATTTTGAAACTAAACACAGAATGCATCTGCAGATAGTAGATACAAGGCAGCCACAAATAAACTGAAGACAAACTCTGTTCATATATCAAAATCCAAGCTGAATGTTATACATCATTCCTTGATGTGTGTTACAATGATTTCAACAACAAATAATATTTCAAAACTAGAGAAAAAATATAACATAAGATCTTCAGAATCAGACTGATGAACAAAATTAACGAGGGAAAGAGTCTAAGCACTTACCTGAATTCAGACCATATCTCAAAGGCAGAACCTGGAGGAAAGAACCTCCGACAGGACCGAACAAGCGAAGTAGTCGCCTCAAAATGTCGTTGTCTTAATCTCCAACCCTCTGGACCAGTATTCCTGTAGATGAACATCATTTCATATATGATATATAGTTCTACAAGTAGTTTAATGTGTTTTATGTCAATGGTTGTACTAAATCACCAAAATAACACTAAAGGCCAAAAGAGAAAATTGTTGAGACAAAATTTAGTAGGATAATAATATAAAGAATCTCTGAGAAGAGGGGGCAAGGCCAAACGTTTGCAATTGCAAAACCATAATTGTAAAGCATGATCCAATTCTCTTTTCAACAACAGAAAATTAGCTAGAGTCAAACACTTCTTTTTTTCATCAAAATTTGTGTTGCCTGAACCTGCATACTTCAGACCAAATAATGATGAACTTCTCGTTAATGGTGGCCATTGTACTTCAAGAAACTTTTCAGTATACCTTTTGATACACCCAGATTGCGCACTTGCGGCCAATACGCCTTTTACCTAAACTGTATAGGTACACTTAGATAGGGACAAACTGAGACTCACCGAGTGAAATGTGTACGTATCAGAGTATTATATAATGCCCGCCACTGAACTATCAAGGACAGCTTCTTCCTGTACTTATTAAGTATTCTGACCAGAGTATTTCCCCATCTAACCTAATCAACATAAATGAACTCACAATTTAAAAAGCCCATAATAATTGATTGCAAATATGTACAAACAATTTCCTCAAATATAAATTACAATGCACCACCTGGACATAAAGCTTGTTTTGAGAGATGCAAAACAATTCCAACCCAAGCTCAACAATAGCATTAACATCATCCAAAGATACTTCACTCTTAGCCTTCAAGAAACTGCACAAGAAATAATGCAATAACTCATTATCAGCAGTTGATATAAAGCATAAATCAAATTGGTTGATGCTGAATAAGCCACGATGTTCATTATCATATGGCAATTCATACAGTAAACACGTCCAGCAAAACAATGCCAGAAACCATATGAAATTCTCTGCCATTATCATCTACACATCCTTAGCAATCATAAATATGAAGCTGCCTAACTCTCTCATATCTAGGTTACCTACTTCGCCATCCTAATGTTCTAGTATATTCTTGCATAAGATACCAGTTATTCCTCTAGTTTTATTGCCATGAAAACTTTAAATTCTGTTTTTTTTCTTTTTTGTGGCTTTAATGGTGGCTTGATCCTTGTTTTTTGCGAGCAGAGCAGGCCAAGCTTAACTAAAAATCAGAAAGTGTATCTCATCAATTTCACCATATGAAACTTAAAACAATCACCAGCCACCTGAATTCATGATCAGGATTTGACCTTAGCCACATTGCAAGGCCACAACGCCAAGAATTCTATGGTGATAGAGTGCAAGTGTCTTATAAATCAGGAACTACAAACTTCTTTGTAAACCAACTGCATACCATATTCAAATTTCATAATGAAAAGCACAAAAAAGAAAGCAAACACAAACGCACGCATGGGCGCTTCTATATAAATCAAATGAGAATCTCTTCGATTGTAATATTTCGAGCATGGTACAACAATGACTACAAGAAAAAGTCTGCTCTCGAATTGCAATTTTTCACCAGTCACCAAAGCCACATACTGTAGATAATGTTAATGTCTCGCAATGATTGTCTCTCATCTCATCCAATAGACCCATTTTAGAAATCATTACTCTCACTTTATATATAGTCAGAAACATATATAAATGCTTTAAGCAAAAAGAGTTCAACGGGAGGTTAACAAACAAGTCATTTTGTTAATTGAAAACCAATTTTGACTAACCAAATGAAACACAGCTTACAAATCAAAATTAGACTAGGAAAGGGGAAAAAAATACAAATTGAAGTTCAGATACGGTAATTAGATAAGGAAAAATAAAATAAGATGAAAAGAGAGGAACGAACAGGTCGATAACGGAAGCCCATTTCAGAGTGGAGTAAACTGAATCGGTATCGTCGGGTCGGTACGAATTCTTGACGGACTGGACAACCTGAGCAAAGGACTCCTTTTCTCGCTTGGTCTCCTCAGCCACTGGCGGTGGAAGCCACGCATTGTAGAGATGCATGATTGTTATTGATATTTCTTGTTGCTACTGCGATTGTATTTGTAGCGAAATCAATAGATTTCTTTTGCTATCGATCCAAATGAGATTTCTGAGCAACCAATGAATATGAACTATGTAACGCTATTATTTATTTGTAGTTGAAGTGAACAATTTTCTTCTTTCTTTCTTTTTCTTTTTCTTTTTCTTTCTCACCAAGACAAACATAATTGAATTTACTTTCCAGCCCTTCATTTTTAATCAATATATATATATATATATATATAATTTTTATATTATTAAAAAATATATCTATTTTTAAAAAAATTAAAAATAAAATTTAACTTATAAATAAAATTATATCATATAATAAACATATATTTTCTAAAGATATTTGCAAAGAAAATTACATTGACTTTTTTATTTATAGAATTATTATTTAAGTAATAATTTAATTATATAATATAAAATTTTTATAGATAAAATTTTATTTAAAAAATATTTATTTATTTTTTATTATGTAAATATATATAATATATATTTATTTTAATAATATAAAATAAAAATATATTTTTTGTTAGTTTAAAAGTAAAATTAATTAAATAAGTAAATTATTTATACATTGAAATATATTTTATAGTTTTTAAAAATAAAATTATTACTTTTAATATTAACAAAATCTACTGTCCCTTATTTACTGAGTAAAATTTTGTGAGTTATATTTCTGATTGGATATGCGGTTACGAGGCGGATTCTACCGACACATGTCAACATTCAGATATTTTGAAGAAACTAGTTACAACCCCTGTATTTATACGGCATAATAATTTAAATTTAATAGATAAGTAATAATATTAATTAATTAGTAATAATTATTATTATTCAAAAACATATATTTTTAAAAATAAAAAATAATATTTTTAATTATGATAAGATAAAAAATTAATATTAAAATTTTATATAAAGATATAAAAATACTCTTAAAATAAATTATTTATTTATTTATTATTTTATTAGAAAAAATTAATTAATTTTTTATTAAATATATAAGTATTAATTGTTTTAAATTCTCAATTTTATAAAATAAAATAAAATAAAGATAGTTTTTGAATATAAATTTTTAAGTTATTTTTATTATAATTAAAAAATTATTGTTAAAATATTTTATATAATGGTTTATATAAATACTCTTAAAATAAATAGTTAATTAATTTATTAATTTAATAACGAATAAATATATAAAAATAATTATTTTATGAATAATATAATATAAATATGAGTTATTTATTATTATATTACAATAATTATATAACTTTATTTAATAAATATGATAAATATAAAAAAACAACATATTAACTTAACTAATTAATATTTTTACCATATAATAAACTAATACTAACTATATGAATTATTGACTTAATTGAATTTAATAATCATTTTTCTTAAAAATATTATATATTAGTTAAATTTTTTTTAATTAATATAAGATATAATATAATCTCGACGTAAAATCTATTGATTTATTCTAAATTGATAAATTATCATCCTTAATATAATAAAAATAATTACATTATATAAAATAACTATTTATTATATTAATATTCATTAAAAAAATTATTATATTAATATTCAATAAAAATATGATTTATTTTATATGAGATATGAGATGATCTTAACATAAAAATTATTTATTCAATAAAATATGATACATTTATAAATAAATTGATCAAAAACTCATTAAATAGATACTTATTAATTGTATAATCATTCTTAATGTAATGAAAAATAATTACATTATACAAAACAACTATTCATATAAAATTTATATATTATATTAGCATTCAACAAAAATATAATTTAAATAATATGAGATATGATATGATCTTGATATAAAAATTATCAATTCAATAAAAATATGATATATTTATAAATGAATTAATCGAACACTCATTATATAGGTAATCATTAATTATATAAATAATTACTTTTAGTGCATTCAAAGTAATTATTCATAAAAATGTATTTATTATGAAAATCAATAAAAATATAATATGTTTACAAGTGAATTGATCGAATAATTATTAAATAGATAATTATTAATTGTATTAATTGTCACTCTTAATGTAATAAAAAATTATAATATTCAAAATAACTATTTATAAAAAATATATTTATTATATGAATATTCAATAAAAATATAATATACTTATAAGTGAATTGATTAAAAACTTATTAAATAGGTAATTATTAATTGTACAAATTGTTACCTTTAAATATAATAAAATAATTAAATTATACAAAATAACTATTCATAACAATTATATTTATTCTATAGATATTTTTATATTTATTGAATAATTATTAAATATATAAATTGTCACACTTAATATAATTTTTCATAAAAATACATTTATAATATCAATATTTTGATATTTATTAGTGTAAAAAAATAAGTATAAAAGCATAAAATAAAACAATTATGTTATAAAAAATAATGATTCATAAAAAATATATTTATTATATAAATAATTTTATATTTATTGTATAATTATTAGTTATATAAATTATTATCCTTTATGTAATAAAATAATTATATTATATAACATAATTATTTATAAAAATTTATTTATTAGGTAAATATTTTAATATTTATTGGATATTCATCAATTGTATAAATTGTTATTTTTAATGTAATAAAAATAATTGTATTATATAAAATAATTATTTATAAAAATATATTTATTATGTAAATATTTTAGTATTTATGAGGTAAAAAAAAATAAAAAAATATAAACATATTTATTATATGAATATTTTAATAGTTATTAATTTAAAAATAATAAAAAGTAAAAAAAACATGATGTTAATTGTCGATCAAACATTTTCATTTTTATATACAAAATTTTATAAAAATATAATTATTATATAAATATTTTAATATTAATTGATGTAAAAATAACAATATATATATATATATATTTTTATATACATATTTTAATATCTATTGTCGTAAATAATTACAAAAGTAAGAAAGAAAAACAGATGTTCCACGTTTTATATATAAATGAATAATTGGCGCAACTGAGCATTGGTTGGATGTGGAATTTCAAAACAATTTTTTTCAAAATTTTGAAAACAGAATATAAAATATAAAATATATAAGAAATTTTTAAAAAATTTATCAAAAAATAAATATCAAATAATATTAAATATGATTAAATTAGATATTTTATACATTGAATAGATCCAAATTATCATAGTTTAATTTCAATAATGTTAAATTAAATGTTATTCACAATTAAATGATGTAAAAAAATTAATAGTAAAAATATATGATATGGATATAAAAAATGTTATTTTATAATTACAAATCTTAAAAATATTATTTTTATTATTTTTTAAATATGTATTTGATACAAATATTTTAAAATAAAATTTTAGATAAATCTTAAAAATACTTATAATTTTTAAAAATATTTAAATATTTTTTATATATTTATAAAAGTTATCTTTCAATTTAAATTGAATAATATTTAAAAATAATTTTTAAATTTAATGACAAAGGTTAATTTAAATTTAATTTTTTTAAAATATAATTCAAATATTAATTTTCATTTCATGATACTCATTTAAAAAAATTATATATTTCAAAATCATAAAGTAAATGTAACTAAGTTCTTTTCCCCTATTTTAATTCATCTGTTACAAATTTATCTCAAAGTTTTAATATCAAAATTAGTATGTATTAAGATCTATCAAAATTCATATTTTATGAATTATAATTAATTTAAAAAATATATAATAATTTAAACAAAATTTACACATATATTTTCAATTATTCTATTTATAAAAATTTTTATTTTTAAATTTTAATTATATTTTTTTGTTCGGTAAATTTATAATATTTCACTTGAAGTTTAATAAACTTTTATATATTTTTATAATTAATAATTTATAATATCATCTACCCTAACTTTAACTTTATACATAACTACTAAGATTACATGTATCCCTTGATGTCTAGATATACGACTCCAGTGACATTAGTAAAGAAAATCGAGAATATTCCAATTTAATTTGTAAAATCGAAAGTATAGTTATAATAACAATAATAATGTAAACTATACATGACATATTCTTTAGTAATTAACGTGTAAAAAGAACAGTTTGTTCATTACAAAGATATTGGAGGCCATTTTATTTAAATAAATAACCGTTGCAACATTATTTTCAAGAACAAAACGAATTCAATCAATTTCATCTTCAATATATTCAAATTACACATTCATCACAATTGAGGCTAAATTTGACTATCAACAAACAACAATAGTCCACTTAGGAGAAAAACAACATTAAAAACTAAAGAATTATTTTACCGTTTAACCTAAAAATAATTTTTTACAATTTTAAAAACAACAAGTTATTTAACAATTATTTAAAAATAAATAAATAAGAAAAAACATAAAAACATATTTTTCTCCAATAATTTTTTACCATAATTTTAAAATATTTATCAATAAATTCTAAAAATTAAAAATATTAAATAATATTCAAAATTAATAAGTTTTTAAGGTGATACAAGTTAATATAATATATGATCATATATATTTGTTTTTTATATAATATATGATGAAATATATTTTTTTAAATTGTATATATATGTTGATAATTGATTATAGATTTTAGTTTTATTATAGTTGTAATATTCGGTCATTTTTATTGCGAGCTTAACTCAATTCATAGATAAAATATGATGTAATAAGATAACTAAAATTATTAAATTAATTTTTTAATATGAGAAAGTGAGTTCAAATTCATCATATATACATATATACGTATATATATATATATGTGATAACTAAAAAATAATAAAAATTAAAAAAATAATAAGATCTTTAAAAAATATTAAATTAAAATAATTAATAATATTATCATAATTTTGTTATTTTTATAATAAAATGCAATATATCTATTTTATTACTAGTATTAGTTATACTTGAATATCATTAATATTTAATAAAATTATCATTAATAAATTATTTTTATAATGATAATAATTTATATTATGGTAATATAATATCAATAAAAATAAAAATAAATAAATATAGATAATATTATAGTATCATTAAAATAAATGCTCAAAAGGTATTAAGTGGAGTATAATCTATATTATATTTGTCCATTAAATATGTGATTTTAAAAACCCATTAAAAATATGTTTGTGTATATTTTATTAATTTTTTTAAGTAAAATTAAAATAATATTCAAAATGTATCTTTCTTAGGTAGCAAGATTAAACTCTATTAAAAATATGTGCATATATTTTTTAAGTTTAAAATAAAATTTTAAATATATTATCAAAACAAAAGGCAAATTATAACAGGACCTTCGCCTTTTCCAGAAAACAAAAAGCAAATAATATGTTTTCCATGTTTTAAAAAAAATGAAAACATATATTAGTATTAGATGTTTTTTGTTTTTAAATTCATATAATTTAAAAATTATGATGAAATATATTAATTATTTTTAAATATACAAGATAGTTACCAAATAAATCTTAATCATTTGCAAAATTAAAAATCTAATAACATTTATTATGTGTCCATATGCACTGAGAAAATTATAATCATTATTCACCTTCTAGATTTTAGTTGGTTGCCATAATCCCAATAGTTTTTGAAAGAATTAATATCTGAATAATTTTTAATATAATATTAAAATTAAAAATCTAAACAATAATTAAAATTATAAGAAATTATAGATAATACTAACAATGTAAATGTGATAGTTTGTATAAATAAAAATTTGGTAAAAAATAAAAATATTATTTAAAAGTTAGTAATTATTTGATTGAATATATAAACATAAAAATTTATAAGTTTCAAAATAAATTTTAAAAAAATAAAAAATTATAATTTATTAATATATTATTCATAATGTCCTAATAATATCAATAAGTGTTTCACCCACCATTGCATAAGAAAATACAAAACTCATAAAAGATATAAAAAACAATTAAATGAAAATAAATAAATATTTATTGCAAAACTTATTTTCTTTCACATAAAGTATATATTTTTAGGGAGGTTGATTATACAAGTCTCATGTTTATTTTTAAAATAATTTTTAGATTATGTAAATATTATTTTTTGATAATTTAGTTTTATTATTATTAAAAAGTGAATGCAAGAGGATAAACAATAATTTTTTTTTAATTTTTTTTAGTATTTTTTCTTTTATAGTTTATTCATGCTAAAATAGTGTATATCTAATATATTTTAAAAAAGAGAAAAAAAATTAAATTTTACTTGTGAGATTACTTTATAATAATAATATGGCTAAATTATCATAAAAATAATTATATAACTTAAATTGTTTTTACAATAATTAAGGAACTATGATGGTATTTTTTATGATATATATAAGCAAGATGTTATATTTTTAAAAAGTTAATTTCATTTAATTTAATATTATTTTTTTAATTCAAATAATAAACAATTATTTTAAGCTCAATGAGTGAAGTTGAGAATTGAATCTTGAATTGGTAAACTAAAATCTTAGTAACTGTCTAATTTAAATTGGTAAACTAAAATCTTAGTAACTGTCTAATTTAACAGGATATATCAAATAGTATTACATGTGTAATCTTAATTTAAATTTTCTCAAAAAAAAAATTAAAAAAATTGGATAAACCGCCCTATTTTTAATTTAATTTAATTTAGTCAGCAGCACTTTAAAACCTTACTTTGAAGGAAGTACTTTTTTTTTTTTTTTAAAGCTAATAAGTATTGTATAGACACTTACCCAAAAAAGTGAAGAAAAAAATATTATATAGTCACATTACTTAATTTTAAGGAGTAAACTAAGATTAATATTAAATCATAACTTCTAATTGAATCATTTTCATGTCCGTAGTTTCTCCCTTAAAAATTAATCACTGGACTTAATATGAGTTTTTTTTCTTCCAATATTTAACTTATAATCACTTTTAATAAGAAATAAGTTAACCTACTTATTACTAAAATGACCACAAGAAGACGAATCATGTCATGAAAACATTATATTCGTGTACCATTATTCATTTAAAAATGAATAACAATGTCAAGTCTATTAACAAGACTAATGATGACATTTATTTATTATTTATTAACTTTTTTTTTTTTTTGGCAAAAACTAAGGAGATCTCATCACTTTTATTAAATAAATATATTAATATAATAATTATTAGATTAGATATAAAATATTTAATAATTTTTTAAAATTAATTATTCAATTTTATAACTTATAAATTAAATATTATCTTATTACGAAAGATAAATAATTTTAATCATATAAATTATTAAAATAAATATTTAAAATTCAAAAAAAATAAAATAAACACTTAAAATTCAAAAAAAATTAAAAATATTTATATAAGTTTAATTTTTTATAAATTAACCTCACGTTTGGTTGGAGGGAATGAAATGGAATCAGAATTGATTCTTTCAATTTTGTGTGTTTGGTTGGACGGAATGGAGGGCAGAATGAAATCTGATTACTAAAAGAGAAAGAATCAGAATTCCTTCTCCCACCTTTGGTAATCATTATTTCATTCTCATCTAAACTTTTTTTTTTCCAATTTTACCCTCACCTAAAATATAACCTTAAATTCAAATCTTAAATTCTCAAACCCAAAATTCTAAAACCCTAAACCCTAAACTCAAAATTTCAAAACCCTAAACCCTAAATCCAAATCCTAAAATCCTAAAACCTTAAACCCTAAACCTCAAATCCCTAAACCCTAAACCCTAAAACCCTAAAACCCTAAACCTTAAAACATAAATCCCAAAACCCTAAAACATAAATCCCAAATTCCAAATCCTAAAACCCTAAATCCTAAACCCCAAATCCCCAAACCATAAACCCCAAATCCCAAATCCCTAAACTCTAAACCCTAAACCCTAAAACCCTAAACCTTAAAACATAAATCCCAAAACCCAAAACCCTAAAACATAAATCCCAAAACCCTAAACCCTAAACCCCAAATTCTAAATCCTAAAACCATAAACCCTAAACCTTAACCTATAAATATAATCCCAAATCTTAAATCCCTAAACCCTAAATCACACATCCCAAACCTCAAAACCCTAAACCCTATTTAGAAAAATAATAATTTTAATAATATATTTCTTTTTAATTAAGTAATACTTATTTAGAAAAATAATGATTTCAATAATGTATTTTGTCTGATGAAAAAATAGTAATTAAATGACATTATTTGAACTTTACAGCATGTAGGGGTATTAAGGTCATTTACAGCTTTTTTCATTCTATTCTAGTGGCAAACCAAATACTATAATCCCGATTCTGAGCTTGATTCCAATGGTCAAACCAAACAAAATTGTTTCCTTTCCATTCCGATTCCGATTCCGATTTCATTCCACGAACCAAACGCCACCTAAGAGATTATAAATTCTTAATCGAAAAATTATAAGAATAATTTTTTTTATTTATACATAATAAATAGATTAATGTGATATTTTAAAAAACGTGAAATCTCTCGTATGCAAGAGTATAAAATTAAAATATTTGAATTAAATAATTATATAATTATCGTTAGCTGGCTTCCTTTATTATTATTTTTTTTTTTGCCAAGTCCCAACACGTAGACTCGGTATACTTTAGATTTTAAAAAAATGTGAATTTTTTTATATTTCGACTATATTAAACTAGTGACTCCTCTCTCACTCTCTTTTTGTTAATGCTTGAATTGATTTGTCTCCATGATATTGCTCAAGCTAATCAACTTTAAATAATTTAATTTTATATTTATTATATATAAATAAATACTTTAATTTTATAAATTTTAAGTTAAATATTTATATTCTCTTTATTTATAAAAGTTAGATATTATTGTATAAAAATTATGAAAATATAAATATTTAATTTTAATATTTTTGATAAATTAAAAATAATTATTTTAATAATTATAAGATTAAAAATAATTATTTTTTTAATAACAATATCAATAATATTTAATCTATAAGTTATAATATAATTATTTATTTTAAAAAATTATTAAACTTGATGTTTGTGAATAGAATAATATGTTTATTTACTAAAAGTTACAGATTTTCTAGGATTTTCGATGAAAATAAAGATGGCACTTTATACGGCCCAAAGGTGAAAACTGAAAAAGGGACGAAAATGAAAGCATAGTATTAAGAATATTCTGGGTTGATTTTTTTATATATAAATAAAAGGAAAATGATAGAGACCACGAATAAATAGAGTAATGCATTACTACTAAAAGGAAAATGATGTTTGTAATTTGTTTTCTATATTTAATATTGATGGTGTCGCATCGTCGTTCATCTATAACAAGTTAGGCAACAACTTGTTAAGGGAGTGGATGTATTATTTATTATTTTTCAACTAGTTGATGTGATATTTTTTATTTACGATATTTCTTTGCTTTTTTCTTTTTAAATTCTAGACTGACAATATTTTTTGTAATTAAATATAAATTTTAATATATAAATAATTTAATTATTTAATAATAAAATATATATTTATGTTAATTAAAACACATATAAATATATATTTATTTACGTTATAAAAAAATAAATATATATATATTTTAATGAGTTTAAAAATAAAACTACTTAATTATTTGCTTTAGTAGCATTTTTATTTTTTTATATTTAAGAGTTAAAAGTTATAGTAATATTTTTGAATTGTTGTAATTTAATACTTTGGTCTATAAAATGGTTTATACACTATTAAATGAAAACAATTACTCATTTTATTTGATGATTTTTTACATTTACATTGTACATAAAGAGTAATTTTGTCAACCTCCATTTGCATATTACTAGCCTCTTTAATCAACTCTGCGATTTTTATTGCCGAATTGTTGTCACTTTTCCTTATTTTGTCTCGCTAATAGGGCAGATTGTTCATTTTCTTTCTCTTCCAGTATAAACTCAAGCTTTTATACTCGTGTTTTGTATTTGTATACGTTGGTTTTACCTTTATTTTGTTAATATAGAGTATTGGAACAATTACGTGAAAATAATGTAAAAATAATATTATCGATTATTTAAAATAAACTATTTGTATTGAGGCGCGAGTTAGATCGTTCTTTATAATACATTTTGTAATTCTGCTAAAACTTGTACAAGTAAACACAGTATCGTCATTCTTAGGATAAAACAGTACAAAATTATATTTTTTTCTGTCTCGAAACTTAACTGTACTGATTAAGACCGGAATGTTACAACTTTAAAGTTTATGTTATTCGAAAAACTCAAAACAATTTAATATCTTCTTTTCTTTGAGAGTTTTTTCTAATAAGAGATGTTTCTAATTGATATGTTTAAACTGAGAGTTGAGACATTCTATTTATAAATTTGAGAAAATGTGTGATATTTAAGATAATAATAATCATGTTTAGAAAAAATAACGATTATTTATGAGTAAAAAAATAATGATCATTTTTTCTGAATAGAAACACAATTTAAAAAAAAAATTCAAAAAATATAACTTGTCATGCGAACATGGACGGACGGTGACGACGTGTGCGTGTAATATTACATTTGTTTAAATCTTCTTCTATTTTATAAGAGTAGATAATACTTGAGCTCAAAATCAATAGTTAATCTTTTTCTATTCATACATCTCTTAACTAATGTAAAATAGTTGTGTAATAATACTCAAAATGTCGATCAATTATTTTTATAAAAACTCACAATTTCCCATGTGAAGTGATTGTTTCAAATACTCCTTTATGCTGTCAGCTGCCTTATGATATTCTGATTTGTCATCATCAGCCTCAAATTCATCTGAAGAGTAATACTCCGAGTTCAAGTCTTCTCTGCCTTGAGTACCATTATATACCGAACTCGAGTTACAAGAGGAAAATGGAGGATTTAAGGACTCATGTGGATCAACTTGGCCTTACATGGACATATGGAATTTGATTGAGCATGAGCAAGGTTTCTCTGACCTTGCCATTGCAACTCATTCCTCTGACCTTGTGATGGTAGCTCGTAACATCTCTCAAAAGCTAATGAATGTTGAGGCTCTTCTATCTTCGTGTCCATTGCAAGAATTGAACAATTACAGTGGCTTAGAACTTAAAGTGGTGGAGTAATCTTCACAATGTGGCATCTACATCGTGCATGGATATTCCACCCGAGGACGAGGACACAATTATTACGAACAAAACCATAGCAAATATGATTTATAAAATTAATTTTGCATTATAATGAAAGTTGTTTCAATGTTTTGATAAAAATAAAAAATAAAAAAATTAATTATTATAAATTTTTTTAACTAATCCTTTCACATCTTTTAATTAAAATTATACGTATTTAAGTTAAATTATGCTCATTTTAATACATTTAATATTAAATTATATTTAATATTTATTTATTATTATTTAAAATAAACAAATTCTAAAATTAATTTTTTCATTATTCTTTCTTTTCTTATTTATTTGTGTTTTTAGGTTCAAAATTATGTTTATCGATCATAACATAAAATGATATTTTTATTGATATAAAAAGAGATCAATTACACCAAATTACACGATAATAAGATTTGTATTTTGCTAATTCAATCCATCGACTTTTATAGGATCTTAAACTACTACTGTAATCAACTAAGTATTCTATTTTTCGTGACACCCGACATGGATGAATATCAAGGCTCTAAATTTACAAATATATTGAGAATATTATTAATATCAATAAATATTTGAAAAATATTTGAAAAATTATGGAAATTATATCTATTTCTAAATGTTTGCATAATTATAGTAAAAAAAAATATTAAAGACGGATTAAATGGTTTTTTATTTAAATATTATATTTTTTATTAACATATAATATTAATATATTATTAATGCATTTTTTATTAAAATTAATTATGTAAGAAGAAAACATTAATTTTTTAATCTCATGATATCTATATTAAAATTAAATAAAAATGTGAAAAATATTATTATAAAATTATTTTAAAAATAAAAAATAACATGAGAGATAATGGGAAAAAATTGAGAAAAATGATGTCATTAAATATATACAAATGTTCACAATTTAATGAATTATACTTAGTTATTTAATGTAAAAATAAATGTGAAAATTTTGGGAAAAATTAAAATTGATTAATTATAATAAGTTGTGTTTCTGTAATTTGAATAAAATAAAATAAAAACTAATATTTCATGATGTATTCAATATATCAAAAAAAATCTAACAAAATTTTAGAAAATCACAATTCAACTTATGAAAATATCAAGAAATTTCTAAATTAATATTGTTTGAAAACAGAATTTTCATATTTATATTTTGACTTTACTAAAATTAATTTCAATGAAAATATTCGCATATTTTCACCCATGCATATAGCATATGAAAACGCCCAAGTTGAATTAATGTTGGAGGCAACAAAACATTATACTACTTTTTAGTTCGGTTCATACATTAAAAAATTGAGGGGAAAGATGAAGATCATGTTATGATTTTATGCCTTAATTTTGTCCCTTTAAAGTGTTTAATGCCTAAACGACCTCTTGGTAGACATTACATTACTTATATATATATATTATTATTATTACTTACTCTTTACTTAACTAGTTTTTGGATGTTGGAATATATCAAAAGGTTGATATGGGTTGGGTGTATCTTACGAAGCATGCAATATAGTAACAGAAGGACTCTTTCGATCAATTTCTTTTATAACAAACACTATTACGCATAATTGAAAGTTTATATTGATAGTTTAGTTATGTAACTTATATTAATACATCAATAACTTGTTACGTAATATAATTAATAATTATAATTTAATATATATAATTATATTTAATAATAATTGTGATTATAATATCTTTATAATAAATAACATTTCAACGTTAAATTAAAATATCTAAGATCTATTTTCTATTTTTTTTAAAAAGAATATTTTTCAATTCCAAAATCATGGGCAAATCTCAATGCTAATGTCACTTTAGCAAAGTAAACCTTATTTTTGATTTTTCAATTCTAATGTACGCGTTTTTCTTCCTTTTTCGTGATTCTAACGTAAACTTTAGGAAACAAAAGGACGATTCCTTTTTGACAATTTATGGTCGTTGAATGCCATTAGTTTTCGTCCGTAAGATTTGATTCATTGTCTACTATATGAGTATATAAAATAACGATGTCTACTCTATAAACATTGTCTACTATTTTATTTATAAAAAAATTAAAATCAATAATATATTAGATAATTTTGAAGATAAATACTAATATATATGTGAAATGTAGAATATCTTTAGCCATACAGTGATCAAATTATTAAATGTTATACTTTTTTAAGAAAAATAGTGATAGATTAATCTTAAATTTATGTTTAAAAATACACTTGAATTTTAAAATTATTACTTTAGATACTGTAAGTCCCGTTATTTTCTTCAATGGATCACATTAATCCTATAAGACTAGCTTATTCCGCTAATTATAAAGATAACTTAACAAATTATTAAATTATGACATAATTAAATGAATTTTATGTTTTTTTATCTATAATATTAATTTTTTATAATCCTAATTAACTAACAAATTAAATAAAGCAAGAAATTATTAGAAAAAAATAACAAAGGGAAGAAAAAGAAAATATAATATATGATTAATCATATTTTTTTATTTTTCTAAATTTTTTTACATCATTTAATTGTATTAAATTATTTTAATTTCAATATCATATTCATAATATATATTATATTTTCAAAAATCAAAAATATAAAATTTATAACTAAATTACACTAAAACAAGATAAAGTTGTTGAAAAGCATCGAACTAATATATATATATATATATATTTTATCTTTCGAACCGTTTTTAAAAGAAAGATTATATGTTCTTTAATATTAGTTTTTTTAACAAAATTTTAAAAATAAGACTAACGCTATATTTTATCATAAATTATTGTATTTGAAATACCTAATCATAAATTTTAAAGTTAAAATGTATTTTTAAGATAATTATATTAGCTATTAGTTATCATGTTGTACACCTATTTATTAATTGATTAACATAAAATAAAAAAAATAATATAAAAATAAAATAAAATAATATGCGAACCTATCTAATTTTATATCAAAATGCCACAATCTTACCCAAACGATTTGAATAAGATTTCGATACGTCAGATCAAATTAACATCTCTATATAAAAGTATTTTTTTTTTAAGAAAACATAGGAATTCATTATAATAGTGTTTGACAAACAACAAACAGACGCAAATACAAGAAGACATAGATTGAAAAATTGGAAACAACTCCATCAACAATAGCTGCACAGTATATTGTAGAAGCCAACCCCAAGCACCATATCTAGCATCAAGTTAATAGACAAAGCTATCGCCATCATTGCTGTATAGCATACAGCATGGTGAAGGCTAAGAAGACACTAAGACAAGCTTAAACAAAGAACACAATTCAGCACAAAACCACAAAAATAGACTCCAAAATAGGCACTAAAAAATGAATGAGCAGTACAAATGGTGTTATTTTTTTTTAAATTCAATTTTATTCTATAATTTTTAGATTATACACTAATAATCTTGTTATTATAAAAAGATAAGACATTAATACCATAATTATTAAAAATAAGTATTTTAGGTTCTTATAATTCAAAAAATATAATTATTGTCCAATTATAAAGACTAATTGTAACAACAAAACACTAACTTTTATAAATAACCGTACACATAATGATAAGATTAGTGAAAATTTATTTTACTCCTTAAAAACACACCTAGCGAACTCAACAAAACATCATATACAACCAAACCAAAGGCCACTACAGAGCCAAAACAAAAATTCACAAAAACAAGCACACATCAAATGCAAATTAAACTACTTCTCTGAAGTAGATGCTTCTTCTATGCCATCAACAATTTGTCCACCAGTGCCACTACCAGCCAGTGGTCCAACCATCAATTCACCAAAGAATAAATCTTTTCCCATGCTACCTACCAGCCAGTGCCTTCACAGGTCGCTTACTAGTCTTTACCCATGCTTCTCCTCAAGCTTCCTACCAACCTTGGGATTCTCTTTGTTTTTAGCATACACTTTAGAAAATATGTCTTCCTTCCACTTGAGTCACCACATTGCTTAGAACTTTCAGACTCTGCAACATTGAACTGGAACCATTCACACCAGAAGTCGAGACTACATTACCAATAACAATCAAAGTTTTATATTTGTTGGAATTTCCTATTTAAAGTGATCATGAATCCTCAAATTCATCCCTGCTAGTAACTAATCACCATAACTAGCATACTTGCCCCCAAAACCTAACCTACACATATTTTCTTTGCATTCTCACAAAACCTCGATTCATGAGTTAGCTTCTCACAATAAAAACAAAAATATGACCAACGTTTAAACTTAAACTCTATCCACACTCTAGTTTGTCTAATATGAATCCTAACACTAGAGATCAGAGCTCGATTCAAATCAAACAGATTATGTACCCTTATTGATCATATATGAAACTGAAACTTAATATTCTAGTTTTTCTATTGTGTAACCGCATATCTTACCAATTATGGACACACATTAGGCATGAAAAAGTGAACAATTAATTTTATTTTTTTAAATAATAATTAACATAGTTTGAATATGTCAGGAATAAAAAAAACATTCTTTCAAACACAAACCATGCCAGATGTTAAGTTGTTCCATTATGTAGTGCTGTCCCTTGTAAAATAAAGATTTGTTTGGCTTAAAAACTGAGACAAACTCATATTATAAGGGCATGCATTTGCCAGAAATTTACAATATTATATTACGACCGTACGAGACATGCGTATATAAGAATACTGACATTTTTATGATATATAACTCAGTTATGACACAAATTCTCAATCTTCTTATTTGTTTCATTTGATTATTTAAATTATAAGTGATATTATATTTGTTTCATTTAATTACTTAAATTATAAGTCATATTATTTATTCTTTTGATTTTTGGAAAAATAATTAATTAAAGATAAATTTTATTATTTTTATATTTTTATATTAAAATATTACTTTAAAAAATAATATTTTAATAAAAAAACTAATTAAATATATACTCATATTTAGTTAAAGGATGCAAGTATTAAAACAACTTAAAAAAAAGTTATAAAAGTAAATTTTTGTTTTTACATGTTTAACTTCCTCTATGAATGATTGATTGTTTATGTGTATCAATCTATAAAAATGATAGGTTTTTAATTCTCAAAAAATTAATACAATGACATTCTGTTTAATGTAAACTTTATTATAGTATTATATTTTGTTTAAAGATTAATTACATATGAAATATCTATGTATCTCCTCAATTCCATTTTGAAGTATCACTATGAAAATTATTTTATTTTATCTAAATAAAAATCTTATATGTAACGTATCTTATATTTAAAGATTTGTATGAAAATCGTTACCCCTTTTCAAAAATTGATTTTCACGCTTACGTTACACAATTCTAAGTATACTGTAAAAGTTTCAAATAATTCCAAAATTGTTTTAGTAGAAAACTTAAGGTATAACAAAAGATGGTCAAAACTGTCGTACAAATTCAGTAGTGACACCTCTTAATTATTTACAAATAAATTAAAATTTATTATGATATCCAAAAATCACAAAACTTGGATGAGACAAACCTAACACATAATAGATTATGTCATAAAAATTTCGTATGCATTTGATTTCTAAAACACATTCAAATTCTGGCTCTTGTTACAAAACGGTTTCAAGCTCACTGTTTAGCACAAAATATAAAGTTGGAAAATCCATAAAAAAAATCAATATTACCTATTTTCTAGTGATTTAAAATCCAAAATAATCTTCATTGAGTCTAGTTTCAAAAGTAAAATAATCAAACTCAAATAATAATAAAAAGATACATAACAATTAAAAGGAAAACTTGTTCCAAAATTGATAAATTTAAACATATATTTCAAAAACACAGAAAATTTAATAAATATTTTTGATAAGATTAGATTTCAAATTTAACAATGATGTTAACACTTTCTTATTAACCCAAAATTGACCATACATCACAATTTTCAATATAAACTTAATATTTTTACAATAAAATAATTTTGCCAAAATTTATGAAACCATTTATTACTAGATTATATAAAATCAATTTCTTTTTATAAACTCCCAATTATATCTACAAAGATCCAATCCTAATTCACAAAAATAGGAGGAGTAGGAGGGGAGAGAGAATTGAGAACTTAACTAATTTAAACCTTAAAACTCTTCAAGAAGGTAATTGAAAATCTATTTCTTCTTGTTCTTCTACTCTATTGCGGCTGCCGCTATGGGTCACGTAAAACTAAAAGTGATAGTAAGGTTTTATTTGTTAAATAGATTTGTTGCTCTCTTGTCTTTTACCAAGATAAAAGTCACTTTGTTTCTTATAAACTCTATCACATTATTAATTTTTGTAAATGTGAGATTTTCATTTTCTCTAACAATGTCTTGGTTGTTCTATTAAGAGATGTAACTCTTTCAATGCAAGTATATATTTTTCTATCATGAAAGTGTCAATCTTAATCTCAAACAATACAAAATCCAGTTGTAGTATTTCATAACTGAACTGAATTTCAGGACAACAATACATGGTTATTAGTAGAACTAAATTTTTTCATGTAAAAGCACTTTGCAAATGCCGGAACCAGTGCCGTGCAAATATGATATGCCTTCAGTAATCCAGATCCCAGTCAATCATGAACATGGTGTTGTTCTTATTCATAAATAATCAAATCCATTTTTAGAACAGTACTCGATTTTCGGGGCAATGCGAAAAGTTTACTATTAACAAAATCGATAGACCTTTTCTCTCATAAAAATCCTCAAAGTAATAGGTAAAGCAGTCCTAGGATGCACTTTCAAAGCCAAATACCCGAAAAACACCTGCACCAAGAGACATGTGGATTAGTTGTCGCATTATTGTGTGGATTTGTCTCGTCAGACAAGAGGGAAGAAGAAAATATATAAAGTACCTTCATCGGCCTGATATTTGTTCTTATCATCCCCAGCATATGCCAGTAAATTGTACTTAGGATTCCATTCAACACTGTTCATGGCAGCCCGGCACGGAATTTGATGTACTGTCCGTCCAGTTTTGATGTTTGACTGTTTTCACAAAGTTAGTATAAACAAGATTTAGAAAATAAAAGGATTTCTGTAAAACTTTTTCTCAAAATTATATTTGAGAGAGGAATTGTATTAAATATATAATATACAAAAGTATGTCCAGGTTCAATGAACCTTGAGTTAGTAACAAACTAACAAATTAACCTACTAACAACTTATTGTTAAGGTAGTGTGAAACCTTGAGCTTGGTAAGTGCTTAGTTAATAGATCTATTGTTTGATCTTCATTGGCAATATAATGAAGTTGAAGACTCTTTTTGAGGACTAGATCACGAATGAAATGAAGATCAATGACTATGTGTTTTGTTCTGGTATGAAATACGGGGTTGGCTGTCATATAACTTGAGCTGATATTATCATACCACAACAAAGGAACTTGCTGAATAGGTACACATAATTTTTTGAGGATGGAAAGGGTCCAAATAATTTCTGAGGCTGCAATTGCCATTCCTCGATATTCTGATTTTACACTGCTTCGAGAAACGACCTTTTGTTTTGTGGTTGACCAGGAAACAAGATTTGGACCTAGATATAAACAATAGCCACTAGAGCTCCTCCCATCATCGTACTGAGTGCCTATACGCATCAAGAAAGCTTGTATATCAAGTTTTTTTTTTCGTAACTTCAAGCCATCTTGCATTGTTCCTTTTAGGTACCTCAAAATTGTTTTTACTGTAAACCAATGAGCTGTTGTTGGTTGATGCATAAACTGACAGGCTCTATTTACAGCAAAAGAAATATTTGGTCTTGTGAGAGTAACATATTGCAAAGCACCTACTATACTTCTATACTGCGTCTGATCTTCAAATAACTCACCATCATACTTTGATAGACTCTTTCCAATAACACCAGGTGTTTTGGCTAGCTTACATTCTAACATATACATTGTTCGCAAGTAAGTCTGCAACATACTTGGCTTGACACAAATGAATGGAATCTTCATCATATGAAACTTCAATGCCTAGAAAATAAGAGAGCTTGTCCAGATCTTTCAAAGCAAAAGTGGCATGTAACTTGTCTATAAGTCTTTGAATATGATCTGGTGAACTTCCAGTAATAAGAATATCATCAACATAAACTAAGACAATTAATGTTGAAGTTTTACCAAAATAGAGAAACATAGAACTGTCAGATCTTGAGCACCTAAAACCCCAGGATTGAAGAGCATGACTTAATTTAGTAAACCAAGAGTGCTTGTTTAAGGTCATAAAGAGCTTTCCTTAGTCTGCAAACTTTATCAGGAAACTTGTTATTTATAAAACCGGGTGGCTGAGACATAAAAACCTCCTCTTCAAGTTCTCCATTAAGGAATGCGTTTTGAACATCAAGCTACCTTATATTCCATCCTGAAGATAGGGCAATCGTTAGAACAATTCGTATGGTTGCAGGCTTTACAACAGGACTAAAGGTCTCATAATAGTCTAATCCATATGTTTAGTTATACCCTTTTGCCACCAACCTTGCTTTATATCTTTCTATGGATCCATCTGGTTTATATTTGAGTTTGAAAACCCATTTGCAACCAATTACACTTGCATTAGTAGGGATATCCACTAGATCCCACGTTTCTGTTTTCTGCAGAGCATTATATTCTCTATTCATTCTTTACTGATCAGTTGGGATCCTTCAAGGCTTGTTTGTAAGTTCTCGCTCTGTCTCTTTACGTGCTAAGAAGATTTTCTTCTTGAAAATTCCATGTCGAGACCTTGTAACTATTCTTCTTTCTGTTTGAACAGTGTTCTGTATCATAGCAAGTGATTGATTGTGATATATCGTGAAAGCGAAGAGGTAGAACAAGAGGTGGTTCAGATACATGTAAGGGAATCAACAACAAGTGGTGAAGTATTGATTGGTGGAGTAATAGGAACATTTATAAGAAAGCAGGGAGTGAAAGATTCTTGTACAAGGTAGGAGGTGACTTTGTAGAACCTTGTGCCATGGGAATATATTCTCATCAAACACAACATGTGCCTAGTGATATAAACTCTTCAAGAACTGGAATCTAAACAGAGATACCCTTGTGATTTTGGCTATACCAATAAACAAAGCATTTTTTGAGATACGTATTGAAGTTTGTGAGAATTATGGTCGAAAGAAAGGGATAACATAAACATCCAAATACTTTCATCATATTATAATCAGGAGCTTTATGAAAAAGTATAGAGTAAAGGGATTCAAACTCAGAGTTTTGATGGCATTCTATTGATCGGATACAGCGGCTTGGAAGGCGTAGACCCGGTGATTTTCAGGCATGTAGGCATGTACTAGAGAAGCAAGACCGGTTTACAACATGACGATGCTTTCTACACCCGCCATTTTGAGCGAAGTGTAGGACAAGAAAAACGATGAGAGATACCACGAACTTAAGAATGATTCAAAGCTTTAAATTCACCTCATTATCGATTGTAAACATTTGATCTTCATGCTAAACCGATTTTCAACAAGTCTTTTAAACGCTTGAATGAACTTGTTGAGAGCTTGATCCTTCGTTTGTAATGAAAATAGCCAAGTAAACCTGTTGTAATCATCTACAAAGAGAATAAAATATCTTGCACAAGTAGAAATCATAAGCGAAAGGTCCCCAAACATCGGTGTGAACTAATTCTAAGGTTGAGAAGTCAGAAGTAGACAATTTGAAAGGAGTCCGTGACTCTTTGCAACCGACAAGATGAACAAACCCGACCCTTTATTTAAGGTAGCGAAACATTACATTGTTGCATTATTCTTTGAACAATTTCAAAAAGAAGATGTCAACACGACTATGCCATAGATCACTATCTTTAACAAGTGAAAAAGCAACAAGATTATTATTATTACAAGTAAACGCGAGGGATTAGAAACTCCTTTGTGAACATTTCGGAAACTTATAGAGTCCAGTCTCAAGGTTGCCTTGAGTTAGAACCTTCTTCGTAAACCGATCCTTCACAAAGAAAGAATTGGAATGAAACTCAACAAATGAATTGTTATCAGAACAGAGCTTGGCTACACTTATTATATTGGAAGATAGAGAAGGAACATGAAGCACTTTCTTAAGAGAAAACACATGAGATGTAGAAGGAAGAAATACAGATCCAACACTGGAAATAGAGATTTTCTTACCACTACCAACAGTAACACGATCTTATCCAGTGTAAGGTGTAGTGGTAGACATGTTTCCAGAGTTCTGTGTCATATGGTGAGTAGCTCCAGAATCAAGGAACCATGCATCATCATTGATTGTATTTTGAGATGCTACCATAGCAGAGATCTGACTTTGATTAGAATTCTGATTCTCCGAGTTAGAGGCTTGGAAGGATATGTCAAATCTGTGGTAATAATTATGGACAATATGTCCAAATTTTCCCCAAAGCTGACATTGAGGTTTGTTGTTATTGCCTCTTCCACCTTGATTGTTCCTTCCACCACGACCACGTCCTCTAGTGTAGTAATGGTTGTGATTCTGCCCTGAATTCTGATTTGAAGACCTTAGGAAGCCTTGATTATTCTTAGGATAAGGCTTGTTTCCAGCATACTTGTTTTGCACAAAATTAGCTGCTATATTAGATCCTTCTTCAATAGAATTCTTGCCAAAACGATGCTCAAAAAACGTGAGCATTACTACGAACCGCTCTCTAAAGAGATCTTATCATCTCGGCATTGATCGATGTAACAACCGCATTGTAGTCGGCACCAAGACCACTATGGAGATTCATAACTTGATCTGTTCGAGCGAGTTCTCTATCAGCCCAAACCGTGAAACACCTTTGAGTTTCATGATATAATCGATCATTGACATAGAATTCTTCTTCGTTGTTTGCAATTGCAGTCTCAATTGTAATTAATTCTTCCCAGAGGAGGAAGAGAAAGATCTACTCAAGGCGACCCAAGCCGAGTGAGAGGTAGTATGACCAATGTCACGGCCATAATTTACGGGGTGAGAGAGAAGAGTAAATCCAACTCAAGATCATTCGATCTTGTCTTCGCCATAAAACAAACTCGGATTGAGATTTCCTGTAGTAAGCAAGAATTTGTTGGTGGGCGTATCGAGATTCCTTCGATGAAATCCTCAAACCCATTGGCAAAAATCACATTACCCATCTGAGATCGCCAGAGAACATAGTTCATTCGATCTAGTTTCACAGGCAAGGCATGATTGAGTATATGCGACGCTGGAGAAGAGATTGATCCTAAAATTTGAGAGTCTCCAGAGGAAGAAGTAGCAGATCCAGTAGCCATGATCGGACGAAGAAACGAGAAGAAAGAAAAAAAAAGAGAGAGAAAAGAGCTCTGATACCAAAACAAGATTTAGAAAATAAAAGGATTTCTGTAAAACTTTTTCTCAAAATTATATTTGAGAGAGGAATTGTATTAAATATATAATATACAAAAGTATGTCCAGGTTCAATGAACCTTGAGTTAGTAACAAACTAACAAATTAACCTACTAACAACTTATTGTTAAGTGTGAACACTTTCAAGTATCACTGTCATAAATCTTATCCGATTTAAATTGTAAAATGACATTGTGAGAGACTGAAAGCCATATTATTACTTACTATATCAATGAACAAGTCCTCACTGGCCGAAGCAATATATTCACCAGTATGGTTGAAGCTTATTGTCCTCACAGGCCATCTGGTAAGGGTTAGAAAAGGCCACACCATTTCTACGATAAATGGTTTGGATTCAAATGATGAATTTAAGGAAAAAAATACCCAAGGGAATCTTACTCGAGTTTTGTAAATGTTCTGACACAGAGCATCTCAGAGATATCCCACAGGCTGACTAACGAATCAGCACTACCAACTGCAAAGTAACTGTGACAGTAACAATGGTGGTGCAGAGTTAGGGGCAGGTTAACATAAACACGAAAGAAAACATTGCATAATATAATTCCTCTCAACCATTGTAGCAACTAGTTTGGGCACAAGAAATAGATAGCATTTTGTGGCACACCTTCCAATAGGATCAATTGCAATGCAGTAGCAACCAGCTGTATGAGCCATGAGAGTGTCAATAAGGTGTAGAGATGGGTACGATAGTACCTCAACAGTACCTAAACAGAAAGATAGGCATTCAAACCAATAGTTCCAACAAGAAGAAAGAAGAGCATTTGTGCATAATTGTTCTCACCGTTTCCGGTGGTCAAAAAGAACATATCACCTGCCATGTTCCAAGCAATCTCATTTACCTGGATAATAAGAAGGACATTGAAGATATCACTCTATCTATAAAAAAATGGAAATGAATGGTACAAAAGATATTTGTTGGCATCACTTTGTCAGATGAAACATCTATCTATAAGTAGAAGCTATATTTTTTTTCCCAAGAAATAGAAACTATACTCTTAGAAGTCTAAAGACAAGGCAAAAATTTTAAAGATCTTCAAATATTTTTTATCAAATTTTGAAAATGTTATCTTTTTAATGGTTGTGAAAGTATATGACTTGATAAGAATCTATCATGTAGGTTTAATTAACCCCCTTCATTCATGGAATTTCATTTTTAACCTTCCTTAAAAAAAACATATATTCATTTTTCTTACAATGTAATAAACGTATGTTTCTTAACGTTGTAAGAAAATTAACATATGTTTTTTTCTTGGAGGGATTAAAAGTGAAATCAGTTGAATAATTAGATCACTTATACATCGGAAGGAAAAAGATAATATCTGAATAGATATTACCTCATAATTGAACTTGCGCTTGTGAATTGGCTTAAATTTCCGGACATCCAAAATTGTTAGCTCATCGTCCTACATCCAAGGGAAGATGGAAACTTACTACTGACGGACCAGTCAACATCGTATCAAAGCAAGGGCTAGACTACTGCTACAGATAACTAGCAATATTTAGAATTCAATGATCGGAAGTAGTAACAACTAATAAATTCAGAACGTTTCAGAGGTTTGGCAGATCAGATGAGATTGTAGTATACCCTATTGCCAACAGCTACATGTGACCCATCAGGTTTGTAGGTAATGTTAATGTTCTCACCACTAAGCTCTGCTTGCTGTGAGCATTTTCCACCTGTAGAACGACGACAATAAATCATCTTCTCTCTGTTTTTGAAGAACAGTAAAATAATTTAATTAAGCCTCCATAAATAATGCACTAAAGTTTTCATGCCAACTTGAATTTATGTTTTACTTATAAAAGACAGCCTGTTTCATGGTAAAATATACCTTGCACAAATTTAAGATTATTCTTCCCCAAAAAAATGAAATAAATGAGATAACAGAAGGCAAATACCAATGTTCCTAAGTGTTAATCGAAAGAACGAAATTATCAAGCCTTCATACAGTGCCACAATCACTTACTACGTGCATCCCATAGACGGACTGTCTTGTCTCCTGAGGCTGTTGCAATTAGCTCAGAGTGTTTTGGATCCCAACAAAGTTGATCCACACTATCAGTATGTCCCTTCAATTCAACATCTTTTACTTTGGCCTGTAACCAACAAATATCCAATTCGTTTTCAGTATTCTTCTTGCAATTTAAACAGTGAATACAAACATAGATAAATAACAAATACAACGTTAATTAACTACGACTATGAACTTTAAATTTCAAATTTGCTAACACACACCTTAGAAATACTTTAACTACACTCCCAAAAAAAAGAAGATATTTAGAAGCTGGGAAGTCTTAATAAAGTTCTAAAGTGAGTACAAATAATGAATCAGAGCCATACATGCAGATTTTAACATACAATGGCGATTTGTATTCTCTAAAACCATAATAATATGAACATTATTTTGACGTATTATTTGCAATGTTTTCAAGCATTTAACTTATGCTTTATTTTACTTTTATCTTGTTTTGAAGAGTAATTTCGTGTTTTATAGATTAAAATGTTTTTAGAAGAATTCTGGACAAACACAAATAAAAAGCATGTTTAGGATTGTTTAATTTAACTTTTTAAAAGAACTTGCCAAATCCTTTAGACCTAGGAGTAACTTATTATTACTCTGCTACTAATTTATTCACTTGCAATCAATTAAAATTTGTGCATCACATAACCCAATTCAAGATACAAAATAGTATCGGGAATGAATAACCAGAAACAGAGAAAATCAAGAACTTTCCACACAAGCTAAAAGCTAAACAATGAAATCTTACATGCCCATGAGGCTCGATGTGCCAGACTCGAGCCGTTTGATCCACAGACCCGGAGGCAAGCTTAGTGCCAGTGCAATTCCAAGCTACCGAATGCACCTTTTTCATGAGAGAAAAACAAAATTAAATAAATTGCAAATCATTTAGCACAAAATGGATGAAGATAAAAGATAGAAACCTTCTTCTTGTGAGCTTGGTACTCTCTGCTATTCAGATTCTAAAAGGGAATAGTTTCTTCCATTTTCTACAATCATTTGATTGTCCAAATTATAAATTATGAGGCTTTAGCGCTTTCACTTTAGAGCCAAATAGTAATCATAATGGCCTTCGTAGTTTGATACGAAGAGGTTTTTCCGCTCTTCTCCAATTCTGCGAGGTTCTTTATCGGGCTAAAGGCGGTCTTGTTCCGGAAATGTCAGGGAGTAGTTTGTACAGCGTCCAATACAAAACTGCACAAATGGCCCAATTACTTAATTATTGTCAAATTTTATGTAGCGTTTATATAAATTTACTTATATTTATTATCATATTATATATAATTTATTATAAATTTATCATAAAATAAAATTTTTATTTATACAATTCAATTATATTATTTTTAATAAAAATTTAATTTAATTTCTTAATTATTAGATAAAATATTATAAATTTATTTACCTAAAAATAATAATATAAGTTTATTCGTCTTGATTTCATAAAAAAATAAAACATAATAAATTTATGAGATAATTTGTAAAATTAAACTACTTTTAATATCCTATTTAATAAATATAGATTTAAAATAAATTATTTTTAAAAATAATAAACTCTTTTATGAACATTTGTATTTTATAAATATTTGTGAATTTCATAAATTTAATATTAAAAACCAATAAAGATAAACATAATAGCACTTGGTACGCTAAGAAAACGTTAGTTTCAGTATACACATTATGTAATAACCTCATCTTAATAAGAGTAATATTATGTGTTTATTTCGTATTAGAGGTAAAATAAATTTTAATAATTATACTAGTTATATATTACTGACTTAAATTTTAATTTTTTTTATATATTTAAATAAATTATATATTATTAAATTACAATTTATTAAAATAATTACGAGATATTTGAAATATTGAGATAAAACTACAAATTAAGGATTTTTTTTCTAAGGTTGTATACATGGTTTATTACGTGTTTGTTACGCTTTGTATGGTAGGAGGCGAGAGTTGCCAGTTATGTGATGTCATTATTGCACCACTTGTATTTTAATTGTGATAAAATTAAATCAATTTGAGATGATCTTTTTTCCACGTATACAAATTACAAAATCTTAAACAATTCTTTAGTTAATAATTCATTTAACTTTATTTTATTATATTAGATTAAATTTTAATAAGATGGTTATCAAGTTATCTATGCTTTTCTTGATGAATTATTAGGTATTTTAAATGGATGTAATAATCTTGTTTTCAATATAAAATCATTTTACTTCCATCATGCAAAAAGATGGTAAGAAATTTAGTATTGTTATGACAATATTTTCAAATTTTTTACTAATATTTTGTATTAGTAATTTATTATGTGTTATTTTGATTATTTATTATTGTATATATTTCACAATTTTTATATAAATTATTAAAATAAATAAAATTAATATCTTATTATTTAATAAAAGTAACAATTATGAGGTTATATACGCTTTGTTTATTGTTTATATTATGATAATGTTAATATGAATAAAATTAATACGATAAACTCTATATTTTTATAAAAATAAAGAAAAATTTACAGATATAACTCTAAATCATAAGCTAATTTTTTAATACAAATTGCGTATTAGTGAGAGATCAATACTAATAAATCTACATCTTCTTAAATTTGTTGTGTACCAATTAATTAAAGTTTAAAATTATAAATCTATCACCACATTAATTCTTTGAATATATTTAAATCTATCAATTAAACTATCACTTGATCAATAATAAATGATTAATATATTAACTTTACTCATATTTTTTTTATAAATAATAATGCATCCATTACTTACCACCATGTTTTATATTTTTGGTTTTTATAAGCGTCAAAAATAAGATATTTTATATGCTATTATTTAATAATGTTTCTATATAAAATATAAAATCTTAATATTAAACTATATCCTATATATATTAATAAACAAAATAGAATAAAAATGAAAGTACAATGTCACAAATTATGTTAGATATTATTACGTGCAAAACATCAAAATTGTCTTAATTTTTATTTGGAAATTAAGTAGTAAGATGAAAATTTATACTCACACAAAAATATTAATGAAATTTTTTTAATTGGTATATACAACTTGAATTTTGAATTACAATTTGATATTGGAAAAAACCCAATTAAATGAAAATATACGTCTAAAAAGAATAAATAAAATTTATAATTTTTTTAAAAATATATTTTTATTAAAATTAAGAATTTTAAACAAAATTACCCATTAAAATCGGTAAAGAAAAAAAATAAAAAGTAAAAAGTGAACCTATAATAGTGATTCAAACACAATTATAAGAGTCGTACAACAAGGTGTTTTCCAAAATAAATATGTTATATATATATATATATATATATATATATATATTGATTATTCTCAATTATTGATAGAAGAAAAGCACCTTCATTCTTATTTTGTCCTGTTGCCCCTCCAATCTCGCTTATTTTATTGACAATCTTTCTCTTATGGCTTAAGCATACACTATAAAGTTATAAAACATAAATGCTAAAGTAATTACAAGTAAGCATGAAAGGACCCTACTAATATTGACAATATAAAATATACAAGACATGATTAATAACATATCTATGGTCCAACCGAGAAATTCATCAATATTGATTTTTTTTTAATCAATAAAAAATTAATATAGTAAATTTATGTGGTTAAAAGAAAGATTATTTTTAATTTTATCTCTATAATAATATCATGCAATTATATATATCATCAATATATAATAAATATATAAATAAAATTATTAAAAATATAAACTTTTTGATAAAGTATTTATTAATTAATATTTCAAATAAATAATTCCTCTTGTCCAACGTCGGTCTATTTTTCTCTTATTATAAGCAATCCGATTTATATATATATATATTATGCTGAAAATGCCAAATGGATTTTTTTTGGGTGGAAAATGATCCACGGTTTGCCTTTTAGGTTTCATGGTGTTGCTTGGTTCACAAATGAGTATTTTGAGTCGATTTTTTAATCTTAAAAATCATAGTTGTGTAGGCTTGAGGAACTATGCAAATAGCGTCGTTGCGTATTTTTATATTGGTTGTGAAAAAAACTAATGCAACTCAAAAATTGACGTAATTAAAATTTTTCTTTTTTTACCAGAACATAGAAAAATGTTACCGAATGTATTTTTAAAACTATTTAATTTATATTATATATCTTAATTGTATACAAATTTTTTAATTTAACATCGCACAACAATACACACAAATTTCAAAAAAATAAATAAATAAAATAAGTTCAAAATAAGTTAAAAAAAATATAAAAATATTCTAAGTATATATATACAAAAATAACTAACAATAATAACTAAACATACAATTAAGATGAATTGTCACTTCAAAACATGTAATTACATGCGATTCTAAGTATTCTAGTTATTTATTTAAGGAAATGCAATTACATGGATTGTCACTTCAATTTTTTATAAAAAATATATTTAATAATTGATATAATTTATAAAATATTATTAAAACATGTAATTTTGTAATTTTGTAATGGATTTTGATAAATTATGTAAGATTTTATTTATAAACATGACATAATACAATTTGATATTAATTTACTTAAGTTACTATTAAAATTAAGTTATATTAATTAAATATATAGTATTTAATATAAATTAATAATAAAATTAAATATATAAAATTTATAATTAATTAATTAACTTATATTATTTATATCTGATATAATAAATTCGTTTAATTTTTGTCTTTATTTATTTAAAATGGGTGTGGTTTTTTTTTAATAAAAAAATACTAATCATTTAATGATGTATTATTTATTATTAATTAGATTATTTATTATTTTTATATTTTATTAAATATTTATATTAATTTTAAATTTTATAAGAATAAAGTATGATATCGTGACATAATTCAAATAACAAATCATGTCTAACTTTTAAGTACGCCACCGCAAATTAAGTACAAAATCCGGATACGACGGGTCACGAGCTTTAAATTTCTAATTGCAACAACTATATTGCTTTTTCTAAATTTCTTTTAACATATATATTTTTATTTTCTGATTGATTTCTCCTCCTTAGAGAGAGAGAGAGAGGAAAAAAACAGTAAATGTTTTTATTAAAATGAAAAAGACAACAAACGTTTTTGCTGAACAAGAAAAAAGAAAAATTACATAAAATCAAAATACAATAATAATATTTTATTCACACGTAAAAAATAAATAAAAAAAAGAAAATCGAAAATGTAAATAGAAGTTCAGAATATAAAATCGAAAATCCACCGACGCTTTGATTGAGAGAGAAGCGTCTGGTCGGGATCGACACACCTGCCAGCCACACACACACTAAAAAACACAGCTGGATTAATATTCATATAGTGAGAGAGAGATGAGAGAGAGAGTGAGAGAGACAATTGAACAACTAGCTCGCTCTCTCTCATCTCGCAGGACTAAACCATACTTTCAAAAGGACTAACAGTTTTTTTGACTACTTTGAAGAAAGGTAGAACTAGATTATATTAAAGAGAGTGGGGAAGAGGAAATGACGTCATCGTCGGCGGGAAGATACATGGCTTATTCACCTTCACCATCGGCTCCTCACTCCCCTTCCCCTCATCTCTCTGGCCTTCGTTCCTCCGCTTCCTCTTCTGCTGCTCTCGTCGTCGAGCAAGAGAAGTAATTCCCCTCAGATCTTCCTTCTTTTCTTTATATTTTCGTTTTACGTGATAGTTGTCGGCTATTATCACATATTGTTGGATTTTTACTTCTTTTTTTCATGTATGATCTATATCTAAAGTACTAATCGGATTGCTGTTTTTGGTCTTGAGCTGACTACTCTCATTCCTGTGCGAGTCAATTTGCTGTTTCTGGAGTGATCGATTTTATTTTATTTTATTTTTGGTTTTATGTTTAGCGTTTCTATTCTATTCTGGATATGTTTTTCCATCTTCCAGCTTCTAATTTGGTTTTTGATTTTTTTTCCTTCCAATTTCAATCCGTCATTTTTCACGTGTTTCATTTTTGATAAGATGAAGTTCAAATCTTTGATTAAATTGACAGATGTGGCTTTACCTTTTTATATACCGTGATCCTATTCCAAGGATCTGATTTTGATGCTCATTCAATGCTGCTGTTTGTCGTTGGTACGCGTGGCCACAGATTTACAGAACACTTAACACGCACTTTCTTGCTGTCGTGTTTTTGGTTCTTAAATGTTTGGTGATTTTTTTTTTCTTTTTACATCATTTGAAGTTTATACGTTTTCATATTTTATGATTATTTTGCTCTATTTCTCTTTTAAGGTCTAATTTCATCTTGCTAAACTTTTTTTCGTTTTGGTGGTAGATATTTATCCGAGTTGTTTGCAGAACGTCAAAAGATCGCTCCTTTTGTACCTGTCCTTCCAAATACATACAGGTTGTTGAACCAAGGTGAGATTAAGAACCACAACATAACAAGGCTCCCCATTATATCTATGGCGTGTCTGCTTATGAGTGCATAGATGTTAACTCAAAATGTGGGGATTCGGTGAGTTTTGTATTTGAAACATCAACCTAATGATTCCATAGTAACTTTGAAATCATTGCTAACACATGAAAGATTGCTAATAATCTAATGGAATCTTTTGCCTAATTAATCATAAGTGTTTCTCTTACAATTCTAACTCCTTATTTCTTTTGTAGTAATTAACTTTTGTTAGGTCTGGTTAATATTAATTCAAGCGAGGGATATCTCTTGAAGCAACACCGTTCGACTGAAATACTTGTTGCTAACCTGTGAAAAATTGTTTATGACCCCAAATACTTTACTGGATAAACTGATAACACTTTCTCTTGCTGTTCTAACATTCAAGTTGCTCTGTAGACTACAATCCAATAATTGTCAGTAACTTGTGTTTGGTCTGGAAATACTTGTTAGTTCTGGTTCAGTGGTTCTAACTGACAGTTTAATCAATTATTGACTCCACCTTTCCCATCATGAAGATTTATTGATGTATGAGTATCAAGTGGATCGAGTTGGATGGTTGAAGTTTATTAGTATTCTTTCTGTGAATCCACTTTCTCCTACTAATTTATAGACTTCAATCTTTTCTGAGGCTGTAGGCCCAGGAAATTGGGAGAAATCTTATTGAAAGAGAGAGCGATGGCCTCCATCTTTTCTTCGGTCTGATACTTGAAAAATTTTAAAGTCCAAGGTCCTATGCCAGAGGATAGCTTGATCTATAAGATTTTGTGGAGCTTGAAGTGCTTCTTTGGATCCTCCAGAGTTATAATGGGTGATATTAATTACAATAATATATTAATTTGAATTATAATGTACAAATTCGTTCTATCATTCATGCAACCTGATTAATATAGTGGTTCTATAGATGTGTGATAGCATTCCTTTAATTGTGTTTTACATATGATGAGTTTAACACTTTAACTCGATGTTTATTTTTCTGAAATATAAAGTACTTTGTTCATTCAAGAAGTTACATATTTAAAAAAAAAAAAAATGGGGAAGCATTTAATTTAACTGACTTGAGAAAGGAAAAGGGGTATTCTCTATCCATTTTGTGGTAACTGCTAACTTTTTAACAAATGCTGACTGGTACATCTTATTCTTGAAAATTGACATTTGGAGCAGAAATATTGCGTGTAACAACACTGTTGGGGAATGCATCAGTTTTAGTTCAAAGTGGGCTTGAACATGCTAGCCCCCTGGCTTCTGGAGGGATATTTTCAAATGGAGGTGCTGAGTTTAATGGATGGGCATCACGGTTTCAATCAGAAGTACGGATACTAACCATTAACATAACCTTACTTTCCATCTAATTTTACTGTAATTTTGAAGCATTCCTGACACCAACTTTTACATTTCGTTCTAACTATTTAACATTTGTTTGAGTGTTTGCAATCTAGGGTGCCACTTTGTGACAGGTAGTTGGATGCTAACATCAAAGAGCAAGTAGAAATTAACTTAAGAAATGGAGATTTACATGCACTCAGAAATAATTCTCTATTTTTCCACCTTACCCTGCTGTCGAAGTTGTTTTAACTGTAATATATGACTCTACTGGAAGTTCATTTTTGTATGTAGATTGCATTCCTGAAAGGACGAATGCCCTAATGCAGAATATGGGAAAGTGCTTCTCTAGTCAATCTGTATGAGATTATAGATTGTGGAAGTTCCCATCTTTTTATAGTACTGACCTCTCATATTTGAGTTATTTCACTTACGTACCAAGGCTTATTTGGTCACCTTTTACACATTAGATTTTTTAGAAATTACTAAATTATATGCTGCTGAATGGTTTGTGAGACGAGATGAATATTTAGGCTACAGTAAGTGTTCTAGATGCAGAATCAAACGTGACCAAATATTTTTCATTGTCATATTACATTCGTTTGTATAAGTTCAATTTTTTAGCTGCTTCTGATACTCCTTTATCCGTATTGTTTTACATATCTCAGTGTTATTGAGTTTTATGTTATTGAAAATTATCTTTTGAATATCCTGTAGCACCTGTCCATTTTGTATCAGACAGAAATTGCTTGCTTGGATCTATTGTCGGATTTTGATAATCTTGCAATGCATTATTCAGATGTCAACTTTACTGCAGCCGTCTTCAACACAAAACTGGATGAGTCCTCAAGGAAGCACATCGGGTTTAATTGTCAAGCGAACAATGAGAGTGGATATTCCTGTTGAAAAATATCCTAATGTATGACATTTTTATTTCACTGAATATTTATCTTAATTCAAGAGTTTGAAGTAGATTTGTTATTGCAGTACAACTTTGTTGGGCGTCTACTAGGCCCTAGGGGAAACTCTCTTAAGCGTGTAGAAGCAAGTACTGACTGCCGTGTTCTTATCAGAGGCCGTGGTAGCATAAAGGATCCGGTTAGGGTAATTGTGAAGCTTCTTTTCTTATATGGTTGTGCCTGCTATGGCTTATATCCAAGCATGATTTTTTATCTAAACATAGTTGAGGATGCTTTGTCTTTATATATATATATAGGTTCTCATTATAAATCAACTGACTTAAGTGTTGATAGGTAAGGGGAATTCACTGAAAATCTCTGAATCAGAAACAACTATATGTTGTTCACGTTACTATTTCATAATGTCCTGGAAGTTCTTGAAAAGGGAAGTCTAGATTTTGTTCATTGCGTCATATGTGAAGGGCATGACACTTTTTGATGCTGTATTAACTTTGTGGTTATAGTTCGAGCAGATAACTTTGTTCTCTGTGAATCTTTTATTTTTTAAGTTCCATGGGTAATTACTAATATGGGTTTTGTGAAGCTCATTTTATTAATTGGAGAACGTTTAGGGAGGTAGCATATAAAATATCAAGTTTGCTGTTTCTAAAAAAATTTAGAAATTATATTGGGGAAACATCTTAATTTTTATCTTTCCAACTGATATTTTTAAGAGTTCTTGGTGCTAGACACGTGCATGACAAAATTAATTTGACTTTCTTTCCTCATTATGAAAAGTAAGTTTGGAGTATTGTCTCTGCTTTACAGGAGGAAATGATGAGAGGGAAACCAGGATATGAACATCTGAATGAACCTCTCCATATTCTAGTCGAGGCTGAATTACCTGTTGAAATAGTTGATTCCCGATTGTTGCAAGCACAAGAAATTCTTGAGGATCTGCTCAAGCCTATGGTAAATTCTCCCTTGTTCTTTTTGTACCCTGCATTTCTGTTCCTCATTTGTGTGTGCATGTGCGTTTTTTTTACATCATTTGGCAACCACTTCTGCATCGATCTTCTTATTCTCCCTCTCGTGCTATTATCAGGATGAATCTCAAGATTTCTACAAGAAACAGCAGCTGCGAGAATTGGCAATGCTAAATGGTACCCTTCGTGATGGAGGTTCTCCCATGTCTGGCTCTATTTCCCCCTTCCACAACAGCCTTGGTATGAAAAGGGCCAAGACGAGGGGATAGTGAATGTCACTTTGGGAGGGCTTTTTGAAGCTGGCTTCTTAATTTCTGTGAGTAGACAACAATACCAATGCCACATGTGTTGCTGTCTCTTGAGGATGCCTCCAACTGCCATCGGGGCACTGGCTCTTTAAATGCCAGTTATAAATTATTTCTATATGGAGTGTGGCTTTTGTTTCCCGTATCACATGGGAAGCTACTGTTCGAGTTTGGAGAGTTTGCTATTGTATGAATAGACAGTTTGGTTGAAGTAGTCCATATCTCCTGGACTGTCCTAATTTTTATAGCTTTTTAAGATAGAGGAGTTTTAGTGAACAAAATATGAGATATCAGATATGGTTTGTGTATAAAATATAAATACGTATCCTACTGCATGTTTTTTTAGATGGAAGTGTTTTGTACTACTCAAGTATGGATGGTATTAATTTTGATGCTAGCAAATTCGTTTTTATAAGTTATAATTTTTTTTATCTGATTTAGTATCTATTACATTTATATGCCTGATTGGCCATCTGGCAACTTGGTACTTTTGCTATTTGACCTTTTAACTTCAATTTTACCCATTTAAATATCTTTATAGTACGTACAAATTTTTTTTAATCGTTTGTAGGTACCAATCATTTAAATTGTTATGGAGATTAAATTAGCCAAGTTGGGATCAAATTGGTAAAAATGCCAATTAGCGTATATATATGTCCTTTCTAATGAGCTGATTTCCAGCAGCAGTTTACGTACACGTTCTACAATATTATGGGTTAATAATGTCTATATGCATCTAAGCTTTTGACGATGTATCTCTTCATGTTATTTATCATCATCTCTTCGTGTTGATGCGTTGGAATTATATTGGTTTAATGTTAATAATGTAAAACTTAAAAGAGATACAATCACAAAGGTAATTCTTATTCTTATTTTCATACTTTTTTACCCATATGTTCAACTGATAACATTAAATATCTTTATTTTGATTACTATATATATATATATTGTTCAAATTTATTAAAATTAATCAAAATATATATCAGATAATTATAATAGAAGTAATTGATGTCTCATTTAAGAATATGAGAAAAAAAATATCAAAATAAAAATATGAATAGTCTAAAATACCAATCCGCAAATGAGACCTTTTTGGATTGAAAGAGAAGTAAAAGAATAATGGGAACATTCAAACGGGCAAAAGTAATAAGCGATTCACTCTTTCCCTTTTTTTCTTTTTTTTCCTTCCTTTCTACGTAGAATTACCAGCAGGAACAAAGTCAAGAGTTTCAAACTATACATTAAACGGCTTGTATCAGCATATTAATAGAAATGCAAACAAATAGTTTTGTAGAAAATAGAACACCAAGACAAGGTTGGATACCAGTACCAACCGCTGTAAGAGGAGACAGATTGTCAATCCTTGTCCTCCTGTTCTTCGTCTTCGTTTTCTTCAATTCCGACCCAACGGGTAAATGCAAAAAGGAACTCCTTGAAGGTCACCATTCCATTTTTGTCCCAGTCCATTTCTTCTGCATTCATCAAAACAATATCCAACTGATTATATAGGATTCACCACCTTAGTGGTACCATTATTTCACTTTTGTATCTTTTTTATCCAGATTTTGGAGATGGTACCTAAGTGGTACACTCAATTAAAAAATTGTATCAATTTGAAACAATTTTTCACATATGAAGTAATATAAGTACGATATTAAAAGAATATTTTTGGATAAACAATCAACTGATTCTCAAAATATCCCAATTAAAAAATTGTATCAATTTGAAACAATTTTTCACTTATGAAGTAATATAAGTACGATATTAAAAGAATATTTTTGGATAAACAATCAACTGATTCTCAAAATATCCACTAAATATCACTTAATTAATTTATTATTCAAAAATATCATTTAAATATCGCACGTATATTATTGCATAAGTGAAAAATCTTCAATTAAATATCAAATTACACCAAATTGGTATATATTTTTAGATGAGATACCAATAAGATACCACCTCTAAATTTTGGATAAAAAAAAGGTACAAAAAATGAAAATGGTGATACCACTAAAATAACTAACCCGGTTATATAAATGAAAATTGCTCTATTTAAGTGGTTCAGTTCAAAAAAACATAGGGGACAAATTCTAAGCAAAAGCGATCACTTTCAACCCAAATGAGAGCAATTCCAAATAGACTCTTTTAACACTTTTGCTTGTGCTTGTGTAAGTGTATTACTACTTTCTATGAACATGTATGCACACAAAGAAAGAACTTACCGAATCTTCTCATAGCTATTCGCCCAGAAGAGCCTCCACCTGATGTAGTTTCGTTGATGGCTTGGATCATTTCACTCTTGCTGACGTAACCATCCTTATTCTTGTCCAAAAACACAAATGCATCCACCAAAATTTCAAACGTGGCCTCTACATTTGGCATACTAGCTTGCAATTTCTAGACAAGTTAGTTACGGAATACAAGAGTCATAAAATTAATATTTATATCATGTCAGTTTCTTCCCTAGTGTTGTAATTGGAATCAGCATGTTCAATGCTCTTGATCTGCAGATTCTGAAGCTGAGTTGATATGTTCAAAGAGATGGGTTCATCCCTAATGTGGCATAACATGTTTGGAACATAAAAATCCGACAACAATTTTTCTTGCTAAATTATGTCGCATCACTTGAAAACTAATTTCAAGTTGAGACGAGAAAAACTTTTATTTACCCATTTAACTATCAGAAGGCACAAACTTTGTTTCTACGTACCTCTAAAAAACACAGTTTTTATGTAGTCCTTGCTAGATGTACTAAACCACAATAACGAGGAGAAATAAAAAATGACGTATATATGAGAAAGAAAAGGATAGAATAAAAAATGTATAAGATTATTTGGATACAGTATGAAGAGCAGCTTGATCATCCTTGAGAAGATAGACAAGGCAGAGAAGGACAATGAACTCATTGCAGTTGATTCCCATATCCTCATTTATATCACATGCTTCAAAGAGATCATTGACTTCCTCCTCCGTAAAAGAAATTACAAGCTTATGGAAACATCTTTTCATTTCTTCTTTATCAATTGCACCATTTGAATCTTCATCTATAATATCAAACATAGAACATGCATTTTGGAAGTTATCAGTGTCCCAGAAACAAACAAACTACTACCAATTATAATATCATATCCAGTTCAGTCCTAAATCACACTTTGGGCATAAAATGCCTCAAAATTGCGGGTATACTAAACTAGGTAGTTATTTCCGTTAAGTATTCTATTTGTAATGCTTAGTTTGTAATACTTGTGTAAGCCTTACATATCTGTTACACTTTCTGTTATACCTATCGAATAGGTGCTAGTTGTATTAGCAGTATAAATACTCTGCATTCATAGTATTCAATATTCAGAACATACATTTTTTTAGCTGATCAATTTTCACATATCAGAGCTATATAACTCTTACAAGAATGCTCTAATGGCTACGGCAAGACCAATTCAAGGTTCTAGAAACTCTACAGCAATTGTTAAATCTCAACTTATTTCACCAGCAGTTCAATTTGCTTCCGCATCATCAATTACAATTCCTCCAACGAACATGAGCTTCTTGATAGAAATCGATCATTCCAACTTTCTGCTCTGGTGGGAGCAATTATTGTCTTTGATCTCTGCCAATGTTATGGAGAAGATCAATGATCCTTCAATTCCTGTTCCTACAATTGTTATTCCAGACACTCAAATTTTGAATCCTAAATTTGAGAACTAGACTCAATTGAATGGAATAGTGAAGAGCTGGATATTTGTATCTGTATCAAGTGCATCAATTTATCTTGTTAAACCTGGAACATTAACACAATACTAGGAAAAACTTCAAAAATATCATTGAAGTTTATAATATCTTCAAAAATATCCCTATGGTTTAAGTAATGTCACAAATGCCCTCCAGTGTAATAGTGTTATGTCATCGTCTAGTTATAGGGGCAAAAAGATAAAATCCCACCAACACATAATCACTCCCTCGTAATCATTCAGAGTCCAAATCCCTTACACACGTAACCTCTCATCTTTTTCACATAAATCCAACCTTATCTTCTTCACGCGAATCTAACCTCTCAAAACCACTATTACCTTCACGCCTTTGTCACCATCTCTCTCACCCTTATGCCTCTGTCATGCGAATCCATCGTTCCAAAACCACCCTTATCCTCACGCCTCTGTCATGCTAACCTAGAACCCATCATTTCACCATATCTCTCACGTGAACCCATTGTTCTAGAACCCATCTTTTATTTGGCTCAAACGGTTGGCAATAAAAGATATAACCTAACTCATTTCTTAGTATTATGTATTCCGTTATTATGGTTTATTTTTTAAGCTTGTATTTCAAACTTGTTATGGTATTTATCTGTATTTGGCTTGTTCATTTGGTTGGTATATTAATGACCTTATCTATAATATGGTATCTGCATGTTACCTAAACACAAACCTATTTTGGTTCATTTTTTAATCTAGTTTTTATTTATATATGGTATATTAATGAGCTTATTTTAGACCTATTTTGTATTCTGGTATTCTATGTTTATTATTTGGTACTCTGGTCTATATGTATTCTACATGTTTTTTCTTTTCATTTGGTTCTAGGATTCATTTTTATCTAGTATTTTGGTATTGATTTTTATCTATATTATGCCTTTATCTGTCTGTTTTCTGTGTTTTTTAGGGTTATTCTTTCTAGAATTCATTTTTATTGGTATTTTGTTGCTCAAAAATAGTGTTTTTCAGCTTTGTTTATTTGAATTTTTTATAATTCAAGATTATAAACAAATATCATTGTATTATTTTCTTTAAACATTCTTCTAATATTGTGTGTTTTGTTGATATTATGTGTTAATGTTGATTAATGCATTTTTTTAAAGAAAAAAAAATTGATTGTTATATATGGCGATAGAAATGAATGAATGGGCCAATGCATATGTCCATTTGTTTGGTAAAGTTAGATGGGTTGGTCATATATCTATTGAAGAGTATATCCTTATTTGTTGCTTTCATAATGTTAAGAGGGCCATTATGAAAGAGGAATTGATGCTAAAAAATGAGGACTTTAAGATTGAAGCGAAGAAAGTTGATAGTGAAGAACGGAGTCTATTAAAAACGGATAACGAATTACAAGAATTAATGAAGGATTAAAGGAACAATAAAAAATAAAATGCAAGATTTTTTTGTGGAATTCAATCCTTTGGAAGTGGTTTTCTATGCCATCATGTTAGATTATTAACCTTTCAAGGAATTACCAACTGTTTTACCAAACCAATCACAAAATAAACCACCTTTTGATGATTACTATCCCACTTTTAATTATTTCAATGAGTCGCCCTTAAACTCAAATAATAACCAAAGTCCTCATTGATGACCTTTACCTTATTCATTTGAACCATTCTCAATTACTAATAAACAATCCCTTGATGATCTAGTATATATGAACCCAATTCTTAACCAAAACGAACAACATCCAAGGAATTGTGAAATGTTGAAAAAATATAAAGGGATAGTTGTTGCAATTGAAGATGAAAATTATGGTAGGGATGAGAAATTTTTTTGGAACAATGATGAGAAGAATCCTGATTGGAATAATGATATTATAAACGATGAAGATGATAATAAGGGTGATAATAATAATGGAAACGATGGTGAAATTTATGATACTGATGATAGTCTTTAAGACTTAGAGAATGAAAATGACCATCATATCAGTGGTACTGACTTAGAGGATTGTGGAGGAAAAAAATTCTAGAAAAGTCAACAAACACTATGAAAGTAGGGAATTGAAAAGAAATGGTGATAAAATTGAGTTCAAGATAAAGAATACCTTCAAAGATGCTAAGGATTTAAAGCTATCTTACAAGATTACATTGTTCAAGTTAGGTTTCAGTGTGAGAAGGTTAAAGTTGACACAACTCGAGTAACTGCAAAGTGTAAAGCACAGGATTGTGGATGGAGGATGCACACTTCTGTTGGAACTAATAAGAAAACCTTTATGGTTAATACATTTGAGCCAGTACATAAGAATTGGAGACATACTTGTCAAAAAGTTAGAAAAACAAAAATCTACAACATCCTCTTAGTTAGCCTTTTAATTGAAAGACTTAGTCATGACAAACCCTAATACAAGTATCCTTGTATTCACTGATTAGTGTAAAAGAAGATGAGGTATATTTGTACCTAACTTAATACTGTATAAGACAAGAAAAATTGCTTACAATTGAGAATTGAGTGACTATATTAATAATTTTGCAAAAATAAAATAATATTGTCATATGGTTATAAGAAAGAAGCAACCCAGGGTCAATGGCAATTGTAAATACTCATATACTAATACCAAATACCAACCCTTGTTTTAGGAAATGTTTCATTAGCTCATCCGCCCCAAAAGAAGGGTATTTAAGTGGATGCAGGCCTTTTTTTGGTGTGGATGGATGTTTTTTAAAAAGCCCAAGGTATCTTGATAGTTATTGGGTTGGATGTTAATGAAAGTTTGTTTCCAATTGCTATTGCTTGGGCTGAATTAGAAAATGGTGAAACTTGGATGTGGTTTATGGCTTTATTGGACCAACATATTGGGGAGTTCAAAAATATAAGGATGTGTTTCATGTCTGATAGACAAAAAGGTCTTATTGCAGTAATTAATAAGTTATTCTTAACTTTACATGTGAGATTTGGTGTTAGGCATATTTATGCCAACTTAAAGGATAAGCATCCAAGCATGAAAATGAGGTCATTATTCTGGGCGACATCTAAAGTAACTAGAACAACTGAATTTAATGAGTTGATGAATGAAATTAAAAATGAAGAGCTTGAAGCACATGCATATTTAATTAAGATTCAAACTTCACATTGGAATAAACATGTTTTTGATGATAAAGTAAAGGTTAAGCATATGACCACTAATATGACTTAAAGTTTTGACAATTGGTTGAAAAGAGTGAGGTCTAGACCTATTGTGGAGTTATTTGAGGAGGTCAAAAATGATGTGGTTAATAGTGAAAAGGAAAGAAGAGGCTTTGAAGTGAACTACTCCTCTTTCACCAATTGTTATGAAATACATTCTTCAAAGACAAGAGGAAGAGTTTTAAGGGTATTGTATGCTAGAGATGGAATGTTTAAAGTATTGGATGGTTGCAACATGTTGGTTAATTTAAATATGTGGACATGAACTTGTTATAAGTGACAATTGAGTGTTTTACCATGTAAGCATGGTGTTGCCTATATTATGGACAGAAGGTATAAGATTAAAGACTATGTACATCTATATTTCACAAAGACTTTGTATTTGAAGACATTTTCATTTCATTCATCCCGTTTCATCTAAAGAAGTGAGTTAAGATGCCTAGTGAACAACAAATACTTCCACCAATTTATAAATCAAAGAAAAGTAGACCACCAACTAAGAGACATAGAAAAGCTACTGAACTAGAGAAACATAAGAGATTGCAAGGATTGAAATGTGAGAATTGCAATCAATTTAGTCATAATCAGAAATCATGTAAGAAAAAGTTAAAAAATCTAACTAATGAAACTCAGATAAAATTGTAACTATTCATTTAACTTTAAATTTTTTTCCTTCATTAAATATAAATTGTATATAAGAAACAGCTTCAAGAAAGGTGATCAAGAAAAAGCAAAACAAAAGAACTATTTAAACTAAAGTAATGTATTGTATAACATATTCATTATGCATTACTTCTTATAAAATGAATTAAATTTATTGTTCATAATTCAGGTGATAGACAATGGAACAAAAAAAGAGAGAATTAACAAGTGAAAGTGGGCCTTCTGAAATGGGAGTTTGATTGCTTCATTAGATGACCACGTATGTTTATGCTATTTTTTCTATAATTTTTAGTTTAAAATATGTAAGTAAAAAAAACAATGAATATGATTTGAAAGAAAATCTTTTGTAGCCCAAAATCCATGCATACACCAGGTTTTGAGGGACATGACATGAACTTTGTTGCTTTTTGTATATTTAAACTCATTAGGGTGTCTCCTCTCCTTCAACATTGTAAGAATTTAGATTGTAATATAGACTATGAATGTAGACTGTTATTAGACTGAAGTCAGACTATTTATTGAGCAGGTTAATATTTGGATTGTTTATATCATTCACAGTTTTTAATGTGAATGTGAATTGTTATTGGACAGGTTAATATATGGATTGTTCATATTTTCGTTCACAAATTAAAACTGTATGTCATTTTTATTTGGATTTAAAAAATGTACTTTGTTTATAATTATAAACAATTTTATTTTATATTTTCATTCGTTTAAGCATATATATTCATTTAATCATAGCTTGTATAATTACAATTACTAATTCAAAAAATTGAAAAAACCCATATTAAGAACCATCATATTTTTAAAACCATTATGCATATTCATTTTTATATTTTGGATCCTAGCTCCAAGGGCTGCAATTTCAAGTTTTGTTGCATGGAAATCACGAGTTATTTTCCTGTGTTTTTATTAATGTTACTTGCATCTCCACTCATGTATTCTTCACCATTAGGATCCCAAAATGAAAAAAAAAAAATTACACTTGTCATTTAAACAATAGAAGAACATTTTTAGGGTTCCCAATATATTCACTTGTCAAAATAATTTCTGTTTTTTTAATTTTAAGAGTATTCCATTGATGCCTGATGAACTGCTAGAAGCTATAGATAACATTCAAGCTTTAAGTTAATGTTTATGTTTTGATAGTGTTTTTAAACATATATAAATTTTGAAAGTTTTTTTTCTAAACAAATATGAATGGATGCTTTGAAAGTGAATATATTGTATGTTTAGAAAGTATTTTTCAAAAAAAATATAGGAAAATATAGGTTAAAAGTGACAATGAAGCTATGATATATTGGACATATGGTATGACTGTTTTTTCTTTTGTTGAATGATGCTATGTTTGGAATGATATATTGGAGATTGAAGATATTGAACAGCTATAATGTTTTTCTCTTGTTGCTACAATAGTTTTGATGTATCTATATATTGCTGCAATCTGTGGAAGGTCCCAAAACAAGCTTGGATGGAAAGGTAAATAGGGATGTTGAAACCTGTTTTGGAAGATGTTGTAGCTGTTGAAACCAAAGGATATGCTATTTTGATTGTTGCAATGTATTGATTATTGTAGCAATTATTTTCCTTTTTGCTGTCATAATATGGAAATTGATAGGGACATTTTTGATGAATATTTATAACATTATGAATGTTACCATTGCAAACAATATTACCGTTGAATCAACGGTAACATTTAAAAAGCATAGGAATAGAACAGATATGGTATAACAGTGAATATATGTTGATTTTTCACAATTTTTATAATCTCTATTTAATATTAAAGGTATTTTTGAAGACACCTCAAACTTCAGGAATATTGTAATTTTTTTTGTAAACCACTGGGATATAGCTAAAGATATTATAAACCTCAGGGTTATCACCAGTGATGGATTTACGACTTCAATTCCAAATTGTTCGCATGAGTGATATGTCAATTGAGGATTATCTCCTACATATCAAGTTAATTACTTATCATTTAGCAACAGTAGATGAAATTGCACTTGATCAAGATCTAATTTTGTGTACACCAGTAGGTTTGGATCTAATTACCTCACTTTAATTTCATCTCTATCTATGCGTTCTGATTCTCATGGCTTGAGTTCCAAAACCTGCTGCTTACACATGAGAGGATATTAGCAAATCAGTTCTGTGATCATAATAAAATTTTTCAAGCAAACCTAGCTAGCATGACTGCACTAACACTAAAAGAACCTAGCTTGTCGTTGACAACTCCTAAGCCTCCTTCACAACCTCATTGGAACATACATGGCTTTCTGCAACAGAATGTTCAGAACAAAGCTACTACACTCGCTAATTCTAATTTTGTCAACGACGAGAAACAAGCTACGTAACCAAGTCCTCATGTGAAATGCTTCAAGCTATGTGATTTTCTACTAGGAAAAATTGGCCAATCTTCTGCATCTACATTTCTAGCAGTGCTAACTCTGTGCCTCTAGTATCTTCACACCAGTGGTTATTGGACTCAGAACCATATGACACTTGACAAACAATGCAAACAATCTTCAGTATGCTGAACATTACAAAGGAACTGATGTTGTCACTGTAGGTAATAGAACCTCTTTACCTATCAAGCATCATGCACATGGAATTGTTTGTGTAGATGGTGAACCATTGTCTCTCCCTAATGTGCTGCATCAAACACCAGTTGTTCCTAGTATTCATTTCAGTTCACCGTTTATGCGCTAATAATAATGTAGCTGTTAAATCCATTGTTGTTCTTTTTGTGTGAAAAAATAACACATGCAGAGACTTCTTCTCAAGGGACTAGCTTGTGATGGTTTGTATTCTCTCAATGGAACTCTCGTTTATATCCATCTACCTCTTTTGCCTCTGGTACATTGTTTTTGTTCCTTATCCTCTGTAAATCCATTAAGTCTACATGCCACTAAGATGATTGATGTGTGGCATCAAAGTTTGGCTCATCCTTCACATACTGTTGTTCATAAACCGTGCCAACATAACGTATTGGATCTATGTACAAACATTAATAAGAGTCAATCCAATATATGTCTTTTAGACAGATCATATAAACTTCCATTTCAATCTCATCATATCAAAGTTGTTCATGTAGTATCTACATGGATTTGTGGACATCACTAATATGTGCTAAATACTGTTTGCTAATAGTACATGACTTCAGTCGCTTCATGTGGATATATTTCTTGTTTACTAAGGATCAAACATAGTCTATGTTTGATATGTTCATGGCCATGGTAGAGAGACAATTCTTAATTATGGTTAAAGGGTCCAAGCTGATGGGGGAGGAGAATTTGTGTTCCTCACTCAGAAATGGCAACCTCAAGGACTATTACATAGGGTTACTTGCCCTTATAATTCATAATAAAATAGTATGGTTGAATCTAGACATATAAGAGAGTAGTTGAGAAAGGGTTAGTACTGTTGTTACAAGTTACCTTACCTACTACTTACTAGATTCATGCCTTTAGAATTGTTGTATTCACTTTTAAGAGACTTCCCTGTAAGGTTTTGAATTATCAAACAACTTATGAGTTTTGTTTGAGAAATTTCATGATTATCAATTTCTTAGGGTCTTTGGCTCTTCTTGTTTTCCCTATATTAGAAGCTATACTGCACACAAACTTGAACCTCATTCAGTCCATTTTGCATTCTTGGGATATGCACCTAAAAACGTGGATATTTATGCCTTGATCCTCTCACTAGTAGGATATACACATCTTGACACGTGACTTTCCATGAAGATGAGTTCCCATACCAGTCTTTGACTAAAACATATACGGTTCCTTCTGAACCATTAGGTCCTTTACCTATGCCTATGTTGTCCATACATGTTCCTTCAATTGTTGAGTCTCTCCCTCATCGCCTCCTGATGTGTTCGCACCTTTACTTGATTCATCTTTTCAGTTGCCTCCTCTGACACCTGTCTTATCTCCAGTTATGTCACATGAACTGCCTATATCTACTAACTCTGATTCTTTGTCTTGTCCTATTTCAGTGTCACCTACACCTTTGCTAAGCCTTGACTCTATTCCATCTTCATCCCATAGTCATGTTGAACCCTCTAATATACATCCAATAGTAATTACACTAAAGGATGGTATTGTCAAACTAAAGCATTTTGCTTTTTTTGCTCCAGTTATATTACTTGAACCTACTTGTTATGAAGAGGTTAAAGGCATACCTGAGTGTTGATTGTGGGTGGAATATGATTCTTTGATTAAAAAAAAACACATTAAATCTCAAACCAAAACATTGCAAGCCTATCTCTTCTAAATGGCCTTACAAGGTAAAACTAAAAAGTGATTGCTAGACAAGTACAAAAGTAGAGCGGTTTGTAAGGGTTGTAAGCAACAATTTGGCATCAACTATTCTGAAATGCTTTCTCCAATGGTGAAGCCACAGACAGCGAGAATAGTTCTTACTATAGCACATTCTTTAGATTGAGATTTAAAACAATTGGATGTTAATAATACTTTTCTTAATAGGGTGTTGGAAGAGAAAGTTTACACCAAACTCAAGGTTTAGTGCACGTGACTTAGTTTGTAAGCTCAATAAAGCCATCTATGGGCTAAAACAAGCTCTTAGAGCTTGGTTCCATACCCTTTATGATTTATTGTTGCAAACGAGATTTTAGAGTTCTGAGCCTAATCCTTCCATGTTCCTTCGGTTTATGAAGGCTCAAGTTACTATTCTATTAGTATACGTGAATGACATCATCCTCACAAGCAATGATACAAATTATCTCAAAAAGCTTACTCTGTCACTCAATTATTGTTTTACTCTCAAGGGACTTGAGTTATTTTCTAGGGATACAGATTCTTAGAGATGCATATATTATACACCTAAGTCAATACAAGTATGTTATTGAATTGCTTGCTATATTGGTTTACAAGTGCTATTCTATACACATTTTTAAATATAAATTCTTTTAAATTCATAAATATTTTATCATTATAATCAACTAAAATTATTTATTTTATATTAATTGAAAAAATATTAATTTCCTGAATTTTTTGAGATTTTTTATTAGTTTTATTTGACAAGTGAATGTACCCAAAAACGTATGTGGATATACTTTAGCACTAGGCACCTAAAACGACGATGTTTTGAGTCACTCCAAGGCACACAATGACCCCAGCGTGCATCTTTTCCTCTAGCACTAGCCCGAACAATGCGTTGTTATCCCAAATGCACTTTGCCAAAGGTGTTGTTTCGTCGTAACTCAACACCAATCAGCCTCACTCATGCACTGTTCAACTCCTTATCCCTTTGATTAACACGTGACACTCACTTAATATCAATCAGCTTGTTTTTGCATGTACCACAAATCCTATTCCCAATCTTAAAAGCTAATTTTTATCATATGAATACCCAAACACCACCTCATAAACCATAATCAATATCAAAATTACATAGAAAATAGAGAGAAAAACTAGAGTTATTCAGATTTATGTGCAATATTGCAAAACCTTTGAAAGGAGATTCAAGAACTAATTAAAGATTGATATTTTTGGTTCCTATGGCTCCAATAATTCAACATAATCATATTATTTTCTCTACCCCTTTCTTCTTTATGATGAAATATTTAGTTATTTTTATAGATTTGATAAATTTCGTGTCTAGCTAAATATTTAATGTGATTGTGGGTAATTTCTAAACCCTAGACTATAGTTTAATTAATTTAATATCATGATAGATTTTAGTTTCAATTATTGTAATTCATACATGCCAAAAATATACATGTATGAATTACAATGATCAATTAGTTTATTGTATGAATATGTTTATATCTAGTATAAAATGTTAGTGAATAATCGCTAATATTCTTATTTGAAGTGATACATTATGGCTCTTGTCATAAGTAGGATTAAATCCCTACGTTAAAGGTCAAGCAATGATTTTAATTTAGTTATCATTTTTTTAGATCTTAATACAATGAATGAACTAAATCTAATAAAAGTACCTTTAGGTTGTTCAAGATTTAGGTTTATTAGCAATCGTATCATTAATTCAATACACAGTAAGAAAATGTGAAAAGTGTTAAACGAACTTAAATTTCTAAAGCTAAATTTAAGAATTCAAAAATAGTTGTATATTATGAAAGTGAATTAGAACATAAAAAACTGATTTTCATTCATAACATGTTTAATTAAATTGTAAGAAAGCAGTGGATAGTCCCATAATCACATATCTCTCATAAATCTTATACAATTCACTTTTATTGCTTTATATTATTTTCTTCAAAAACAATAAAATCCCCATTACTAACAAACTAGTAAATCGTAGTAGTAGAAATTGTTACCAATCCACATGAATTCAATTCTTATTCTTACATTATTTATCACTTATCCGTGATCATATATACTTGCATATACTTAATAATGTCAATGGGCTTGCAAATTCAAAACCAGCTAAGACTCTCATGCACACTAGTACTCCTATCTCTAAGTTTGATGGTCATTTCTTGGATGATGTTACTGAGCTTAAGAGTCTTGTAAGTGTACATCAATGTACATCAATACTATTTGTTCACTCGACCAAACATAGCCTTTTCGTTAACAATTTGTGTAAGTTTCTACAAGCACCTATTGATGCTCATTGGGCATCACTTAATATGTATTAGGCTATCACAAAGCTACTCTTTATTATGGTTTGCTACTCCAAAGATCAACTACTCTTGGGTTTGATTGGTTTTCAGATTTTGACTGAACTAGTTGTATTGATGAGTTATGATCGTCGTAGTACTAATGCCTCCTACATTTTATAATAGCTTAGTTGCATGGGCTTCTAGTAAACAAAAAGTTGTGACACGATCTATATCAAAACAGAATATGGAGCCTTGGTTCTTGCTTCCTTTGAGTTGATTTGGCTCTAATATGTGCTTCATGAACTTCATATCACCCTTCCTCACATGCCTATTGCGTCATAATGTTAGTGCTACATGCCTGTCTATTAACCCTATCTAGCATGATCGCATAAAACATGTTGAATTGGATTGGCACTTCCTTCATAATCAGGTTAATGCAGACACTTTAGACGTGCAGTTTACTCCAACTAACGAACAGTTAGCTGATGCTTTGACTAAAGCTCAACCTGAAGCACTTTTTTGTTCCCTTCATGTCAAATTGATGGTTGTTCCACCACCTTCTATTTGAGAGGATACTAGACTAGGTAGTTATTTCAGTTTAGTGTTCTATTTGTAATGCTTACATTACTTTTGTAATACTTGTGTAAGCCTTAAATTTCTGCTATTCTTTCTGTTATACCTATCGAATAGGTGCATAGGCACCTAGTGCCTGTATTAACATTATAAATACTCTGTATCATTCACAGTATTCAACAATCAGAATATACATTTTCTTGGCTTATCAGTTTTCACATTACGGCCTGTGTATATAACTAATGTTCAACTTGTACTTCTTTATATAACTTACGTACATGTACATGAGCTCATGTACATGTACATGAGCTCGTGTACAGACTGTACGTTGCAAAAAAAATCAATTTTGGTTCAATTTCATTTATAGACTATTTTGGGACTCAAATAATTACATTAAGAGAAGCGAACAAGTACCAAATTGCTCAAAAGTGGTCTTGCAATTTCTGAAGCTCTCATCAATCTTTGGGAATTTTAAAACAATGCTATCAAAGGATCTCATAGATGTTCCTTTAGATGCTCTCTTCTGCATAGCTTCAACCACTCTGGCTTCAAGCTTTGTTTCTGGTAAACAAACTTGTTCTGATGATTCACTCTTAGTCACTACACCACCCATTGTCACTTAGTTCGACAAAATTGGGATGTAGGGTCAAAAAGTAATTTTGCTGCTACTGCCATTTAATATTTGCAAAATGAACATATTAAAAGATTATTAGACAATTATTTTAATATATGAAGCTCAATAATCATCTGTACACCCTGACCCAAATATATATATACACCATCTGCACTTTTTAATTTAGTAAAGCTTGCAAGTAAAATCATCAACTAGAAGAAACCAATAAGTGCATAAAGTCATTTGTCCACCAAAGATTACCATTTGTTTTATTTGCTTATGATACACACAAGATTTTTCCTACTTCAGAATTCAAATTCAAAATAAAAAAAAAGACAAACAAACAAACAAAAACTAAACGTTTCATGATTAACCCCTGTATGAATCAAAACAATTACAGGGTTGATCTAAAATATCATGATTCTAAATTACTGAAAAGTCTAAAATATCGCAGGCTTCAGATAGATGAAATCATTAATCAATACCCCATCAATTTTTCAAATGATCCCCATGCTTGCCTAAGAGAACTTTTTTCAAACAGCTGGTAGAGAGAAAGTCCAAACTTTTATCATAAACCAAAAAAACTTAGTTTCTTCAGGAAAATGAAACAAACAACAAATGAATTGAAAAAAAAAAGGTGAAAGGTAATAAGAATTGGAGATACGCACCCGAACTTTCCCACAGAAGCTCTTTTTGCTAAGTAAATGTAGACAACATCGATCAAAAGGAGATGGTGATTGATAATATCATCTAATGACCCAGATATCTTTAATCCTAAGTCGATCACAAAGACCCAATAGGAAAAAAGAAAAAAGAGAGAGAAGTTGAATGAGGTAGTGTAGGCTCCAAAATGGGTATAGAGAAAGAGGCTCGACACAAACATACACAAAAGGACATAAAGCTAAAGTTAGAGAAAAAATGGTTGCATGGTTTGGTTTGATTTGTTATCTAGTCCCGTGCACTTTCGATTTTGAACCTTAGTTTGCGCTCTACCCAACACGCATCCTTTTCTTCTTACAATTTACAACATCGACCGTCTAGGCTAACATTTCACATAAAAACATAGCAATGAAGGCTTCAAATAAGGAAGGGAGATATTTTTATTTTTCGTTCGTAGAAAATATATAAACTTGATAACGTAAACAAAAAAAGAGAGAGAGTTTGCTTAACTCACATATTTATCCATATTTTATATATAAAAAAAATTAACAATTAAAATGTTTCTTACAAATTTTGATTAATTAAGCTTTTATACATAAAATAAATTGTAAAAATATTTTAAAAAATTATATAGTTTTAATTATACTCATAACTTTATATGTAATAATAAAAACATATCTAATAGATAATCACTATTTCATTTTTAATAAAATTTTATTATGTGTATTTTGTTGAAGATATTATGATAAAATCTTATATTTAGATAGTTACAAATTCATCCAAAATATTTATAATTGTTTATAAACATATCTAGTTTTAATTCACATGATACCATTCAATTAAAAAAATAAATGATAATTATCAATTAATTATATTTTTATCACTACATAATATTGTGGGTATAATTATAATTATTTAAATTTTTTTGGATTTTATAACTCACCTCGTATATATGAGTGTATTAAAAAAATTTGGATTTTATAACTCACCTCATGTATTGTATATATAAAACATATTTAAACCTAAAATTTTAGAAAAGTGTATTCCGAGTGAATGGCGCACGAAGCTTCTATCAACAAATTACAACTTAGTGTGGGTATATTTTCAAGAATTGTCCGATCAATTGAATTTATATTTTGTATAGGTTGATTAATCTTTAATATAAGTACTTTGACTTAATAGGATTAGTTAGATAGTTTTATTTTATTTTTTGTAATAAATAAAATCTAATTTTATTAATTTATAATATTTATACATCTTTTTACTAACATTATAATATTTATATATATATATATATATTAATAAAAAGGGATAAAAGGCAATAATTTATTACATTAAATATCTTAATCCTTAAGAAGATTAAGGAATATGAAAGATATAATAATATAATAAGTTGGGACAATTGATCCTATCCTTTTATTAATATATTTATTATTTTTTATAAATTTTAATATTTAAACATAATTATGTATATCTAAAATAAATATTATTATATTTTATTTTTTAGGAGACAACATGTTTCATTAATTTTTTCTTATTTGGTTTAAAATTATAACCATGTCAACGTTTTTTCACTATATATTGATTTGGGTTATGATATAAATCTTAAAGTCTTTTTTAATTAATTTTAATTTTTAATAAAATTAAATATTTATAAGTAGAGATATATACAAGAGATATATCATCGTAATAATCTTCTTAATTATAGGTTGTATTTTTATAAATAATTTTTTGATAAAAAAATATAGGTATAAAATCATCATATTTATCGATCTTAAAGTGACATTCTGGGTTGACTTGAATGTCAATTTTTGAGGATTTAAAGGTTTGTAAATGTTTTTGGTTTTTTTTTCTTTCAAAATCTCTAAGTTACGATCGACTTATAAAATAAACAAATGACTAACCAAATTAATTGTGTCCACCTTACTCACAAGGCTAAAGTATAGTTGGTTTCAATTACAATTTATTGTGGTTTATGTAATGGTAGGATGGTAAGATTTATCTTTTTTTTTATTTTAAGTCACAATTTGAATCACGTCCATCGTTACAATAATAATAAAAAGATATAAATTTAATACTATCTAATTATTTTGTCATCGTTTGACATATTTGTGATACTTGAAATTTTGACTTACTTCTAATTTTATAAAGTTATTGGATTAAATTATACAAGTTTAAAAATATCTAATTATAATATGTATTTTGTGGATCTATAAATCAAAGTTGGTACTTTAATGATATATTTGATGCATTGTATTCGATATGTTAAGAATAATTATATTAAATTATATTATATACATTTTATACGATGTTTGATGACAATATGTATAATATAATTACATAAAATTAATTTTTTTATAAAATATTTATATTTAAAGTAATATGTAATTTATTTTATTTTATTTTGTTATTTGTTAAAATAATTTTATCATAAAAATATATAATAGTTCTTGGATGAATTAAAGTATTAATTTTTATTTTTATTTTAATTTGGATACCCTCCCGTTGCATTCCAAAGATGGGGCACATTTTCATATTTTATCATTTCTTTTTGATATATTTAATATATTATCATTTAATTTAATTAATTTAATATTTATTGTCTTTTTATTATGTATAAATTTAATCAATTTAAATCTTTTTATAAGAGATAAATAAGTAAAAAGATTTCTTTAAAAAAATGCAATACTTACACACCTACAAATATATTGATTGGTCAAACATAAAATCATGTATGATGATTCAACTTCCCTTTCGTTCTCTATCTTAAACAAAAATTTAAAATAATAATTTGATGGGTAAAATTTAAAAGATAATTTATTAATTAATTAAATTAGAAGAAATATAATATCAAATTAGTTAATTAAAAAAAGTAACTAGATCGATTAGTTTTAAAAAATATTGTAATAGCTAAGTTTAAAAAATTCGAGATTAAATTGTTTAAAAGAGTTAAATAGCAAAATACTTCTTTTAATATTTATAAATACTAACATAATATCTATATTAAATTTGTCAATTTTTATTATAGAATTTTATTTTTTTATTATTGAAAAAGATTGAATGACATAAGAAAATTCGTGCCAGTATGTGGTTAGTTGAACTATTTAAAAGTTATAATTACTTTTATAAAGATTGTTAGCATATATTAGTTATACTGGTAATAGTTCGTAGAAAACCACTGTGCAGAGTCTAGTAGCACTATAAATACCTTAATCTAGTATGTAATTCGTTAATAAGTTTTATATATAATTCAATTTTATATTTCATTTGCTTGTTTTCTTTTACAATTTTTCTGTTTTCTGTTTCATCGAGTTTTTTTATCTGAAAACCATATATTTGGTGTTTCTAGTATTACAAGTTTTTTGATAATCCGAGCTTATGATCAAGTTAGATCATATAAATTTGTTGGTTCGGAGAGAGCAAATACTCAATTATAACTACTATAATTTGGAGGATTATATTGATATATTTGTATCACATTTTTCTCCTTATCGATTATACAAGATAAATTCAATGTTTACAAATTAGAATTCATATAATGGACTTGTAAAAAGTTAGATCTATAGTTCAAAGTTGGATCTATGGTTTAGTAAGTTAAAATATGAGCTCTTATCTGGTTAACGTTGATACAATTACTAAAATGTGGTGCAAATTAGAGAATATCTCATCTTCATCGTTTGGCTATTGATTATTATTGGACATTAAGTGTTTAATCATACTATAGTGAATTATGTACTTGTTGGTCTTGATTCTAATTGAAATTCTTTTATTTATGGTATAACTCTACATTATAGCCCTGTTTCTTTTGATGAATTATACAATTATCTACTTACATACAAGAAGATCTTGGATCATTAATTTGAAAATAGTATGTTCAGTGCTTATATTGGTAGGTGCAAAAACTTCATTTTTCTTCGATTTTACAATTCAATTTTATATTTTATTTATTTGTTATATATGCCTAAAATCAACACAAGTAAAAAATGTGATGAGAAGCAAATTGTACTAACAATTATATTTTTTTAAATTTAATAACATTATATTATAATAATTTATTTTAGATCAATTTTTAATGTTTATTTTCAAAGTTTACATCCTTTTGATTTAAATACTAGTTTTTTACCTTTAAGAAACATATGTTAATGATTCAAATTTGATAAATATATAATAATAAATGTTTGGAGAATTGTTAAAATGTTAAGGTTTCTAGAGAGATATTTGAGAGAATAAAATCACATATCCTTTATTCATTTTATCAATGAAGTATATATAGGTATACAAGAGGTAACTGTTAATGTTACATCAGTAGGTATGTTGTCAAGGTCTCATAGCCAACCTAAACATGATGTTTTTACAACAATAACCCGTTCAATGAAGTCAAGTCATTGTCCTAACAATCACATCGTTAGAGTTGTACATCCCTTGTATGAGCGTGGGATAGAAATGTGGAAAGCCATCAGGTCGCTTAGCATCGATGTTTACGTGGTTAAGTCTTTAGGTTGAGAAAGAAAATTAGTTTATACTCCAGTGCGAAGCTGTTATATATAAAGTGCTCGATACAACAAGATCTTATCCAAGCAAGGTAATTCAGGTCGTTAGGATAGCGACCCTTCTACAAGTAACATTCCTAACATTAACTCCTCACTTCCCTAGATTTTTGAGAAGTATAGAGAATATTCCCATGTATTGATTTTGATTTTAATGTATAAACCGTTCATCTTCCTCTATAAACATTAAAAAAATTAACTTTTTATCTATTGACGTTCTTTACTTATCCAAATTTTTCTTTAGAGAATCTTACCTCAACATAACTTCTTACACTACAATTCAGCACAACCAGTCCACTAAACACACAATGAATTTTGGAATTCAGTCTGTTTGGCTAGCGACTTCCTTGATAAAACCAATTCACTTTACTATTCTTAAGCCACTCATCAACAAACTTGTAACTATATTTCCCAATTAGGTAACTTCTTCATCTTTTCATTCTTTCTTACCATGTTTTCTAATAAAGAAAAAGGAATAGTCCACTCGACGTCTTCCAAAAATGTTTACTCAGGCTGCACAAAAAATGTTTCTTTAAGAATAGGAACACCTTGAGAAAGATCTCAGGATTCAATTCACTTGCTAATAAGCTCAGAACAAGTTGATCAATCTATTGAAGCTTCTATACGTCGCAATGAAGGATCGAATAGAAAAAGTGGTGCACCTATTAAGGAGAGCATCCTAGCCCTCCCCACTTCATCCAGGTCACGCCTTATTTCCTCACTATCTTTGTAAAGACTAGTGCTCATTATTCACTTTCCCTTATCTACAATGACAAAGGTACCTTGTCCCAAGAAAAAGTTTGATAACAAGGGTGAGCCTACCTATTGAACCATATTCAAAAAATGCAAAGTGATCTGACTGTTGACGACCTTATGTAAATTAGGCATAAATATGGTATCCCATAAGTATGATGTAGGTATCCCACCATTTATGTGACACCGATGATCTTCTAGTTGGGTGGTGGGTGATACATTGAGCCTCTTTTAGAATAGATTCTGGTGTTTGTTCTCCATAATGGTAGCTCGTGCCCTCAATACTTTTGACATCAACCTTGTCCAAGTTAATCCCAACAGATGGTGAACTCTTTTATGTCTTTTAGTCATCATTGGTGAACATAGGATGAACTTGACAAGTGATGAAATCAGGTGTATGTACTGTTTGAAGAGAAATGGCCTGGATAAAGGTATATCGTATATATCGTGTGTTGTTGGGCATATGCTACACCTTAAACTCCCTGATAGTACTCATGTTGGAAGGATAAATATTTTTATATCACTAGAGACATTTGGGGCAATGGGATCAAATTACCAGTCCATGTACTTGGAACCATCACTTTAGCAAATCCCAATCCCATGCAAGTGAGTTAATAAACAAGTTAGGTCTAGATGGTAAGGAAAAAATAAGAACAATTGAGCTTCATAATACTTCAAATGACAGCTATAAAGAAAACTTAACAGTAGATCATTTAAAAAAATCTTGGGTCTAGAGGGACTATACTGAAGAATACATAGGTCATTCTTCTATAATGAGGTCAATAGCATTGTTAAAAACTCGAAATTTTGATTATTATTTTTTTTTGCAAGCATGGACTACTCAAATGTGGACCTTAAAGATCTGATCGATGCCTCCGATGTTCAAGACCTGATACCTACATACCCTCAACCTACCCCTACCTTGCCATTTTTTTATAAGGAACTCCGATCTTATAGACGATGAGCCAATCAAGATGCCTTCACCACCCACAATGTCTAGCTTGTCCAGCTCATCCTATCTACCACCTAAGGTCGAGGCTTCTAAGAAAAGGAAGATATGTGAGGACTTAACTCCCCAATTGAGGTTATGAATCTATAAAATTGTGAGTTTGATGAAGCCATTCTAAGGGACATCGTGATCTGGATACCTTAGTGACATATTTTGATAAGGGAATTTTTGGACGGTCTAAATTAAATAGAGAGCTCTACTACTATTTCAAAAGTGATATTGAATGGGCCAAGGTCAGATAAGCTCGTTGGTATAAGGGAGGGTCTAACGGGGAGCTGAAGGTTGATCGTCTGATTGAGGTGAATTTATGCATTTCTAGATTTATATTTTGTTTCACATTTGTAGTCAGGAAGTATAAGTACGAAGTGCAAGCTAATCGCTTGTAAATAGTGAAGTACTAGAAGGTTGTGGAGGATAAAGGTTCTCTTCTTACTAAAAATTGGGCAAAAATCCTACAACTTGAGGGCGACTTGCTCAATAAGTCTACAATTTTTAAAAAATAAGTCAGTTATTGCTTCGAGTAGGGACAAAAAACAAGCCATTTTGAACAAGCGACCAAGGAGGTTAAAGAGATAGTGAGCTCACTAAAGAACCAAATAAGCTTGTTGAATGATCTGGTGGAGATGCTTGAAGCGAAATACACTAAGGCTTACAGAATGGGATGGGCTTTGTAGTAAGTAGCTTGAAAACCTAGATTGAGAAGCTGGACCTGATTGTTCCCTACTTCACCTTGATGCAAGATTTTCAGAGTAGTTGGAACAAAGTACCCCCAGCTGCATTCCACTTCCTTTACCTCGTGGTGAAGAAGTGATGCATAAGGCCCTGCTTGAAGGTATGGTTGAAGAAGCCACTCCATAGGTTCTTGTTTTTGTAAGCCTCATTTAGATCAACCTTCTACTTTTGTGATATTACCGTTAACACCTAGCGATTGATAGACTCTCAATCTTTAGGACATAAAAGAGTGATTTTGATGTAATATAATGATTTGAAATGTACAATAACATATTATAACTGTATTTGAAATGATTATAAACGTCTTGTATTTGCCTATTTATATTTGTCATGTAGTGATTAAATTGCTCCCAAAAGAGAAATCTCATATGTTCCTCTATTTAATTACTTTTGCCTCATTTGTGTTTTTGTCCTTAATATATTTTTGTATTTTCTTGAGAGTTTAAGACTGCATCCTTGAATTGTAAGTCCCATTCTTGGATTTTAGGTCATTCTAAACCAAAAAACCAACTTAATTGCATGAATTTTTAGGCCATTACTTTTAGGTCTTAAGTCAAGTGGATTACTCACAAATTGACTTGGATGATATGATTGAAACGGGGTTATGCTTTTCTTGTATCCCAAATACCCTTCCATCAGTTACTAAAAAACACCTTGTTTCCCTAACCATAAGTGATGAGGTGAATCAAATGACTTATGATGTTACCCCGTTAGGAAATAAAACCAAGAAATCCATTGCATCCTTAACACCACCCATATATGTAGACAATGAGACCAACCTTGAGCCAATCCAGGTCACTTCGTCTGTAAGATAAAGCATAAAATAAGGCACGAAATAGGACCTGTTTGGTCTGTAGATGGGCAAGAAGCACCCCAAGCCTACCCTTATGGTAGGTAGTGATAAACTAATGAGGTATGTTCCTCTCATAAGTCCACTACAAAGTGTTTTTCCCATTAAATCCAAACAGGGTGAAATTAATGAACTAAACAATTTGTTTGAATGCGATATATTTGGTAACTCCAATGGCCAAGATGAGTTATATCATCATTTTAGGGTACCTACAAATTAGTCCACCATTTACGTAGCTCATAAGAGGAAAAAAAGGACAATTTGGCACCTCATGGAAAGACATGTGCTTGATATGAGTGAACTCTTACACAATTTATTGAGGGGTACTTGGTAATGTATACTTACTAATCTCTTCCCTTGTTTTATTTGTTTTTGTAGACCGTATATATTGTCATTGACTTAGAACGAGAAGTAGAGACGTGTCAAGAAATCTTCAATTTTGTTAATAAAAAACTGTGTAGCTTAAAGGCTCACTATGAAACCATGAAACAAGAGTTAAAGAACATGGGTACTGAGTTGACCCACACACTTAGTCAATGGGACAAATACAAGAAGGAAAGAAGATGAACTGCATAAACTAGCTAAGTAATGGAAGTAGAGGGTGCTGGAGAAGAATGCTTGCAAGGATCCTGTGATCGAGAGTATTAGATCACACACCCGCTGATAAATAAAAGTCAAACTTATTTGTGATCTAGTTGATTTGTAATCTCTTATTTTTTCAGATGTAACTTAAACAATAAAAAATGATGCTAATAAATCATTTCCCTTGGTTTGCATTTTTTTGAAGTAAAGGAAAGGCTCCCTTTTGGTGGACTTAAGACTCTTTCTTAAGACAAACGACATACATTTTATCATGCATCCCAAGTAGGAGGGGTTCATTTGGTGACCTCATTCTGTACTTGGGGGTTATCAGTTTGATTTTTTGCGAGATAAGAGACATATAAGGGTAAAATTAAATCATATTCCTATATGCACCTCCCAAAGAGGGAGTTCACTTTGGTGAACTTAAGGCCTTTTCTTAGGAGGGATGACACACCTCTTATCCTACATTCTAAGTACAGGGTCCATTTGGCTACCTCACTCCGTACTTGGGGGTTATCGCATTAATTTTTTACAAGATAGGAGACATGTAATGGTGAAATAGAATCCTACCTTTATATGCACTTCCCAAAGAGGGGGTTTACTTTGATGAACTCATACCCTTTTTTAAGACAGATGACACACTTCTTATCCCGCATCCCAAGTGATGGGGTTTCTTTGGCCACCTTACTCCATACTTGAGGTTATCACGTTGATTTTTTGCAAGACATAAGACATATAAGGGTGAAATTGAATCCTACCTCTACATGCATTTCCCAAAGTGGGGGTTCACTTTGGTGAACTCAACACCCTTTCTCAGGAAGGGCGACACCTTGTTTTTTTTGCATCTCAAGTGGGAATGGTCCATTTAGCCACCTCACTCCATACTTGGGGTTTATCGGGTTGATTTTTTGTGAGACATGATATATGTAAGGGTGAAATTAAATCATATATAAGGGTGAAATTGAATCTTACCCTTACATGTACTTCCTAAAAAGATGGTTCACTTTAGTGAACTAAAGACTCTTTCTTAGGATGACATCCTAAGCAGGGTGTCCATTTGGCCACCCCACTCCGTACTTGAGGGTTATGATGTTGATTTTTTGCGAGACATGAGACATGTAAGGGTGAAATTGAATCCTACTCTTACATGCACTTCCCAAAGAAGGAGTTCACTTTAGTGAACTAAAGATCGTTTCTTAGGATGATAGACACGCCTCGTATCTCGCATCCCAAGTAGAGGATCTATTTGGCCACGTAGGTATATAGGTACCATGTTTCTTATCTCGCATCCCAAGTGAGGGATCTATGTGATCGTAGGTTTGAGCCTAATAATGGGTGCCAATTGTTTGAAGAATTGCTAATGTGTTAGGATTTCTATGATGTTTGAGATAAGATAATACTCAGATTTTTTACTCATCTCATCAATGAAGTATATATAGGTATATAAAAGATATGTGTCAATGTTATATTATTATGGATATTTATTTCATATTTAAAAGTTAATATGCTTCATGGTTATTCCAATCCTTTCAAATTATTAGTAAATATTATCAAATAAAATCAATACATTTATTTCGATTTCATCTTATTTTGATTTATTCTCATTACATATTAATAAACACACTCGATGTAACAAGAATTACACCATACAAAATAACTATTCATTAAAAAATATTTATTAATTTTTTGTTTGAATTTTATTATTGTTTATTTTTTTAAAACTATTTGATATCAAATTTCATTTTTATCCTAATTAAATATTTATATTTTAAATATCGTATTTTAATTATTTGATATAAAATAATAATATTTTAAATAAATTTTTTTTTGAATAATATATTTTTTCTTTAATTGATTATTTTTATAAAGTTAAGAAACTAAATAACATTTTTTTTAATTTAAAAGATTAAATAATACTGTTTTTTATTTAAAAACTCAAAAAATACAAATAATCTAATATAAAAAATTATTGGATACCTAATCTTAATAGAAATATTGAATGTAGGATATTAAAATATAATTGTGATTATCTTAGTGATATTTGGCTAACTTTTAAGCAGGATCTCACTTATTTTTACTATTGATTATTTCAAAAAATTTAAGCAATCAATTAAAATTCGATACGTTAATTATAGTTATCATAAATTTACTTTGCAAATTATTTTTCTAAAACTTATATTTTATGCTTGACAATGGAGTTAGAAATGAAACTGTGTATAAAAATCAATCATATTGTACACATAAACCTAGACATATATTATTTAAAAATAACTTCAAGTCATAAATTAAGACGGTCTAATCCACTAAATTCTTTTAATAATTTTGCCAGACTTATTTTTCAAACTATTATTTATATATGTAATAAATATATCTACTAATTCAATAAAACTATTTAACAATCAGCTTGTTCTAAACTGCTGCTCCGTTTATTTACCAAAAATCATATCATGAAATATGGAACTCAAAATCCTATTTTGTGTATAATTAAAAAAAAACAGGACATGAAAAAGAATTTGTTAGAAAAAAATATAATATAAATACTATTATTTAAAATTTTTAACAATAAAAATATTATTTTTTTATATATAATTAATTCATAAAAAATTCAATATATTATTTCATATAAAATATGTTTAATTCAATAAAGTTAAAAATTAAATTATAATAATTAAAACTCATTTAATATCAATCTAGGTTATTCTAAAATAAAGGAAAAATTGTAACGATAAATTAAATTTTAAACTTTTAAAATATGGTCTTGATAAATTTGATAATTTTTTTAAGAAAATAAAATAAAATTCTTATTAAAAATATTTTAAACGTATACAATATTCTTAGAGGTATTAGGTTTATATAATCTATATATATTAGAAAATATTTGTTGAAAAATTAAAATAAAAAGGAAAATCGGGTCAATAATAGAATAAAGAAATAAGTGTTAAATAATTATATTAAGAAAACGATTTATATTCTGCTCAAAGATACGCATGTACGTCACTCCGAGCTTTCTCAAATTTAACATATTTTGTTTATTCCACTCAATTACTTGTTAAACTCACTTAATAGCATATAATATGTTTTGTTCATATTCAGTTCACTTAATTACTTATATTCGATGATATTTTTTTTTGAGACCATCTTTAATTGTCATAATCAACTTTGAAATGTTTATTCAATCTTTTAACTATAGTAGTTATTATTTACCTAATAGAAATTTGTAGTAGATGTTTCTTTGATATTCTTACGATCTTTTCGAGTGTGGTTATAAATTTTTTAAAAACTATTTTATGTAATTTATATTCTATTAATTTGTAAATAAAAAAGCAATTTGTAAAAAAACAATTTGTAATTCCTTTTGTAAAAATAAAAGTGAGAAAATGCAACACCCTAAGCCTAAACACGTGGCAGTACCGTAGTAGCGCACTGACCGCCATATCGTATGTCGATAATTTATATTATAGATTTTTTTATTAAATATAATTATATAAATTTAAATATATTTATTAATAATATTATAAATTATCGTATATTTATAAGTTATAGGCTTGCTAGCCTTATATAAACGAAGAAACACCCGCTACTCTCTACGAATCTTTCTCTCAGCTTTTCCGATTTCTTCAAAAGTCGCAAAGCAAGCCCTAGATAGGTGAGCGATTTGCTTACTCTCTTTCCTATTCCTTCTAAACGTTGCTTTATATTGGAAGTGATTTTTTTATTTTGTATTTATTGGAAGTGATTTTTTATTCCGAGTTTTGGGGTTTTCCATGATATTTAAATCGCTTTGCTAGTTCGGAATTTTTTTTTTAAGTTTTTGATGCAGTCTTGGTTATTATCAGCAGAAATATATATTTCATTAAAAATATCGATTTTATTTCAATTTTAGGTTTGCGATCATGTTTTTTCTTTATTTTTTCCCTGATCACTTTGTGTTTTTCCTTTTTGCTTTTGGGTAGTCACACTCACACATTGGCCTAACAACTGTTGAATCATATTTTTGAAAAAGAAAATAAAACATTTTATGTGAGTCGTCAGTTAGGTTATGGGATTTGAGAGGAATTCTGGTCATGCCTGCCAAATTTTGAATTTGATATAGTGGAATTTACCTCACCCTTCGGTTTGAGATTTCATATAATTTTCTATTAGATTCCCATGTTTTCTGAGAAATATGATTATGACAGCATGATCTCATTATGCCCATTTAATTGATTGGAGGAGGTTCTGAAAAGTTATCTGTGTTGTTTCCCTGGACTGTGTTAACATCATGTACGAAAATATCGATATAGGTGGAAATATTGAGAATTTAATTTTACTTAAATATCGATGATATTAATGATATCAATGAATATTTGAAGAATTTTTTTTGAAAATATTGATAATACCAAGGTTATTCATTCCAAAATGAATGTCGATGTTACTCATGTTGATAGTCAATCATGTATAGTTCCAAGATTTAAGTGAGTACTGCATATATTGTGCATTTGGATCATTATAATTGCTAGTAAAAGTGCTCATAATTAGATTCTTCGTAATTAAATTTGTCAAAAATAAATATTCCAATTACAACAAACAAAAAAGAATCTTTCAATTTTACTTGGGTTGCTTCAAATTGTTTTTTTAAACATTTTAACCTGTATTTATCGATATTATCTATGTTTTTGACATTTCAAAAAATAATAAAGCAAAAATGCCGAAATCAATATTTCGATGTTTTTACCAATATTTACTGATATTTTGGACGAACCTATCTCTACTCTTTATGGATATCCATATTCGAAATTTCGAGGGATATATCGCAATTTTTTCATCCATGGTTAACATTGTATTGCTACTTCTCAACATTCGATTGATTTTGTTTCTTAGATGATATGGTTTCATGATTTCCAATTCAAGTACAATGGGTATGATAACTCAAGTTTCATCAATTCTCTAGTAAGTTAACCATTCCTACTTTGTGATTGGTGAGGATGGCAGTGCTCATCCTTATATTTATATGGATACTATCAAAGTTAATAGACGTTATGAGTTTCTAATTGAATGGCTATCTTCCTCATCCTTTAAATTGTGTTAGATCATAATGATCCTTATAAATTCTGTCATTTGGTTATTTTATCCGGTAGGACCAAAATTGAATTGGTTGAATTTGATTCTGCCCCATTAATATTTGGTTAATCACTTTGAATGGTTTTCATAGGGAGTTTTTAAGCTTTGATTACCTTGTGATGGCTTCAAAACGGATCAATAAGGAATTGAAGGATTTGCAGAAAGATCCTCCTGCTTCTTGCAGTGCTGGTATGTTTTTTCTTCTTCATTCCCTTTACCTGTGGAATGGCATTTTATGCACCTCGTGGTTTCTTGTTGACTAGGAGATCAAATTCCTACAAAGTTCCATAATTATACTGTTGTTTTTTTTTAATTTATATCACAAAATCCTTGCATTTACGTACAGATTTGTTCCACGACAATAGTCAGGGATGAAAGATTTAGCTTTTGAGCAGAAGAAAGAGATATACCATATAATCTAGATGTTTCCGGAGTGACAACAATTTGTGCTATTATAATTTTTTTTCCTTCTGGATTTTAACGCTTTCTTAATGTGAACGTTATTATTTGCACAATTCTAGTTTCTTAACAAGCATAATACAGAAGAAAGTGATAGTGCTCACTTGCGCTAAAGATAGCTAGATAGGGTATTATTGTTATGGATTAAGTACCTCTAGGAGTCACTTTGCTTTCACATGGGACAATTATTTCACTCTTTTAGTAAAAATGGAATATGTTAATTATTTTTTAAATAGTTCAATATTATTTTATTAATAAAAATTTCTGACACAATGATAAAAATATATTTAATGGGGACAAAATTGTTATTTTAAATATTTTTCTCCTTTATATGATTACTTTCTTTTGTAGTTAAGTTTTGGAGCTATCTTTCAGTTGTATTCTCTCATCTTTTTTGTCAATCCTCTCTAGTCTCTCGATAGTTGAAAAAGAAAAAGAAAAAGAACTACAATATGCTACTATGTCATCTCTAAACAGTTTGGAGCAATAGTTGGTATACTAGCTGGTATATTGTGGTTCATTTTCTTTTTCAGTTATGAAGTTATGAAGAGAATAGAGGGGTTGACAAAAAAGATCTTTGAAGAGAATATGGCTGAAAAATGTTTTGATATTTTTCAGCTTTATAGCTGAAAAAATGGTTTCAAAACTGAATCAAGAAAGCAGGTAAGGGCATAAAGAAGGAAAACTTTAAAATGACATTTCTGCCCACATTAAATATGCTTTGTTATTCAGCCAATTTTTTTTTAATAATATTATATTATTCAAAAAATGACTAACATGTCTCATTTTTACTGAGATTGTGACTTTAAGTGTTCTTTTGTGAAAGCAAAGTGACTAAAGTGTACTTATACACGCAAAGTGACTTCGAAAGCCACAAACCGTTACTTTTTATTGTGGTATTGATGTCAATCTCAGATTCTTATGACCCCTGTACAATTTTGGTATGCTTGTAAAATATGGCCTCATCTTTTGCACCAGATAACACTTTTTTTGGGGCTTAAAAATGCTACTGCTTTATTTCAATCATCGAGGGTTCACTTTTTTTTTAATTTTTTTTTTCAGGACCCGTTGCTGATGATATGTTTCATTGGCAAGCAACGATTATGGGTCCAGCAGACAGCCCATTTGCTGGAGGTGTTTTTCTTGTAACCATTCACTTCCCACCTGATTATCCATTCAAACCACCAAAGGTACGGAGTTGCAAGCATATACAATATTTGTTTGAATTCACTTCCTTCAGTGAATAATAGAAGCTCTGTGGCGGATCTTTGTAATAAACTGGGCCTTATCATTTATGCGTGCATCCTTTTGAAGCCTGGTTTTATTGGCTGTCATAAAAGAAAAAGAAAAAAGATTTAGACATTGACTTGAAATCCTACGCTGATGTTTTCTTCCCTTTTGTTTGTTTCTTGTATCTTTTTATTGACTACGTTCTTGCTGTTCGTCACTATTCCACATTGCACAGGTTTCATTCCGTACTAAAGTTTATCACCCTAACATCAATAGCAATGGAAGTATCTGCCTCGACATCCTTAAAGAGCAGTGGAGTCCTGCTCTTACCATCTCCAAGGTGGTCTACTTCATCTAAATATAATGGCTTTTACGCTCTCTTGGTGATTGTTCTTTAACTAAGAACCTGCACACTTGTATTGCAGGTCCTGCTCTCAATATGCTCATTATTGACTGATCCAAACCCTGATGATCCTCTGGTGCCTGAGATCGCTCACATGTATAAGACTGATAAGGCCAAGTACGAGTCTACAGCTCGATCCTGGACCCAGAAGTATGCAATGGGCTAGGGGCTCTTGTTTTGCTGTAGGAATCTACGGGGCATCATGATTCCTTTCTATTAGTAGTAAATAAATTAGAGATGTTGGAACCTGAGAAATTGTTAAAACTTGTTTTCTTTTGTTGTCTTATCTCTTTGCTAATGGAAAAGGTATTCAATATCCAAGGCTTCTTTAGTGGAAACAGAGACAGCGTTCTGGCGATAGATGGTTATGGTTACGAAATGATTGGTGCAAATGCTTGATTTATGTCTTATAATTACCAGGCAAAGGAAGATAATGAACTGGTGTGCGTTTGGATGCTTTTAAAAGTGCTTTTTTTGGAAGTATCCCGTCTAAAAAAAAGTAATATTTTAAGATTCTAGCTTATTGTGCTCTTATCCCAAAAGGGATTTTTCGCATAATCGCACAATTATAAAAAAAAGTACTAATTGGGGTTTTAAATTTGTAGAAATGATACTCCCCACGATTCCGATCTAGAGTATATCCTTATCCGTCAATTAACTAAATGGTTATTAGAAACGAAATAATCTCCTTTTTTTATTTTTTTGTAAATCCTCTCTTTTTTAGAAACAGAAAGAAGAATAGGAACGAAAAACAGAAAAAATATATTATAGAAAAGAAAAGAATACAATTACAATAGAAAAAAAGTCTTTTAGAACAAGTCAAAAATCTTGTTCAGGTACATTACAGTACTTATGATATATACACGTGTACACACTTAAAGTAGACTAGTTTTCGGCGATGACCACATTTACATTTCCTTCGGTCTGGTAATTTAGTGGTATTTTTTTTAATTATGTATATAACTGGTATTTTTTAATTAAAAGGCACTTATGTTATAATAGTAGTCTTTTATTTATTAAAATTGTTTAGTTTGTGTTCTAAATTAAGGAATTGATTACATATTTGAAAGGATAATTGTGATATTTAAAGAGTTTCTTCATTAGAGTATTTTTATTTCATTTTAGGTCTAGAATTACAATTTAATTAGAAACTGCAAATCTTTTGCATATGCGAGTTTGTCCTTAATTTATGGTATATATCAAATATCGTAATTAAAAATTATTAGTAGTGTATTGTTATAAATATGAGTTTTTATATATATATATATAATTAAAAATTATTAGTAGTGTATTGTTATAAATATGAGTTTATATATATATATATATATATATCTTTTGTAAAATATAGGTATTATTAAAGTATTAATTTTTTTGAATGACAATTATTTTTATTTATATTACATGTGTTATATGTATGAAATTATTAATTTAAAATATGAAATTGTATTATTTGTGTATTTTTAAGTAACTTAAATGAAGAAATTATTATCACAATATTTTGAGAATATGTATTACCATTATAATATTGGTGTATGGGGGTTCGTTTGCAACATTTTTTTTTATAAAAATAATTATAAGAAATTGGGAGTAAATCAACTAGAGCTAAGTGATATATAAATTTTGGGTTAATTTATCAGTTTAATTTTATTTAATTAATATATTAATTTGTAATTATTAAAGAATGTTAATTTAGTCAGATAATTTTATATTTGAGTTAAATTAGTTCAATTTTTTAAAAATTAATATTTTTGTAGTGATAAAATTAGATTTTTTAATTAAAAAAATTACTTCTCAGAGACTTATTTGCATTCAGAAAATAATCAGCTATACTTCTTAGTTTTCTTTCCTAAATGTTGACTCCTTTCTTGGAAAACATTGGATTTTTAAGATAGAGAAATTTCTCTCAAAAAAATTTGATAGTTTTATTATGTTTTGGAGCAAATATACAACTCAATAATATTACAACAATGACAAGTGTGGTATTAATTTAAATCTAATTACTTTATTGTGAATATAATAAGAAAGGATAGTAAGGAGAGAAAAGATTACATTTATTTGATGGAATGAAAAAGTAGGAAGGGGAGGGTTCAAAAAAGAAAAAAATATAATTTTAACCATCCAAAGTATCAATTTTAAAAGATACAGAATAATTTTACCTAAATATGAATTTACATAATTAAATGAATTTATTTTAATAATTATAAAACTAAATAAATTAAAAAAAAATTCTCCCTATAAAAATGGAAATTACATATGCTAACTTCTGAAACACTTTTTATCCAACTAAGTTTAATTTCTTAGATGGACAAAATTCGATCTAATTCTCATAATACATCGTTTATGGATTATTTTAATCTATAATTTAACAATTTAAAATCTAATTGGTCGATTTCCAGGTGATAAGGTTTTGCAACACATTTAATTCAATCCAATTGTGCATATTGTATAAAAAAATAATTTTAAAAATATATTTTATTTAATAAAATGTTATTTTTTAATAATTTATTTGATATCTTTTAAAAATATTACCATCATTCTTATTATTTTATCACAAATATTGTTTAAATTAAATAGATTTTCTAAATAAATGATTAAAATATTACATATAAAAATTTATATTTTTTTCAAAATATCAAATATATTTAATTAATAGATATAACTTCTTTTTTTTAGTATAATAGGTTGAGTCTGTTATGACTATTGAGCCGAGAATCCATTTTTTGATCCGAACGGAGAGAGGAATCATTCCAATAGTTGCCTTTCTTTTGAACTAGTTCTTTAGTACAGTTCTGATACAGAACTAACTCACTAGTATGAATGGGCCCTATCAGAATGGTATTCCCGAGTGCCTCTGAGGGGCTTCTAGTCCTTCCTTCTTGACTCGTTTCGCAACGACGAAGCCAATTTCATTGATTCTTTGGGCAGATAAAGTATATTACATAGTTCGTTTTAGGAATTGGTGACTTACCCATTCAGTGACTTTGGCGCTGGACGTTTCCAAAATGGGTACTATCGGGTCGAGTGAATTCAATAATAGACGCTTGTTGGCATTCTAGCCTTCCTTCTCCTTTCAGGGCATATCCGAAAGAGAATCCGGTAATTCTTGGTCGTGAATATCTGAATAGGATTAACTGCTCTGTGGATATCTTTGCTTCAGAACAAAATAATTCGAATTTGTCGATCAACTGGAATGTGTATTATCCATATAGGGGATCTTTCAATCGAGAAGATCCGTCGACCTGAGACGAAGAGAAATATCTATCTATTTTATTTAGTTATTCAGTTAAACCAATGATTTGTTATTGTAGCAGATAGCAACATTGTAGCAGATAGCAACAACCATTTCATCCGACATGCGTATTTTTGATTTTCAAATGGATTTACATCTTTCATTAATGGAAATTTTTTGATGTAGTGGATGTTCAAGAATTCTTGTTTAGACAATTTATACCATCCATACATAATGTTTTGATCTAAGATTTCAATTCTTCCATGTTTCAGTAGTAGTATATTGACTAGTTCGAACACCAGGAGCGGTCTGATCCCTTATTTGATCAGACCGCTCTTAGAAACATGAAACAAAAGCAAACTCTCATAGTTTGGAGCCCAACTCCAACTATTTCTTCGTAAGTGAGGTGAGGTACTTCTTTCGATTTGAATAGGGGGTTGCCCTTTTTTTGGTTGAAGTAGCCGCGACTTTGGTCGTAGTCAGTTCAAACACATAAACCTGCAACCATGTTGATCAAAATGACTAAGTTTCATGACTTGACCAGTCACTCGCCCTCGTATTAGAAGATCATATCACCCTGTGGTCGACATTCCATTCCCCTTAGTCGTAGGTGCTCATTCTATTTTGATTTGAATGGGCCGGGTATCCCGAGGTACATATGGCCGGCCCTTCGGGTGTCTCGATGATACAAACAAAGAAAAGACGAATTCTAATTACATCCCCTATCACTTAAAGCCAATCCTTACAAAAGGAGGAAATAGAATCGAATAATCTACCTTATTTTTTCCTTCCCGTTGATTCCTTCCAAGTGATGGATTAACCCAAACAGGCTTGTAAGCAGCTACAATGGACTTGCTGTAAACACTCTCATAGACGTAGTCTAGGAGTGCTATCTTTCTTCTTAAGAAAGGCCTGAATGCCAGCCAGTCATCTCAGATTTTTATCCTTGAGTCCTTAGTCATTCTTTAGCCATCTTTCCCTACGTGGGTCACGTAGGTACTCTTTATGTTCCCTCTATAGCTCCTGTCTCTCCGATAGGCGAGGAGGCTTAGATCGAACGGGAATCTCACCAGTACTCTTTTTTTGGCCTTAAATTCAAGTGTCAGATGAGTGGCAAGATCGAGGACTTTCATCCCCGTAATCCACCACGCTACGCTGCAGCATTGAAATGGATTTTCGACCGTAGAAGGATGGCGTAGATTCTTTTTCCTTGTCCTCAATGCTCAAGAGGACACCATCATCTGACGTGCGTACCGAACCACTTCGCAATGTATGAGATCTCGAGGCTTGTACTCAATAGCCTGGATCTTCACCTCGTTTGAATTTCTCCGCTTTGGAGTAATGTGCTGACCATCAAGACTTGCCTGTAGATAGACCACGTCACACATGTCTGATAGCCGGTCACGTGGTAGCTTCGTAGTTGGAACTATGGTGTTGAACACCTGAGAACATACCCGCCACACGATGACAAGGGCGCTAAGGAACCTTCCAACATGTTGAAACCATGGGTTTTGATCTTCAATTTTAATGAACGGTTTAAATGGGGGTCGGATAAGGAACAAGTGAAGTTGGGATAGATATTGAAGTAAATCGGACCATCATGCAAGGGTGCTTGCACGGCCCCTAGAAGAGCATCCTTGAAACTGTGATGACGAGTGTCTAATGCACAAACCAATGCAGATGTATTCATTGAATTGACTTTCTTACATTTTTTATATAGGCTCGCTTCCTCTTTTTCCAAGAATTCATGCACTTCCCTTTTACTTCATAGGGCCTTCTCTAATAGGGGAAAAGCCTTCCATTTCCGTCAAATGACCCCACCTTCCCTGGCTCTTCCACCGTCCGGGCTCCCTTTCCTCCCTATGCTATGCTCCCCCGGTGCAAGCCTACCACGCTTCGCGCCTGCGGCGTTTTCGCTAGACGGTCTTTTCCAGTAGTGCCATCCTCCCCGCTGGCTATATGGGCGGGTTGTCCCTCGCTGCTGCGTTCTGTTAGGCTATGGATTACAGGAACAAATGTAGTTGAATGAGACAGTAAGAGGGTTACACGTTCCACTGTGCCGAGATGTGAGGTGCAGGTGGTGATGATCACCCCTAGGGTATGCCCTAGTGCCCTTGACAGGCACTCCAGGACCCGCCAACGCTCATGAAAACCCGGGTCAATCGGTCCTCCATTCATCCGACCGGAGGTGCGGATAACGAAGCCACCTTCACAACCTTATCCCTTCTATCCCTATGTTGTAGTAAGGTAGGGCGGTTCGCTTGAGTTTCTCAACCGCCCTTTAGCCCGGTGCTCATGACGTGCTACGGAACCTCCACCGTGCCGGGGGACCAAGCAGGGTATAGCTAGCGGCATAGGAGTCGACTCGGCGTCAGCTCCTTCGTGCCGCACTGGAGTGATCCAATATGTGGTTCCGCACGTTCCACCACTTCTCCGTTCATTTCCAATACTAATCGTGAAACATGAGCAGCAGGATGTTGAGGTCCGGAATTCAAAGTGAAATTTTTAATTTGCCCGTTCCTAGTCGTCATGGGAAAGAAAGGCAAAAATAAGAAAGAGAATCTTTTTTGATTTCTAATCGTTTATTTGTTAAAGAGAATTTCGAATATGAAATAAAGATTCACACAAGAAAAGTGATCACAACAATCTCCCCTTTTTAGGGTCTTTATTAAGATGGTGGTGGGTTACACACTCCTGGGAAGTCTCTCGGCTTTCTCGTTAATTACATATACCATAGGAGAAGATATTTGATTCTAAGATCAGTGAGATCTTTACATTTTTAAACAGAATAAAATTAAAGAAGAATAGGGAAGAAGATGCAAGAATTCCGATCTTCGAGACCTTGCTACCTTGTCTTTGTCTTTTGGGTTCTTGGGGACTAAATATCCTCCTTATCCTACTGAGAACTTCTCTTTATTTCTCCTTAAAGCACTTAAGTGCCTCTTCAAAGCTCCAAGCGTGAAGTCGTTTGTAAAAAAACTTGTATGTATATGTGAGGTTTATATATCCTAGAGATCCGCAACTTTGACTTAGCCCAAGCAATGCGCTCCAGCTTTCAGGGCAATCCATATCTCTTCCCCTGCCTTGCTTGCCCGGTGCTCTGCTCCCCCTTCAAATGGATTGGATCCGCTGTCCCTCCAATAGAAGTTGAATATGTGGGCTTAGAGCTTTCATCCCGCTTTCCTACTTCAATGGAAAGGAGGGGAGGAGGGGGGGAATCGCCCATCTAATAGCCGTTTCTTCGACAACGGTCTTTCCAAGCAAGATGCACTTCTTACCGGTTTTCATCTTTTTTCAGTACCAGATAGAAGAAACTATTAGATAGATAAGGAGTTAACAGATGCTTTTTTCTCATCATGTAGCCGGAGAATTCGAATACCGCTACTTGCATGTGTTAAGCATATCGCACATGAGTCAATAGAAGAAAAAGTAGCTGCCAATCGCTTAGTTCCGAATTCATACTTTGATTCATTCTAGCTCTTCTCTTAAGGATATAATAAGATATAATAGAGAGAGGGTTTAGTACACGTGGGACTTATGCCTTTCTTTTCGGATCAATGAGACAAGGAATTACTCAGGGTTGTAGTTAGGGCCTTTGCCAAAGGAATAGAATGAGACCCCTTCTAAGCGAGTCAATCCCAATAGAGGAAGATCTGTCCTAGGGAATGGAATTGATTTCTTTAGTAGTTAGCACTTTACTTCTTTTACTCTGACTAGAGAAGGCACTATTTGATCCTTTACCACTGGTACACCTCTTTGTTTTTGCTTAGCGTTCGTCTTTCCCTTGCTTGTGTTCTGTGTATTCACCCCATTTACTTCTTGCAGAGATTTTATATCAGAGTCTGACAGTCCCAAATCTTAAGCAGAATTTGCTACAAGGCTCGCGTACTAAAATATATATTTATCCATTTTGGCCCCAACTCAATCGATTGATGTCCATCCCGAAAAATAACAACATCTCATCTTTGAGATGAATTTTAAAATTTAATATTTAAAGTTTGAATTGAATTACATAACTATTTATAAATATTTATTCTTAAATAATATAAAATATATAAATTTAACTAATAATAACTTAAATTTAAAATGTAATATAAAAATCCAACTACATTCATACAAATAATTTAATATATTCATTTATTTATTCTTGTAAGATGTATTAGGAGTTTTTTTTAATTTGTTTACATTCCTCGACTACTCGTTTGATAATAACTAAAATAAAAATTTTATTTCGAAAATAATTTTAATAACTGAGATTAATTAAAATAGATAAAAATATTAAAAAGAAAAATATTTATCTTCGGAATGAAAGGTAAACTGGTAAAGTAACAAATATATAATTTTATTATCGTGTAAAAGAGTAAAAGAGAAACTGCTTAAAAAATAATTAAGAAGATAAATGATTAATAATTATGAAAATTATTAAAAAAAAGTAAAAACATTACATAATTATATAATTATGAGAAATTATTGGTTGCTTGAATCAATATCTAATTATTATTTTCACTCACAATTTAACATTCACACGTGACTTATGAATAAAATTAGTTGATATATTGCATTGTTTAATGATAAATATTAGTGAGTGTGAATTTGTCTCACTGTCATCTTGTCTCTGGAGTCTTCTGGAATCTCCTCCTAACTTTTTTTTGGATTAATAGATTAAAAAATTATGAATATTTTGATGCATATCCTATTTCAATGTTTATTTCTACGTTAAGTCATTATATGAAAATGATTGAAATTCCTTCTCATAAATTTTTTTAATTCCTTCATGATAAAATCTGCTTTTCTTTATTTTAAATTATATATTCAAAACATATTATATATATAACACCAAATACAGCGGCTTCTTTCCTTCGTTTGGCTGCATTAACACGAAGCAAGAGTTAAAAATTAAGGTGAAATTTCATTATCGTCTCTTTTTTGTTTCCCTCGTTAATAATCCAATTCTATTTTGCCAACTTGAATTAGTAGTAATTATCACAATAATGATCATGATTATTTTCGGGCCTTTTTCTCTTTTGTTTAGGATTCTAAGGTTTTGTTGTTTTGTCGTTGTGTATTTTCCCCTTAATGCATCGTTTGTAAAACCTGTACCTGTTGATCCCATTACGCCTTCTCCTTCATTGGTAACTAGTCATAGATTTTGGACTTTTGGTCGTTCCCGTCAATTTTGGTCGATTTTAGTCCTACATTTTGTTGCGAACTGAACTTGACACCATCACTATGTCTGGACTACGGGATCTTGAAACCGGGCAATGGTGGGCTGGTTGGATAGTTGTGGCGACTTGATCATGTGAAGGGTAGAGAGTGGAAATACATAGAGTATTTTGTTCTACGGGGATATGGGTTCTGATGGGGTTCCGAATCGGTCAAATGGTGAAAAGTGTTTGTGATTTTGCTGAAAAGGTGAGCAATTGGAAGTTGGACGGTGGAGGTGATAGCTGCAGCGGTGATTGATACTGTTACGCATCTTAAGTTGCAAAGTTTGGAGTTATTACTCTTCCTTTCTGTCCTTTGTTTAGTGTGGGCGATGAGCATTACGTCTTTCTATGTGTTATTTTTAGGGAAAACAATATTTATAATTTTTTTTATAACTTATAACTACAAAAATAATACCTTTATGTCTTGATGGTATATTTTTATTACAAAGAAAAATCTGAACTCAAGAATTTTCACATGTTCAGTTGTACACTGTTCATGTTGAAACTCCGTTCAATTAAATTCGTTAAGTGTTGAACCGTGGTCAATTAAATTCTGTTCATTGTTGTTGGGATGTTATCTTTGTTATAAGTTTTAGTGGTATTATTTTATTTAATTTTTATTTCCTGTTGCTGCCCTTTTCCTGTATATTCTTGGACCAGGGTTCATACTTCTGTGATTGGGTTACCTTTTTTTCCAATTAGTTTACATTTCAATTGGATTCATATTAGAGTTAAGATGATAACTCTATAATTGCCCTTCTAGCATTTTGGACCATGCCATACTGGTTGTTAGTCACGTTGAACTCCCGCATCCTTTAGATTTCTAGTCTGTTCTGATGCTTTAGTAACATGTTTTGTAATGCTGATGATGGCAGGTCTGAAATTGCAGGAAAGACTATGTCCCATTACCAGGGGGATGATGCTGATTATGTGGAGGATGAATATGACATGGAAAATGTAGATGCTGACATGGATAATGACTTCCATGGCCAAGAAATGGGTGGCACTGAGTCTGAGTCTGATGTTGATGTTGATGAATATGATTTAGTGGTCTGTGTTTTGCTTTATATTCTCTTGGACTCTTGGTAATATTTTTATGCACAACATCCATAAACATTTATTCTTAGAACTTTTATGTAATGAATTCATTTAGGTCCCGTGCCTCTCCTTAATTGGCTTTGTTCATCATAGTTAATAGTACTATGGATCTCATACAGAATGATAAAGCAGCCGATACAACGGCCGCCCAAGCTAGAGGAGGAATAGACATTCAGGGCATACCTTGGTGTGCACATAACACTACTAATAGAGAGAAACACCGACAAACCAGGCTAGAACAGTACAATAATTATGAAAACATTCCTCATTCTGGGGAGGATTCAGAGAAGGTAAAATTTGTAACATGCCATATCTATGCCCCTCTTTATATATATATATATATTAATTATTCATTTTACTTTGAACTCTTCTAAACTAACTTTTCATGATTGTTTTTAAATTGTTAACAGGATTGCATAGTAACAAAGAAAGACTCCACATACTATCACTTTACACGAAATACAAGATCAGTTAAATCAACCATTCTTCATTTTCAGGTTTGTCAAGTGAATCTGTGCAAGTTAGTATCTTTCTATGGGGTGTCAAAAAACACAAGATTGTTCTTGGATATTTTTTAGCATACTGTATAGAACACTTTATGTTTGATCAGCAGAACGGATGCATGACTAAACGTGGACATCTATAACATAAAGTTATAGATTTTACTAGTAAGTTTTAGTAGAACTAGCAATGACTTGAAATATAAAGATGCTTAGGCATACACTTTTAGAGACTTAGGACCCTGATGCAGTTTTGTTAACAGTTACTTTTTCTTGTTTGGTGATGCAGTTGAGGAATTTGGTCTGGGCAACATCAAAGCATGATGTCTATGTGATGTTTCAGAATTCTGTCATTCATTGGTCAGCAGTAACCTGTAGAAGGTCTGAAGTTCTCAATGTTTCAGGACAAGTTGCATCTTCAGAGGTGAGTGCTTTTAATATTTGTTCCTGAAACAATAGGTTCTATATTTGTTTTATCTAGCCACTCTATTTTAGCAAGGTGCTTATGTTAAATTTGCCAATTTATCTATTCTTAGAAACATCCTGGGAGTGTTTTTGAGGGATTTAAACAGACTCAAGTTAGTACTCTTGCTGTAAAAGATAAGCTGCTCATTGCTGGAGGGTTTCAAGGAGAGCTTATCTGCAAGGTCAGTTAGTTTATCTAACTTAGCAAGTTTTTTTTACAAGGGGAAAAATGGGGAAGAATGGAAGAGTAACAATATAATGAAAATAAAAACTGACCTTGATAAGATTTTTTCAAGGGACGAGCCAATGGGAATGGCTTATGAGCTATGCCACACTTAAAATCAAGTTGGTTTTGAATGATATATTGACTGCAAGGCTTGAGAGTCTTACTCAATTTTGGTTGCAGCGTCTTGATCGCCCTGGAGTTTATTGCTCTAGAATTACTCATGATAAAAATGCAATCACAAATGTTGTTGAGATTTACACAACTCCCAGGTAGCTAGTCCTAAGTTTCATTGAATTTGGAAAGATCATGTCCTATCCTGAACCAAGCTAACGAAGACTTCACTGATTTCTTAGTGGTGCAGTTCGCTTCATGGCTTCAAGTAACGATTGTGGAGTCAGAGATTTTGATACGGAGAGATTTCAGCTTACGAGGCATTTCCGCTTTCCTTGGCCAATGAATGTTAGTGTGTAGCCTTCTCTTTATAGTCTTGTTAATTAAAATATAGTTATTTTGTAGCTTATGTATTTTCTTCTTTAAGACTCTAGTGGTAAGCATTTGGCATAAATAATCATGATTACCCTGTTACTCAAGTGCTTTGTTACTTCTTATTTGCAGCATATTTCTTTAAGCTCAGATAATAAACTTCTTGTGGTTGTGGGAGATAATCCTGATGGTATGCTTGTAGACTCCCAAACTGGACAGGTAATCTGATTTTGTGAACTTACTGATGATGTAAACCTGCCGAAAGTTTTGTGGGGTTGTGGGGAAGCACGTCTTGATCCAAAATATTGATTGTGCAGACAGTGGCGTCCTTGCATGGTCATTTAGATTTCTCATTTGCATCAGCATGGCACCCCAATGGCATTACTTTTGCTACTGGAAACCAGGACAAAACCTGCCGGATTTGGGATGTCCGTAATCTTTCCAAATCAGTTTGTGTTTTGAGGGGAAACCTTGGAGCAATTAGGGCAATTCGCTATACTTCAGATGGCTGTCATATGGCAATGGCAGAAGCTGCCGACTTTGTACATGTTTTTGATGTGAATTTTGAGTATGAAAATGAACAGGAGATTGATTTCTTTGGAGAGGTATCTGGCATATCATTTAGTCCAGATACAGAGTCTCTTTTCATTGGGGTGTCGGATCGTAATTATGGTAGTCTTCTTGAGTTTGGTCGGCACCAGAGTTACATGTATTTGGACTCTCTTCTTTGAGTTGAATACGGAACCTGCAAATAATAATGTTGGTGTTGCTGATTAAAAAGGAGCAAATGTACAGAAGGTCAAGATAGTTCAGAAGAGAAGTAAATCAGGGCAGTGAGAGTGAGCTGGTCTTGTGCCTCTTCTCCCATTCTTCAAGTTTTCTTTGAATGGGTACGGAAACTTATTATGTGGGAACCAATCAATCAAACAGTATATTTTATCCACTATGGTGGTTTTTTTTTTATTTTTTTTTATAATAACACAATGGTGGTTGATATGATTAAGATTCATTACAAAACAAACATAAAACGATTAACAATTCCTAATTTTTCTCGCATCCTTCTTTAAGGCCTTAAGGGATGCAAGACTCTACAGTTTCAATTTTTGTACTGGTGAATAATTTTTTTTAGTATATCTTGTTAACATATATTTATCAATTTATGTATATTGTTTAAAAATACGTGATTCGTAGAAATATCGAATGATCTGTTTAGCGTAGCTTAACATATTTAAAGTTAGCTTAAGTGCAAGTTTAAATGAACAGTCTAGTAGCTCATTACAGGGGTGTCCATGGTCCGGTTTTTTGCCTAAAAAAATGTAATCGGACCGGACCGGACCGTTTGAAACGATTTTAAGAAATAAAAACCGGACCGGACCGTTTGACTTATAAAACGGTTTGGTCCGGTTTGGTTCCCGGTTTGGTTCGATTTTTTTATAATTTAATGAAAAATAATATGAAAATTTTAATATATTATTAAACCGGTCTGTTCCGATTCGAACGGTTTAAAATTAATACAAATCGGACCGGAACGTTTGATTAGTAAAACCGTTCGGTTTGGTCCGGTCCGGTCCGGTCCGATTTTACGGTTTGGTCCGGTCCGGTCCGGTTTATGGACACCCCTAACTCATTAGATAAGTTTTTGGTTAAAAATATTTTTTTTATTAGAATATATGTTTTTTAGTTGAATATTTTTTAGCTAGACATTGATTTTTATGGTATTTTAAATTCAATTTTTCTTTAATACATGGAATCTAACTTGTATGAAAATGAATTAAATTATAGTTAGTTATATTTTTTTCTTTAAATAATAAAAATAACTTATTGTATATATATTTTTAATGCAAATGGAAAATTATAGATCAAGTTTTCATATTGTCTAGTTGAATCTCTCATTATAAGTCTAAAATAAATATGAAAAAGTGTAAAAACATTTATTATTAATTATATATATATATATAAATTAAAAAACATAATAAAATTATAATGATAATGATTTAGGGGTTCATATTATATACTTATACTTGTTGAAGTACTACTAATGGTTTTATGTGATTGGTATCGTTTTAATTTTATATAATCTTTTATATTTATTTATTTATTTAATAATTTTATCCTCCAACTTGGATTTTAGTTCGGCTTCTTTCGTTGCAGCAGCAGCCTGAATACTTTCAATCTGCATGTGTCGTATGAGTAATATTAAAATTTATAGTAACCTTCCTCTAATATGCCAACCAGTATGAGAACTCCTGTTATCAGTTTTGTGACTACTAATGAATATACCTCTTCTTTTAGTTGAGCTTCAGTTTTTGCCAATTGTTCTTCAAGTTCCTCCACACGAGTTTGTAACAATGATTTCTCAGCAATCTCAGCCTTGTAAATTTCAATTTGGGATTTTAAAACATCTTCATATGCTTTGCTTTCTTTGAGCTGCTCTTCAAGGTTAAAAATCACAGGCTGTAGTTCATTTTTGGCATTTTGATATGTTTCATTAAGCAGATTGTTCTCTGTTGTTAATGAAGATATCTGCAATACAAGAATAAATTTATATAAAACATTACGGTACAGAAAATTTATGAAGTTATGATATGCATAAAGTCATGAATCTTTTTACTGCAAACCTGATATTTTGTCTCCTGTCCTTCAGAGTAGAACTGATGTGTCAAAACTTCTATGGTCTTCTTGGATATCTGAAGCTGTTCCATTGCTTCGTTCTTTTCAGCAAGGACATTAGGCAATTTCCTTTGTAGATCACTCAGTTCTGACTCGTACTCGGCCAAATCCTGTGTAAGCTTGATATTTGCCTCAGCAAGACCTCTACTCTAATTTTCAAAATCAGCTGACCTAGTTTGAAGCTCCTGAAGTGTAGTTTCCAGATGTTTCACCTTTAAGAGACTCTCTTCAAGTTCTGTTTTTGTAGCTTCAGAAGCTGCAGATGCTTCATGAGCCTGTTCTTCATACAATTTCAATTGACCTTCAAGAACATTTAGTTTCTCATTCAAGTCACTGGCTTCCAGATCCCTCTGAGAAAATCTTTGAATTGCTTCTTGTAACTGTGTTTCCGCTTCCTTGGTGCGGGCCTGGTAGCATAAATGTTTTAAAATAATTAAAATCAGTTTAATAAAAAAATTTAAATGAGCATAAACAATCCATTTAATTTTACATTAGCTAAGTTGGATTGTAACTTGTTTAAGAGAGTTTGTGGTTGATATATGTATTATTTATAATTAAATTAAAATAGATAAAAATATGATAATTAAAAAATATATATAATTTAAATAATGAGATAAATATTGAATTATATATGATACTCTTTTATTAATTGTTAAATTATAAATCTTAAATCACAAGTATAAAAGCTAAATTATAGATTCGGGATTGATTTATTTTTTTAAATATATATGTATGTGTTTTTTATTTTTTTAAACCGTTTTTTAATTACCAAACAAGTTATTTTTATTTTTTTGATGTTAAATATAAATATTCACTGTATTAAATTTTTTATTCTGCTATAGCTCAATCATTCAAATTCATTTTATACTTCTAATATTTTGTACATAAATTGTTATACTTTTAATTTTTAAAATATATTTAAAATTTATATGAAAAATAAATTTCAACCAACGAGATTTGAGTTAATTAGAGATAAGTTATTTGAAAAAAAAACTGGTATAATATGTTTATTAGGAAGGCAGACGTCATAAATTTATAATTTTTTTAATTAAGATTTTTAATTTAATTTTGTTTTTCATAATTTAAAATATAAAATAAAATATAATATATGTCATTTTTTATCTAAAACATTTAGATGAAATTAAAGGGGATTTGTTTTGAGAATTTGAGTTTTAACGTCGAAACAAACTGATTTTTTGATGCAAGATTTATGAGATTTCAAAGTTATTAGTTTTGTTACATCGACTCAAAAAATCAAAAATACATACAAATAAAAAAATATAAATTTAAAATCAAAATAGTAAGTTAAAAAGTAAGACAAAAATATAAATAAAAATTAATATAATATTGAAGTATAGAATCACAAATAATGAAATTTAATGATTTTTATAACTTTAAAATTAACTGACATTTTATCATTCAAAATATTTAAATTTTATATTTATTAAAACAATTATATATACTTGATTACATAATATATTTAAAATTAAATTATAAAAAAATTACTTCGATATCATTTTACTTGTTTGTAATATATGTATTAATATCTCAATACATTACATTAAGAATTGGAAGAAAAATGTAAAAAAATATAAAAATATTTCAAAATATTTAATACACTATAAATCATAAAAACAAATAAAAAGAGTCAATTTTCATAAATTTTTAATCATATTTTATGGATTGTAATTTTTTTTAAGTATACTAACTTAACATTTATATAGAATAATTTTTATTTTTTCTTTTAATTCTATAAAAATAAACAATTATTATAATATATTTTGTGTTTTTTTATAATTATCAATTTCATCGACTCTTTCGTATATAATCAAATATTTTATGAATCTTTTGATCTTTTTCTTTTAATTATTTTATTAAAATATAATTATTAGTAGATATAATCAATTATTTTTATATTAAATATAATTTAAAAAATTAATTAAAATTTAACATATATAAAAAACTTTATGTCTTTTAATTTCATAATAATAGATAATTATTATAACAATCATGAATAATTTGATATCTCTTTTTAAATATTCACTACCAAAAAATTTATAAATTTTAAACTAATATAGTATCAATTACTTTAATAGCATTTTATTTTTCCTTTTAATTTTTACATAATTAATAAATATAATCAAGTATTTTTTACATTATAATATAATTTAAAAAATAAATTAAATAAATTATATTATAGTTAAATTATGTTATATAAGAAAATAAATTAATATTTATTGTAAATTTTTCTTAAGTACACTAATTTAACATATAATTAATAAAATTTTATTTTATATTTTAATTTTATAATAATAAATAATTATTATAATATGCATGATTCTTTTGATTTTCTTTATAATTATCAATTTCAATATTTTTTCACATAAAAACAAATATTTCATAAAAATATAAATAATTTAAGAGTTTTTTTAGCTTTTTTTATCATTCTACTAAAAGATAATTATTAATACATATAATCAATTATTTATACATTAATATAATTCCAAAAGTTAATTAAAATTTAACTTGTGAGATTTTTGATGATCTTTTTTAATTTTATAATAACAAATAATTATAATAATAATTGTTTTGATTTTTGATTTTTTAAAATTTTACTAAAAGAACTTATAAATTTTAAACTTAAAAACAATTATTTTAAGATTAATTTAGTTTTTCCTTTTAATTCATTATATAAAAAGATAATTAATACATATAATTCATTATTTTTACACTAAATATAATTTAAAAATTAAATTAATTATAATTTGAGTATGTTATATGATAAAATACATTGATATTTGTAATAGATATTTTTTCAAGTATAATAATTTAGCTATTTAGTTGAATTTTAATTTTCTCTTTCATTATACAATAATATAAAATTATAAATTATTATAAAGTACACAAATATTTTTATTTTTATTTTATAATTACCAATTTAATTAACTACTTCACACATGATCAAATATTTCATAAAAATATCTAATAATTTAGGAATTTTTTGGTTTTTTCGTTATTCTTCCACTAAAATATAATTAATAATACTTATAAATAATTACTTTTATATAAAATATAATTTAAAAAATAAATTAAAATTTAATACATATTTAGAAGACTTTTAATTTTATTTTTTAATTTAATAACAGTAAACAATTATTAGAATGATGATGAGTATTTTGATTTTCCTTTTTAAATTTTTATTAAAATATAATTTATAAATTTTAAATTTATTTACATAGAATCAAATTTTTTATGAGTCTTTTGATTTTTAATTTTAATCCTACATTAAAATATAATTAATACATATAATTAATTATTTTATATTAAATATAATTTTAAAAATAAATTAACAAATTAAATTATAATTGAATTATGTTATACGAATAAAAAATGTATTGATAATTATGAAGAACCTAATAATTAAAATATGATATGTCACTTATAAAACTTGGATGATAATTTTTATATAAAAATGAAATTTTGTTATTTATAATAGTTGTTATTATTATATTATAAGATTATAAAATATAGATGTATATTTATTTTTAATGCTCGTAAAATTGATATAAAAAATCTTAATATAAAAGTTATGTGGTAATTTTATTTTTACTCACTGGTTAAAAATAAACTTTTTATGTAATTACCGAACTTTTTACGTACTTTTTTTTCCAAAAAAAAAAAAAGTATGGTAGAACTATTATTTCCTAGTAAGAAATAGATCTCAAATTATTGTATCATTTTTATTATGTATTTTTTAAAATAATTATATTATTTATAAATTTATAATTTGATTAAACTTGAACTATATATATTTTATATGTCATTGAGTTATATTAATCATTTTTAGTATATATTATCAATATATAGTCTCTTAATTTTTAGGTATGACAAATGTGTCGTTAAAATTATCATTAAATATTATAAAAATATCATTCTTATTTTATTACTTATGTAATAAAAATTACTTTTTTATCATTTAAATTACACGTGGTTAGTTTAAACGATAGAATTAGATAAATAATAAAAAATTAATAGTAATTTTTCTCTACTCGTAGAATGTTAATTTTTTTAATAAAATTTTATACCGAGAAAAATAGAAAAAAAATAGACTAGTTATTTTGACACTAGGTATGTAAATTAGGTTTTATTTTCTTCATTTATATATATATATATAATCGTGTAAATTACATTTTTATATGTGCATGTTTTTGTATAAGTTTATAGGGTATTTATATTTTTAGGATATATTTCTTATTAATTAGATTATTTTATTTTTTTACTTATTTAATATTTGTTTTTTTTAATTATATTAATTTTAAATTTTAATGATATAGAATATCATATTATTACATGCTTTAATATAAATAAATAATTTTTTTATTTTTATTAAGAACTTTTACACTACAAAATGAAAGTGTTTAAATAATGTTTGAAGTGTGGGTGTGTCATTGACATTTCAATAAGTCGTTACCCAGTCGTGTAGATTGGATCGTGCTACTTAGCATGGTTCATTTTCTTATTTGAACCGAACGTCCTCACATTTGCCACGTAATATATGCTCAATATATTTAAAAATCAACTAGTAACTTTAAAATATATATATATATTTAAAAAATTAGGTATTCAAAGAGCAATATGTGAAATACTTTACATAAACATTACCTGAATTTGTGTGCAAAACTTTGAATGCCTCCAAGAAAAAGTGTTACACGGTGATAACGCTTAATTTTATTATTGGGTTAAAATTAATGCGATTAAATTTATAAATATTAATATATAAATTAAGATAATATGTTAATGTTTTTAAATTAATTAATAAAAAAAGAAAGAAAGAAATAAGTATTTAATTATAAAAAATAACTTGAAATAAAGAGAGAAAAACTTGTTGCTTAATGTTTTTTGAGAGATGCTTAAAGAACTCGAGTTTTCAGCCAAAAACTGTATACGGCAACAATCTCTGATCCATAAGAAACCAATAGAAAGATGCCAACTCACCATTGGAAATATTCCTTCTCTCTCTCTCCTATCCTCACAATATTTTCACTCCATTCCCACCTCTATATCACTACTTTTTCAGATTATAAAGATCTTTGCAAATTAAAGCCACTTTGAGTTTTAACAATGGCAGCCTCTTTTTCCACTTTGTTCTCAGCCCAAGGTGCCATTTCTACAAATCTGCAGAGGCACAACTCCTTCTTGACAACCCCATCTAGCATATGCTTTCAGGGTCTGAGACCTCTTCCCAAGACCAAGCTCAGCTCCAAAATTGCACTACCCAAAAGAAATTATTCCGGTGTAATAGTGAAAGCAGAGCTTAACCCATCTTTGGTGATAAGTTTGAGCACTGGGTTGTCTCTGTTTTTGGGAAGGTTCGTGTTTTTCAACTTTCAAAGGGAAAACGTGGCCAAACAGGGCTTGCCTGAGCAGAACGGAATAACCCACTTTGAGGCCGGAGACACGAGAGCTAAAGAGTACGTGAGTCTCCTCAAATCTAATGATCCTGTTGGATTTAACATCGTTGATGTTCTGGCTTGGGGTTCAATTGGCCACATTGTCGCTTACTATATTTTGGCTACCTCAAGCAATGGCTATGATCCCAAGTTCTTTGGCTGAATTTAATTATATTTATGTTTTTGTAATAATAATTTCTGTATAGATGAAGAGTACTATTCTTAGTGGTTAATTTTCAATGGATAAATTTCCAGCGATTATCTTGCCTGTTTTCTTTAGTTTATTTGTGTTACTATTTTTTTTCGTTGTAATTTTTGGCAATTGGAAACTTGTTACGAAGGATATGTTGTTATGTATATGTGTTCTTTTTGTTACTTTATTTTATTGCTTTGATTAACTCAATAGTTATTTTATTTGGTGCTTAATTTCACATTCATTTCTTTACTTGTACCAAAATCGGTGATTGCTTTTTTAGATACTTTTGAAACGAATATTAGTTTATAAACAAAATATCTCATGTTAATTAATATATATATCGTTGTAATATATATAAGTATTATAAAACTTACATTCATTAATGTCAATCTTTTAGAATTCGATGATACATGTTCTTTATACAATATACAAATACTTAAAATTATTATTGTGCTTAGAACTATTTTGTTTGATCGATTAAGTTTATAGATCCTTCGATGATCGATCGAGATAAATTTAGATGCTCTTAGGTTGTAAATTATGGAGACTTGATCGATAAAGTATTCGGTCGATCGAGTTTGATCAAGTATCTTTTTAAAACAAATAATTAACTCATCATTTCAATATTGATTGATTAAGATTTCGATAAATTGATCAATCGAGAGTGTATTTTTAAGTTTTAAAATATTTTTTAAATTCTAACTAATTAATACAATTATCAAAAAATTTCTTCTTAAATGTGTATTATTAATCCTTTTATGATTAGAAGAGTTGTTTAACAACGACGTAGAATTAGGATTTTAACCTTCCTATTTAAATAATTCATTGCTAGTTGTTAACATCATTACACTCATTTTATTCATCTCTTATTATATAATTTATTTATGAAAAAAAATTAAATAAAAGAAAATTATTTTCCCTATAGCATATAGTTTTATATTTGTTCTTAATTTAATCATTCAAATATATTATGCGATTATATTTAATTGATTTAAATACACATATATTTTTATCAATATAATTTTGAGTATTTATTTGTTACCGTTCATCTATTTAGGTTTTAGGTTTAATTATTACGTTCTTGAAGCAATAGATTAGGTTTTTTTATTAGGACACAAACACATTATTATTATGCCATGGTCTTGTGTAATTAAATATTAATTTTCATAATGGATAATTAGATGGTCTTGTGTATTGATGATTTTTAGATCATTATTATTGTCTAAATTATTTTTATTTAAAAGTTTTGTGTGTCGTCTTTATTTTTATTTATTTTGATATAGTTGCCAATTATGCTCAATAATAAAACTACGACATTATTTTAGATTCATCTCAAACAAAAGATACTTTCCTTCCAATTTACAAAAATAACTCACGAGTAACTTATTTTTGTCATTTTAGTAAAAGTGATCACTTTTAAGTTGAGGTGGTTAATAATATTCTTTTAAATTTTGTTTATCATTAAAATTATTAAAAAAATAAATTTATAATACTATAATTTGTACTAAATTATTTTATAGTTTAATAATAAGGAGATAATATGACACAATTTAAAATAAATTAGTTAATATGTTTAAAGTTACAAAAATATATTAATTTTTAAAAAAATAGATAGATATTCTAATTGTGCTTGCTTTCCTTTATATGATGTTAATTATTATGGATGTTAATTTAAGGTCTAAAACAATACCAATAAAGGATATATTTTAAATATTATAATTTTTTTCTATCAAATAATATTTGAACCTGACTTAAACAAAGAGAATGAATTGAATGTAAAAAATTCGATGGTTGATATAAAAAAAATCGTAATTTAATTGTGTTTCTCGCTCTAATTTAGCGTTTATTCGTAAAAAAAAATAATTCACCATAACTCAAATAATAAATATAACCATTACAATTTGGAGATTTTCTGTTGTACATAAGAGAAAGTATAATACACTATTACAATTTTTATTTATTTATAATTTTATAATTTAATTTAAAATTAGAATTAATCAAATTATAATTTTTAGTTAAATAATATATTTCTATTTTAAAAATCGCTATCTCCGGATTATTTTTAAGATAATGGTTTGTTTATTATTCTTAAATTATTAGAAAATCAGGCCTAACTCAACTCAATAAGATCTTATTAAGTTAAGAATTATTCTAGCTTATTTGATGCTTTGTTCCTAGTTGATGTGTGACAAGGATACTTAACAATCCTCCTCCACACAGCGGACAAATGTGAACATTAGCGTCATGGTGAAACTGTAGTAAAAACCAATTAGGTCCAAGCACATAGATACTAGACCCAACTCTGATACCATGTTATAAACTCGGGCCTAACTCAACCAATAAGATCTTATTAAATTAAGGGTTATCCAAACTTATACACAGTTTTGCTACTTTGTTCCTAATCGATGTGAGATAATAATACTTCACATAGATCAACTTGAATGAAACTATTATTTTCCTACATTTATTTTATTATTTTTAGTTTTAGATACCATCAAGTGAGTATATATCATATACATATACAATGCCCGAAATTCTACACCTTATCAAGTGAGTATGTATCATATACATATACAATGCTCGAAATTCTACACCTTATCTAGGAGGATGTATCAGTTTTTAGTGACTGATGGCTTGGCCAATACATAAATTTTGTGTTTGGATCTCTGGTATACTCTTTAAACACTAGAAGAATGTGGGCATTACAATATATAATAGGATGCAAATACTACTACTAAAAAAATTACTACTACTTTCACTATTAAGTAAAAAAAAAAGTAATTAATTAGATTTGTGAATGAGCTCTAATTTAATATCATCAATGTATAGTTAGACATGTTTGGCGTTCGAATCGTGTTAGTTTAAGTTGTATAAAAAATAATAATTAATTATTCGCAATTTGTATTCTTATAATTTGTTTTCAGTCAACAGTAGCTTTCTTCATACTCCATGCATTCATTTTGGAAATATATATGAACATCGAGAGTTCCATGGTTGAAGGCAAACAAACGGGCTCCACCATCAATAGCCACTTTTGGATAAACTCTTGATGTTATGCATACCGCATGGATGGAGCCACATTGAAGTTAGAGGGAGCACATACACCAACTCAATTTTTCGATAAAGATTTATTATTTGTTATATTTATAAATATATCTTTTTATTTTATAAAAATAGATGGTAGTTTCTTTTCTTAAATTTATTATTTAAATATTATTTATTTTAGTTTATTATACTACCTAATCATATATATTTTTTACTTTTAATTTATTATTATATAATTTTTAATAACTAGACTATAGTGATAAATATTTAAAAAAATTATATCAAATAATACTTAAAACTTATATATAATAATAAAATAGTATTTTAATAATTTGAACGGAATCAATTGAACGAATTTAAATGACTATAATTTAACTTGAATAATGTTCAATATAAAAGAATGAGTTAAATTTTTTTTGATAATAAAAATATATAAAATACATATAAAAGACGTTATATATTTTTTGGTATAAGTTTTAAAGATGTAATTTTGTTATTTTATTTAAACTTGACTATATTAGTTTTCTTTAACATTTTTTTTAAAATAATGTATTTTATTTTGTATACAATTTAATTATTTTATGTTATATCATATATATAATTATGTAAATATTAATTATTAATTATTTATACATTATAATTATTCTAGTGTTACTTAAATTATTCATTTTTATTATTAAATTATGCCGATAATCTTTTTACTTTATTACTGCCTTTATCTACAGACCTATCAATCTGAGTATCAAAAAGGTAATTTTGTAAACACTTTATATATATATATATATATATATTAATTAGAGAGCATATTAATTAGTATCATAGTCAAGCTTACCAAGGTTCTAAGAGAGTCGGAGAGACAGAGGTTCCTCCGCAGGATTGACATTAAGGAAAGTTCCATAAGTAGTTCTGTCATTAGCTAGATTCAGTGAAGATTTGCTTTGGCCACTGCACATGAGCACCACATGTTCTTTCATCTTCTGTGATCCCATAACTAACAACCCAAAATGGACCCAATTCAACTTTAACTGATGCATCCTTTTTGGCTGCATAATTGTTGTGGGTTTTTCCAATTTGGATCAAATGCTTCAGCTTTTTCCATCCCAGTAATCTTGAAGGATATATCTACATCAGCCTCTATATACTGTTATTTAATTATATAAGGTTTTGATTTGATTAATTGATCAGAAATGTGTCTGATTATGGTTATTTGTAATCCAGAAAAGCAATGCAGCATACTCTTAGTTTGTCTTTAATTAGGCTTGTCATATTTGGCTATTTAGATATATGATTGAAGAAAAAATTTAGCAGCAAATTGCCAATATTAATTTTTCTTGGTTATTGGGAGATTGATTAGTGTCTAATAAAACTAATTTTAGTTTTTTTTATTTTTGTTTGAAAAAAATATAAAAGTAATTTTAGGTTGCTGGAGATAAATTTCATGTATGTAGAGAAATAAACTCTCTATCAATATACAGAGACGAAAGAAAAAGTTATAAGTTATGTCGTCTCAATATTTTGTTTATTTTTTAAATTAAAAAGAACTAATAACTTAAAAAATATGAGATTGAATCTTACTGAAAAATCACTAATAAATTACATGCCTTTTGTTTGCTTATTAAAATCATTGGGATCTTCTTCCATTCTTTATTATGGAAATAATGCAGGTAGCTTTTGGAAGAGAGAAAAAATAAATAAATCATGCATTGTAGCTAAATTTATTGTTGCTTAATGTTCGGATATACAATGTTTGTGGAAATTCTGATTTTCCTTGTCCTTTTTTGGAATTTTTTTTCTTCATATTTTCGGAATATTGTAATGCTCATTTTTAGATAAATATATTGTCTAAAAATATATATAATTTTTTATTGGAATAAATATATTACTTTCACGCAAAGTATATTTTAGTTATTTTAAAACATATGCAATTAGGTTATACACATTGAAATATACTTAGCAAGTACTATAAAAAAATAAAAATAAAAAGAGTATAAATGCATAATTTGTTTGAATAACTTATTCATCTTTTTACTCTCTTTTTGTGTTACACATTGCATGCATATCAAATTATAATTATGATTAATTTGTGTTACAACATCATTAAAAATATATATTTATTTTTATTTTTATAAATTAAATATATTAATCATATTTATTTAAATTAATATAATTTAATAATTAATTTTAATCATTTTTTTAAAAAACAAATGTAAATTTTAAATTGATTCTATCTAAATTATTCTTAATTTTTTTTTACAAAAAGCACGATTCAAGGTGATTAATCATAATTATTTTTTACTCATTTTATTTAATATTACATTCCATTTGCATTTTTTTTAATATATATGTGAAGTCAACATTTTTTATCTATTTCATAAAAAAATGAATTTTATAATTAATTAATTAAATTTATTAGAAATATGTTCACAAAATTTATAAAATTATAAATATATATTTAAAATTTTAAATCTTAGATGCAAATTTCTAACTTTTTGTAAGGTAGAAAACATAATTAACTATTTATAGCTATCAAGTCCGACCTTCACACTTTACCCCGCAAAGACACCTCTGTGGCTCTCTTGACTAAAAATGTCTACCAATTTCAATATTCTACCTCAAGTCCCAAAACCAATCCCACAGAATTCTTCTGCTCAACAGCAACAAGTAATCGCTGACTCCTCAAATGGGTTGTCTTCAGTCACAAACACCAAGTCGTATCCTTCAGCCACCGCTAAATACGAGCAGCTTGTTCAAAGTTTGGAACTTTTTTGGGAAAAGCTCAAGGAATTCCACAATTCATTTGGAACCAAATTCATGTGAGGACTCTATCATTTTTTTTAATTTATTATTTAATTTAAAATAAGAGTTAGGGTTTAGGAAAATAGATTGATATCACCCTTTGGCTTATATGACCCCTTTCTTTAATCTTATTCTAATATGAGAATATGGACACCTTACTAGCGTTTTTATTAGAATTCCAAATTTACCCTTATTTAGATGAGTGATTACAGTCAGTATATAGACGCTAATGATTTTTTTTTTCTTTTCAGAAATCTGGTATATTACTTGAGATAGAGATTAGAAGCTCGAAAACTTTAAACTGATATAAGTGGCCACAATGATCAAACTCGCAGTCTATATGAATCTTTTCCCATTAGACAATCAATAGAAAATATAAACTGCTAAAATAATTTAAATCTTACGAATCAAAGGAAAATACTTGCCTTTTATCTTAAATTTTTTAGTACTTGAATTGAAAATTTGTGAGAATTACTGAGTTTATCTATCACATATATCCAGCTTGTTTGATTCTTGAATATTTACAATTCGTAACTTATAGGGTAATTTTTTTTCCATAGTTCTTTAACGAAGTGAGTGAAGGAATAAAGATCGGTTTTCATATGTTTCTTTTTTGCTTTATTAGAATAGAAAACAAGTATTTTTCTTGTAATTATCTTTGGAATTTTCTTTTCCGTAAGGACATTTTTAAATATTTTGGACGTGTCCAATTCTGCTCTCTTGAGTAGGATTATCGATCGAAAACTCCGGCCAGTTGGACAGCTGTCCATTTTGTTGAATATGTGTCCAATTCAGTTCCGACGAGTGGGTTCGTCATCTGATGAAAATCCGACCAGTTGAACAATTGTCCAATTTAATTGGACATGTGTCCAACTCGGCTCCAACGAGTAGGGTCATCGACCAACCATATTTCGACCAGTTAAGCAACTATCCAGTTCAGTTTTACATGTATTCAACTCGGCTTCGACAAGTGAGATCATCGACCTATTAAACTCCGGTCAGTTGGATAGTCGTCTAATTTTAGTTAGTCAAATTAGATAAATATCTAGTCAAAATTAAATCACAATTGGTCAATGAAAAGTAAGGACATTATTGTCACTTTGTGTAAAAAGTCAAGTTGGAGTGGGTTATATCGAGTTACAATTAAATCATATTTAATCAATGAAAATTAAAGGAATTATTGTCACTTTATGTAAAAAATCAAGTGGGAAGGACTCATATATGATTTTTGATTAACATGAGATCATCACAATATATAACCCACGAAATTATGGATTTTAGTTAGATAATATCACTTTATTTTAGCAATTAGTTTATTAGTGGTAGTAGGATTGAGATAGAAGTTATTTTGTGTCTATTTTTTAGATAGTAGGTGGTTTATTATTCCTAGAACATTTTTTTTAAAATATGTATTGCATATGAATGAAAAGACATCTGAACTTTTATTAAAATATTGTCTTGTTATGTTAAATTGGGAAGTCGGTTTTTCTTGAATTAAACCATTGGAAGGTCCATGTACCCTTGAATGAACCTACCCTTTCTCTAAATTCTTTTTGTTATATTTAGTTTTAGATGCAAGTAGTTATGTTCGTATCATTTGGTATCAGAACTAAACGACAAGCTTCCTAGTAATGGAGTAATAGTTTGAACACATTGAAAAGACTATGCGGTCTCTAATTATTTATCAAAATGAACTTTTGATCAAATTTGATAAGTTGTTTAATACTTTGAAAGCAAAATGAGGGTTTTCAAGCCAACACATTAAAAGTGATGCTGAAAATTCTTCTACTTCATTGAATGCTATTCTCATCAAAGTAATGATGTTGTCGTTTTGGTTAATGCTCAAGGAGTTTAGCAAAATTATAATGAATTGGTTTCGCTGTCCGCACAAAAGATTCAAGATTAATACAACTCAAGTTCGCAGCAAGCACAACACAAAGTAAGATTAATAACTTCTAGTGTTAAAGTCTTATATTGCAAGCCAATAGGAAAGAGAGCTATTAAAAAATTGGGAAAGATAAGAAAGAAAAGAGTTATTGTCAAACATGAGCGTAAGCATCATTGCAATTTATTGTCGATGGAAGATGCTCTCGAGCCGGAGATGATTAAACTTGAATCAAAGGAACACTTTCAAGAATTGTTCAGTTTGTCTTTGTATTTAATTAAAGATTAGAAGTGGAGGAAAAAGTAAAAAAATGTATTGTTCTCACATATCCATCCTTGAAAACAAGGGTGTTTTAAAGGGGGAAGGAATGTTAGGACTCTATTATTATTTGTATTTTAATTTAAAATAAGAGTTGATCAAATTATTAATTTTTTGTTAAGATAATATCCCTTTATTTTGACAATTAGTTTGTTAGCGGTCGTGGAATTGAGGTACAAGTTAGTTTGTGCCTATTTTTTAGGTAGTGGGTGGTTTATTATTCCTAAAACACCTTGTATAAATATGTATTGCGTATGAATGCATATAAATTATGATTTTTACTTAGATAATCTCTCTTTATTTTAAAAATAGTTTGTTAGTGGCAGTGGAATCGAGACAGAAGTTAGTTTGTGCTTATTTTTTAGGTAGTGGGTGGTTTATTAGTATGAATGAAAAGATATCCAGTTTTTTATCAAAATATTGACGTGTTATGTCAAATTGGGAGGTCGGGTTTCCTCGAGTTAAACCATTGGGAGGTCCAGGTTTTCTCTAATGGACCTACCCTTTCTCCAATATTTTTTTTGTTATTTTTAGTTTTTGATACAAACAATTGTGTTTGTATCGTTCAGGCTTCTTTTGGGTTCTCATATTTGGGAAATTTCATCTTTGTGTCTGTGCTGCTATTTGCTAATTGCCCAAATATTTATCAATATTTTTCCCCTTTTCAATTGGATGGTGTTGTCACAGTGCTCTTGTTGTAATTAGGTATATCACAAAGGTTTTTCTCTGTTTAGTTTAGTCAATTCAATGGTTTTAGTGTGCCTCTCCTTCGATCTTGATTTGTTATGTGATCGAAGAAATATTTTGACTTTATTTCACTGTTTGTTGGACTAACAATGATAGATTGTTCACCTTTTTCTGAATACTGGTTATTTTAGGATGTATATTGGATTTATTTGTTTTCAACTTGCTTTCTATAGTTTCTAGTACCATCTTGTTACAATAGATTTTTATCCATGGGTGCCTCTTTATACATGACTTTGGCTCGACAAAACACATAAGCAAATCCAGGTCTTCTTTGTCCTTTGGGAATGCTAATCTTACGATATTTACTTTGAAAGTTAGATGTTTATGCTCATGGAAAAGTTTGTCTGGTCTATGGGTGCATTCGTTTTTCCTATAATAAAGAAGTCTTACTTCTGGAGGAAAAACAAGTGTTGTAGAAGTTGGCCCCACATGCCTTGATAATACCTTGTTGCTTCCAAATGCATGAAAAAAGGTTTGTGCCTCTGAAAGCACTTCTTAGTGCATCCAAAGGTGCTCCAATTTTATCATTGGTATAATTTTATTCCCTTAAGAAGGCATTGACTCATGCATGCCAATGTTTATATTGTAAGAATACCTAATGTATCTTACATAATTTTAAGAAGAGAAATGAAAATAAAGTGTTGAAGAACAAGCTGCATTTTTTCGGCTATGGGTACAGTAAATCCTGTCATAATTATGTGATCTTTACTGTAGGATAGATTCCTATTGATTGCCTAACTCAGATATAATGTCTTATTACGTTAACTGGTGAAATAACTGTAATCATGTTTACTTATATGTTCATTTACCATGCTTAGCTGTCTGAGCATCTGAGGCAAATGCAGCACACAAATGATATATTCTTAATTTTATAGGGCAAAGGTTTCCAACTTTGTCTCTGCGTGCCCTTATATGCATGCATGTGTATGGACTTTAGTTCCTGTATTATTAATGTAATTCTCATACCAACCGAGAAAATGTTATGTCAATGATGGTAGAATTTAAACTGAACCATCTTGATTATTTTTAAACAACTATCCACCATTCATGAATCTTGAAGTTTTTGTTCTTAACTTGGCATCTGAGCTGTATTATATGTGTGACAGATAAACAGAAAATTGGTAATAAATATTTTTTATGTTCTTCAATCCATTTTATTTTTACAGGAATCCTACTGTAGGAGGAAAGGTTCTGGATCTACACCGCCTATTTGTAGAAGTCACAGCTCGTGGTGGCTTGGATAAGGTTTGTTTGTTATATTTTTCATGTCATAGTTTTTCATATTCAATTATATGAATTTAGAAATTTCAATTAGTGTCTTGAAAGTGATCACAACATCTATTTGTAATATGTGAAGTGAGCTTTTCTTTAGATTTCATTGGGGCTGAATTGTGGTTCAAACCAATGAAATATGATGAATGTTATATTGTTTCACAAATAAGTGGTGCTGGAATGTTTTAAAGCTCTTAGTTCTATGTATCAAATCCTTTGTAGATTTCTTAAGGGTGCAGAGCTCCATGCGTTATGTCTAGAATGATGTTTATATTAGCAATAACAAAATCTTGAACCATGCTAATAGTTGTGTTATACAGCTTCTTCCTTGGAATTTTCGTAAATAAAAAGAAAAAAAAAATCTTCCTTTGAATCATTTATGTGAATTTATGTCCTTAAAATTCTTCGAAACATATTAAGCAAGAAATAAAATTGTCCGAAACTTGTTGCAGGTCATTAGGGACCGCAAATGGAAAGAAGTAGTTATAGTTTTCAATTTCCCGAGTTCAATTACCAGTGCTTCCTTTGTGTTGAGGAAGTTCTATCTATCTTTGCTATATCACTTCGAGCAAGTGTATTATTTCCACAAACAATTTACTTCGTTATCTTTTGGAGGTAAGTCAAAACGTAACTCTTCCTTCTTTCAATTTCTGAAATCTTTTGGGTAGATTGGATTGGACTAATTTGTGCTTCTATTATTCGCCAGATCCTTTAAACAGTAATCTTGTGAATGGATCAGGAACTTTGGATGGAAGTGTCACCAAGAGCCAGTTACCTGGTCAATGTATGTGTAACTACTAACTATCTTCCCTTATGTTGGTTCAACTATGCGGTCATATTTGACTATAGTTGTTGTTTTCACTTAAAAAATATTAACTTTTGACTTTTGAGATCTATCTCTTCTGCCTTGAGGAAGAATTTAAGTTTTGTTCAGTGGGCATCATTTGAGGAGCTTGCAATTTATATGTCCTAGAACTAGGGTAGAAATTTTCTCTCTCTGTCGGTTTTTTGGGTTGCTGATGGAAGAAGCTTGCCATTTGATGTCAACCCCGTTTGACACCTGCCTAAACAAGTCGTGAAGTGCCCACAAGAATTTGCATACATTACAGCTCTAATAACATTCTTGAAGGGTTCTCAAGAACTTGCTTGGATGTCTTCTGATTTGATCGTTCTACGTTTGTTGTTATATAGTCTTCTTAGTAACTATTTTACATAGCTTGTTTTATCTGCCGACATGTACCTCATATTTTTTTTTTTGTATTTTTTTTTTACAGCAAACTTGGAATTCCATCTCGGTTGTTCTGTTACTGGAGCAATTGATGGAAAATTTGATAATGGATATATGGTTACCGTGAACTTGGGTTCTGATCAACTCAAAGGCTTATTATATCACATACCCCAGCCTGCATCTCGAGCTTCTCATTTTTCAATCACATATACCCGTCGGGGCCGAAAGAGATCTAAGTTGGCATTACGAGATCCTTTTCGACCAAAGTCAAACAGAAGTGGGTACACTTTCTTCTTTGCTGAGCATTATACTAGGCTAAAGCCTATGTACTATGGAGAAGAGAGAGCCATTAGCAAGGCAATTGGTCATATGTGGAGCAATCTCACAGAGGCTGAAAAGCAGGTAGGAGGCACATGCTGGTGTTGTACTTACTGCATTCCATAAGCTCAGTTGTTCAAATACTAATGCATCACGACCTTTGTTCTTTTAATCACTATCTCATTAACGTTATGGCATTGTTGTCACTTTGTAGTACCTTATGAATAACACGATTTCTTAGTCATACATCACATAATTGAGATTTCAACGCATTTGCTGCATGCAGGTTTACCAGGATAAAGGGCTTATGGACAAGGAGAGATACCGGAACGAGTTGTTGGAATATAAATCTTCCTACAATTCATCACATTAATAGTCTTGAAGTTGTTAGTCAATTAGTAGCATCTGATCTTCTTAGAATATCATAAATCTTCTTTTTGCAGTATGATGTAGTCGTCTTTCACACTCTTTGTTTACATGTCTTCCCCTTTCTCACCAAATATTGTTTCTTCTTTGGAAATATTAGTGCAAAAGGGATAGTGGAACATTGTATTTTTAGTGACATGATAGTGGAATTCTGTACTGTTTTAAACTTTGAACCTTGAAAAGATTGATAGACGGGATAAAGAATAGGGACAAATGCTATCACTTACACCAAGATCATAGTCAACTAATTGTTTTTGTGAGCAGTTTAGTGCATTATTTTTTTACACCATAAAAATAAATGGTTAACTTTTATGTTTTTTTCTTCTCTTTTTTTTTTAATTTTAATTCCAAAAAGTTATATTAGTAATTATTTATGTTAATATTCTTTATTAAATGCAGTCAAAAAAATAAAAAATTAAAACTTTCACAAAAATGTACTAGTTACAAAAGTTAGTGGATTATAAAAGATTATAATATCATGCGTTATAAGATGCGTTTTCAATAGTTTTATATGTTTACAGTATGATTATATTTTTATATTTTTATTGATTATCACATATAGTGTTTGTTATTGTTATTAAATCAAGTGGGATCTTATTTAATTAGTAAAAGATTTAATTTATTTTTAATGATTGGAGAAGAAATAATAATAAATATATTTAATGTTATTCATGCGTTTTACATAACACCTTGCAAATCTGCGCCACAAGGCCAAATGCGTCTTGCAAGTGGCAATGTTTTAAATTCCAAGGGATAGGAACCACTTCGAATTGAAGACACTTTTTTTTTTTTGGCTGTTGGAAGTCTATCTATTTGGACTTAACATTTCAAATTTATTTTGAATGCTTTGAAATTATTATATGATTTTGTAAGTCTTTAAGTCAAACCACATTATATGAAATTTGATTAAAAAAAAGGATTTATTTACTTTTTAAAATAATAATATTCTATTCCAACATAAGACCTAAAATTAATACATAAATTGAAACATCATTATATTTTTTTGTTTCCTCTTTCTAATTTATGTTACATTCCACATAAAAATATTAGAGGCATGCAATTTCAGTTTAATTATATATATATATAAAGTTACTCTTCCATGTTTGTTCCATGTTTAAGTTTGACAAATACTTTAAGGAATGTAAATATCTGAAGCTTGTTAGCCTACTGTGCAGCTCTGAAGGGAGGGACTCCAAATCATATGTATTTGTGTGATAGTTTACAAATAATTCAGTCACTTTATTTCTAGTATTTGTAGCTAATTGAAATTGTTTATTTTTTATAAATCTGAATCTAATCTGATAATGTACGTAATTCATTTGAATTTAAGTAGATCAATTTTTTTTATATCGGATAAGATTGAAATGATATTGAAATTTATTTAAGAATTATTTTTATATATAAAACACGATATATATAATATTTAAATTTTAAATTAGTTAATTTCTAACAAAAATTATTATTTATAGTTACAACTAAGAAAATAAAAAAATAAGAAATATGTTTGAATAATTATTAAATTATAATATAAATTTAATATTTATATTTATTTTTAAACTATATAAATAATTTAATGTAATAATAGTATGTTTAATATTTAAATATAATAAATTATAAAATAAAGTATATATTTATGTATAATTTTAATAGAAATTCAGTTTAAATTAGATAATAACAAATTATAAAATTAATCATGTAAATAAATTATATATTTTTCGATCCGAATATGATCTAACTCAAAATCTCAAAATCTGTTAATTCAATCATTCAATTTTTTAAGTATAATATGTTGTTCAAATTTTTTATTTTGAAAAATAAATTTGATTTACAAAGAAAAAGTAAAAAAAAAAATTACAAATTGATTAAGGATGAATGAATATACGCATTGAATGCCCTTTCAACATACATTCGAAATATCAGCGTATTTTACTAATTTTTCTCCCTCTTGCTGAGAGCCATTTGCGTTTATATTGCTGTTTCAACGTGATTAAAGGGCATCATCATTAACCTTTAACCAATGGCTTTCTCATTTGGATAATAATTTTTTTTTGCATCCAAAGCCTCAGTAAATATTCAACTTATATACGACTTCAAATTCTAATGATATTATCGTCGTTTTCACCACGGATATATGCATGATTTAATTTATTTTCTTATAATAACCTAACCAAACATCAAAGTGTGAATACAAGCATATATGAAATTTTATGAATGAATTGGTAAATATCATAAAATACTAATCCTTATATGCACATGTGTTTACAATTATACGTGATAGAATTCCTTTAATTATAACGATTAGCATACGAGATGGTCATTGTATAAGTTAAATACTTTTTTTATTTCTTGTATTAATTTTTTTATGATAATTTAGTATATTATTATTAAAAATAACGGCATAATTATGAAATTACTTTTTAATGTTTTTATTTATTTATTATATTTTTCTTTAATTTTTTATTACAACTTATTCAAGTTAAAACGGTCTTTATTTAATATAATTGAAAAAATAATTAAAAATAAAAATAAAAAAAAGATTAATTTTGTACTTATGCAATCACATTTTAATAATATTCGTAAAATAAATACAGATTCTAAGTATCATTTTTTAATATGACTAAATTATCGTAAAATAAATACATATTTTAAGTGTCATTTTATTACAATAAATAAGTTACTAATGATAACTGCTTTTATTTTTTTATTTTTTTCTCTTAAGTTCTTTTAATAAATTTATTTATTTATTGTCGGAGAGCGATCTTCTTCTATGGAAGGTTTTTTTGCTAATATTTATCTTATTCTTAATAATAATATAACTAAATTTTCGTACAATAAATACAGATTCTAAGTGTCATTTTTTAATATGACTAAATTGTCGTAAAATAAATACATATTTTAAGTGTCATTTTATTACAATAAATAAGATACCGATGATAACTACTTTTATTTTTTATTTTTTTCTCTTAAGTTTTTTTAATAAATTTATTTATTTTTTGTTAGAGAAGGATCTTCTTTTATAGAAGGTTTTTTTTTAATATTTATCTTATTTTTATTAGTTATCATAAATAAAAGTACATATTTGTGTAGTTTTTTATCTAGACGTAACTGTAGGGTATTTTTCTTATGTAGTTATTCATCTATGATAATTATGTTATCTTTATATTTGTAAAATTTGTATCTTTTTATCAATTTAAATTTTTATCTATATTCATAATGTCGAAGATCATAAAGATTATAATACAATATTAAGATTTTATTTTTTTGAGCAACCAAACAATTGATCGAAAGATCTTTAAATAAAATAAAAGATAAAGGCTTAAGGTTTTTTATAATGTTTTTAGTTTTATTTTAACAATTTTAATTATTGATGTATTTAGAATGATGATTTCTTATCTAAATTGTATTTTTTAATCTTTAATGAAATTCTATTTTTTTTTAATAAAAAAAAGAGATTGAGGATATTTCCTCAGTATAATTTAGTTTTTGTTACGAAAAAATAATGATAAAAAAAAACTATTTTTTTCATTTTATTTTTATTTTTCTTACATTTTTCAAATGATGTTGACCTATTAATTGCATAAATTATCTTTATCATAAACCAAAACAACTACAAAGTTAATAAAAAATTGATAACTTTTCTTAACAGAAACACTAAATTATTAAAAAAAATAACTAACTACTTTGATGCATTCGCCTCTTATTAAAAAAGCATAGAACGTAGTTTCATGATAATATATATATATATAGATACCACTTGCGCTATATACAATGTATTACATTTAGTTAAATTTTTTTTGGTTTATATATTTATTTAACAGAAAGTACCTCATTCATTAAAGCTATTATTTAAGGTTTAAAATGCATATAATTGAGACAAATGGAAGAATTAAGTTCTTGTATATTCTAAAATATCAAAAATAACAATAATTACAAGAAAGAAATACAAGGTGTATGCGTGGAGCCGTGCACGGATTTTGTGTATATATTAAAAATATATGGATTTTTTTTATTGAATTTTTAAACATAAATTCTATGAAATATTTAATTTATTTTTAATAGAAATAAATTAATAGTAAGATAAGAAGTTTTTCAGGAGTGATAGCTTGATTGAGCCGTCGAAACACTTTATAATTTGTACGGCTCTCTCAAATTTCAATGGCCGGAAACTTTGATCACGTAATTCTCACGCCATTTTTCATATTGGTCACCAATTTAGCTGCATAATTGATATATGAATATATATATATATATATATATATATATATATATATTATAATCCTATCACAATTATAATTACTATAATTTTTTTATTAAATATAATGATATAAATTTTTTTATCAATAATATTATAAAATATTATTTATTATTTATAATAAATTTACAAAAATAAACTTCCATTTTAACTATTAAAAAAAATATAAATACATATAATACATACCTATCCAATCTAATAAGGATCCTTCAAGACATTTTATATTATTAACTGTTTATCGAAAAAGGATAAATATGGATTTTTGACGACCTAAAAAATCTAAATAGAAAAACAATAAAATAATATATTTTATTTATCTCATATATTTTTATTATTAATTTTTTTAATATATATTTAATTTTAAACACTATTTAAATTAAATTATAACTAAATAAATCCTTCAATATTTTATAACATCCATTAGACATTGTTTAGTATTATTATATTATTTTTATTATTGTAAATTTTAAATATTTTTATTTTTAGTAATTTTTTAATCTAAATCTCTCAAGAGTAGCAGAGAAATCATTAATAATTTAATATAGTTATAAATATTTACTATTTTTTAAAAAATATCTAATTCAAATCTGCATCAACCATCCAAATTAAAAAAAATCCTAACCTAGTGACACAGTAATTAAAATCAATTACAATTCCTAAACAAAATCACAATGCTTAAAAAGTTTGTTTTGTCTTCCGATTTCCATTTCATATATGTTTGTTTTTTAGTTTATGTTTGGGTTCAAATAAAAAAAAGAATAAGTCCCTTTTGAGTTTGAAAGTTTTGTTATAGTAGGGATATTATCATAATTAATACTAAGTGAGATTCATGCCATTAAAATGTTAATTTGAATTCAATTATTTATTATTTATTAGTTAAATTTGCACTTATATGTATTGTGAAATACAAAATCATGCATCTTTAAATCAGCGAAAAAGACTAATAAAGTGTTTTTTCCCCCAAAAAGACTAATAAAGTTATTATTATTTATTATTTATAGTTATATTTAATTAATTACTTTCTTTTTTTTTAAATTAAATTTTCATTACTTTTTCATATTTCACTGATTAAAAAAAGTATATGAAAAATTACAATGGATTTTAGATGGAATGAGAGAAGATCATCCATATTATATATACAAATTTAAATAATAAATAAAATAACTTTGGCCATAAATATTCTTATATTTTAGGATAATATATATATTATTATTTATTTATATTTTATTAAATAAAATAATACTTCTATAATATTAATGAGTATATTTTTTGTTAGATTATGTTTTTATTTACAACTAATTATATTAAAAAGAAATTATGCACATAGTTCTAAAACTCAAATTTTTTAATTAACTTCTCAATTGATTTAAAAATTTGTATTCTTTAATTAATTTACTTGCAAACTTGATTCGCAAGCTTAAGAAATTTATTTATTTTATATTTTATTTCAAATTTGTTGTTAATTAAAAGTTTAAAAAGCTAAGGTAAATATTTATAAAGATATACACAAACATAGGGCATAAATATCTGCCATTAATAGCTAGCTAAATTTATGGGTGTGGGTTTGAAATTTACAGAAAAAGAGAATTTAAAGGTATAGTAATGTTACTACACTCAAAGAAATAAAAATCCATTAACCATATAATTTTATAATTTTAAAAGCAAACTAAAGAATTTTTATTTTAGTTGCCTTAATTTCCTCAATTATCTTTCAGAATAAATATCAATCAAATCTTTTCAATCTAAGATTCTCATTAAATATTGTCAGAAAAAAAATATTCTCATTAACTTAAAAATATCTTAAATCACAATTTTCCAAGTTCAAAATTCTCTTCCCCTTCTTTTTTTCAGATAAAAAAACACTTATTTTTAAGAAAATTTAAGGAAAAAAAAAGAAAATAAATGAAGATTGTTTATTAATATTAGAAAAAAAGTAATTCTCATTATTTTAGGTAATAACAAGTATTATACTTATCCTAATAAAAACAATTAAGTTATGAATTTTTTTTTAAATTTAGTTTTATTATTGTTAAAAATTGATTGTGTAAAAATAAATTATCATTTTTTTTACGTTTTTATTTATTTTTTTCAATTCTTTTAGTTATAACTTATACAAATTAAAACAATTTTTATCTAATACAGTTAAAAAAATAAAATAAAATATATTAAATTTATATAATTATTTTTTTAATAATAATAAGATTAAATTATTATAAAATAATTATATATAAGTATTTATTTTTATAATAAATAACTAACCCTACGGCATTCTAATCTTAACATAATTATACTAAAAAAAAATAGTGAAAAATTTATAAAGAAATCCCGTAATTGACTTATCTTCTAAGCAAAACGCAATTGAACAAAGTAAAAGTAATAAAGATATAGGGAAAGTGAGGTCTTAGCCTCTTAGGTAAAGACCCCTAAATAGCAGCACAAAGTAGTGGGAGAGTGACACACTGAAGAGTTATAAACAAAGGTGGGTGGATGTGGTGGTGAATCTTGTGATAATCTTTGGATATCACTCAAATTCTCTTAAAACTCAACAATTTTTTATTTATTTTAAAAAAAAAGAAAGGATAATTATGGAGAGCAAGAAGAGATTTTGATTATATAATGTGAATCGTCATTTTAACATTCTAACTTAGAGATTGAGATTATTTTTTTTCAATTTAATCACAACATAAACATTTAATTCGAAAAAAAAATTTAATTTAACACTTATCGAACTATACATGTGTATAATGGATTTTACATGAAAAGCAGTTTTAGAATTTTTCTAATTTGAAAAAAACAGAATACACAAAATTCTTGGTATTTTTTTTTAATATAAATTATGCATCATACTCAAAACTTAATTATAATTTCTACTTATCTAAATAAACTAAATATTATCGACACATAATTCATTGTAAACCTATTACGATTAATAGTTACTTAAAATTCATATGAACTCCTAAGTTATATATATATATACATATAGTTTCCTTACAAAGCTTTTATTACTCTGATAAGGGAAACCCAAAAGTCTTTTTTTTTCTTTTCTAGTTTCAGTTATGAGTTTTTGATTTATTTTTTTCCCCTATTCTTGTGGGTTTTTTTTTTTTTGACTCCTTAATTGTCTGTTTCATAATATAATAATATAATATTAATAAAAACATAAATAAAAATAATAATAGCAAACTAGCTTAGCTCCTATCTCTTAATTAGCTGGAATATTGTGATTGATACTCTACTATTTTATTCCTCTCCATCCTCAGCTAGTTTCTTCCTATTTTAACAAGTTTATCAACAAAAAAAAAAAAAACCTCCAAAAAAAAAACTATTTAAAAAAAAAAAAACTAAACCCAACTCAGTAGGATTTTATTCTTTCTAGTCAAGCTACGAGAATAGTACATTAGTAATACTACTCTTCTACTTTCTCTAGCTCTAGTTTGTTTTTAGGGTTGGCTTTTTCTCTAGATGGAGGAAGATCTAAAGACCCAGCATAGAGTTGAGCAACAACTTGATCATAACGATCAAGAAGAAAACATAACAAATCGTGAATTGGATTTTGAGCAACAAGAAACGATTCTCAATGGTCGCTTAACTATCAAGTTGAAGATTTCAAAGCCAGAATCAGGAGAAGAACAAGGGAAAAGTACTTCTATTGGAAACGAAAACACAAGGGTCTGTGAGACTTGTAACAAAGGATTTAGTAATGGTAAAGCTTTAGGAGGTCACATGAGAATGCACTACCAAGAACAAAAGACTCAGAATCAAAAACTTGCTTTGGGCCGGAAAAATCATAAAAGCACTGACTTTGGTAATAATGTGGACTTAATTTCCCCTGTTTGTTATGTTTGCCACAAAGAATTTCGATCTATGAAATCGCTTTTTGGGCATATGAGGTCTCATCCTCAAAGAGACTGGAGAGGAATTAATCCACCTCCTAATTCAATTGCAAAGAATAGTACTTCTTCTTCTACTCTTTCAGATTCTGCACCTCCTACTGATCAACCATTGATTGCCCAGAAATCTGATCATGATCATCAGAACGATTCAGTTAAGTTTGATGATGTTCATATTCATGACACTCCTATGCCTAAATGGTCTGTCACTGGTAAAAGAGGTCGAAAAGGTAAGTCAAGTTCTGCTTTTCTTCCTTGTTTAGAAGATAGATTGAACCAAGCTGTCCATGAACTTATGACCTTAGCTTCTTCAAATCCAAATCCTTCATATTTTTCAAATCATTACGCACCGAAATCTGAGGTTACTCTGCCTCATAGAAACTCTGAGAACAAAACCCAGATTTTTGATTCATTGAAAAGGATCAATAAAGGTAAAGAAATAGCTGATTTAGAATCTGATGATGAGTTTTTCACAGAAAAATTTCTACCTTTGAAGTTGAAAGAGGAATATTCAGATACCCAGAACTCAAAAAGGTATGAGCTTGGAAGCTCGAAGAAAAAGGCCAGAAGAGAGTTGAAATTGGATGAGCTGGAGGAAACAGATTATGATGACATTACAGAAGAAGATCAAATGAAGAAGAAGATCAGTGTTCGTTGTGGATATAGATGTAGTAAATGTGTCAATTTACACCCAACAATATGTAACAGAACATTCCCAACACATCAAGCATTGGGGGGTCACATGGCAAGCCATAACAAAAACAAGAGGATTCAGAACAAGAACTCGGCTAAATCTTCAACATCAGCTATGGAGGAACATGGAACAGGAGAAACAAGTCAGACTGGTCCAAAAGTGGTTCTGAATTTTGATCTGAATGATCTTCCACCTGTTGAAGATGAACAAGGTAATTGACTCTGCGGACATATATATACTTATGAAATTAATGTCAATTTTTTCTTCAAACAATTTAGTTACACAGTTAGTTTATCTTTTCAGGGTTATTAATTGATTCTGGTAGGAATTAGCTAGGAGCTTTTTGTTTCCCAGAGATCATGAGTATTTAAAATAGCTTTTGGGTTCTGATCATATTATCAGTTAGCCTTTTTGGTTTTTAGTGTTACTTTTTATCTGTGATAGTTGCAGAGGAAACCTCTTTTGTTATTTATGGCTTAATACTCTTTAGTGGGGTCGAGGTGTTTTGTTCCTTTGTGTTAATCTTATTCATGCAATGCATGATGCAGTTCCAACCTGGCTAAATTTAGAGTTGTAAATTGAAATATGATCTCCAATTAATTCATTTATAATTTATTAATTTTAGAAAATATTTAATGATTTTTAATATGATTTTACCAAAAAGTTAAAAGTTAAGGTATATTATAAAAAAAATAAAACATAACTATTTATAGTATAAAAATTTAGTGGAAAAAAGAGAGTACAATAATACATCATCTTTAAAGTGGGTTCATTAGTTCTACATATAATTGGTTCTAAACAGAGCATCGTCTTTAGGAAAAGGTTTAAAGAATCAAAAAAATCAAGAGAGTGAAATCTGTACTATTTTAGAACTGATTCAAAAAATCATAATTGTACATTAAAAACTCTTGTTTCAATCATACAAATTCAACCAAAATCAAGTCTTTTTTATCCAATTTTTAAATTTAAAGAAAACACATGATCTGTTAGGAATTCATCCGAGTAACCCTTAGACTTTCTTTAAATAGCAAAGCAACCACTGATATTATAAGAATTCTCTATATTAAAAAAAAAGTCATTGTTTTGTTTCTTTTCTTAAATTTCCAGCTCTTTATTAAATAGATACGTATATGCACATGACACTTTTTTTTTCCAAAAAAAAAAAACTTCAAAAAATGTTTAAATGAATAAAAAGAGTATTAATTATTGAATTAGAGTAATTAAAACGAAATAATTTTAATAATATGTAATATAATAATTACTTAACTTTAACTAGGGTTTCATTAGAGTACCGAACCAAATTCAATAGTATAAAAATGAATATCAATTACACCATTAAAATCTCCTGCAATCAGAATATGAATACACACTTAAGGGACAAACTACAATACATCTCATAACTACTAGTCGACTATTATTGAACACTCATGCTGCATAAACTCTTATCTCTTCAACCAATACCAAAGTGAAACCTGAAACTGAGTCACTATTTTAACGTTTAAGGACGAGTTTTGCTCATGCTAAATTAACAATAGAGATTCTTCCTTAGCATAGAATTGATGAATTACACGTGCATTTTTTATTATTATTTTAAATTACAAATTCTCAGCTTCATGTGACACCATGCAACACTTTTCTTTGTATCAACATTAGTTAGTTACAACAACTTGTTTTAATGTCACAATTGATTTGACATTTATTTATTGACTAAGAAAATTGAACATATTTTTCTAAATGATGTATATATTAGTTGTAGCATTAACTATATTGTTATTTATGTTTTTTTTCTCATACTCTGTGAAATGGTTATGCCTCGTGCGATTAAATTAATGTCTTCAATGTTAAATTTTGACATTTATTGATTGGAGTGTTCTTATACCAAATTCATTCACTCACTAATATACAATAAATTCATACTTTTTTTAATAGGGGTTTAAATCTTTCACAACACAGGATGAAATGTCATAATATTATGATATGACGTGGATAAATTTTTTATTTATAATTAATTAATAATTTTTTTATGTCTAAAATTATCGTTATTTTTTATTATAATATATATATATATGAAATTTTTTGAATAAATTTATTTACGTGTAAACTAACATATAAATATAATAAAATTAATATAAAAATACGATATAAACACAACTAACCCACATAATTTACCATTTCTATTTTTTAAATAGATGATATTATTATTAATTTATTAAGATTTGATTAGTTTAATATATCTAATTATTAAAAGTAGGAAAACTTTAAATGTTACAACTTTCAAATCAATCACTTAAATTACAAAGCCCGAGTAGAAACAAAATGAGCTAGTATATTAGCAGTTTAGCACTACAAAACAATGTGAAATGCTGTTATATATAACCAGCAAAGTTCATATAATTAATGAAATTTCTATATTACCTATTAGATTGCTGCTATACTAATACTGTATAGAATTACTTCATAAAATCAACCTTAATACAATTAATGGTATTTTAAATAAAAATAATATATTAATGATTAGTCAAGAATCACATCCAAGTTAATATCTCGAGAGATTACATGCATCTAGATAATAAGAAAAATTAATAAGAGAGGTTTGAGAGAAAAATTTTCCAAATATCTAAAAAGTATGTTGCTACATTGAAAGAACGACTACAATGTCTAACAAAAGTACTATTAATCAAAAAAAGATAATACCTAATATTAATAACAATAGTGTCATATAGAGAAAGATCAATATACCAAATGATATAATATTCTTCAATGCTTGTAGTGAATTTCCTTTAAGAACCACAAACCACTAAATTAAAAAGTTTTTCTTGATCTTTCTATCAAAACAAAAAGTTCAACTATTAAAGGATCAACAATCCTCGTCACTTTGAACATTGGATCAACTAAGTGGTATATTTTAAGCACAAACAAGCTCAAACATTTTTTTTTTACTTCAAATGTGATTTAAACTCAAAGAAATATTAGAGAAAAATATCATAAAGGTCTCTTAGATTAAGTCATTTATGTTGTTTAGTCCTTTAAATTAGAAATAGTATCATTTAGTTCTTTTAACTTTATAAAAATGACTAATTAATGATAAATTATATCATTTTAATAATTTTTCTATTAAGTGATTAAATACGATCAAAAAATCTTTAACCATGATAAAGTTACAATTAATTTAAAAGAAAATTCACAAATTTTTTCTTAATATCTATTGATTTTCACTATTTTATTTTAATTTTTTTATTAATTTTTATTTTTTTAAAATTAAAATATATATTTAAATAATTTTATTTTACTTATTTTTCTTAAAGTATTTCATATTAAATTTCACTTTTATTCTCGTTAAAGATTCATATTTTAATTATTTTTTAATTAATTATTAGAAAATATTAATATTTTAAATAAAAAAATATTAAAATAATACAATTTATTCTTAATTGATAATTTTTATAAAATTAAAAATTAAAATGATACTATTTTTAATTTAAATATTAAACAATACAAGTAACTTCATTTAACTTAATTTAAAGAAATCATGTAAAACCCTAAATATTATGGCAAGCTTATTAGATTGCCTATCCAAAACGTGGATTATGATTCAACAAAAAGTGCTCCTTTCTTTCTTTATTTCTTTGTCTCTCGTGTTGTTTAAATTGAAGCCTAAAAGACGTTTTTATTTTCTACTTTTTAAGTAGTAGTAGTAGTGATTTTATATCCATGGATTAGGATATTGAAGCTCCAAAACCATTAATATTATTATTCATCATCTTACTCAGGGGCGGAAGGAGGGTTCAGAAAGGCATATACCCTCTTACCTTTGAAAAAATAAAATTTTATAATAATATTTATAAAATTATAAACAAATTATATACATAAAATTAAATTATATTTTTTGTCAAATTTAAGTTTTAGTCTTTAAACATTAATAACTTACTAAAAATTTAATAATTTAAATATATTTATATATTTTTTAAATATTTATTTTTCAATTACAAATAAATAATAATAGATAATAAGTGACACGAAATACATAATAATATATTTTATATTATTTATATAATGACTCTCCATTAATCTTACTGCTAATTAAAGGTTTATGGAAGCTGACAATATAACACGATCGAAATTTTCTTGGTTTTGGATGCAACCAACACGTAGTCATATATTCATAGAGAAAATATGACACAAAATCATACAACTAAATTGTCATCATTCACGACTTTTGTTATTTCCTGTAAGTTAAAATAAATTTTTAAAAAATGAAATTTTAAATTATTATTTATATACATCGTTAATATATAAATCCTTAAATTTATAATATAAGGATAGATTTTTAAATATAATGTACATATATAATAATAATATAAAAAATTAAATTTATGCGTAATTAAGTAAACACTTAACATCTAACTATGAAATTATAACTAAATTTTTTTAAAATTAATAAATTTAAAAAATTATATTTCTAAAACACGGTAACAATATCAAGATTCTTATTTATATACAATTTTTTTTATATATAATTAAATTTTTAAACGTAATTCATATACTATCAAGATTTAAACTAATGCTTTTGAATGTGTCAAACTACACTCATCAATTAATTATAAATTATGACGAAGTATTTATTTAATTTAAATACAAATTAAATTACAATTAAGTAAATTTTTATTTGTTTCATACCTAAATAAGTTTTATTTTTGTTAATAATTTTTTATTTTTCCTCACATACATATATATCTTTAATGAATAATACGTGTATAATAAAAATACTAAGACTTTAAACTTACATTTTATATAAGTCATTTTACATTTATCACGTTATTATGACTCTATGAATGTTTTTTTAAGTAATTCATGTATAAATTAAATACACTTAAATATATTTTTTCGTCGTCATTATAGTCCTTTTTTAAACTTAAATTTATATTGTAAATTTTATAATTATATTTTTAAAATATTATTTATACACAATGATAATATAAAATTTTTTAAATTTATACTATAAATTAAAAAAATTAAATTTTTAAATGTATTGATTGTAAGGTTTTTTTTTTTACATCGTACTTCCTTTTTCAATTTCAATTTCACTTTTTCTTTGTAACTTTATTTCATACTTTTTTAAATGAATAAATGTATATATTAAGACTCCAATTTATGATTATATAAGAAACTTTTATGAAGCTATGTATTTAAAAACTTATTACTTGATTATTTAAATATGTTAATTCATATTTATCATTTCATTATCAAATTATTATTATTACTTTAAATTAATAAATTTAAAATGATTAAATTTTTAAAATATTATTTATATAATGATAATATCAAACCTCTTAAATTTTATAAAATTTGATTTTTAAATTTAATACCTATAATGATAATAACAAAACTTAAATTTATGCTTTTGAATATGATCTTTTATTTTTATCACTTGAATTTAAAATTATAATTAAGTTTTTATTAGACTTATTTATGCATCCAATTACACTCAGATAATTTTTTTTATTTATTTACTTGTCTTTATAAATAACATTCTCTCATGTACTATCTTTAGTAAATAAAATGTATAAAATGGTAACACCAAAATCGAAACTTACGCTTTATGTATACGGATATATACATTTGTCATCTCTATATTAAGTTATTATTATGTTTTTGTATAATTCTTATATAAATTAAATTATATTAAAATAAGTTTTTTTTAATATCTTGATATTTTTTTTAAATAAATTTATACGTAAATTTCAAAAATTAAATTTTTAAAGCATTATTTATATATAAGATAATATTAAGACTTTTAAATTTATAATATGAATTTAAAATATTAAAACATTAAATGTAGTGTGTATAATGAAAATACAAAAGCTTAAATTTGCACTTTATATAATACGGTCTGCATTTATCAAGTTGTATTAACTTATGATTATATTTTTTATCTAGCTCATATATAAATTAAATTAAACTTAAATTTATTGTTACATTATTATTATTTAAGTTAATATTTTTTTATAGATTATTGGTTCAATTGTTTTTTAATAATCAAATACTTACATACATAACTTCATACATATAATTAAAAAATAAATATTATAAGAAAATTTATAGTGTTATTTTTATAATTAATTTATAATATTATTTTAAAATTTATATTTGTTTCAATTATATTACCAAAAAATAATTGTATTATTTTTATTAAAGAATTATCTAAAAAAAATTATATAAATTAATTTATAAGTTTACTTCTAGTAAATAATGCCTAAAATATTATATTTTGTTTCTAAATATTAAATAATATAAATACTTTAAATTTTATTTTTATATTATATATTTATAAATGCATGAATGTAATATTTTTTTAAAATATTTTAAAAAAGATAAATAATATAAGTTGTTTGACATTCTTAAATTGCATAAAAATTTAACTAAAATTAAATAATTATAAAGATATATAATATACATACTACAAATATATAAAATTAAAAAATTAAAAAATAAATAAGTTGTTTCAATTAAATACTGATTAATAAACTTTAAAATCTTAATCTTGATTTTATATTTTTTTAAACTAAAAACAATCTATTTAAGCTTATAAAACAAAATTAGGATCCATTTGACTCAATTTTAATATATTGTTTTATCGGTTAATACATGTGCGTCTCTCGTAAGGAAGCCAACTGATCACATTCCGATAATGATAATCGGAAATAAGAGAATTAAAGTGATATTGCAAAAATTTATTGAAACAATGATAAATAATATTTTTATATATTATAATTATATTATAATATTATTTATGTAATAATTTTTTATTAAATATAGTTATTTAATTTTCATTAATTTTATCAATAATATTATATTATATTATCATAAACATATGATAATTTTGTGATAAATAAACTTTTTCAATAATAAATCATTAATAATAATTTTATTTAAAAAATATGTTTATAGTAATAAATAAAATTATCAGAATAAATTATTTATATTTATAAATATTAATTTAAAAAATCACTGGAAGATAATTTTTAGAATAAGAATTTATTTAATAATAATAAAATTAAAATTCAATTAATATAAAAAAAAATAAATATTTATTTATCTTTATATAAAAAAAACATTTAACAAGTATTTGTTTTCTTATTTTAATAAAAATTAAAATGTTTATATAATAAATATATATTTTATTCATTTTTATTAGTTTTTTACACCAATAAATACTAAAATATTTATGTAATAAATATATTTTTATAAATAATTATTTTTATTATATTAAATATGTCAATTAATATGATTAATATAGTGTTCAATTAATTTATTTATTATATCTTTATATATAAAAAGCGACAATGCTTGTTCCACGATCATTTTTTATTTTAGTTTTTTTACATTAATAAATACAAAAAAATATATAATAAATTTGTATTTTATACTTATTTTTAGTTTTTTACAATAATAAATATTAAAATATTTATATAATAAATAAATTTTTCATGAATAATTATTTTATATAATGTAATTATTCTTATTATATTAAAAGTGATAATTTATATAGTTAATGATTACATATTTAATGAATATTCGATAAATTTATTTCTAAACATATCATATTTTTATTGAAATGTCTTTATTTTTATATATATAAATAGGTAATGTGTTGGTTGATAACCGAATGCTACTTTTTTTTTAACTGTTTGTTCATTTTTATACTAATAAATATCAAAAATATTTATATAATAAATATATTTTTATAAATAACTATTTTGTATATATAAATATTTATATAACCGAACGCTACTTATTTAGTAAGTGTTCAATCAATTCCTTTTTATATATAAAAAGCTAATGTTTGGTAGACGATCAAACACTACCCCTTTTTTTACTTTTTAAATTTTTTTATAACTATAAATATCAAAATATCTATATAATAAATACATTTTTATGAATAGTTATTTTGTACAATACAATTAATTTTATTATATTAAGGGTGATAATTCATACAATTTATAATTATCTATTTAATAAGCGTTTGATCAATTTATTTATGAGCAGATTATTTTTTTACATCAATAAATATATAAAATAATCATATAATAAATACATATTTTATACTTTTTTACATTAATAAATATTAAAATATTTATATAATATAATTATTTTTATTACATTAAGTGTGATAATTCATATTATTCATTATTACCTATTCAATAAATATTAAATCAATTCACTTATTAACATGAACTAATATTTTTTATGTCGAAATCATATAATATCTCATATCAATTAAAAAATAATAAGCTAATTTAATTTAAATTATTTTAAAGTAAAATATTACTTATTAAATTAAATCGAGTCATGTATATAATTCATACAAGATTAACTTATTAGATGGTAAAAATATTATTGAATAAGTTCATATATTGTTATATTATATTTTATTTATTTATAAAATAAAAGTATATAATTATTATCAATATTTTAGTAAGACACTAATTTTTATATTGTACTTTGATTCTATTCTTTACCAAATAGTTAGTATTATATATTTATTCATCGTTAAAGTAATAAATGAATTAAGTATTTATTTTAAGAGTATTTCACAAACCATTTAATAAAACGTTTTAACATCAATTTTTCAATTATAATAAAAGTAACTTAAAAATTTATATTTAAATATTTGTTTTTTTATTTTATTTTATAAATAATAAATTTAAAATAATAATAATTATTGCTCAATAATTAATATAATATATATTTATCAAATTTAAATCATCAATGTACGAGTCTATAAACTAGTATATAAAAAGCCTCGATCTTGGTCGAAGATAGTTTTTTTTTTGTTTTTTGCACCAATCAATATGAAAATATTTATATAATAAATACAAATCTTATGTTTTTTGTTGTTTTTTTATACAAATAAATATCAAAATATCTTAATAATTTATTTTTATGAATAGTTATTTTGTGTAATGTAATTATTTTTATTACATTAAGGGTGATAATTCATAGAGTTATATTTATTACATATTTAATAAATACATATTTTGTGGATAGTTATTTTGTATAGTAAAATTATTTTTATTACATTAAAGATGATAATTTATATAATTAATGATTACATATTTAATGAGTATTCAATTAATTCAATTATGATATCTTTACTTTTTATTATTTCGTTATCTTAATTTAAACTTCTCAATCATCGACACAACGCGAGGTCTCTTTCATTCTTATTCTTCACGATTATTCCTGAGTTGTTATTCATTTTTAGAAATATAAAATATACTTTTCATCTAATTTTATATTTTATTTAATATGTTTAAAAGATTTATAAAATAATATTATATCATTTTATTTTATCTCATTTAGATTCTAATTTTAATTGGTATAACTTTAAACATATTATATTATTTTTTATTATTAAATTTATATTATAAATTATAAATTATCATATTATCTATTATTTTTGTATTTTTACTTATCTCATTTAAGTTTGTTAAGGACAAATGAGATATCTCAATTTTTATCACCTTCTCATTTTAAAAATTAAATAAGAAAATATAAAATGAGTTTTAAAAATTAATGGATTATTTCATAAATTTCATTAACATTTCATCTAATTTACACATCTATTAATTATTATTGGAGTATAATTCTCATAAATCATATTATTTTCTTTCTTAACGTTTTATTAGGTATTTATTTAAAAAAAATTATACTAATTTTAAATTTCACTAACAAGAATTACAACGTCATCACTTACTCTAATAACAAAAAATATTTTTTTCTGTTTATTTAAAGAGAAAAATACCATGAAAATATAGTTATTGCAATTTGATAACATTTTAATCCCATTATTTTAAAAAAACTCATCATAAAAAAATATCCTCCTCCTTATATTAAAACTAGTTAAAAATAGTACCTCTTATTTACCCATTTCACCAATTCTTATATATACCCTAAGCTCATTAACCCTTTTCTTAAACCTATCCCACCTTTTTGACGATTATGATATTATGTAACACCAATAGAGCATATATCAGAACTTAATCCTTTTTCTCATTTGAATATAGAATTTAATCCATTAAATGGACAATGGCAATGCTACTGTAGAAGAATTTGTTTTTCAAAGGGGAAAAGCTACCTTCTATATATGGTAAGAGATCGATAATAAATTATTTTTTCTTTATAATTTGAGAGTGCAAATTTGGGTGATTTTTGTTGGTGAGTGAAAAAAAAAATAAAAACAAAGAATTATGTTGTTAGTGAAAACTAAGGCCTGATATAAGGTAAATTGCTTAATAAGTGTTTGCTGCTAAATTAAATTATGTTTGTGTTGTTAAAATGAATTTTGTTTATGTAGCAAAAAAAAAAAAAAAGGGTTTTGTTTGTGTTGTTTTCTGAATGATATGTGTTGTGAAACTGATTTCTATTTGTACGTAGTGTGAACTTTCTTTTTACTTAAACATGAAACATATTATCTATACAATCTGAAGTGATCAAAGTAAGGAGAAAGCGTTCGAAGACAAAGGCAAAAAGGTTAATTACCACCAATGTTTAAGAGTTTTCCAAATCCATCTAAGAGGCAACACACTTGTTGATAGCATATTTTAGTTGAAGTCTTTGTCATTAGTTTGATATCATATTCCAAGAAGCAACATATTTAAAGAAAGTATTATTATTTTGTAAAAAGTTTGAACGTATTATAATTTATTGTATTTAGTGACTTTAATTTAAATAATAGTCGATTTTAATTGTATCAGTGACTTTAATTATTGAAAATCCTATTTACAACTTTTTTTTTATCATTATATGCATAGAAGCTGACATGAGCATGTTTTAATTTGGTCAAATTTTTGTATTGATTTTACCATATGATCATAAGATGAAACAACAATATTAAGAACATAAGTATTTTTTATCTCATATTTTTATATTATAAAAATAATTATAAAGATTGAATAACAACGTAAGAAAAATTAATATAAATTGTTGATAGAATTTAACTTTTAATATATAGCCAAAAATGGTGGGAATATTTTCTTCTATTTTTCTAAAAAAATAGGTAGAAAAAATGATACCCTTAAAAGTAATAATGTGTCTTTAAGATTAATAAAAAAATTGAAGATATTTAGTTTGTTGGTACTTTTATATTCTAAAAATAACTATAAAAATCGGAAAATAACATAAGAAAAAATAGAAAAAATAAATAAAAAAATTAAGGAGGTTGAAGTTTTTAATGATAACTTAAAAATGACACTGTATATCTTTAAAATTAGTGACGTGATTTGAAAATTAATGAAAAATTAAAATTATTTATTTTGTTCATATTTTTGTATTGTAAAACTATAAAGATTGAATAATAATATAAAAAAAATATAGAATAAATAAATAAAAGAGGAAGAAAAATTAATATGTTTGAAGCTTTTAATATAATTATGGTAATATTTTTTTCTATTTTTTTAAATAATTTGATATAAGTGTATTAAAAATAAGTAAAATAATTAATTGCATTTTGTGAATAAGTATAGGAGTAATGCGTTCACCCTCTCTTATTTAAATATTTCTTGATTTCCTCTGCTTCATGTCTTTTCTTTTCTTATTCTATCTTGATGGACGAAGATAATTATCTGAGCAACTTGATCATAACGATCAAGACCAAGACACTACTGATCGCAAATTGAGTTTTGTTGAAGATTATAACGATTTTGAAGAAGAAAAGCACGTGAAAATGCACTACCAAGAACAAAAGAATCAGAAGCAGAAAGAAGTGCAAAGAACACAATGTTCTTCTTCTCTGTTAAACAATCCTTGTTTAGATGAAAATTTAGATCAAGTTACTCGTATTCTTGAGAGGTTACCTCTTGCCTATCCACATGATGATTATTCAAAGATTCAGATACCAAACTCTGAGGAATATATGATTACTCAGCCACATATCAAAAAGATGAAGGGTATAGAAATAAATGAGGACAGGGCCAAAATTCTTGATTCAAGGAAAGGGAAGTTTAAAGGCAAAAGAAAAGCTGTTTTTGTAAATGATAGTCAATTTTCTGCAGAAAAGTCTCTGCCTTTGAACTTTAAAAATGAATTTTCAGATACCCTGAAATCAGAAAATGGTGGACTTCGAAGGTCAAAGAGAAACACTAGAAGAGAGTTGAAATTGAAAGAAACAGAGGATGTTGACACTGATGAAGATAAAACGAAGAAGATGAAGAAGATTTACAGATGTAGTAGATGTAATATAACATTGGCTACCCATCGAGTATTTGTGCTTCACATGATTGCCTATCACAAGAACCAGAAAATGAATTCTCAGAATATGTCAAAATTTCAAACAATAGAAGAAGATGATGAACCAACTCATGAAGAAGTGGACGAAACAGAAAAAGTGGCTCATAACGCTCGATTAGTCAAAGCTTCTATTGATGCTATGTCGTTACCTTATACCAATTCACGACCTTTTGATTATTCAAAACAATACCAGAGTCCAAAATTTGAGGAACATGAAATTAATTTACCTTATTCCATCAGAAAAAGGAAAAGGGTCCATAAAGGTAAACCAAAGTCTCTGTCTTTGAACTTGGAAATGGAATATTTAGATACCAAGAAGAGCTCAGAAAGCTCTGAACTTGGAATCCCGAAGAAAAAGACTAGAAAAAAGTTGATATTGGAAGAAACAGAGGATGATGACACTGATGAAGATAAACTAGTCAATACAGAGCCTTTTGTAGAAACTAGTCAGACTGATACTTCAAGATTGGTTCTGAATTTTGATCTGAATGAGCCACCACCTGATGAAGAAGATGAAAATGGTAATTGAATCTACTGAAAAATAGTTATGAAATTAATACCAGAGTCTTCTCTGATCTTCAAACAATCTAGTTATATTTCAGCATTTTAATTGATTATATTTCTTTTTCAGAAGTCATGAGGAAGTATTCACTTGGCTTTTGTTTTTTAGGGGTACTTTTATCTTTGGCAGTTGAATAGGAAGCCATCAATATCTCAGAACAATTACATGCAAGAATTATTCGTGTAGAGAATACAAAAATTTAAAATGACTTTATTTTTCTCTACTTTTCTAACACACAATTTGTTTTTTTTTTTTAAATTGTTTCTGTCAATACTAACAAATAAGTATTGATAATGTAACAATAAATAATTAGTTGTATATAATAACCAATAAATTAACATATTCAATCAAAATTATATCAAAATTAACTCAGTGTTATATTGTATAGGTTCAAGTAATTGATTTTAGTCTTTAAAATCTTGTATGAGATCAATTAAGGTTTTCAGATTTATAAATCAACATTTAAGTGAATTAACCTATACATTCCTAATACATATTTATTTTAAATTTTATTTATTTATCATATATGTTTATAGTAATTTAATTTAATTTAATCTTTTATGTAAATTGAGAAGTTGAATAAATTTATATTATTTTTCTCTGATATTTATTTTTATAAATATTTATCTTAATTAATAAAAAATTTAAATTATATTTTATTTTAAAATTTTAAATAATCTATTTGTTTTTTAAGAGTTATTCTATTTAAAAATTGTTATATAATTATAAATAAAATGTTAATATATAATATTTTTGAATTAAGTTGATGGTTAAAAGTTAAAACTTATTTATTAATTTAACATTAATATATATACATAAATAAATTGATCTATTATTCTCTGAATAATATTTTATATATATATTTAGATTTTTAATTTAAAAAACTAATATATATTAATTTAATTAATATTTTATATCCATGTCAACCCATTGTCGATGTGTCTTGTTATTTTGAGGAAAGAACTTTTAGAATCGGTTAGATTTTATAAAAAATACATTTTATTCCTTAAGTTTCAAAATTAACTCAGTGTTATATTGTATAGGTTCAAGTAATTAGATGTATTACTTTTGTATTATAAATATTAGGGATATGAACTTTGCGGTTTTTTTTTTGGACTTATTTTACTTATTTATATGTGTACATAATTTCATTTAATTTTTTCAATTTATTTAAAAAATTTCTACCACCATAAATATAAAATAAATTTGTAGACAAAAATATATATTATTTCTTTAAAAATTAACAATTTATTTTTATTTTTATCAACATAAATTCAACTCATTTATAATGTCAAATAATTTTTACTTGTTTCAATATTTTTAAATTAAAATAAATTTTTATATTTTAAAAATAAGTAACAGTTTAAAATTACTTTTTAAAAAATAAAAATTAATGGGCCTGTTTAAAAAAATAAAGGAATCAAAAGCTATAAATCCTTAATTTTCTTCGTATAAAGCATTAATGATTGGTACATGTGGGCTTTTCACGAAAAAAAGTATCCATAATGTAATCTAACTTAAAAAAAAGTAAAAAGAAAAAGTTATACTACCAATATCTTAATTTAAAATAATGGTGTCGTTTTTTATTAATATGAATTTTAAGAATATTTTTTATTTGATTTATTATTTATTATTTAATTTTTTTATTTAATTATTTAACCCATAATTTTATAAACTAATAACGCGTATTTTTAAAATTTATTTTTATTTTTTTAATTATTTATTAAAAGTAAAATTCCTTTGATAACATAGTGTATTTCTTGTTTATTATTTTTATTTTTTATTTAATAATCAATTTTATTTTTATATTATTAAATTTTTATTTTATTTTATTTACAAGATATAAAATAAGTGAAATCTTCAATTTTTTAAAAATAGGTTTTCGTATATCATATGAAATTTAAATTGCGAAGGTTTAAAATTTCAAAACATAAAACAAATTTTAATTTTTTTTAAACTCTAAAATTACATAAATAAAAAAGTGTAACTTATGTTCAACTAAATGAAATTTGTAAATAGAAGTACTTACCAAACAATATCAAATTTTAAAACTTGAGCCTGAAGTTTGAACAAAGAAATAACTATGTAATAAAGCAAGTCTTAAACAATATCCCAAATTAAATCAATTTTTTTAAACTTATTAAAAAAAATTAATATAAAATTAATAAACAAAAAATAGGGATGTATTAATAATATTAACCATAATATATTAGTAAGAGTTAAGTCTAAAAATTAAAAAAATTATTTATTTAATAAATATAAAAATTAATTAAATAAATCTAATATATATCAAATAATAATATGAATATTAATATAACTATATTCATTTTATAATTGTTATTTCATGATTAATAATACTCAAAATTATTTCTATTTTTAAAATTAATTAGATAAAATTTGAATTAATGATGCGGGATATTTAAAAATACAGTTAAAATATTCATTTCTATACCAAAGAGTTTGAGGTTTTTTTTAAGGAGGGAGAGTTTAAAAAGCTGAGTAGGAGGACGAGTACTTTGATACTTATGAGTCAAAAAGGAACCGTAAGAAATGACAGGGGGAGAGAAATATATAATTCATAATATATTTTATTTAATTAATCAATTAAAATTATAAAAAATTAATTAATAAATAAAACAAACCATAAATTATTATTATAATTAACAAAATAAAATAAGATGATACTAATGTGAATTATAATATCTAACCAATAATTATTAGATTAAAAAAAACTAAAAAACCACGAAACAAAACGAAGGATGAAAAGCTTATAGCTTAATATGATCGTACCAGTTTCATTTTCAAGGTTTATACAACACTACTAAAAATTTTAATGTTATGCTTGAATGGATAGAATGAAATAGAATCATAATTGATTTCTTATATTTTTGTGTTTGGTTGTGCTGAAATATGAGAATGAAATAGAATCGATTCTTAAAGTAAAAAGAATCATAATTCTTAAAGGAGAAGAAATAATGATTTCATTCTCATCTCAATTTTTTTTTTCTAATTTTACCCAACTCCAAATCCAACCCCAAATATAACCCTAAACTTAAAACCTAAAACCTATAACCCAAACCTCTAAATCCCAAATCCATAATCACTAATCCCTAAACCCTAAACCTTAAACCTCAAATCCCAAAACCCTATACACTAAATCCCAAATCATAAAACCCAAAACCCTAAATCCCAAAACCTTAAACCTTAAATCCCAAAACCCTAAATCCCAAAACTCTAAACCCTATTTTTAAAAAAAAAATTAACCCTAAAGCTTAACACAAATATAACTCTAAACTCGAAATCTTAAAACCCTAAATCATAATTAGAAAAATAATAATTTTAATCATAAACCTTAACCCATAAATATAATCTTAAACCCTAAAACCTCTCAAATCCTGAAACCCTAAACCCTATTTAAAAATAATAATAATTTTAACCCACAAATATAACTCTAAACCCCAAATCCCTAAACCCTAAATCCCTAAATCTCAAATCTCAAACCTCAAAACCCTATACCTTATTTAAAAAGATAATAATTAAATAATATTATTTAAACTTTACTGAATATAAGGGTATTAAGGTAATATAAGAGTATTAAGGTAATTAACAAAAAAAAAATAAGATGATCCTAATGTGAATTATAATATATAAACAATAATTATTAGATTAAAAAAACTAAAAAACCACGAAACAAAACGAAGGATGAAAAGCTTATAGCTTAATATGATCGTACCAGTTTCATTTTCAAGGTTTATACAACACTACTAAAAACTCTAATGTTATGTTTGATTGGATAGAATGAAATAGAGTCATAATTGATTTCTTACATTTTTGTATTTGGTTGTGCTGAAATATGGGAATGAAATAGAATCGATTCTTAAAGTAGAAAGAATTAGAATTCTTAAAGGAGAAGAAATAATGATTTCATTCTCATCTCAATTTTTTTTCTAATTTTACCCCAACTCCAACCCCAAATATAACCCTAAACCTAAAACCTAAAACCTAAAACCCAAATCCCTAAATCCCAAATCTATAATCACTAATCCTTAAACACTAAACCTTAAACCTCAAATCCTAAAACCCTATACACTAAATCCCAAATCATAAAACCCAAAGCCTTAAACCTTAAATCCCAAAACCCAAAACCTTAAACCTTAAATCCCAAAACCCTAAATCCCAAAACCTAAAACCCTAAATCCCAAAACTCTAAACCTTATTTAAAAAAAAATTTAACCCTAAAGCTTAACACAAATATAACTCTAAACTCAAAATCTTAAAACCCTAAATCATAATTAGAAAAATAATAATTTTAATCATAAGCCTTAACCCATAAATATAATCTTAAACCCTAAACCTTAAATCTCAAATCCTGAAACCCTAAACCCTATTTAAAAATAATAATTTTAACCCACAAATATAACTCTAAACCCCAAATCCCTAAATCTCAAATCTCAAACCTCAAAACCCTATACCTTATTTAGAAAGATAATAATTTTAATAATATATTTTTTTAAGTAATAATTATTTAGAAAAATAATGATTTTAGTAATGTATTTTGTCTGACGAAAAAATAATAATTAAATGATATTATTTAAACTTTACTGAATATAAGGGTATTAAGGTAATATATAGTGTTTTTCATTTCAATCAAGTTGTAAACCAAACAGTGTAATACTGATTCATTCTTTGATCCTAGTGGTAAAATCAAATAAAATTGTTTTCATTCTATTTTCATTCCGATTTCGATTTTGAATATTCTATGAACCAAACGCCATCTAAAAAGCTCTTCTTTCTTCTGCAGAATTAATTCCTTGATAGCCTCTCTTTCTTTATATATTTCTTGATTGACTAAGAAAATTGGCTCACAAATTTATCATAACAATCAAGATCAAAACCAAGACATGCATGAATAATCGAGAAATGAGTTTTGATTAATAATCCACCATGGAAATTACTATTAAAGAAGAAGAAAAAACAACTAGTAATTTGGAAACGATTAAGCTTCAAAATGTTGTATTACAATTAATATTAGATTCTAAAAGAATATTATTTATTTGATTTTTAAATAAACATTCTAAATATTATTGAAATTTAGAAATCCATATTTAGATTTAGTGGTATTTGTTTGAACATAAGGAATGACATGTTATCTAATATTTGTATAGCCCGAGCCTTAAGATGTCTGCCTAAGCATTGAGACATCAACCCGAGTCTTAATACATGAGCACGAGCCTTGAGACATGAGCTCGAGCCTTGGATTGATCGATCTTAAGCTTTAAATGTATTTTGTTTTATTTTTATACCCCTCTAACATGCTATGATGTGTCCGTCCTATGTAACAGACACCTGTACATATAAAACTCTATATATACATGAATTTCTTAAAATATTCACACATTCCATCAATTATTTTGACTTCTCTCTAACTTATTTCTCTACAAATAGGACCAATCCTAACATTTTGGTGTCTACCGTGGGGCTCAGATTCTCAGGTCAAGCTTTAGTTTATAACTCCATATTTTCTAGGATTCACCTTGAATTCTAAGAGAGACTTAAGAAACCACACTCTTGTTACACTTACTAGTTACCCCCAAAATCATGATCACTTGTTCCTTATCATTATGGTAGGAACACGTGCTGAAGATCGACTAAGACTAGCAAACGAGGAAGCAACGGTAGAATTGGACAACACCTCGCCAACCCATGGCGAGGCTAGAATGGAGACTAACTCTTATTCAGAGCTAGATCGTTAACTTTTTGAGCTAAGAAAAGAACTCAAGGAAACCAGGCGAGAAAATAGGTCACTATGCTCCCAATTATGTGGAGGAACCTCTGATGATTGAGCCGTCAACCCTATTGGTAGAAATAGACCATAATGTGTCATGCCCAAATTTAACCGGGGAAAATAGGAAGTTGAGGGGGATCCTTTTTCTGGTTAGGTGAGACCTAGCAACAAGCAGTGGTTGTAGAAGAGAAAAAGCTAGGAGGTGCGATTTCAGGCGTTGGAAGAAGCTAACAAAAAGCAAGACCAGACCTTAAAATTGGCCAATGAAAGGCATGAAAAAGGAAAGACATCTTATGATTAGATAGGGACTGCGAGCAACTGTGTGTCTCCCTCTTTTTGATGAAATAAAGCATGATGAGCCACCACCCAAGTTCATTTCTCCTAAATGCCTAGACTATGAAGAGACCAAAGATCTGGTAACTCACGTGTAACACTTCAAGATGACTATAGCTCTTATGAGCCTCACTCAAGGCAAGAGAGACCCTATGATGTGTAAGCTATTTGTTGCCATCATATGTGATGGTGCACAAAAGTGATTAAATAACCTAGAACCATGTACCATAACCTTTTTCTCACAGTTTGTTAGGTTGTTTATCACCAATTATGCCTACAACAAGCCATTAAGGAATGAGTCGTACCACCTCTTCTCAATCATCTAGGAAAGTGATGAGTCTACTAAAGAATATATGAGAATGCTCAGAGAAGAAAGGCTAGAGATATTAGACTACCCGAGCTCTATTACGATAGAGGCCTTCAGGCAAGGTCTCCTAAGGGATTCTTATTTGTTTGCGGAATTGACCAAGACGGTCCCACAAACTTTGGATGAAGCTTATGGAAAGGTGAGAAAATTTGTCAATTTAGAAAGATAGCTAGCTCTAGTTAAGAGTAATAAGGCAACCATGGGGGTTACGTTAGAAAAAGAGAAAAGAAGGATGAGCCCAGACAAGGCAAACCAAGACGATAGAATTAACAAAAACAATCACTTCACACCAAATAATAGAAGGAGTAGCCAATACTTCGGGAACATGGGTCCTTGGGAGAGGTCACTATCTCCCTTCAGGGGTCCACCCTTAAGAGTATGTCTACCTCAAGTAGTGTTGAGATTAGAGGAGGAGCCAAATGTCCGATGGCCCTAAAAATGAGGGCTTTCTTTAGGGACACATCTAAATGGTGTACCTCTCACAAGGATGTAGGCCATGAGATGAGAGACTACAGGGATTTGAAAAAGGAAATAAAGGATCTTTTGGCAAGAGGATATTTAAAAGATCTTGTAGGAAGCAACAATAGAGGAGGAAGGTGACAACCCGAACATGAAACTTTGAAACTACCTATTCTGTCAGGTAGCAGGATAGACCCCTACAATGAGCCCAATATAAGAACTGTCCATACTATACATGGAGGGCCTAAGCTCAATGATTCTTCCAATAACTCGCATAAAAGGTACGTTAGAGACTTATACAGCTCCCTACATGTTTACAACCTAGAAAAAGAGAGGTTTTTTGTTGAAATCACCTTCACTGAAATGGACGAGGCCTTGTCTCCTTACGAGGACCCCTTGGTAAACACTTTAAGAATAGGATCTTGCGATGTTTCTCAGATCATGATTGATACTGGGAGCTCAGTTGACCTTCTTTTTTTGTCCACAACAAAGGCCTTAGGCATAAAAGAATGCGATATTGCAAGAAGCGATCTACCCTTGGTGGGATTCAACAGTAACACCACCTATGTAATTGGAACCGTAGTGCTACCTGTCATGGCTAAGGGATCTATAGTGATGACCAATTTTGTGGTAATTGATGTCCTAGATCACTAAAACATCATCTTGGGTAGGTTATGGATACACAAGATAAAGGCAATTTTGTCGACCTTTCACCAAGTCATCAAATTCACGACTAAGGAGGGCATAAAGAAGATAGCAGGAGACCAAGAAAATGCCAAAAGTTGTTATAATGCCATTATAAAATAGGCCACTCCCAAGTAGCAACCACAACATGGGCCTCTTCAAAAAAAGGTGCAGAGGTTGATGTTTAGTACAGTCTGTCAATTTAAATGAGATGCGAGATCTACCAATTGGAGATAAGAAGGACCTTACACTTTTTATGTACTTTATTTTACTGTCTTCATGTACCATCCCTCAAAGAGTGATCACCTCATCCTCAGAAAAGGTAGAACACTCTCTCTCAAAGAGTTGATCACCTTAGGCTTAGAAAAGGCAGAACGCTCTCCCTTAAAGAATTGATCACCTCGAGCTCAGAAAAGGTAGAAAGCTCTTCCTCAAAAAGAGTCGATCACCTAGAGCTTAGACCTAGTATAGAACTCTCCCTAAAAAAGATTCGATCATCTCGAGCTCAAAACAGGTATAACACTCTCCCTTAAAGAGAGTTGATCACCTCTTCCTCAGAAAAGGTAGAACGCTCTCCCTCAGAGAGTTGATCACCTCAAGCTCAGACCAGGTCGAGCACTCTCCCTTAAAGAAAGTTGATCACCTTGAGCTCAAACTAGGTAGAGCGTTTTTTCTCTCAAAGAGAGTTGATCACCTCAAGCTCAAACCAGGTAGAGCGCTCTCCCTTAAAGAGAATTAAACATCTCATCCTCAGAAAAGGTAGAATGCTCTCCCTCAGAGAGTTGTTTACCTCAAGCTCAAACCAGGTAGAGCACTCTCCCTTAAAGAGAGTTGATCACCTTGAGCTCAAACCAGGTAGAGTGTTTTCTCTCAAAGAGAGTTGATTACCTCAAGCTCAAACCAGGTAGAACGCTCTCCCTTAAAGAGAATTGATCATCTCATCCTCAGAAAAGGTAAAATGCTCTCCCTTAGAGAGTTGATCACCTCAAGCTCATAAAAGGTAAAATGCTCTTCCTCAAAGAGAGTTGATCACCTCGTCCTTAGAAAAGGTAGAACGCTCTCCCTCATAAAGTTTATCACCTCAAGCTCAGAAAAGGTAGGGCTTCACACTGTGTGAACCATTATGTCCAACACCTCTCATATATAGATGTTAAGAAAGAGCTCGACATCATGTGTAAGGACGTCAATCCTATTCTTGTCTTGAGTAGGTTCCTTTTTAGGTTCAATGTGTCATTTCACCTACTGAGTCTCTTACTCTTCCACCTTAGTTGAAGAACTAAGTTAAAAGAGTAGGGGGACTGATGTTTGGGCATAAGGAAGGACCTGTTGCCCTTTGTAGAGCCTGAGCCTTAAAATGTCTGCCTGAGTCTTGAGACATCAGCCCGAGCCTTGAGATATCAGCCTGGGCTATGGGGTATTCGACCTCAAGTTTTAAATGTAATTTACTTTACTTTTATACCCTTATGACACATTGTGACATGTACGTCCTATGTAACCGACATTTATACATGTAAACGTCTATATATAGATAGACTTCTTAAGAGATCCACACATTTCATTAATTGTTCTGAATTTTTTCTAGTTTTTCTCTCTGTAAATTGGACCAATCTCAATAGTATATGTTACCTTTTTTGTGTAAACTAGAAAGTTATAAAGTTACAATTATTCACCCATTATTGTCGAATCACTTAGATTGATGTTATTTTTGTATTACTAATTGATTTATCTTAACTTATTATTATTTAGAGAAAAATATAACAAAAAATCTCTTAAATTAAGTTATTTGTATAGATTATTTTATTAATTTTTTATTAAAATTTTATTAATTTTTATTTAAGTAATTAAACATAATTAAAATATAAGTTTTTAATAGTAATAAAATGAAAATTAATATAAAAATTCATAATATAATGGTTTTGATATCTATTAATTATTACAATTTTATTTTCTTTTAAACAATTTTATTTTTATTCTTTTTAAAAACTCATATTTTTATTACATTTTAATATTTTAATAAAAGAATAAAATTTTAATAAAAAAATATTAAACTAATATAACTTATCTTTAATTCATGAATAAAAAATTAAATAACATTAATTTTAATATAATAAATTAAACAACATAAATGAAATAATATATACTTCCATTGTGATTTATTTTCCCAATTTAAGTTGATTATTGTCTGGTGCTTTTGCATTGCCCAATTTATAGTATTACCCTATAACCCTATATACGGTAAAATTTGATAAAGCTTATAGGGATGAAATGAAAATGCACTATCAAGAACAAAAAGATTCGAAAGAAGAAAGTTGCTAATTTTGCTCAAAACCAAGTTCAAAAAACAGAGTCGTCTTCTTCTACTACTCCTCTCTTAAATTATAATAATCTCATTGACACTGCTATGACTAAATCGGCTGCTAGGAAAAGAAGTCCAAAATTTAGTTTTGGGTCAAACTTTGAGCTTCTTCCTGGCTCAATGAATCGATTAGACCAATTTCGAATAACAGATTCTTCTTCTATTTTTTCAGACATGACTCCTAAGCCTGAATGCTCTGTTACTGAAAAGAAAGGTCAAGAAGATATTATTGGGTCAAGCTCTGATTGTCATTCTGTTTTAGAGGATCCAATGATCGAATATGCTGAAATTCTTCTGATGTTAGCTTCTTCAGAACCGAAACCTGAGGAACCTAATGTTACTTTGCCTGAAATTTCATCTCTTACTAAAAAGAGCAAGGGTGTAGAAGTATTTGAGAACAAAACCCAGATTCTTGATTCACCGAAAAGGGTCGATAAAGAAAAAGGAAATGCTGTTTTGGAATTTGTTGATAAGTTTTGTGCAGGAACGTCTCTGGCTTTGAAGTTGGAAGAGGAATATTTATATACCCAGATTTCAAAAAGCTCTGAAAATGGAAGACTGAAGAGAAAGATTGGAAAAAATTTGAAATTTAAAGAAACAGAAGATGATGATGTTGAAGAAGATAAAACAAAGAAAAGTGAATACAAATGTAGTATATGCA